>CM026423.1:2878407-4078407 GCA_014871385.1 Ceratodon purpureus
AAGAAGTTGGTAAAAAATCAAAAATCAAAACTAAAGAAAAATAAAAGAATAAATATTTTAAATTATTATATAGATGTTGTTTTTTTGTGATTTAAATAGATAATCTAATTTTGCCATACTCTCTAGGAGCTAATAAAGTTCTTTCAAACTCAAAGTAATTTCAAATAAGTGTAAGCAAAAAATTTCTAAAGTACAATCAATATAACATAAAATTCACAATTCTAGAAATTCTTATGCCTTTATTACACTTATAGAAACTGGATGCTAATTTGACCAAGGCAAGTATCAGAGAAAGAAAGCAAGAATTTACAGAGAAGAAAAACACATATGAGTTAATAATTATAAAGAAGAATGTTAATATTAACTCATATGTGTTTAACTATGAAAATATATAATGATTAACCATATATATATATATATATGATTAAAGTACATATCTTTTGAATTACATTGTCATAAATTACATAGGAGAAGTCTTTTAACATTATTTTGTGCATACATTTTTAAATTGGCTAATCTTTTTTTTAAATCTAAAAAATAAATCTTCTAATTCATAAATTTTCAAACAAAATATAGCTAATTAGGATAAATTTCATCTGCAATAAATAATAGAAGTAAAATTATCATCTTATGTAAAATCATTTTAACGAATCAACAATAAAAACAATTAATCAGTTGTAGTATTGATGCTTCTTAAAAAGCCAAAATATGCATGTTAAATTCAATTGTGATGATCTATATAACCTACACTTTTATTGTTGTTTTTATTTAAAATATGTTAAACTGTATTATTAAGGAGATTATTCTTGTAACAGTTTGTTTGAGCAAACATATCAAAATAACTTCAAGCTTTGTTGATTTCATTGTTTTTCTATATCATTTTGGATTGGTTATATCAAGAATTCTTACTTAATGCAAACGCTAATGGCTCATACATAATGTTTCAAAAATGTCTCAAGCACTCTAGTATGCTCAAAAACCCTACGGTATAACCCTGAGAGAGAAATGATGTCATCGGGTCTCAATAGGCGGAAAAATGAAGCATGGCTTCCTGTAGAGCCATCATCTTCTTCATATGCTCCACTACTAGCTGTGCCGCAATACAATATCACCTTGCAAGAAGATGGTTGCCCGAAGAGCATGTGAGAAATTGAAATATCCACTATTCCTGGGGCCACATGCAAGACTCAATGATACCTCGTGCCTGGGCTTGTGGAGAAGGTTCACAATCAGCATACCGGTTCACAACCAATTAATGCATGCAATTACTACAATTTGACTTTTCACAGCGAACGTGCTTGAACGTTCATGAGAACAATATCTAAAAATGGTGTGCGTTTCATTTATGCATGGCGTGCATGGTAACCTTGACTCTTGTTACATTTCTATTGTTACATTTCTAGGCAGTGGATGCCAAAATACGTCCAATATAAGTATTAAAAAATAAAAATAAGAAATTACAGCCAATAACAACACATGCACATTAATTTTTAAATCAATAGCAACTGTGTAAACCTTAACATTTAATTTTGTACATTTAATTTTATACATTTAATTTTATAAACATAATTGATTTCAAAGGTCTTATAACGCATCTCCTCCATTTTATTAAAAGTCATATATTTCCTAAATTGCTTTTATATCTATAATATAATTTATTGGGTATCGAAGTTTAAAGAAATAATCTATTGGAAGTTGTCTAGTATGGAAATGGATGTGCAATGAAATGATGTTGAAAGATATATTAAGAGTGAGCATTATTTTAATTTTGTTGTTACAAAAACAAACCATCAATTGTTATTTGTAGTGTTTAAAAATCACACTTACATTTATAGAGTATGAAAATACATAATTATTGACCAACTAACAAAATATAATTTATATTTATTTCAATTAAATTATTATTATATTATCACTTGACAATGACTTAATATACATTTAGATTTCTACTTGATTATTTTATTGTTATCTCCGTTTCATTCATTTTCATACCATGATATTAAACATATTCATGATACACATTTTCATGATATTGTCAATTGTTCCATTGACCATGATATGCATAGATTTTGTATAATACCAAAGGCTCTTTTAACATTTATTTTGTGAATTTTTTTTCGTATATCAGCACATTTTATTTATTTTTTAATCTTTGAGTTCATAGACTATTAAAACAAAACAAGACAAGTTTGAAATTGTGTCATTTACAATAAATAATATTAGTAAAATTACGATTCAATGTGACATTATTTTTATAAATCAAGAATCAACAACAATCAATTAGCACTTGTAATATAGATGTCTGTATAAAAGCCAAAATATGCATGTAAAAATCCAAGAATGTTAATTTGCAAATCTTACACTTTAGTTGTTGTTTTTTTTTTAAATTTGTATGGTTGATCACTAAGCCAATTATTCTAGCAGCAAACAATTTATAAGACCAAACAGGTCAAAAAAAATTTAATCAATAATCCAATAAATCAATGCAAACGCAAATCCTTGCTACAAAATGGTTCAAGCACTTCAATGACTTTTGATAGTTTGTAAAAGATATTCACATCCAAAGCATATATATATTTTTAATTTAGACTTTTTGGAATACAAAAGATTGTCAAAAAAATAATTTCTCTAGAAATAATAATCAATTTAGTATCATTGTCTATAAATATTAACTATACAATCAACCACCATGTTGATTTGAATCCTCAATTTCATCAATGAATTCTATGTTCAACCTACAGTTTTTTATAAGTAAATTAATACATTGTATCAATATTCATACTTTTCTTACATAATGTTGCATTTTGGCCTTATTTCTACATGTTCCCCGCACGCTTGCATGCCTATACTTAGAGACTATAATTTCAATAATTCATGAAATAAATACTAAAAATTGAATGAAAATTAAAAAACATTTATTACGTAATAAAGTGAAGTTATAATTAATTAATTGAAAGTCTTCTAATTAAAAGCAAATAAGTGTAAGCTACAAACATGTAAATTTTTAAAACAACAATCTTGAAATTCATTTAAAGTGATGAAGACTAATTTATTTCATATAATCAATATAGACTATATTGTTTTGCATTTGAATACATATTTATGAAAACCAAGATAAATCAAATTACGTAACAATATTAAGCTCAAGGAACAAAATAAAATTTAGTAGTGTATTTTGTTTTATTCTAGCTTTTAAGCATTGAATTTTTAAAATATTAAATGAAAAAAATGTCTAAAAATATATTACAAAAATGGAATGTGAGTTAGAAAATTGCAAAATACAACTCATTAATGACATGCCAAGCATGATTGGTCATTTAGAGTATCATTACAACTATAAATGAATAACACATACTTTGGTCATGAGAGAATCTACATAATAATGTTGGCCACAAAAATACTTTTTGCTTTCAAAGATTGTAGCAATGATTTCAACAATGGAAAATAATTCATAATGAAATTCATATGAATTAATAATAAAAAAACATTAATCCAAGATAAACTACTTATAAATAATTTATTCTCTAGAGATGACTAATCCATAAATAGTCGCACCACAAACAAGTTGGTGGTAATAGTTGCTTGTACACTGAGTGGTAATAGGTGCTTGTACCTTGAGTGGTAATAGGTGCGTGTACCTTGAGTGGTAATAGGTGCAGCCTGGAGTGCGGCCAAGCTCCGCCGGCCCAACTGGGCTCCAACTGGGCAGCCCCACCCTAGACCCGGCATCTGTAGGCTCTGTCACGCCTCGCTGACGGGGCACACCCGTCCAAAACAGAAACCGAGCAACAACCTGGGGACTTGGAAGCCGCTCGATCTCCCGCACCAGATATATTCCAACAATATAGTTCACACACACCCCACCCCCCAACACCGCCCCCGCACCCACAACCACCACCATCTACGCTCCTCACAGACTCCACACTCCGAAATGTACGCCCTCTTCAGATAATGCCTGCTTCAAAGTACAGCCACGCCTTTAGACTCTGGACGCCCTCAACCGCGTCACCACACTCAGTACATCCGAGTCTTTGTCGGAGCATCATGGAAAGCGTATTCCCAAAACCGTCACCACACTCAAAAGCCGACAGTATCTACCAGAATCGATAGTTTCTTACACCAAATGTAAAAGAGTGGTAGACCATGCTTAGTGACGGGTTTGGAAAATCTCTCCTTAGCCGCGGTTAACACCAGCGAGCACTCAGATCCAATACTAAAAACAGACAAGGTACTCAAAGCCAACATCCGTTGTGGATGGAGTAGATATTGGAATGTGAATGTAGGAGATGGTGAGATAGAGGCGGTTATGGGTACTGTGACGGGTGTGGGGGGACCGGGATCTAACCGCGGTTAAACCCCAGGGAGGAAGGGGGCGGGGGTGAGTTTGGGGGGTCAGTCCGGGGTCTTCTCGTTTGCGCGGTGGTGCTGCATTCCTTCACTTTCGCTTCGCCATTGTGTCGCTGCGCTCGCCCGTCGCAACGTTTGGACCGCGCAGGAGTGTAGGGAATTGAAGTAGCTATCCGTCGACACAAACCGTGACCGATTTGGCTCAGTGTGGGCGGAGTTTTGGTAGTTGGAAGCGTGGGGAGGAGGTGTGCAGGGAGCGATGGCGGCAGCGTTGTGTATAGGGCAGGCAGCGGCGGCAGCAATGCCGGGCGCGGGGTACGAGCATCGTGCGGATGCGGCGGGAGGTGCGGCGTCGGGGAAATGTGGATGCGGACTGGGAGGTGAGAAGGCGCCTGCGGTGAATGTGGCGAGCAAGGGTTTCTTCTGGCCGCCGTCCATCACTCGGTTTCCGCCTAATTTTGTGCGGCAGTCAAGCATTAAGGCGCGCCGCAACTGCAGCAACATTGGTGTGGCGCAGGTCGTGGCTGCCTCCGCGACGGATCGCAACAATCCTGCGGCGGGCGTGGCGGCGGCAGCTCTGTCGACGTCGACGCACGCGGAGATCGTCGACGGACCGCTGGAGCTCGCTGGGAATGGCAGCGCTGTTGTCCCCACAGGCGTCAATGACTCACTCGTCGATTCTGGCATCTCGCTTCCATGCGACGAAGCTGCGCATGCTGAAAAGAAGTCTGATAGAAAGAAATCAAGCACTCTGGCTGTCCATGGCGGTGAGGAGATTCGGATAATCCTTTTGCACAGCTTTGTTTTAGCGTTCATGCTTCTCCGTCGTGATTTGTGGAAGTGCTCAGTATTTTACTCGGCTCTTGCGCCATTTCATTGGAACTCCAAAACGAGTACAACAGATGTGCAGTGTCTTGAATTGCCGTTACTTGTAGATGCTGTTGCGCAACGAGTGTCTGGCCTTACATTTCTTGAAAGACTGAGGATCCATTTTGTTGACGACAGTCGATATTATTGAAGGTTGAGAGACATCAGAGAATCATGTGTACGTTGCGTTGCTTAACGTTCTAGAGTATGAACCTTAGCATAGAATCAGACGAGCTGAGATTTGGAAATTCTTTCAGGATTTGGTGTATTGTTGTGAGTGAGCATCTGTAGCGTGTCTATCAGGACGAAGGTCCTCTCTGTAGACGTGAATTGCGTTCTGATCGGAGCTGTGGAATGCCATTCTAGCGTCTGCGCTTCTTTGTCTCCTTCGTACTCATAAACTTGTTTTTCTTTAGCGTCGTTCGCTTTTTAAAAGTTATTTATTCTCTTCCAGGTGAGAGAACCAGGCGGCCGAAGGTGCAAGATACTCTGACAATTCCTATTTGTCAGACATCTACTTATACGTTCAAAGATACAGCCGAGTTGATTGCGTTTCAGGTAGCCTGAACGATAATTGCACTGGAACTTGCTGAGCTCGACTTTCTCCCTTTATTGGTCTTGATCACTTTGAGGACGCAGATCATCGATATTTTTTAACGTGCTTTGGCACTATTTTCTTAACACTAAGCTGTGAATCTACTAAGCTAACTTTTCTCTATCCAAATGTAGGAAGGGACGTTCACTAGTTTTGAGTACGGGCGATATGGGAACCCAACTACAAATGCCGTTGAAGAGAAAATCAGGTTAGTTCCTCGGAGTGATGCTATAAGTTTTATCGTTTTATCGTCTTGAACTAGCGATGGTGATATGATGCATTTGTAGGCTTAGTCGTCTAGACGATTATCTTGTGTTATTCACCTGTATTCCTGCTGTAGGACGTGTACGCTGCTTTTATTCTCTGGAACGTTCCGAATAACTTACTCCAAATCCGATAGAGGTTGCAATAATTTGAAAAGTAACTCATTATCATTCTCGTACATTTTGACAGCGCTTTGGAAGGGGCAGAGACAACATTGCTGTCTGCATCAGGCATGTGTGCAGCCACTACTATGCTTCTCGCTCTGGTCCCGCAAGGTGGACATATTGTTACTACAACTGATTGTTATCGGAGGACTCGACAATTTATTCAGACCGTGCTTCCCAAAATGGGCATCACGGTAATATTCTGACACTGATTTACGTTCATCAGCAGGGAGGTGTCTTGCGTTCTTCAGGTTGTGTTTGCTTTTGAAGAGCGAATATATATATATATATATATATATATATATATATATATATATATATATATTTTAAGATGTGCTTGGATCTTTATTTATTGAATGCAAGAGGAGTTCGAGGATAGCTTTACGTGATGATGACAGTTCTTTCAGGTTTACTGCTTGGGTGTTGTATACCGGCGCTTGAACTGACTTGTTATATTTGTTTTTTTGACAGACAACTGTGGTTGATCCTGCGGATATTCCTGCTCTTCAGTTAGCACTCGAGCAAAACAATGTAAGTTTCATAGCTCAAGTTTGGATGCTGTCAGTCAAACATTTCTACATGTTAATTTTGAAGCTGATTTCTGCCTGCTACGAGGATAAACAATTAGTAAATATCCTTTGTACCCAAGCTGTACTATGCTGAGAAGAAAAATATGTTTTCTGGTCTTGTCTGTGATTGGTTATTGCGCTGCGTGAGGTGATGATTTTGATTGAATGTTTCAGGTATCAATATTCTTTTCGGAGTCGCCTACGAACCCCTACTTGCGGTGTATTGACATAGAATTAGTTTCTAAGCTCTGCCACGAACATGGAGCTCTTGTGTGCATTGATGGGACATTTGCGACTCCTGTTAATCAGCAGGCTTTAGCTCTAGGAGCCGACCTTGTACTTCACTCTGCAACTAAATATCTCGCCGGGCACAATGACGTAGGTTATTCACGCAGCCACTAGGATTGATTGTCGAGAATTGTTTATAGTTGTATCGCTTAGAGTTCATGACAAGCTTACGTTACTAACGATGAACTAATATTTGCGGCTGGGAATGCCGTTCTGTCCGGTAGATCTCCTACAAAACACCGTTGAAGAGGAATTTTAGTGCTTTGAATTGCAAGTTGTGTAATATATTACATGAATGTCGAACGTGTCCTCCTCTTGCAGGGCACTCTTCGAGTATTTATTGAGTTGAGTGCATTTTTTTGTCTATCCAGGTTCTGGCGGGGAGTCTCAGCGGGTCCAAACAATGCCTCTCTGCAGTACGAGCCCTGCACAACATCCTGGGAGGTGTCGTTGATCCTGTAAGTGTCTCCAGCCTACACTCATTTGACCAATGAGTTAACTGAATTATTATAAGAATTGTTTGGCTTGTGGGAGGATTACCGTACATAATATATTTATTTTAAGTTGAGTCCTTTCATTGCTTGTTTTGCGATAGTAGCGCGTTCTGGTTAATCTTCTCTTGAAGTGCATTCAACTCTTTTTAACCGGTTTTCTTTGGTATACTGGAACAGAATGCCGCGTACCTTATTTTGCGAGGTTTGAAGACTTTGGATCTTCGTGTTAGGCAGCAGAACAGGACTGCATCTCTGCTTGCATCAAAATTGGAAGCTCACCCTAAGGTATGTACTGTGTAATATTTCAGGATCTTGTACAAGTTTCATGTTTTTGTGACTGTTGCTCGATGATTTTTCTGGATCTTCAGGGGCTGAATGATGTGCTTCACTCACAGGTGGCACGTGTACATTATCCTGGCCTGGAAAGTCATCCAGAGCATCACATTGCTAAGCGACAGATGAGTGGCTTTGGCGGTGTCATTAGTTTTGAGGTAAATTTCGTTCCTTTTTTTTTTTTTTTTTTTTGTCGTTCCAAGGATCTTGTTAGCCGTCTGTATCTCGTGGCAATTCCTAGTTGTATCCTTTGATTGCTTGGATATGAAGTAACACATGTTAGTTTCCAAATACAGATAGAAGGAGACCTTGAGACCACTTCAAGATTTATTGACGGTCTCAGAATTCCCTACATTGCACCTTCTCTTGGTGGAGTCGAAAGCTTGGTTGAACAGCCAACCATCATATCTTACTGGTACTTTTTTTACTCTACTACAATCATAGTTCTTTCATTACAACATTTTTGAGCAGTGATAGCTCTTTCTAGAGAGTCAACCCTGTCTTCATCACCGGATTTTGCAAGCATTCTCTTGAACAGAACTAAGTATTTCGGGAACTTCTATTAAGTTTTGGGCTTCTATTTGACCCTCCAAGTTGTGTTGTTGCTACGTTCAATGGATCTCCATCATACAGGACTGAATGTAGTAATTGTGAAGTTGATTACAGCCACTATACTGCAGTTGCAGCTAATGTCTTAAATGAATGTTGTAAAATAATCTCATCCGAGTCTTCTTTCCTGTCACAGGGATCAGAGCCCAGCGGAGAGAGCACGACTTGGAATCAAGGATAACCTGGTTCGCTTCAGTTGTGGTATTGAGGATTACCAAGACATCCTCAATGATGTTATGCAGTCATTGGATGCCCTGTAATGCAACCCAGGTGATTCGTTCATTTTACACGCCATGTAGTACTAACACTACGTGCAGTCTTTCGACAATGTATTCCGTGTTCGTTTACATGGGAAATCTTTATGCACTTCGATGGAGCTTTGACTTCGCGACATATATTTGGCCAATTATTTGTAAACTTTCCCAATGTGTTACCTGTGATCTCACCTTATTCTCTACCTCAATCATGTTTATCTTTTGGAGCATGCCATAATGTTTCTCCCACTTGATTAGAGTACACCTCTCAATGCCATCATCTTGGATTCAATGCAAGTATCCTGGGTCACTCGTATGACTTAACAAATCACTCCAAGGTAGTAGCACTATATTTTATCACTTTTTAAGTGTCTTATTCGTCACTTTTGAAGCATCCTAGTGGGGCATTTGAATAAGAAGTATTGTGAAAGAAAACTCAGATGTCCTACAAAGGGAATGTTGAGAGGAAAAAAGGACGTTGCATCCACTTATATTTAATTTGAGACGGATTTCAAAGGTGAATATTAGAAGAAATTAGTAAGCAAAAGTAAGAAGTCATCAACATCATGTGCTACGTTCACTAAAATCAAGAAATCCAAATTGATTTGATTTCTTATATGGTGAAACCACCTATAAGTGGGCATTTAAGGATTGTGTAAGGAATCTTATATTTGGAGTGATGAAATGAGTGGGATACTATTGTTTAGGGATAAGGAATAGGAAAAGACGAACTTTTCCTATTTTATTGGTATATAAAAGCATACACATAATTAAATACAAATTTTAGACGTAGAAATCTATAATCGGGCACCCTAATTCTGTACGCATGAGGTACATGCAAGGGAGGTTAAATCTTTATAAAGGCAAGAATCTTGGGTGCACGCTCATGGGAGGCCGCCCGTTTATAGGTAGTTTCACCATAAGCTATAACATACTTTTTCTAGTAATTGACGCATTCAAGCAAAGCTCAATACTTAGATGGCAAGAAGAAGGGATTTCCAATGACACCTTTGCCAATAAGGGAGGTGAAGTGGAAGGATAATGTGAAGTAAAATGATTGAAATGTTTTTCTTTTCTGTGTGCAATCTTCTGATAAAGATATTTACTTACATATCATTAATCAGCTGAAATGTTAATGAATGCTACAAATATTTTGATGCCATAGTTGTTTGATAGAAATTGTTGAAGTGTCCTTCATTTGTAATATGAACTTTGAGAAGCTTCTATGGGCTGAAAAATGCATGAAATCACAAACCATGAAATATATTGACAAAGAAATGAAGTCCAATTTTTGGCATTAAAAACCCTATACCAGTATTTTAAAAATAAACTTAAAAATTCAAAACAATAATTGTACATTAAGCAATCATAATTCAATTAATCAAATCCCAAAAATTCTTTATTATTATATGTATATTATTCTTAAGAAGATTTGCAAACTTTAATTTAAAAGATTATTATGCCATGATAAACAAGCTACACCTCAAATCTTCTCCAAATAGAAAAGTAAAATTAATGTTTTACATTTAAAAAAAATATAGGCCAAAATGTTTATTCTTTTGATGAAAATTATATTTGTCTACAATTTATAGGATCCAAAGTTATCAAGTTTTATGGCAGTTCGTCGAAGATGAGCAATGGAACAACATTGGAATTACAATAAAATGGACCCAAACCAAACGACGAACTGGTAGAAACTCTTTACTGTGTGGAAAGAGGTATGGAAACAAATGAAGCCTTCAATCTTTGATGTGAGTTAGTACAAGGCTAGGGTGCATTGATGAGTGCAACAAAATTAGAGTGTATTACCTTCATTCTTCTTAGAGGTCTTGACTTGATGAATTTTTTAGCTCATAGCAGCATCTGAAAGTTCTTATCCTTTATTCTGGAAAAACCCAATTCGAATAATTTCTGTCCCGCACTGTACTATACACAGTACAAAGCTAAGAATCAGACTGCCATGAATTTCACATAATGAATGTCACAAACTACCAGCGAACTGTAACTTCTAGCCATTATAGTAAAACAAATGCTTCACGTTCCTCTTTTAGATTCGAATAGTGGTCATGACAACCTCTTTATGCAACACCAGAATTCTACAATCCAAAATTCAATATATAGTCCATATCAAATCATTCATTTAGAAATACAAATGACAAGCTACAAGTAGAACAATTCAAGAATGATTTCATAGTGGGCCAAAAGGTACTCAAAGTTGTGACTGTTGGAGGCTTTAACCAGCTGTGTCAATGTGGACAACGCTCCAGTGCATCCAGATCAATGAGCTAGACGCTCCAACAAGAGGCACACTGAAAACAAAATGTCCTTACTGTCATTAATGTCATCAGCGATGACCAGAAGTGGCGAACTTTCTGCATCATAAAAATTACGATGCTTCAGTTGTGTTGGCACTAGGAAAAGTATGATGACTTATCTGTCAAGTTGGATTTTCACCTCATGTACATCTAAAACATCTTCGTAAATGTGTTAAAAGAAGTAAGAGAAAATACGAGCAGAAAATGCTAATGATCATCAAAAAGACTAAGTTAATGACAAGAAACCTTACTTCTACTAAGCCATCAAATTACAATCCAAACGTCGCTTTTCAACGAGGTCGAAGTGTCCGCTGGTACACCAAAACACACAACGATTAGAAGGATACCTCCAAATTTGTACAAGACCAAGACAATCTCAACAACAGTGTAAATCGAAACAACCTTTCATAGTGCACATCTGTACTATCTCAATGCCTGTCCAAATTATTGCAATAAATTACCTACAGGACTTCCTTTCCAGGTTTGCTCTTTAACCTTTCCGTAAGTCATCTCAATTGATCATGCATGACCAAAACAATTAAGCATCCCCCACTAAAGGCATTGCTAATAGTTTAAAGTTCATGCATTGAGTCAAAATGTCCACTCCACTAAAAATGACAGATAAGAAGGGTCTTGACTGCATACACGAGGCAAGCGATCTGAAGATGAAGGTGTCGATTGGCTGTCTGAGTCCGTGGGAGTTTGCTTCATCATATCATCGTTGTCATGTTTGAAGAAACTTTGAAGGGCTCTGACGGTAAATGTTCGCATCCTATTGACTTCCATGGCAGAAATATTTTTTAGCTGAAAACAGCGACAAGCTCCATAGAATCAGTTAACAGAATGTCTTCGTGAAGTTTATCTAACAAAAGCTGATGAAGTAGCACTTCCAAGTGAAAGCAAATTACAACACCTGCAGCAAGGTTATCATGATCATGATCCAACAAATTAACCAGCACCAAGCATGAACACTGGCTCTCCGAAACCACGTGCATTCCAATATTTAGTAACAAGCTTATCACCTTCACAGCATGAGTCCGACCAGACAAATTTTTCAGACCTTTCTCCACTTTGTCCCATCTGACATCTTTAATATCTTCAAGCAACGACTGCACCTGTCCAATTAAAGAATTTCCAGACTCAGAAGGTTGTCCACTTTCTCAATTGCTGAAGCATGCGATCCAAAAACGAAAATAAATAAATAAATAATGGAAACGAACATGCGAAGAATCAGTACCATGTAGTTATTCTCAAAATCCTCCCGAGCACTTCGCACATGCAGAAAACCAAAAGGAAAATCAATAAAAGGTCCTTGCGCGTTTTTATTGAAGGCATGAAAGAAGGATACGACACTATAAACGAGAGCGAACAAAGGGCTTCTATTAAAATATTAGTTTAGCTGCATATGTAAGTAACTATCATACTAATAGCTAAGTTCTCGTAAAATCCTAGGTCATAGATGACATCTCTAACCATAACAGCATTAAAATCAAAAATTAAAATTAAATTAAAATTAAAAATGTATATAAACCATAAAAATAATAAAACCACCAGTAACGCATGGAAGCTGTAACCTACTTGTCAAGCAGAAGCTTGGCTATCTCGACATAGTGGAAAGGTAGTGGCTGAAACTCCCGAGGGGCTTCTCTCTCCATCTCCAGCACTTCTGACAACCTTTCTGTATCAATGAGGAAGTGTCATGATCGAACATCAATTATGCATGAACCATAATTCATCAAATAATCCAAACACGCTCCATTACTACATCACAATAGACAATAGTCTACTAACATCGCACCTATATCACCCTGTCCACTCACTTAAGTGCCACTACATCAAAAATAGAGACAGAGCCAACATAGCTAACTCACCTACCGACATCCAATCTGGTGGTTGTATTCGACATTTGCTTCTTTTCTTCATTGCTATACCGAGCCAAAGCGGAACTGTCACAGGTATTTGAGGTCTGAAAGGTCCATAGTCTCCCTGTAATATTCGACAACACATTAGATAATCAAAAAGCTTCCTCTCTTCGGAATACATCCCCCATTATGACAGCATTCCTTATTTTCAGGGATTCATGCTTCACCAAGGGTTACACATCGCAATGAAAAGACACAATCAGGTGAGAATCCATTGTCTGGGTGATTCGAGAATATCGTTGCCGCTGTTTAAAGAGAAAACTTCTACGACACACAGTGCAGTCCTACGCCAAGGAATCATCCAAGCTGGCTGTCAATCATAGATTTTCTGTGTGAATATAACACCTACACAGATCATATTAAGCGTATCCATTCGAACATTAGGAACAATGTTGATCGACTCATCCTCTGCCATAAACTCCACCTGTAGAAGAGAATTTAAAAAATGAAAAAAAAAAATACACATAGCCAATTCATGTCTTATGCATTATCCTAGATGCACATTCAATAATCCAACTGCATTCTGTGCAACAATCCAAGGGAACAAACTCAGACCGCCAACAGCCGATTACTTATATAATTTATAGCTCCAGGATGAAATAGAATTTCTAACATGATCACTTAAACATCGACTCAGCTACTACTCCTGGAACTGCATCCTCTAGAGAATTAAATCTACTAGCACTCATCCTCTAATCACCACGCACATTGACTCATTACCTTCTCAATAAAATCACTGAAAATTTACAACTCTCGAGGAAAAGCAATAAAAATTCCCGCAAAAAGCTCTACACAATAAAAGTAGACACAGAAACAAACTAGGTCACCTCAAGCTCCGTGAACAGAGCTGGTTCGGAAGCGCCCTGGCCCGCCATAATCACCCGCTCGCCAACGCAACCGCAACTCCTCCTCCTCCTCCTCCAGAGAAACACCAAACCCTACCCGACAAAGCAGAGCACCGACAAAGCAAGTCCAATCCACCTATCAATTCCAAACACAACCAAACAAATTAGAAAACCACGAAGCTCCTCATCCCGCAACCAAATTGCACGACACCACAGCACGCGGAGGTCAACAGACGCTGACTCTCCTTCCTAACTCCCTGACAACCTCGAGCTCCACACCTCCAACAACCAATTACAATCAAAAAACAACAGCAAAAAGTTCACACCTCGAAACTCCAAAACAACCCTCCCTCAGCAACACAACCACTCAATCATCCTCCAAGCTGACTACCAAAACCAAACACACACACCGCTAGCAAGCCACAACCCGAAAGCAGCCATCAATAGATTCAATTCTACAAAAACCACACATGCAAACGAAGCAGATCCGAGCCGGGAAACAAAACCACGAGCAAATTCTCCAAACCCTAGCACGATGAGGAGCTCAAAGTACCGACTCTCACCTCGATCTACGCAAGCTGAACTGTGAACTGTCAGAAGAGACGAGCCTGATGTCTCGCTCCTCCCCTCGATGCATACCCGTCTCTCGATGCATACCCGTCCCGCGATGCATACCCGTCTATCGATGCATACCCGTCTATCGATGCATTCCCGTCTCTCGATGCATACCCGCATCTCGATTCATACCCGTCTCTCGACGGATACCCGTCCCAAAGGCGGTTGATGGGTATGATCGTGGTTATTGGAACTGAAATTTGGGGGAAAGAAAAATGAAAAGAGCGGTCTGGTACGGAGAGAGGTGACCTTATAAAGGTTTAGGAAGGAAAAAGGTTGTAGAAATGAACTTTATGCATGGTGGTTTTGTGAAGAAGGTGGACAATACCATAATATCATAGCATGTTCGTCCAAAAATAATTTTAAAAATTAAGAATGTAAAAAAATATAATTTTTTTGAAGATAAAATACTGAAAATAGAATGAATTAGTTTTGTGATATTTTGTTATTTCTAAGTCTCGAAATTACAACATGAAATAAATGGTTTAATTTCAAATAAAAAACATAATATGAAACAATATAAAAATAGTTATTATAGATGATGAATTATTTTGTAAATCAATGGATGTATCACTTAGCATATTATATGGGTTTCAAACCAGATTCTCGATGTGTTAAAAATAAATAAATAAAAAATTTGATGTTTTAGTTTTGACCAATACAAATAATAATAGATTCAAAAATATTCAAGCCAATCTTAAGGTTTTAAATTACCAAACTTTGGTGATTAAGGTTTAATGTCATATGTACCATCAGATAGTTCAATATAAGACAACTTGAGCATTTATTGAATGAAATTTTGAGCTAAAATTATAATAAAATTAAAAAAACATTTTGAATTTGTATATATACATATATATATTATAAAACCTATAATACCTTTTTGTAAACTACCTTTCATTCATGTTTTGGTGACAACCATTAAACAAATCTCACAATCAATATCAATGACTAAGAACACCTTTCTCTCAATGACTCATTGAATAAGGCAACCATTAAATAGACGTCACAACCATCCTTATTCTCACAATCAAATCATACCTTTTGAGTCCTTTGAGAAAGGATGTTCAACTGTCCAGTGGAATAAAATCCTCCCATTTGTACTCCAAAATTAAAATAATACTACACTGGTCACGTCCCGCATGTGAATGCACCAAGCCTTGGATAAAAATTCTTTTTAAAAACCAAATTCCACGTCAGATGGGGACTTCCAAGAAAATTCCACGTCAGCCCAGAACCAAAACGGAGCCGTGACCGATGTGCCTTCTCATCGACGAACCTTTCAACACCTCCACGCCAACTTCGCCCCCACCCGCCCCCGGGTCCCCGCAATGCGCCCGCCCGGCGGACCAACTCCCTCTCTATTCCCCCAATCCCACCCCCCGTTTCGCCGGGTGCCCCCCGTCACCCTCGACGCTAATTCCGCCCAGAACCACCCTCCATGACGCCATCAACGCCATTTCCACATTAGAACCGCCTACTACAGCGTCACCACAGCAAATTCCCACTCGGAACTGTTCTCCCAGTTTCACACGGCAATGAAGCGGCTGAGCCATTTCTCACCGATTCGGGGTTGGAACCGTCGTCCTGTCCGATTGCCGAGGTGGGATTCCGGGTGGAACGGGCGTGGTGGGGGCTTCGGCGGAGGGCAGAAGTAGTATATAATGGAATGGGGAGAGCGCAGAGGATCCAGCGGAGGGCAATGGCGATGGCGAGAGCGGTGCTTCGCTGTGGCGGTGGCGCTGCGGCCTCGGCCTCTGGAGCGGTGCCTCTGCATCACGCTCGTCTCTTCTGAAGCTCTGTTCGTCGTCCGTGGTTCAGCTTCCGTAGATCGAGGTGAGAGTCGGTACTTTGAGCTCCTCATCGTGCTAGGGTTTGGAGAATTTGCTCGTGGTTTTGTTTCCCGGCTCGGATCTGCTTCGTTGGTTAGTCGGTTGCATGTGTGGTTTTTGTACAATTGTATCTGTTGATGGCTGCTTTCGGGTTGTGGCTTGCTAGCGGTGTGTGTGTTTGGTTTTGGTAGTCAGCTTGGAGGATGATTGAGTAGTTGTGTTGCTGAGGGAGGGTTGTTTTGGAGTTTTGAGGTGTGAACTTTTTGCTGTTGTTTTTTGATTGTAATTGGTTGTTGGAGGTGTGGAGCTCGAGGTTGTCAGGGAGTTAGGAAGGAGAGTCAGCGTCTGTTGACCTCCGCGTGCTGTGGTGGAGTGCAATTTGGTTGCGGTTTGAGGAGCTTTGTGGTTTTCTAATTTGTTTGGTTGTGTTTGGAATTGGTAGGTGGATTGGAATTGCTTTTTTGGTGCTCGGTGAGTGAGAGAAATGATGAAGGTGTCTTTGTTGGAGCTTTGTGTTCGGAGTGCGATTGACAACCTGCAATATCTTGGCGATGTCGGCGAGACCGACATTTTGTTGTTGAAGAGAATTCTGCCGCATTGTAATGCGGACCAGCTTAATCATATCGAAACGTCGACTAAGGTGTGATTTTGAACTTTGCATGTTCTGAGGGTGTTTGGGTACTGTTCAATTAATGTTTTCGGTGGGTCCCATGAAGGTCTTGGCTTGGTAAATTTGTGTATTTTTCTGGTTTCATTTGCTAATTGATCAATACCCCTCGTTCTTGACTGCAGGGTAGAGACTTGAGCCCTGTTACGGATGAGTTGTGGCGGAAGCATTATGGTCGAACATTCGGGAATGATGCTGTGTCCATGGTTAAAGAGCGAATGTCGAGCCGTGGTATTAAATTCAAATGGAGGCAGTTATACCAGGTATTTTTGTCTTGAGTGAAGTTGTAAATGTTTAGGAGCTATGTTTTTGCAATGTTTAAGTTGAGTAATAGATGCATTCTTTACTATATTGTCTGTATCATCTTATGACCATGAGTTGCTTCTAGAATAGCAGGGATGACATGAATTTTGATGTTGTTATGATGACTTTGTTTCTGAACTCCCTTCTTGGTTGCTGCTGTTTAGGCCAAAGTTCGAGAGCAAGAGGAGCTTCAAAAGAAAGGTGTAAATCGATTGAAAGATCTTTACAGGGAGCAGAACACCCGTAAGTTGCTCCTCGTCCACGATCCTATTGAAGATTATGTACTAACTGCATGAAATATTTAAGACTATGCCAAGAATTTAAAAGCATGTTAAGTACATGCTATTGTTGAAAACTGTCAGGCTAATTGGTTGTATCAAATCTTGGTTTTTCTGGTCGGTAACAGAGAAAGAGAGCAGGAAATGTCAGGCCATCGATTTGAAACCCCCGGAGAGTAAGCGGATAAAGAGAACAGGTCCTGGAGGTAAGCCTCTTCATTTTTCTGAATTTTGGCAAGTACTTATTTATTGGTATCTTAGAATTGAACGATGCTTGGCCATAATCTCATAGTCAAACACATGTGACCTTATTTCAGCAGGTAGTTCCGGATCTTCGTCAAAGGCACCTGCAAAGGGTAGACTCATGCAGAAGTCAAGAATGGATTTTGCAAAGAGGTAATTGATTGAGTTCTTACATGATCATTTACAGCAATTCTTTAATCAAAGAATGTCTATGTAGGTGTGGGATGATTTAGTGAAACACAGAATGAATGGTAATCCAACAATTTATCAAGGCCCCAGAAACTAATTTCGGCTGACAATTGTCTTTATTTGGTTTAACAGTAATGCAGTAAGTAGGCAAGCAACAATGGCGAGGAATAGGTCGAATATTAGGTCGACCAACGGCATCAATCAGCGTCCTGGAGGAACTTCTCGACGTTGAGACTGTCTTTTCTTGGTCCCTACGAAATGGGGGACGAATCGATAAGTGTATGCAGTTTGCATCACCCATGAGCTCCTGTTCGGTCCAGATATTGTGAGAACAGCAGGTTGTCTGTTTTCTCACCCCATAAATCACTGTATAGCATGTAGTATATGGTATATCATCAGTCAGATTAGTTCATTTGCACTCAGGCTCTCGCTGCAGGCAGTGTCTTTTAGAGTCAGTCCAGTTTATCAATGGTAGAGGTTGAATCATTGTTCCATCGACAATTCTTTCTGTAGTAACGGACCCTTGGTGGTTTATAATACACCAGACCTATCTGAGTGTCACATGTAATAACCAACATGTTGCCGGAGGGTAAGGCGTTCTTGTTGTAGAGATTATTGTATCATTTTAATACAATACATTGATTCAACTCCTCTTGTGGGAAAATATCAGTACCAATTCATGCAATGTGATCTGAGACTCTTTGCTAGTTGTGCAAACTCGTTGTGATGTTTCTCATAAATCTCTTCGAAACAAGGCGTATGAACATCCTCGGTGGGCTCTAAACCTTTTTACTGCATTATATCATTGATTTGCTCATAACCTGTGATAGAGCTACCTAGTATTGGTTTCCTACTGTGAAGCTAGGACGCAGAGCAGCTACCGGCATGTCTACACTCAGATTTTTGCCCGCTATCTTCCCTGCACCTCTCCTGTCCTACTTTAACAACCACAACAACATCAAACAATGGGTAAGTAACAGATTTCTATTGCGCACAATCTTCTCAGAAACACCAGAGCATCAGGTAAGATTATGTTGCACAGTGCGCTGCCAAATTATTGCCTCTGCACATTGCCATATGTAAAGTCCAACATCAGTATTGACTCTTTCATGATTAGAACGGAAATTATGCAGGATACCTCTAAGTAGAGGGACCAGTAGTCGCCCAAATTTCAGGTTTGCTCCCTTGGGACAGTGGTGAAATTTGTTTATAATTTTTGGATGGACTGCAAAGCTTGTGCAAAGCCATTCCAAAAAAAAAAAAAAAAATTTTGAGTAGGTCTATAATTTCCTATGAATTTTTGAGTGTTTAGTCCTAGGGGGGCCACTAACCGATCATAGAGTCTTGGTTAACATGAGCAGTTGGATTCTGAAATTAGAACGTTTCTGCACCAATCAGAAGCACTCAAGTTTTGGAGACATGGGCGAAATTAGAACACTTTCTGTACACTTTCAGGAAACAGGGTGGATGGAAATCTGTGACCTATCCCAGAAGCATAGGGGGCGGCATTGGGACCCGGTTGGGATTCAGCACCTTTACCTTAGTTTTGAGTTGATCTTTTTCTCTTCCAACTTCGATTGCTTTTCCAGCTGGAATTCATCAAGGAAAACTTTTCTGGTACTTGATGCTGTGATAGGCAGCTTCCTGTGCTCAGGATTGGCTGCCAAAGACACTTGTTTTGCATATCGTCTTCCTCTATTAGGGCATATTTTATTTTGGTTGAGCATGTCTCATGCACATTAAGAGGTACAATTGTCTTGTCTTAGCGGCACGAATGGTGTATGAAAGGCAGAGCCCGCTTCGTGCACAAAGAGTTGAAGGGAGAGTTGGAAGATGCACTGCGCGCTGCCACACCTTCTTCCTGGCAGACATACATGTCACAAAGTCTCCCTAAGCAGAGATCTTTAGTACAAAGTGGAGCAATTAGAAGATAGCACTAGATTCATGATGGCACATAATATACAGAAATTGGCCTTTGATTCAGGACAATTAAATGCCACTTGTTTTCTACAAGAACAGACCCGAATGTAGGGAAGGTGCTCATACGAGGAAGGTCCTAATAGACTTTTTTCTCACTTGGATAAAAAAGTGACTGAGAAAGCTAAGAGCACCGTATCCTATCTCAAAATAGCAGCAACTCAAAGTCCACAGCGTGCTAAACTAGCACAATCAATAGGTAATGCTCACGAAGGAACCTACTCTGGAAACAAGTATGGACGTTCTCTTTCTTGAACACTCACTCAGTGAGCAACCTCAGGGATGTGATGTATATACCATACTACAAGATCGATTGATATGCTGTGGTTGGTTCGAGACACAAGGAGCACAAGAAGAATGAGCTGAGGAGGCTGCTCACGAAATGGGCTGGCTTGCTTTGGATTCCTCTCGAAGAGCGACAATATAGTCTTGGCATTGCCGAAGGTCGGTCACCACAGGCACCCCCGTCTCTTTCGCTGCACGGGCCTCCTTCGAATCAAATCGATTCAGCAACAACGCATGCATGCCCAGAGTGGCAGCAGGGACAAAATCTTTTCGAAGGCTATCTCCAATGTGCAACGCTTGCTCTGGGATGATGTTGCTCCCAGCCCTTGACAGCGCAATCTTGAAGATCTCAGGATTGGGCTTCTCCACGCCTTCAATGCCGGAAAACACACCGAAATCCCACTCTTCTCCCTGCACCAGAACAACACCAATTCAAGCCTTTTAATGGTGAAATCATGTCGAGCTTAACCACATTCATTGGCACTCAAACTGCGTGAGCATGCCGGTGTGCAGATGAAGGAACCTGACCTGCTTGATTCCTAACTGAGGAAGGATGTCATCGCGATATCTGTACGACGCATTACTAAGAACTCCCACCACAATACCCTGCGCTCGTACCCATCTCAGAAAAGGGATCACATCGTCATAGACTTCGTATGGCGCCGAAGACCCAAAGATTCCGTAGATACGCAAAAAGACAGCATCAAATTCTTTGTCGGTGTAGTCATAACCAGCCTGTCTGACACAAACCATTTTGGAACCTCGACAGTCAAAAGCAGCTCAAGAAAAATTTATTCGTGAGTTTCAATGGTATGTCAAAACAGAAAGATCAGAAAAACGAAAATCAACCACAATTAGGTTAAGCTTGCACCTCACAGAAGGCTTTCCTCACACATTCACGCCACCACTCTTGGTTTGGAACATTGTGTATCTTTCCGAAGCACGGATACATCTGGTCCATCTCCTTGTATGCGACCTTGAAGCCCTGATGCATGCGCTCGTAATCGGGACACGGCAGCCCGGCCCTCTTGGCAGCCATGCAATAGTAGTCTCCCAAGGCCCCCTTGTAGCCCATCAACGTCCCTGTTACGTCCACTGTAACACATTTCAGGGGTTGCGTTGGAGCCCTCACTGCTTGCTTGAGTAGAGCGTGCCCCCCGGAGGTGGCAGCGTGAATTATGGATTTCCTCACCATCGCTGCTCAACCTCTTTGAAGAATCGAAGGGGCTGAAGGTGTACGTAGTACGATTTGTTGCCAATGATTGCTGTTATGAGCGGTGGATAAGCTCAAGTACTAGAAAGTTGGGCATCAGAAACGAATCTGCACAACCCACGTCCAATTTTTCTATACCAAACTCAGAAATTTTGTCTTGAAACGGTCCGCAAACATGCCACATCTCCAAATGAACATGTTGAACGAGTGGCAAACAGTCCATGATTAATCAATCCAGGAAGGTCACCCCTGCCAGAGCATTGAAGATTGATCGGGATCACGGCGTAACCGTGACGATACAGAACACGTCCATTCAATTGGAAAGGGCCATAAATTATCTTCAAAATGATCGGAGAAACTTGATCCCTAAATCCAGCATTGCCATCCTCGAGCACAAACTCAATCCGGGCTCTATAAACCCCACTTCCAAAGACCCACAATCAACACACGACATAGCATCCATATGAACCAATCCACGATCACAGATACAAGCTCAGCACTCGATCACAACACCGACCAAACAATAACAAGCTCATGAAGCCTCAGAAAAACCAAACCACTCTAAGGTAACCAAACCTCCCCAAAACATCCTCCCAAAACATTCACAGGCTCCAATCCACCCAACCTGTAATAACGAAGATCACACACCATAGCCCCACTCCAAATGCTAATCCATCCAATGCGAGAGATGATGACGTTCCTCTCAAAACCAATCAACAAATGCTCTGCAACATGACCTCCCACCAAAGCATCCACCTCGTATGCAAATCCTGGAATGCCAACTGATGCCCACCTTCGGAAATATCGACTTGAGCCGCATTCCTTTCCCTCCCAATGCCCTTTGTATCCTCTGCATTGCTTCAACCTCGCCCGCCGTTACGCCGGGCTCCTCACTTGCACGTCTTCGGCCGACCCAGCAAAACAGGGGGTTCTGGTCCCCTGCTGAGTCATGCACGCGTATCCTGGGTCAGGCTGGGGACGTTCTCGCAAGTGGGTGCATCTTTCATGTTCTTCGACATGGTGACTCACTCATCGTACACACACGACAATTCTTTCTATCTCTCGAGTGACTAAGTTCTGGTCTTCGCTGTCACTGTTTGAGGAATTCGACTCAGATGAGATGAAGGATCACTGCATTATGATTTTTAGAGAAACGCCAGATGCGTGTTATGGTAGTCCCCACCTCCTTGTGGCGAGTCACCCTTGCAGGCGGTGATGGTTGCCATATGGGTCCAATGATGGTGGTTGGTTCAACCTTTTGAGATTCTTCTGATCACTCGAGAGATAGTGAACACAGCGCAGCAAAAGGTTTGAGACAATCTCCGACGTTCGGAGTTACTGGGTCTCGGATGAGCAGGCATGCGAGTGTGAAAGTGATTTCAGAGAGGTGTCTGAGCAGAATGACGTGGTGCCTGGGAACGTTTGAATGATTTTCACTTTGAGCGTTTGAAGTGGTGGCCGCAGAAGCCAGTTGGTATAAAGCTCTTCTCTGAATAAAATCCACGGAATCAATTTGCGTAGTACGTTTCTCTCATTCGGTGAAGGACAACATCCTGTCCGTTCTTTATATCCTGGGTGCTGCTTTGCAATACTCAACATCATCGGCTCAAGAGAATGACACACAAGAACGTATCAGGAAAAGGCAGAGAAGCCGGGGGCGGATGTGCAACATCACAAAAGGAGCCACTACTAACTATATCGTCTTCTATGAAGGCGCTCCACTTAGCGTCTTTCTTCCTTCACTTCTTGCCTTATTGGTGCAATGTTCGAACAAATCCAGTCCGAAAACAAAACTTGCCAACGACGCAATTTTGACGACATTGTCAATATTTAAGAGTTCCTTTGTCTACGTCATCTGCAAAAAACAGCAACACCAATGCTTGTAAATAGCCAGCTTTGACAACTTGACTCCATTTTCTGATCATTTCAAAGAGACCTTCAAATTCTGTACCACCATGAAGTTTCTGAAGAGAATACAGCACACTGACCTTTTCGTGACTGCAAACAACCTCAGTCGATAGCCTTGAAAAGGCAACGATAGTTTGAATCAAAGTGGAACATGGAGCGGTCACATGTCTAGTCCGGGCAATCAAGTCTCTGACATTAAAAACAGGATTGATAGAGTCCTTCCAGCTCCATTGTTCTTCAACCGAATATGCAATTATAGAAGTCCAGTGTAGGCAAGATTTCATTGCGTGCTCTCCAACTTCACACAGCACCCAAACGGCCACACGCGTCAACAACCGTGTTCGTGGTGACTTCATTTGGTTGAACACCCTCTCGCTGCATTTGCTCATACAGATCCAGCGCCTCTTCAGCACGACCATTGTGAGCATACCCCGCAATAAGCGCAGTCCAAGAAATCACATTCCTCGTGGGTAGATTATCAAACACCTTCCGTGCATCCACCAGACTGCGGCACTTACAGTACGTGTTGATGAGAGCCGTGCCCACCTTTTCATCCGACTCATACCCTGCAAGTCGAATATGTTTGTGCAACCATTTCCCCTTCTCCAAAAACTCAGGCCTCGTACACGCCTTGAGCAGAGCAAGAAACGTCATCTTGTTCGGGTGCATCCCAGCATCTCGCATGGCTTGAAACACCTCAAACGCTTCATTCCCCTGCCCACCGTGAGCGTACCCGGCAATCATGGTCGTCCACAAACCCACGTCCTTCCTCGGCAACTTATCAAACACTCGCCGGGCATCCACCAGGCTCCCACACCTGCTATACATCCCAACCAGAGCCGTCTGCACCCGAACGCTAAGCTCAAACCCCGACTCAACAACAACTCCATGAAGCTGCTTCCCGTCATCCAGATGCGCTCCATCACTACAAGCCTTCAAAACACTCAAAAAAGTCGCCATGTCCGGCACAACCCCCGCGCTCCTCATCTGCCGAAACATATCCAACGCCCTCCCCCGCATCCCCGCCTGGCAGTACCCCTCGATCATCGCATTCCACAAAATCAAATCCCGCTGCGGAATCCCACTAAAAACCCGATGCGCATCCGCGGGACTCCCACACCGAAAATACATACACACAAGAGCAGTCCCGACGCGCACATCCGCCTCCAACCGCCGCGCAAATATAAGATCATGCACGCGCTTCCCGCTCACGAGATCCCCCGGCCCCGCAAACGCCTTCAACAGGCTCAAAAACGTCACCCGGTTCGGCCGCAGGCGCTCGTCTTGCATCCGGAAGAAGAGCGCGAACGCCTCCCCGCGCCGCCCCTGCTGCGCCAGCCGCGAAATCGCAGCATTGCACGAAATCAGGCTCCTCGGTGGCGCCTGCTCCTGCCGCACCGCCCTCCCTCCCCTGCTGCTCCCCCTCTCCCTCTCCCTCTCCCTCTCCCCCGCCGCAGCCGCAGCAGCATCCCTGCTGTAGAACCTCCATCCGCTCCACGTCCACAATCCCCGACCAGGCTTAGCAGCACCGTCCGAAATCTCTCCACTGATCGAAGAAGCGAGTGAAGTGAAAGCTCGCGCCCAGTGGGAGAGCTGTGGCGCGGACTCCAGACGCCGTAGCCATGGCGATGGCGAGAGCGCGTGCAGGGCGCGCATGGCTCCTGCGAAATTGTATCCCTCTCTCGCCCAGAATTGCGAAACCCTAATTCATGAGTCCAGTGTCCAGTCCCATTTGCCTTCCTCCGCAATTGGACTTGTCATTCCTCACCGGTGACCGGACAAGACCACGAGGGCCGGAAGCAGGTCACCGGCAACAGCCGGTAACCCACATAAAACATTCCAAAGGATTGAAAGAGTAAGAACCGAAATTGGACTGGCCCAGCACTCTTGCCAGGAAGGAATGGTGGCACCGCATTCGAAATCAAATGAAATTAAATGTTTTGGTATGTTTTTCTCATGTTTTTTTTGGTGCATAATTTTACTTTATGTGTGTTTTACTTTTTCTTATAATTGGCTTTGTGAACATCACTTCACTAGAGTGGGACTTTCTTTGCGTGCAGTTATACTTAGACTAATGTATAGTTTGCTTGTATTTTTAGTATTAAAACTAATACTATAACTTCAGATTACTTCTGATAATGGGTGACTTGTGTTTGACATGAACAAAGTTAGTTCTTTGGGTATAAGTATCAAAGCCAGAATTACATTTTTTATTTTTTGTTTCAATTAGATAACAATTTTTTATATTTTTGACTATAGAACGATTTTTTATGTGTTTTTTTGAATTGTTTTTTTGTTTATTTTTGGGGTTATTAAATTTGTTTTTGCCGCAAGTAGAGAATTATGGGTCGCCAAAAAATCAAAATAGAGAAGTTACCAGTTAACAGGATCAACTCAACCTTCACCAAAAGGAAGAAGGGGCTTGTGAACAAGGCGAAAGAGCTTGGAATTTTGTGCGACTGTGATGTAGCACTAATTGCTATTAATCCGAAAGGTGGTGAGTTGATTGATGTTTCTTATGGAGGGACTATTACTGATATTTATCAGAAATATATCAACTTGAAAGGCCGTCATTCAAATCCAAAGCAACTTATTTGTATTCAGAGGGATAATTCATCAGCTCAACAACAAGAACAACATCATGTTCATTCAAGTAATCTCCATCAACAGCAGTCACCCATGAATCAAATGAATAGCATGGACTTTCCAACTATGCAACAAAGTGATGATATCTTCATGCAAGGTCAAGCTAATTCTATGTTCCACAACCTCATCAACACTCTTAATCATATTGATGCTAATCAGTCTGAATTGTATCAACTTCAGCAAGTTTTGCAACGCAGGATGAATATGAATGTGAATATAAATATGAATATGAACATGTCTCAACACATGAACCAAAATCAGCAACAATTGAAGCCACAAGAGCAGTATCACTTCTAGAAGTTAAATGTCCTTTGATTTGTTTGTTTCGAGGTTTATAGGATTGTAAGTAGAATATTTTTCAAAAATTGACATGTGAATATTTTTGTAAAATTTTATAAAACTTAAATCCTTTTATAACTAAGTTCTCTATGTGTGTATTCCATTCCAAAACAATTACACTCAAACACAAAAAATATTATTATATATGAATAATTTTGATTTCTGTTTGGTCACATAAACCTTTCAACTCTTTTGATGATTTTTCTTTGGAAAAACATGGTCACGGAGTTCTATTATTGTTAGTTTTGTTTTTTGTTAATTTTTATGTTTTCATTCAGTTTATCTACACTCCCCAATACCAACAAATTCTATGGAGTAATCAGACATCCCAAAACCAACGGTTCATCCACGGGTTTGGGTACACGCTTCCGTTAGGTCATATAACGCAGCGATTGTTTTTGCAGACGAAGAAACAAGCCCTAAGTGAGGCACATCCAAAACCATCACCACTCCTAAAATGAACAATAACCACCAAATCCTAGATATCCACACCTTATATGTTCTGTGTCGCTAGATAAAGACGCTTTTAAGGGGAAGAGACGGGTTTGGGTACAAGCCTCTGTTAGGTCTTTTGCGGGATCTTCTGCTGTTGCAAGTCCTTTCGCAGAGAGCATCCCTGAGCTCTCGCCATCGCCGCGGTAATCCTTTGCTCGCCGCTTTCTCGATACCTCACCTGGTGTATTGTCACCTTGTTGTTATCTGTACTAGTTTTTACAGCTCTCTATTTGGTGCGGAGACGAGGTTTGTGGAGATTGTTTAGTCGGTGTGGTCTTCAGGAGGGGAGGTTTGTGGAGGTCGTAGTTTGCAGAGATGGGTAAGTCAATTAGGTCCAAGAGGTTGAAGCGTCTCAGGACTCTGAAGCGGGAGCTCGTGACGCCTCATTACGATGAGAAGGAGGCCTTGAAGAATTCCGCCATGGAAGCTGCGTTGGCGGCTCCCAAGGTCGAGCTTCCGAAGAAGCGCGTGCGTGATGAAGCCATGGGTGAGTCTTCTTCTATGTGTGTCCCTCTATCTGTGTGTTTCCTCTTTGTGATTACGAGTGTTGTTTCTGTCGGCGGAAGCGCGTGAGTTTCTGTAGTACTAGTGGGGGTTTAATGGGTTAGGTTTTTGCCATGATTTTCCAGCTGAACTTTTTTTTGAACTGTGTGGTTGTTGGAGATTGAATGAGTAAATCTTAGTTTTCTTTAGTCAAATGAGGCTTTCTTCTGAGAGAAGTCTGTTTCTAGATTCTCGTCGCATGGCATTTTTGGGGGTTTCACAATTCTACGGGTTGATGGTTTTGGTGATGACCGTTTGAGGTCATAGACAAACTTCTTTTTGGGGTTGCGTACCTGTCTTTGTTGATGACGAATTTAAGCACAACTAGCATGTCCGAAGCATTCGGTCACATCATTCACGTCTTTGATTTCTACCTGTTGCATTCTGTCAAATTGTTCAATGGGGACTCAGTATAGGGCTTGATGCATTCTATTCCTCACCTTGAGGATTGCTCATTGTTAACTTGCAGGATTTAGTAAAAGCCGAATCAGGGTTTAGGATCTTAATTATAGAGAATATGTGCCTGAGAAAGGCAGATAGAAAGTGTTTTTAGGCTTCTACGTTGTGTCGTTTACTAAGGTGAAAATGCTTGTTTTGTGGTTGCAGAAGTAGAAGAACCAACCCGAGGAAGGCCCGGGCAATCCTCTACCGCTATGGTTGTCGATGAGGCCGGTACCAGCACTAGCGGCAACGACTCGAAGTTGAAGGCACGGGGTGGCATCAAGAAGAGAGGGAAGAGTCAAGGACGCTTGAAAAAGGAGAGGCATCACAAGAAGAAATTGCAGTTTTGAGTGGGTCTTTCGAGTTGCTAGAGAATATAGTTTAGTTTTCAGGGTATGACGGCAACGGAGGATTACACGAATGCTTTTCGAGCTTCTACGAGTTTTAAGAGGTTTGAGGACCAGAAGTCTGGACAGCACTGGGACAGTGCTGTAGTTTACCTCAGATCTTTGCACAAGTATCACAATCAGAAGAAGAAGAGACTGCATCTGAAGCCTTCTATAGATGCTACTTTTTTACGAGTCATGGAAGCAAAGGTTGCATGCTTGAGTAAGGGTAGTAGCACGTGGTTTTATTGTGTGCAGATTTTGTTCTTACGTGAAAGCGTGGTCAGTCATATGTGAACGAAGGGATGTTTAATGATCCTTCTATTCAAAATAGAGCCTCTCATGCGTTGCTCTTTTTGGGCACGACCTTGTTCTGTTGGATTCAGCCCTGGAAACATTAGGACTTGTCTAGTTACGTTTGTATTAATTCAAACTGGGATCTCAACAAGCAGATCAATTTCCCCCAACTTGTGAGTCTTTGAGTTAATTGCAATAAGTCCAGTTTCTTCGCTAGTTTGTAACTCTCAAATCTACTGAGCTTCCTTCATGAAGCTTGAGGTGTTCAGTTGCAGCAAGAATGTGCAGTGGGTGCACTGCTATTAGAAACTGTATCATTGTAGAACTTTGTTTGTCTAACATACTGCCTGGGAATGAAAGCACGCTCCATATCATAGATTAAAGATCGGTCTCCTTCGTGTATGTGTAATTGCTTTTGCTTTCAAGGACATCTGGGAGCTCCTTTAAACAGTGTTAGTCACCCGAAATCACTCACAGCAGTACACCACTTTGTTCTTTCTTTAGCAGTCATGCAACATTTCACTCTGCAAATTTTTTGCAATGTACCTTTGCCGCAACAGAGAAGCAATAGCACTAGTAGATGGGAACTGTTGGAGTTTACATGTACCTTTTCTAATTGACAACCACCCATGTTTCAAAGTTTTGAAATTTAACAGGTTGCATCAAATTACAAGTATTGCAAATTCAAGAAAGCTCTACCAACTCTTCGCATCTCCTCGCACAGAATTCAAGTTTTATGGAGCCGAGTGGCAGTGTCATAAAAGTAGGCAGCGATGAACCACAAAACTTTCGTGTGCCTAGTTGGGTGAATCTGAACAATTAGATATGCTTTCTAAGGTCTCATGCCACAAGCGCCGGATGTGATGGTCACAGAAGCAGTCGCCATCCCACATTTATCTGCCGAAGCACTTCATGACTGCAGATGTGAAGAACGAAGTCATAAACTGCAGGCCTGCTGAACCTCCGGGAAAGTATGAGATTACATAGTACAGCAGGGCCAAAACCTGTCAATACATTGCCACAAATCAGTTTGATCTAACCCCAAATTGAAACTGGACACTTTTTATGGCTAAAAACTTGAACCCATATGCTAAATAACCTTTCACTGGATAATGCTTTATAGTGTTCTAAATTTATAAAGGCCACTAAGTATTCATCAATAAATGTTTCTCGACAACAATAGTACGATAAAAAAATTCAGCAGCCAGAAAACCCTCTTTAGTTCTCTCTAAAATTTGTCAAAAAATTACATAGCCCACTCAGAATACCACATGTTGAAGATATAGGACAGTTAAATACAGATCCTTACCTGGATGCCCGAGAAAAATACTGAAAAGATATAGCTATGAAGAACCATTGATGCGTAAAGGGTTGCGCCCATACTTCCAAGAAAGCCCAAGGTGAAAGGTAGCCTCTGCATTTTACAGATGTTTCACATTGGCATCAAAATGTTTTCCATGCTAAAGCATGATACCAACACTACATGAGACCAGATAGTCTGCAGGCTGACTAAGAGATCACGCACGAAAGGTTCTAACATGAGGCTAAAAGTCAGAGATAGATGCTGGTTCAGGCAACGATAACTGAAACGCAGATAGTCACAGAAATACACATAAAATTTGTTCGATTTGTCCAAAATGACTGACCTTCGTGTGTGAACAAGCCCAGTTGAAGACATAAAAGCAAATGTAGGACTCTTCTTTCATTTTCACAGTATGAAAAGAGATGAATTTGAAAGTGACTTTGGATTTTTACCTCCTTGGAGATCATGTGAAGAGCTTGCGACTTGGGACCTTTCAGAGCAAAAAAAGCGCCCATGATGAAAATGCACCCAAGCGTGAAACAAATGGCGAACTTCTGAGGCGCCACAATGATCATCGGGAGAAAGACCGTAAAGGCCATCATGATAAAGAATACTCCCGACCCGACCATGAGGGAGAAAGACATGATGGACTGCCGCGAAGGAACAAAGGTTGCGGCAGACGAAACACTTGAAGGCAGTTCGCGCACCCCCTTTGTGACTCTGTCCACATGTTCCCAACACCACTGCTCCGCAATTTAGATTCCATCTAATAAAACTTTAATATGCAAGCGAAAGCCTCACTAGGTTTGACAAGCACCCGAAACCCACTCATTAACCAAAAAAGTCATCTCGCACTCTACCTGCTCGCAAAACCAGCTGAAAAAACGCGGTAACAACGATAAACAGTCTCACAACCATCAATTCAATCCGTGGATTCCTTAACATGCATTTCAGAGTCACCGAGCATCCTTCTCAGAAACCTCAAAAGAATCAAACAAAAGTAACCCTCCGAAAGTAACCTTTTCTCTTTCGCTACACTCCGGGAACTCACGTCCAAAATATATATGTAAGCTGCACTAATCTGCTCATGAAAAAAACTAGAAAACATGCCCACATTTTAAGCGACTCCCTTCGCTTCCATTTAGGGTTTAAAATTCCCCGAACGACATTTGCAGCGGGAGGGTCCTGCCCCGATCACAACTATGTTTTCTTCCCATATCGAAACTCACGTCGCCTTCTCGATCAACCAGCGCGATTCTTCTCAACCCCAGAGACGAAGCACACGAACGAGGTGGGGCAAAACCTGTAAACTAAAAAGTGAAATCAGCTGCGGAAACATACGGAGAGAGTGGGGTATGGAATCATACGTGCTGAAGGCGCCCGCAAGCGTGGTGCCGGCGGACGAGAGGCCGGCCTCGAGGTCCATGGCCGCGGCAGACGCGACGCTGCTCAAACTCCCCTCATCGGCCTCCTTGCTGGCGGCGTACGAGTTCCAGTCCGCCAGCAGCGACCCCCCCTCCTTCCCCTGCGCCTTGCTGCTCGGCCCCGCAAACCATCCCTGCATCTTGCCCCTCCTCTCTCCCCCCCTCTCTCCCCTCACTCCCTCCCCCCGCGCGTCTTCCCCCGGAACGCCACCACCATGGATCGTCCAACCCTGGCTCTCTCACCCAACCCTCGTGATGTCTCCTCCGAGCTGGTCGCAATCGTCTCTTCGTGTTGGATTGTCTCCCCCGAGCTAAGTTTATCTCGAGTGATCGCTTGATCGTGGGTTTGGTTCCGTCACGTCATGAGAGAATGGACATGATTGCGAGCTCGGTGTGTGTCGCGGCCTTGGTCAGTGTTGACGACATCGGCTGTGCACAGTCTGCGACGCTGCTGTCGTTTCGGTAAGTTTGCGTGACGAGGGGCGTCTCCAACGCTACACACTGCACCCGCCACTGCATTAGGCACTGTATGGGTCATCACGTCTAGGATATGTGTTGTCAATTTTGTTGGGAGATTGAGTGGTTTTCTTTTAGTAATTTAGTGATGATTTGGAACCATGAATGTAAATCACTAGAGGCTTCAAGGTATGTATTCAAATTTGTATGTGAAGTGCTAGAGTCACATTACAACATTTGAACGGAATATGTTATTAACTATGTAATGCTGGAATATTAAAGTCAATTGTAACGTTCTACTTAATCAAAAGATAGGTAGCTAAAAAATTTTTTTTTTTTCAAAACTTTTAGTTAAGGTGTCATCAAGATTGCAATTCTTAAAGCTTTGAAGGAAAATGAGCAAGTATCTAAGTACAAGCTGTAGAATTTTGAGAATTTTCAAGAAAGAGAGCAAGTGCATGTCAATGCTTAGTTGGATGTAACCGAGAATTGTTTTAACGTCAATAACATTGTATCTAAATTTTAGATTGACTGCACTAAAACTTACATATAAATTAATATTGTCAAGCATTGAAAAATCATTCTAAGAAAATTGCACCTTAAATCAAAGCTAGCAAAATTGATCCAAACTTCATCCATAGAAAGCCATTTATACCCTTTCTTTAGTGCTAAGATTTTTTTTTCCCTACACTCTTGGTAAATGCTTCACCTATTGCATTCTTAACTTGCTAAAAATTAACATAAAAAAAAATAACACATGTAAACAATCTTTGAAAAAACCTTCAAAGATTGGACAATTCTCATTGGATCTTCAACCACTTTCTATCTTATCTTAACTCCTAAAGGTTCAAGCCGTTTTTGGACCTCCAAAACCAAAAACTGTGATTTTTGACGACCTTGTAGAAGTTGAAGTATGATTCTTAATTTTTTTAATTTTTTGATACATCCAACTGTAAGATCTTAAACCTAACTACTTGCACTAATACCATGTTAAATTTCAACGGTTGGATCTTTACCATTTGTGAGATTATAACGTTCAAAGTTTACTGTTTTTTTTTTTTTTGGCTTTGCGGGAAAGGCATACTCTAAATGGTGCCAAGGGAGACTTGATTATTGTTACCTCAAACATTTTGCTCATATTTTTTTCCATGTAGGTAACTAAGTTGAGCACCTCCATGCAAAATTTTAGAGTCTCATTACAATTTTTTGGCCTTCATGCAAATTAATTTCCACAAGAAGGTGCAAAAACCACAATATGGTAAAACCTAAATGACGTGAAATGCTTTTGGTTTTTTAAAAAAGTGAACGGTTAAAATTTATGTCCATGATTTTTTGAATTATTGGAAAAAAAAAATTTGAAAAATTCCTAAATCTCAAATTTTGACAAATTTTGAAAGAAAAAATTGTAAAATTACCAAAAACTGAGAAGGTTGTTTATGTGATTTTTGGAGGCTGCCCTTCTAAAATTGGTAAGCTTTTTGACATAGGCCACTTTGGATTTTGAGTAGTGAATTGGTTATGAACACATTTCCAAAAAACAAATTCTAAAAAAACCTAATTTTAAACTGCCCGTTTTGGACTTGAAACCTAAAATTCCTAGATGAAGGTTCTAAAAGTGAAATTTGGCGTCGAAATTTTTACCACATACACTTTGCTGTATAACGAGCATCCAGTAAAATTCTTAGGCAAAAATGTTACTTTTAACCCCTTCATCTAGGCTGCCCGAAACAGCCGAGAGCCATTTTGGATTTCCAGAACCTTTAGGGGTTAAGTTGCAATCCAACAATGAATATATGAATCTTGTCTCATTCACTCACAGGTAAAGTTAATATAATCCCTGCACACAAGTTTGAAACTTCTTCACATAACTTTTGTAAAAAAGTTAACTTTCGAAAAAAGGCAACTTCCATTATAGGATAACTTTCGTTAAAAGATGACTTTCGTAAAAAGGTATCACGAAGTAACGCGCACCTCGAGAACGAACAGAATCAGCAGAATAGAACCGTAGCCCGACTCAGCGACTACTAGTCACCGGATGAATGATTTCATTCGTGGAATCATGGGCAGTGGCCTGCAGCGCAAAGCAACGAATGAAATCACGGCGAGACAGACCGAATGAAGAAGCCAAGCCAAGCCAAGCCAAGCCTCGGAAGGAAGGAAGGCTCACTCACAAGCAAGCAAGCAAGCCCTAACAAAGGAAACACACTCCAAAGCATCGCCATCACGCTCGCCCTCGCCATCGCCATTCCCATCACCACCTCCATCGCCATAGCCATCACCCCCTCTCCCTCTCTCCCTCTCTCTCTCCCCAAGGCACCGCACGTCTGGACCCCACGCAGGAAGGAGCCCACTCTCCACTCTACTCTCTGGATGGATTGGATCCACGCCCACTCGCACTCGCGCTGATCACCTCTCAGGCTCTCACCTCCAGGCTCCCTCCCTCCACTTCGCTTAAAACTCCAACTTCTACGCAAATCGGCCACAACGGTACCCTCGTGCTCCAATTCTCGATCAGATGTTGCGTCTCTGGCGATGGCGTTTGAGTGTTTGTTTGTAGTTTGGACGTCGTGGTCATGCTAGGTTTAATTTGGATGTTTTGCGTTTTAGACCTAGGGAGGGGGTTCGTGGTCTTGCTTTGTATAGGGTCTTTGATTGAGGGGGAGGTTGTTGGTGGATTGGTTGGTGTGGTTGATTGGTTGGGTGGAGTTTGAGCTGAGAATTGTTGGTTTTGTGTGGTTGTAGTTTTTGGGGTGTTGTGTTGATTTAGGTGGTGAATTGGGAGGGTGGGGTTGTGGAATTTTGAGAGGGGTTGGTTAGTGGTGTGTTAATCTGGGTGGTGTGTGTGTGTGTGTGTGTTGGGGCAGTTAGCGTTGTGCAAGAGCTGGTGATTCCCGATGGCGAGCATGATGGAAACGGATAGCGTGGGGACAACGAATGGGGTGGCAACGCCAGCTCCTGCAGCCGCGCCTCCTTCACAGGCTTCACGTGCGAATGACCGCCTCGCTGAGTCCCTGAAGCTTGAGCACCAGCTCATCAAGGTCAGTGGAGTTGTCGTGCTTTTGTAGCGTATCCTGTAATGCACCGTGTGGATTCTCCTTGTTCATCGAACTTTCTTTGGCCGGTTGAATTGGGTAGAATATGATAATTGCGTTGCTGTTGAGCTTTTAGCTTTTGGTGCTTTGATCTGAGGTAGCAATGTGCGGACTGCAGTCGCAGCATTGTCATAACGCCTCGGTGTTGAGTTTATGTTATTCTGATTTTCGCCTTCAGTTGTTCTTCGTGCTTCGATTCCTGAAAGAAACAAATGCTTCGGTGTCTCACCTTGAGTACTGACTTTTTGCACGTTCTGCAGGTTCCATTTGAGCATTTGAAGAAGGCCATGCGGGTGAGCACACGTTTGGTAGAGAAGGAGGTGAACGCTGTAGTTGCTGGTGTGGCTGATGCTATAGACAAAGACATGTCGAAAGAGGAAGCCGTTCAGCGCCTCACATCTCTAGTCTCTCGATTGCAAGGCCTGAAACGCAAGGTATGGTTGCTCACATGCTTTTAGCTTTGTAGGCTATAGATATGGTGAGTTCTTCAATTACTGGAGGTGTTCACCTGTTGGTAAAATTTTAGAAGGTCCCGATAGTAGTTGAGTTGGTAACCTGTATCGTAGGAGGTCCCCAATGGATTCATGAACAGGTCGTTCACTGATTTGACATCGAATTGAGGGGAAATTTCAGCTCTTAGAGACCAGCACCTGATTTCATTTGCAGTCATGCACGTAAATTCTTTTTGCATATCTGGATGAGTTGGCATCTACCATATTTGGACTATATATCCGCATCTCTTTCCCTCTCTTCAAGTTGTTGTGAATCGGTCCACCACCGAATGTGCTGTGCAGATTTGTGTTCATTTATTTCATTGAGTGTTGACTCGAGTTGCAGTTGGATGAGAGCAACAAAGGTGAACAAGTTCAGGTTCAAAGGTGTCGTGCCAGGATGGACCATTTGAGCATGCTTCAGGGTGAAAATGGCAAGGAGCATGAGGCGGAGTGGAACAATACCCGAGTGCAACGTATATTGGTTGACTACATGTTGCGGTCTTCTTATTATGATACTGCTGTAAAGTTGGCTGAGATGAAGAATATACAGGTTCGTCGCGGGTACATTTCCCCAGTTTGTTCAGAATGCAGTTACTAAATGATTGTACTACCTTTTTCTTATGAACATATTCAATCGTCTTGTTCTTATATATTTGGATGCTTCCATGGATGTTTGGTGGTACCCAATGTTGCTAGTAATTTGTGTGTGGGTCAATTGATTCTGGAATTATTGCTTATTTTTTTGTTGTCTTTAGATATTACTTCTTTTTCTGTTGTCTTTGAGATACAGTTGAGATCTCAATAGACTGCCTCAAATTGTGGCTGGGGTTAAGGTTTCCAGGTTGATCTGATGCGTTGGTAGGTGGTAATGATGCTTTGTACGTTTGCAGGAACTTGTGGACATTGACATCTTCTTCGAGGCTCGAAAAGTCATTGAGGCCCTGCGGAATCGGGACTGCACTGAAGCACTGGCGTGGTGCTCTGAAAATAAGTCCAAGCTTAAGAAATCGAAGGTTTACATTTCACTGCTTCCTTGTTGGTAGATCAGCAAAATCTATCATCTCATGAGTAGAAAGGAGTATGCGTTTTAATATAACTAAAGTTTCGCATGACATTTCGAATGCCTGTAGGAGTTTACTAAACCAGTCTTGTTCGATAAGTGCAGAGTAAGTTCGAGTTTAAGCTGAGACTACAAGAGTTTATTGAATTGGTGCGGGCTGAGCGAATGATGGATGCTATTATGTATGCTCGTAAGCATCTTGCTGCATGGGGTTCTACCAATATGAAGGAACTTCAGCAAGCCATGGCCACCTTAGCTTTCAAGAGTAATACTGACTGCGCCGGCTATAAGGTGGGTCTTTTGTGCGAAGTCTTCTAGTTTCTGAGAATAACTACCATGATTTCTGGAAAACGAAATTATTTTTCCAGCGCACTCCTTATGGTCAACGAATGGAAAAATCTTTCTCAGCCTCGGCAAAGAAAGCTATTGTGATCTGCATCATTTCAGGCTTGATCAAGCTGCAGAATATTATCAGGATCGGCTATTGTTTGTCTTGTAACGCTTTCCTTGTCGCGTAGGGAGATTAAGGTTGCAGATGTTCGATCTTAGAATTCATGATAGGTTGCCGATGCTTGCATCCCAACATCTAATGTTGAGCATTGTGCGCTTTTTGTGCAGATACTGTTTGATTTGCAGCAGTGGGATAACCTGACTCTAGAGTTTAAGCAAGAGTTTTATAAGCTATATGGCATGACTCACGAACCCCTGCTTAACATTCATCTTCAGGCTGGTCTTTCTGCACTCAAGACACCGTACTTATCCCCAAACCTTTCCTCAATTATTGACTCGTTCAAATTTTCTGGAAGCTTTGCTTGTACCTCTGTAATTCCTTCAGGGGTTTGTTTAGTTGACTGTATGCATGTTCTTGTATTGAAATGCCAAGATTTTACCCCGATCATAGTTCAATGTATGCTCCTGTGAGTTCTACCTTAGTGTGTATTCTCCAACTTTACACCTAAAGTCAGATTCATCCATCTTGAATGTTTCTAGGTTTTGTTACGAAGAAGGATGCACCAAGGAGGATCCTTTGTCACAAGATATTATTCGGAAGCTGGCGGAACCATTGCCGTTCGCAAAGCACATTCACAGCAAGCTAGTGTGCTATATCACCAAGGAGCCCATGAACGACGATAATCCGCCATTAGTACTTCCCAATGGCTATGTGTATAGCACCAAGGTTTGTTTTCTTCTTGGTGTGGGAGTTGTGCTTTAGAGTGTTTCCTGTTCTTTTAATGTTCATTTTTTATCCAGAATTGAGAGTTTGTCATTGGCGTTAGTTTACAATTCGGAGTCCTTTGTGTCTGTTGTGTCTTGCCCCTGGTTAGGGTCTTCCTTTCCGGTGAGGAGTTCTTTTCCTCGCAGTGGTATTAAAGCTTACTGTTTCTTTCAAATAAAGAAAGAAAAAGGAATTGAGGGTTTTGCTTCTAGTAAACTATTATTGCGTTGACAATTTAGGGGTCACCTATTCTAGTGGTATGAGACTTGACATAGGATATTGAACAGCAATTATTATATCCGTCTTTTGTTTTAGAAACCAGGATGAATATCTAGACCTCAGGCTAATTGTCTGGTCTATGTTCACAGGCAATGGAACAAATGGCCATGAGGAACCAAGGCAGGATCACGTGCCCAAGGACTGGAGCTATCTGTAATTTTCAAGATCTTTCTAAAGCTTACATTTCATGATGTTTTGGATTTCAAGAGGTTGTCAGCACACGGGCCCTTTATCCCTCTACCATTTTGTATAAGCGCACTACAGGCTTTTGGTATCTGCTCTTGGTATCTAATTGGTTCTATGTTAATTGGCAAGCTGTGAAGCTCATGGGTAGGGTAGGTCCAATCCTAGAAATTGCTAGCTCATTTTCATCAACGTGGCCGTGTAGTATAGACGAATTCTTCAACTGATCTATGAAGTTTTCTGTACAGTCCATGCTTAAAATTTACTCAGGGCAGAAATCAAATGTAAATCTGCATGACTATAGTCTCAAGACTGTCAGCATAAAGATTTACCTTGTACAATTGAATGTTGTATCCGTTCCTGTAAATATTCAAGCAATTGTTCCTTCTCACTGAGAGATCGGCAGCTTGGTGGGACACGCATTCCAAACATTGTTTGGAATATGTTACCATACCATGTTCCACGGTGATGTTTGCCATCAGCTGAACGATTCAATTGTGTCTTGTCACCCTCTCTATTTGGTCCAGAGGTTAAAACGAATTTGGAGTTTAACCTCTGCTGTGCTTAACTTACAGCTCTGCTCTGCATCGCATTATTAGTCAATGCGTACACGAACTGCCTACATTGTGGTCCTAATACCAATACAGGTGTATACTTCACAAGAATAACTCTATTCGGCCGAACTACGTACACCGACGGTTTTGGAGCTGTTTGGAAAATTAGTTTTAAACGCCGGTTCGCATCGCTGAGCTGACGGTGGTATCCCCGCAGCCTACGTCTATCGATGAAGCCCAGCATCGAGATCGAAATTGAAGGAAACGAAAACACTGAATCCTTCACAGAGAGTTGAATTACTTGCCTGTGTCTCAAGCAGAAAAAAACCCTCGCATGTCTATGAATTGTCCCTCCACGCCAAAGATTAAGAGAAAGAAGGGAAGAGATAAGAATTAGAATGGACATTCTCACAGACAGACTTAAATTGCCAGCGTCGATCGATCACCAAAGTCGATTGAAAAAGAAAGAAAAGGTTGGAGAAAGGAGAAGAGACGCAATTCGTGCATGAAGACTGGAGTTTATTTGCATGTGTTCGATGTCGAGCAGCAGCTTCGCTGCAGTCTCGATCGACAACTCTCTGCTGGGGACGAGGTTGCTCGGCTGCTGAGAGCGTGCATGACTCCATAATAATGTGATGGTGATAAGCCTTTTTCTGCTGTTTCTGGTGATGCGGAAGTTCAGGCTGCCGCAGATGTGGCAGCACCAGTCGGGGCTTGTGTACACGCGGCCGAAAGCCTCCATTCTCTCAATCCTGATGTTGGTTCTTTTGGTTTCGGTTTCGATGACAATGGCAATAGTTATGGCTGTCCTTTGATAGCTGGGAGTTCATTCCATTCCCATGCCTGTGAGGTCGATGAGAGGGCTGCAAGTCGAAGAGAGACTTAACTGATTCTAGGTCCAGTTTTGATGTTTGTGTTGAGGCTGAGGAGGATCGAGGTTTTTTGATTTGGAAGTTGCTTGGATATGGCACCGTTGGAGGACGAAACCATGCGACAGTGCAAGGCGTGGTGGTACTCGGATCAGTGCATCCGGACGGAAGATATGACGAAGTTTGTGAATGTGCCAGACTGCGAAGAGGGGTATCCGTTGTTGAAGAGCGAGTTGCCGCCCGGGAACCTCATGAACCAGCAGCCGGATCACCCGCCGGGCTGGCCATACTGGCCTGTGCAGGAGCCCAGAATCACACTCGCTTACCTGAATTTCATGTATTCCAAGCTTGTATGTTCCTGCTCAGAAAACAATCTGTGAAGCTGATTTTTGGTAGTCAAATTCTATTGCTAAGAATTATGCTCTATGACGTATATGAAGACTGCTCTGTTGCAGTTCCAGGAATGCCATAACTTAATTTATTTAGACGTCAGTCCAGGAGAGACGCTCGCACGCTCTAAGTTGTTTTTGGATTTCGGTGTTGGAGCTGTGACAGGTACGAATACTGAAAACTACAGCAACGAAAGACATCGTGATTCGGCAAAAGGCAGTTCAATGGTGCGTTGAGCTGCTTTGCACTCCTGACTCTCGCGTCCGATGTCTTGCTGCAGGTGCACATCTATTAATTGGCAGAAGATAGATAATGCTTCCATTCTCCTTCCTTTTTGGCTTTTGAATGATGTTTCGTGTTTGTAATCAATACTTTGTTGTACCGGAAATTTGAAGATGGGCTGTTCTGGATGGTAGGAATTCTGCCTCTTTTGGCTGAAATAGCGCAGACGGAGGAGGATATGTATCTCAGGCAGGAGCTCGCCATGTGTTTCAAATATGCTTCAGGTGAATTTGCAGGCCTTGGATTATGCTGCATGACCCACGTGGGTATAATTTGGCGTTCTACAATTGTATGCTTGTGGAATAACTCTGGGAACTTTTTTTTTGTGTTTTGACAGCCTCAACAGAAGCTTGGGACGCGTTGGTCGACCTCAAGTGCATTGACAAACTCGTGGAGTATGTAAGCTTCGATAGACCATGAACACGCTTCAATGTTTCTGTTAAGATGAGCTTTTCTTATGGGCGTTCAAAATGTCCTCTTGTTTGTTGATCCGGTGTTCAAGGTAAATTAATGCCTATAAGAGTGCGTACTTTGTGTCTATTAAGTTTGAACAAGCAGGAATTCTTTCTTCATGACTTGAAATCTACGTTGAGATTCACCTAAAGAAAGTTTTTCTTCCATGATACAGGTAGCAGTCGACAACAAATTGTTGAGAGGAAATGCTTTAAGTGCTCTGAATGACTGTTGTCTTTCGGATAGAGGTGAGTTGTTGGAAAAACTAACACTGGAACCTGTGAATAATTGGACCGGATTTCTTGTACAATTCTATTCAGAAAGTGTTGTGATTAGCTATCCTAACAGGCTGACGTTGAAAATCTTTGAAGAATTTGCAGTGCAACAGGGTAGCTTCCTAATAGGTGTCTTCATTTGTCTTTGCCTTGACATGTTTGCACTTGTGAGTAACCTGAGGCACATGATGTTTCCACAGCACGAGATGTACTTGTCAACAACGGTAAAACCTTACAGTTTATCTTAAAGCGCATTAACGAAGAGACAGACCGCGTAAACACAGTCGCGGCTTTGGACGTTCTGTCAAAATGTGTAATTGGTTTGAACTACTGCGAAAAAGCAATGAAGGAGCTTCTAAACGTAATTTCTACTTCTAAAACCTGTCTTGATGGCTAAATAAATGACGCCCAATTGATCGAAGCATGTCTTCTGCTTCAGTAAGCATACTTTTGCAGGTATAAGATATTGCAAAATTCTGTACAGGTTAATGCCGTGTCTACAGCGCTACGTTTGATGGATTCGCCATTTTTGGATCTGAAGGAAGCCGCTACAAGATTTTTGTGTCTTATCTGGTGTGTACAAATAACCCTCCTTTCCTTATTCTCCTAAAAGAGAGCAGCTCCCCTCTTAAATTTATAAATGAAATATGTAGGAATCTTTGATATTCAGCATCAAATTTATCCCATCAACATCAACCTTGTGATTAAGCTCGAAGCTTCTGTGTATGGTTGGTTGCCATAAACTTGTCACATTTATTGTCACGTTGCTTCTGTGTTATCGTTATGAACGCAGCTTCCACATCAAAGGTAAAGACCAAGCTATAAAGCAAGGTGCAATTGAGAAGCTGCTACCATATCTGCATCACATTGAGCCCCGGATTCAGATCTTTGGTCTGGCTGCCCTGATGAGGTAATTTCCTGCAGTTTAAAATTCATAAACAGAGTACCTGCTTCTACTTGGCAATATGGTCATGTACACTGATTAATCCAGATAACAGCAATATGGTCATGTACACTGATATATTTTTGGTTTACGTGCAGCATCACCATTGCGGTCGAAGGGAAATTCCGAATTGTTTTTGCAGGAGGAGTTCCGTATATTAAACCCATGTTAGACCTCACCGACGATGTCATCTGTCTTTACGTACTGCAGGTATCGAGACCGTTCCCCATGTTAAGTCATACTATTATGCAAGTTACTCAAGCATTCTTTTAGTTTGGTTCTGAAATATATCTATCTTTCTCAAATTCTACCTGAAACATTGTGACAATTTTACTTTCTTTGAGCAGTTAATGATCAATACTGCCCACCACCCTGGAGCAAGGGCAAAGCTACAGGACTGTATTCCAATATTGCGCAAGATGATTACTGAGTCGACATCAGCTTGGTTGAAACGCACTTGTAGACAAGGCATTCAACAGCTCCAGTTCACATCACGCCCATACCCCAACCTCAGATTTGTGAGGTAATTAAGCGCTACCAGATTTAGCTCTATGATATACCGCAACATCTGGTTGCTACATTTCAACGGAGTTCAGTTTGCAAACCATGTGGCATCATGTTATTTCTGCACAGTTGCATTGTGCTGAGAGCTTCAGGACCTGTAGGAAGCATCATGACTGAAAAAATAATAAAATGTAGGACTAACCGGCAGCTATCCAACAGAAGTGAGAGGCTTGACACTAGTATGAAGCCCTCTCATATATGGTCAAATTTTGGAATTGTCAATGCTTAAATGTCAATGCATCAGGGTCGGGTTTGCATATCTCGAAAGAATATCTATGAATCAAAATTAGTCATTTTTGCATGTTTTAAATTTTCTGTGAGACACTGATCATGACCGAAGTTTCTACTTGAAAGCGTTTTTGGTAATCTGCAGTTACTAGTGGCATTTTTATGTAACATGCTCTGTGTCGAAGAAAGTAAATAGCTGACCGAGTAACTCTGAATACAGACTCATAGTGTCTCTCGGTTAGTGGTTATTATGAAGTCTTGCAACCAGTAAGGTAATAAGAGCACCTAAAAGCAATCACCAAAAGATGGGGTTATCTTGAATCCAAAGTCTAAGCATGTCCTAGAGTATAATATTGCATTCATTTGTACTGTAACTGCTTTTGAGTGCCTTCCCTTGAGAAGAAAATGAATGAGATACATCTACTTCCTGTTTCTTCCTGCCTGCCTACTTCTAATATCCAAATCCTCAAATACCGTCTCTTCCTGTCTGTTTCCAATTTCTGGATTCTCAAACATGGTTGTTCTGTTCTATCTCTATTGTTATAAAAATGGTCTAGTTCCAAATCTTGTGTAAAGTACTGCAAGAATCCGGTTCTTCGAATCGATCCAAACAGTACGCCGAACGAATAACCGAGATGATACTAATCAAATACCCATCCGCTTGACTTCGAATCACTTCGAAAGGCTGGTTACAGTTTCATACTTTTGAAGTTTCCATGTTTCCCACATTGGGCATTCTGCATTATTGATAAAGAGAGGCATGAATTACAGCATAAAAAGCTTGACTGTCACATGAAAAAGGAAGAGTTTGTCAGTATATCAGGTTTCGTATATTTGGATGATTGTTTTCAGTAATAGAGAGGAGGTTTTGATTGTCGTTTTTTAGTTTTTGGGGAACCCAAATGGACGTTTGTTCTACAGGAACCTTTTGATTGTCGTTTTGATCTGTCGTGACTTGAAGAACCTTATATTGTGGATTATGAAAAGCTCAATGCACCTTTCTCTTTTGACTCTTTTCTCATACTTCATGTCACTTTAACATTGTTGAGAAGTACAGTATATAATGATTTTTAATATAAAGCTACTTTAAACAGTGTTCGAATGAAACTTGTGAACAATCTCTTAATGCTAAAATTTCCTAAAAGAGAACTCATTGTTTGGAAAAATGTGATAAAAGTTTTCTGGCCTAGCTGGTCTATTTGTGCTTGATTTAGATAGTTACAAAAATCCTATTCTCATTTTTTTTTCCCTACCAATTTGCTGTAATATAGCTCTAGGCACTCATATCTTCTTCTTTTTTTCTAAATTCTTTTCTCTATGAAATGTTTTATGGAATGATCTTTTGGTAACCTCTCCTGCCCTGGGTTTCCCCCGATGAGGGCTTGTATTTTATCCCATTGCAATGAATTTTGCTTCAAGAAAAAAAAAAAAAAAAATGTTTTATGGAAGAGAGTTGGTTGTTAGCTACTATCCCACCCAGTCTACTACTACTTTAAGATTTTATTAATTCATGAGTAACTCATGTTTGTCCTGTCTTCATCAAAGTAACAGATCCTGTGTATCGATTTGAAGAATTGAGATTCTAAACTATTATTCACAATGTCAAGGTTTGCAAATTAGATCCTCAAATACTGGATCATTTCAAGGTACTAACACTTTTGCCATGTTCCATTGTTATGATGGGCACACAGTATGAAGGAAGGAATGGAAAACTTCCCCTTGTATTCAGTGTATACAAGCCTTCCAAGTGCCAAACATTGTAAGATCCATGCAAGAACTTTTACCTCCTTCCCTTCTCAAAGAATATGCAATCTTCATACTCTCTAAGGTAGGAGCACCAAGAGCTGGGAAGGACCAATTGCGAAGCCAATGTGCACCGATAATTGGAAGTAGCATAAATAAACTAGAGGCAACATGGAAGTAATTCATATCAACACAAACTTTGTGGTTTTTTGGTTCACTTGTAAATGGTTTTCCAATAGACTTCTAATATTGCTTATTAGTTTCTATCAATGTAAATTTTTTAAAAATTTAAATGAAATTAAATACAAATGAGGAACAAAGTGTCCTCCATCCTCCAACATCCTCTTTGTATGTCGGATGTTTGAATTTATATTATTTTCTCATGGCTTCCGAACCAATTTCCTAGCCAAGGACTTCAAAAGTCACAGTTGCTTGTCCTTCTACCTTATAAGAGTTGTATTATGAGAAGAGCATGAGAACAATCATGCATGAAGGACAACTACGATGCTTGTATGAAGGCGACAATTTCTAAAGTTTAGAAGATTATTCCAAGGTACCTTTCAAACATCTAATCTGGTTCATAGTTTTTCTATCGTATTGTTAACCCATATTTAATGTTGATCATCTCCATATGAATTTTATGAATAATGAAAGGTTGTTGATTTATTTATCACTAGTAGTTTATTTCATGTCCCATTAACTCTATCTCCGATGAGAGGTATCAAAGATAGCATGAACTACTTAGATCTTGGTGGACTACGTAGTTGTTCTACCACCAAAAGACTCTAAATTGCAGTAATGTTTTTCGTGCCTATTGTGCAATGAAATATAGTGCACCGTTTGCCTCAAAAAAAAAAATTAAAAACCCAAAAAAAAAATTCTAAATCATCTTGGTCATTTTAAACAGAGTTACAACCCAATGATAGAAAGAATGTGTACAGGATGTAGCCACACCTGAGTAAAGGAATTCAGCTTTGCAGCTAGCTTGGCTGATGGGTGACAAAAATGCAGGTCCAAAAATCCAGGTCTAGCTGGTGTCACAGATTCACAATGTATTATGTGTGGGAAAGAGGTCCATAATTAGCTTGTTTGTAATTGGGAGCAAATGAGTTGATGCTGCCCCAACTCAGTCCTGAATTAGTGTGTGTTGTAATTAATTACACCTGTATATCTTATCTGGAAATTCAACTAATTTTTTGTGTATGAATTGCTTACTTGGTTCCAAATTCGCAAAGATTTTGGTTCACAGTTTGGAAGCAAGCTCAACCATGAACCAATGATATCATGCTTTGGAGTTGGTTAACTCTATTGAGAAGGGGGTACCGTAATTTAAAGAGAACCATCAGTTGTAATTTGGTCATTTTGCACAAAATTCAAATTGTATCAGCTCAGGGAAGCCTTTGTGCATTAGCAGTGGGGCATTGTTTGGTAGCCACACCATCTGCACACAGTCAAGCCTAAGTTAGAGTTATTCCTTGAGAAAAAGAATATAACATGACTTTACACATAAGAGTCAGGAGCAAAAATTTCTATATTTCATAGTTTCTAGTTTTAAACGTTTTTAATGTGTATGACGTATTATTAAAAACTGTGCCAAAAGGTAAGTAAATCCTTTATTGAATTGTTCTGTACTTAATTTTTTCCCCCTTACAGTACAAATTGAGGAATTTTCTTTAATTCTCTGCACTTTTCCTGGTCTTTATTAGATAGATTGGGAATGATGCAGAATAACTTCAAAAGGTTCAATATTATGTGCATCTATTTACTCTTTTATTCAATTAAAATGATCAGATATGAGGATAATAACACTCAGCTATTCAAAATATGTATGTATTGGGTTCTACAGTTGGTATACTAATCAAATCAGGTTTGCCAACTGAACCTGGGTTCATTGTCAATCAAAACCAGTATATTTGAGCAAGAAGGATGTGTCACAAAGGTCAAAACCAACAAGTTTTGCTGTCCAACCACAGCTTTGCAGCATGGAGCACAAGTTTCTTATTATAGCTGCATTTCATGTGCAATAATACCACAGAAAATTGCTGAAGCAGTGAGAACTAGTTGACTTGGAACATTTCTTTGTATGAGTAAATTGAATGAATTCAAAACGTAAATTATACATGTACATGTAATTTTATATCGCGGGCGGAGAATGTCAAAACTCACCTGACCTCAGCTTCCATCAGTCAAGTACACATGGCTCTTGTGAACTCTTTACAACCTGCAGGGATCATATAATTTGATGAGCCCATCAACTGTTGATTTCCAAAAAATCACATAAATTTAGGCCATCATTTGCATGTGAACTACTTTCAATACAGTAGTTCAAGTTTTGCTGAGAAATCCCTGATTGCTGATAGTGAATACTTGAAGGAATCAAGTAAATGAGCACTGCGCAGTGCAGGCAGGAGTATATCCTTATCATACAAATGTCAAGCAGAGAATTTAATTGTGGAGAACTGTCTTATGGAAATATAACAGAAAGAAACTTGCAGTAGCTGACTACAAGGCTACCTTCAACTAGCTTGCAAAAGCTCTAATTGCAATATATTTATGTTGTTCCATGCCAGCTGAATATCAGTACACAGCACTGCTGGGGGTGGAAAATTTTCTCACATAACTAAGCAGCTCTGTGGGATCAAAGATTTCTCTCTTGAGCAGACCACTCTCAACCTGAATTCCTTAAGTTTTTGTTCAACATTCATGGTGAGTTGAGTTGCTGAAGATTATAGCAATTACTTAATTTGTTTGAAAATTGACTCACTTCAAACAGATCGAGGCTAGATCCACATGAATTCAAAGCAGTTGAATCTTGTGAGCTGAATGACAATGGAAGCCACATGAACTTGAAACTGAGTGGAACACAATATTATTGCTAAGCAGTTGAAACTGAGTGGAAGTTAGTTCCAGTCAGTTGACATGCCAACTGACTATAACTGGCAGGATGGCAGTTAGAACTTAGGGCTGCCTGTAATTTCACATGTTATTTGCTGGTTGCATCACTCACTATTCATGTATCACTCACTCATTGTAACTTCCCTCAATGCTACAATACCACGCACAGGCAAATTATGCACTTCACATACTGCCAAATTTTGAACACTGACACTAGTAGGAACTGAGGCCAACTACACTGGACTTTACACTGAAAAACGAGCTAATCTGGTCGAATGGAAATGGTGTTCTCGAAATTGTGTTCGGTGTTATATGGCACCTGACAGTGCGATGGTCGTGGGCTTGAAAAAGGCTTCTGAAATTTTCACGCGGGGCCCGCCGCTACATGGGTTCACGGCAGAATCACGTGGGGTGTGAATTTATGTCGACTTTACTGGGGGGGTGAGTGAAAGTCAGGTGCAGATTTTATGCTGGATGAACTTCGGAGATACAGACTACGTCACTGTTCAGGCCCGGTAACTTGGCCAGAATTGTTACCTCCAATGATTTAGTAATACCCGTCCGCTTTCTTTGGCACATATACGGGTTCGGAACATATCCGGAACCTGCACCGTTTCTTACCCGTTTGGAAAGGTTTGCACACATCCTGATGTTATTGAGAACCGTGTTCTCTTCCTCATGTTCATGTACATATTTCGTAATATTGGTACCCAGATTAATACAGGATGATGGGTATCTGTGATGTACCTACCCGGATTGTGCGAGCGGTCATATGGACAAAACGGGTATAGCCGGATATGCCATCAAGCCGGGTAGGTCCAGTTTAGGGTCGGATAGTGGAAGCTCAATTTAGCACCGTATGCAAGCAAAAAGACGGCACCGAACCATTTCATCCTAAAAGAAGCTGTCTAGTGCGCATGCATGCACATGAATGCGAAAGAGATTCAACTTGAATGCTATTGTTGTGGAAATTCCAGGGGTATTTTTATAGAGACGGTGCCAACATTTCCAGATTACATATCCACTACTCTAAAGGATTGCACTCTGTTATTGTGCCTATACATTCTCACGACTGTGGCACTGATGGCAGCTTTGCATTTTTAATCTTGTTCTTCTTCCATAACAGTCGTGTCAACCACTTTACATAGACGCTACTACCCGAAGGCTTCACCAGAGCATGCTCCATTACAGTGAATGGCTGGCGTTCTTCGACGAAAAGCAATGGCAGGTTCGGAATGACAATTCGGTGAATTTGGACCATCTGCTCCCCCTCCTTGCAGTGTGAGCCATACTTCTGGCTTGGCGACTTCCAGCTACCGCCAGTCCTACCTTCTGCGACTATTGTGTTGCCATGATCTGGATGTAGAAAATAGCACATACTGTTCGCTGCAATTGCACCATCGTCTGGACAACGTGGCATTAAGGCAAGATCAGTGAGCAATGGAGCAGGTCTTACCGCGAGAGGTGTCTCCGACAGTGTTGACATCCCGCGAGTTGTGACTCCGTCGCTTGGGCTGCTTGAAGTTGGTTGACTGTCAGGCAATCCCGGCTGTGCGTCATGGCTCCTGCCTCTCAGTTCAACGCCCCTCTCTGTAACTCCGTCGTTGTCCACGCTTGGGTGCGGTGAATGCACATGCGGAGCAGATATGATGGATGCGGAGACATCCGTGGATACAGCTGCTCCTACTGGCATCGGGTTTTTGAAATTCTGCAAGAGCGTGTTGGGAGTGATCGGCAAGGTGTCTCCACTGGCCCAGGACGGAGAACGATCTTGCATGTCCCTGGTTCGAGCTACAGGGTCCACTGTAGGTGCCGGTGCAGTCTCTTGCAGATTCCCGGTATATCCTCCTCCGAAATTGGAGGTGTGCAAATGCATGGAGAAGGGACGGTACTCACTTGTTGGACCTGACTCGATTGTTGGCGGCTGGACATGTGGGACTGATGGTGACATCGAACGCTGCAAAACATTTACGTGGGGTGAGGATGCCGGGGACTGGAGTTGAGGAAATTGTGGAGTCTGCGGGTTGACTAGTCGCAGTAGGAGGTCCTTGATGTCTTTAATTTGTTCCTTGCTAGAACTTAAATCAGACGCCATCTTCTGCACGGTTGTCTCCAACGCATTGATTCTTGTTGCCTCCCGAAGACTATATGGGGGGGTCGCTGAAGACTGTAGTACCATAACAGCCGAAAACAGGTTACTACACAAGGGCATGTCATATCTTAGCATAATGTGTCTGATAACGTTCAGTGTAATACGGTTAGTGCACAACCATATCATTAAGAAGGAAGCTAGTTTTTAAAATCTGACAATCCTAGAGTGGAATGGAGATAGGAGATCTTACACGCGGGAAGCTTGGTGTGAGTTCTTCGTTAAGAGGTCCGGGGGCAGACGCACATGTGGTAACATGATTGAAGTTCGTAGTCGGAGTGCTTTGCTGAAAACCAGTGCTGAAGCTAGTGTTCGAGTCACTTTGAAATGTCGAGGTATGCGGCACATGCGACGGTAAGTTCCTTGCTTGTGTCCTATTCTCGGCCTGCACCATTTAGTGTCACGCATCAGTGAAGAAAAAAAAAATGATACCCATGTGAAATTGAACAATGAAAGATTGGTTGAATTATGCAACAAATAATTTGTAATGATAAAGTCTGTCGAATTTAATAATAAGTCATAAACAAAAGTATAACAAAAACGTAGCAGCTCAAAAGGTTTAGGGTGATACATCGATGTGAGAATCTGTCTCGAGGTGGCAGCTATCGTTTTCCAGATTATGGGCCTTCCGCTTCCCCTTTCTCATTTCAGTCATTTGGATGCTCTCCTCCCTTCCAGCTGCACTCAACCAGTATTTCTTCCACTCCATGAAGGCCTCCAGCGGACATCGGGGGTGCCTTGACCCCCATTCAATGAAGTGTGCCTTCCACAACTTTCTATCATTTTTTAGAGTGTTTTTCAAAAAAATTCCTAAGTACTTAATGTCCAATGGACGGGAGTATGTAAAGGTTTGACCCAGTTTCTGAGCGATACATTCTACTTGTGAGTTCCAAATTTCGCGTTTTGCTTTATAGCTTCTAATTTTGAAATTTAAAGTCTGACGGGCACATAATCTTGCTTGCCGATGCCATGGGCTCTTAAGTCCAAGTACAGTACCTGAATTGCAGACTGGAATTTGTATGTGGGGCTCACGATTTTGTGTGTGAGCAGAAGCCATCTCTCGCAGGTAAGGTCTCGCCATCTCCCGCTGTGCAGCTCGTTTCCGATTCTCTTCGGTCCTCAGGGGATCTCTTGCTGGTCTGCGTCCTGTATGCCATTCCGAGGCATCAACCTGCTGCTGCGAGACAGTGTCTCCCCTTTGAGGTGTGCCCGAATTTGAAGGTGCTGGCCCAGTCTCCTCTCTGACGTCCGCATGCTGCACTGGTGGGATGAAGGGCACATTGTTCAGCCACGGTCCTTCAGCAGGTATCGTTCCGAAGTGAGTCGGGAAAGGGATGGAGCATGCACCCTGATGCGCTGAATTATAAGGTAAAGGGGGTTGCTGAGGATGCTCACGATTCGAATTCCTTTGAGTTTGAGCCCGCTGTAGTTGCTGCAAAACAATCAGTTAGGAAAATGTTTACAAGTGATAAAAAAAATGTAAATATATACAGTACTGACATCGAGACGTTTAACAGTACATATGATAACCAATTGCTACAAAAGTTACCTTAAAATTTTACTTACGGTTTAGTATCTCAATTATAACATGTACATTGAAGTGAATAAACCGTGGTTACACTTCTACAATTTTTTTGTTATTCTTCTGCTATGTTACTAATACGTGTTTGAAAATGTTCTCACAGTTGTAACTACGACAATAAGATTAACCATCTCGGACACTCTATTCATATCTTAGATGTTAGGGTAATCGAGAAGAGTGCGTGAGTCGTACCTAAGCATGTGGTGGTCCATTATCATAATTCCATTACAATGTTCGTCACAAATATTTCTGGTCAATTACGGATCACAATGTAGGAACTGTGTGCATTTGCAATTCATGTGACACTAAGTCTAAGTACACTCACATTGTTAGCCATGTTCATCACCTTCAATAAATTTGAACAAAAGTGCCGAAACTAAGGGAATTGGAGACTCTGCCTAACCTAATATTTGAGCAGCACTGTGCTCGCAGTGCGACCAATTTAATAAATAACTGAACATAAAAACGGGACTCATGGAACAAGGACAAACTTGCTCGTGTGGGAATTTTCATTTCGGACATACCTCGCTCTCAGTGTTATTGATTGTCCGTCGACCTTCCACAAGGGGACATGTTGAATACCGTGCTGGAAATGCCATCGACCTACGTTCCACTGATGAAGGTAGATAACTTGCGGAATCACTGACTGAAGACTCCGGGGACAGATTGCCTCTAGAAGAAGAGCTCGACGGCCAAGGATCTAGGCAACTGCGGTGCACTTTGCGAGGTCGGCGTGCATCCTCCATTAGGGTTCGGCGCCGGCGTTCTGGATATTGTACTCTCCTAGAGGTGACGCTAGATATTAGACCGCCTGAAAAGGATGGTAGGCGGCAAAGGATCAGAAAGCAAGCACGATGCCAAACTCGAGCAAAGTGTTGTCCTCCAAGGTCTGGCTGCAATACTGGCCTGTCTATTTGAGATAGGATCAGTTGAGCCAGGTTCAGAAAAGTGCGTGAAAAAATCCAACTTCTTCCGAATTCGGCTAGACATGTAACTGACACCGTATTCTATTGCGAGTCTACAATGGCATGTGGCGGCGATTGATTTGGGAACGTGGGAAACAGGGAAACTTCACTCCGACTATACTGGACCACCACTTGAAGGCAATAAGAAGAGATCGTGAATCTCACTATGCACGCAGTATCAACTCATTGTAGCTCTCTTCGAAGCTATGGAGGGATGGAGTCCAAGAACGTTGGTTCGAACGGGATTCTGCCGCCAGGACTCGCATGGGAATATAGTCTCGGTGTGGAATTTTGGCGACTTGGAGGAGTTACTTAGGGACTTCGATTCAGCAGAGGAGTCACAGGGGGAACCTGATTCTGAAAACGAGCCCCCGGTGTTGGAACCAGAAGTGATTATACCGAGAAGACTAGCGTTCTCACCTGATCCGGATGTACTTGCAGATGCAACAATCCTGAAGGAGGAGCTCTCTAGCAGTTGCGGAGCGTTAGGATTGATGAGTGGGAAGGAAGGTGTGCAGGATGCCCTTGCACACTTTCAGAGTAGAGGTGCAATCTATACGGTGGATTTCTCGAACCAAGGCCAGTGGGATCCGACCACAAACGAGTTTTATGCAGACATGCCCGACTTGGAGGACGCCAATTTGATTCTTGTCGATGACGCAGAAATACTTGAGTCCGAACCGCCCACAGATACGACGCAATACTTGCTGGTTGCGAGCCATGGACACGGTCTACAGGTCGTTAATGCCGATGTTAATACCACGACGTATTCAAGGCAATGGTGGACTAATTGGACACGCGGCCTAGAGATCTTGGCGACGGCAGTTATTGTGCACGGCCTATGCATCGTGTTCGGAGTATCAAACTCTACGGGAGCTGAATTGATTGATACTCTGGGTTCTTTTTGCCAGTTTCCCGACCACAGCCACCAGTCCACCAGTGCTCGCGTCGATCGTGCGTAGAACTGATATTTTCCAACTTGGATAACAAACGTATGCATCGCTTGAGACAGGACTGTAGGACTAGGAGAATAGTGTGTGTGTGATTTGTTTGTCGCGACCTCCATGTGGCGCAAAGACAGCAGTCTATGAATAAATTATATCATTCCTTTAAAGGACAAAATGTCATTCGTGACCTCGTGTTTCATGACTTCAAAGATAACGCCCTATGGATGAGGCTCGGCCTATGGATGATTGTGGTTGGTTGTGCGGACTGTCCTACTACTGAAGTCAGACTCATGATTCGCCTCTTTCGCTACGTCGTCTTTGTGGAGCCGGCCTTCTGTTCGCAAAAACCTCTCACTGGTTGTATTGCGTGACAAAGCCTACATGATGCGTCTACCGCTTCGAGACAGTAGACGGCAGGATGCTCGTGACCAGAAGCTTGCCCAAAGAGAGGAGGCGGTCGCTGATAGAAGTGGCGCCCAAAGAAGGATCTGTCCCTGCAATGTTTGTCTTGGACAAAATAACTCCATGCGATTTCAGAGTGTGGTGGCGCAACACCTTCGAAAATACGGCAGACACCCGTATCATAGAGGGTCCACTGAGGTAAATATGCCGTCCCTCACTTGCTATTTTTTGTGTCGACTGTGGTTATTTGCAAGTACATTATGTTTGATGTGGGTGCGTTGATTTTAAACAAGGTGAAACCCAATATCACTTAGGGTTACGTAACGGTCAATGATAACTCGTATTGTGGAAGCCCAACCTGCTGTGCACATCTCTGAATTCATTTGAATCTGTTTGTAATACAAATCATGGTTACCTTGAATTTCTGTAAGGGATTCATGAAGTATGTGAGTCGTTATGGTGCCAGCAAAGACCACCATTGCCTGTCTATTACTGAAGATGGAGAGTTTCTGACCTCTCATGTGCTGCTAGTTGTTTGGACTCCTTCCATCGGGACTGCTTTGCTCAAAGTCTCAACTCCTCTTCAGTTTGGAAGTTAAATGCTGTCAATCCGGTCAAACCCTCTTGCTTACGGTTAACCTCAGTGCAACTAAGAGGTTTAGGATTGTAATTGATGACAATCCTGTGTGTACATGCTTATGTTGATCATTAGTGGAGGATGCGGTTTAATATGGGATGTTTGGTGGGCTATTTGAAGGGATTTGATGCAGATGATTCAGATATGGAATGGGTTGCGGACATTGTCGAAGAGTATGGTAGAAGAGGTGGAGAGTTTCGACAAGGTTCAGAGAGGACACTGGATGAAGGCTTGAATATGGCCGGACTAGTCCAGCACACTTTCCATGTATATGACAATATGGTGGGCAATGTGTACGATGACAGAGACGGAGATGAAGTGCCCGAGGTACCATTACCCGATGGGCAGGAGCCTCATAATGCAGAGGAATTGGGAAACCAGGTTCAATCCGAAGAGGATGCTGGTAACGCTGGTCCACAATTGGAGCAAGAAGAAGAGTTGGTTGACGAAGATCTGCCGGCTATGGACAGCAATGGACCGCCGAGTCAAGAGCAATTACTTGAAGATAGTGCCCGTACACCCCTGTTTGCAGGATCTGGATTGACTCAGCTCGGAGGAACTCTTCTCGTGTTGAACTCTCTCAGGACGCACGGTGCGTCCAACATCTTGGTGAATGAGATTTTCCTGATCCTAAGCAAGAGCATGCTGCCGACTGCAAACACATTACCTCGCAACGAGTACCAAGCATCAAAGGTATTGAAACAACTTGGCTTGGCTTATAATACTATACATTGCTGTTCTGGTCCCAACACGTGTATTCTTTTCCGAGGAGATGATTATAAAGACTTGACGAATTGTCCAAAGTGTGGCGCACCACGTTACAAACAAGTTGGGAAATCACGCGTTCCACTGAAGGTACTGAGACACTTCCCTTTAATCCCTCGATTACAGCGCATGTTCAGCACCCCTCTCCAGGCAAGCTACATGACTTGGCACTCCCGACACGCAAGTGAGGGTGGAGTTATGAGGGGTGCTGTTGACTCGCACCAATGGAAGGTTATTGATTGGAAATACCATTCTGAATTTGCTTTTGAAGCTCGAAACTTGCGATTGGGTCTAGCAACAGATGGTGTCAACCCGTTCTCAGTCAAGAGAAGTACGTGGAGTACTTGGCCAGTACTTATCATGAACTATAACTTACCTCCGTGGATGACTACTAAAAAACATTTTATTATGTTGAGTTTGATCATTCCGGGAAAGAAATCTGTTACTGGGGACAATTTTGATGTTTATTTGCAGCCTCTTCTTGAAGAGTTGAAAGAGCTATGGCACACAGGCGTTCCAACAGATGACGCTTCTATGCTTCAAGGTAGCCGTCGATTTAATATGAAGGCAATCCTTATGTGGACAATCCACGATTTTCCCGCATACGGAGTGGTAGTAGGTTGTGTCACCAAAGGATATCGTGGCTGCCCCGTATGCGGGCCTAACACGATTTCTAGGAGGTCACTTGCCCTCAGGAAAAACGTGTATGACGATCAACATAGGCGCTTCCTTCCTGCTGGTCATGCGTGGAGAGGTCCGCGACGCGAATTTGAAGGACTCTCGGAACAGAGACCTCCGCCACCAAAAATCAGTGCAGATGAGATACTGCACTATGGTCATCTACGGGAGAGCTGGGTACACTTGGGTGCAGGACCAGCGTCCTCTGATCCTTGCAGAATTTCAGGCATCAAAAGGGTTTCGTCTTTATATGCATTACCTTATTCGAAGGTTAGTCCTCATATCACCACTAATTTGAGATGATCTGTACTGAAGGTATTAGTTTATTCAATTATGTTCTATTGTTCGGTTTACCTATGATGTTCATGAATCACTTCCTTGGCAATCTGTAAGGTTTACGATGATAAATGTATCTGTAATTATTAATTTTCAAATTTAGATATATACTTCTCTGTACAGACAGTGTTGCCAATGGCCCGCTAGAGTCACCCTGTTTTGCAGCTGCTACTTCTTGTCGTAACTTCTCTCATTGAACGCATTTTTCTTTTTTTGTCATCGATTAGTGAATCTTCCTTTTATTTTTACGTCCGATCGTTTCTCGGTCTCCGTAGCCATGGAGCATCTTTCTCAGTACTCGACCATGATACCAGCAATTACCCCGAATAGAGACGTACCGTGCCAACCAGAGGCTCTCAAAACTCGAATTATTGATCTTTGTTTGTATCAGGTACAAGATTGTGTTCGGTAATCAGTCAGGATCCTCGAGATTAATTTTCTCGTTGCTGCAGCATGTAGGTCCAGGCGGTTGTTTGACATTTTCCAAGGCATTTGTTCTGACCGCAAATGTTTTTTTCGAATTTATGGCTTTTTAATTTAAGGAGATGTCCAAGTAACTACCTGTTGTCAATGGCCTATAGCAGTAGACGTTACAAACTGTCCGCCACTGCTTTGTAACCTGATAGTAGATCTCAACCCAGAAATGTGCCTAGACGTCCACCAAACCCCCCAGCCCTCCTCCCCTCTCTGCTGAATTTCTCAACATTTCTAATGTTGTTCTAGTCAGCGAAGAAGATCAGTATACCGTGTAGGCTCTACTTTACGTAGATGTCAAATCGCGTTCATATGTGGTCGAGGTCAGACGGAATGACAGTAGAATTTGTGGATGTTGCTAAGTAGAAGGTTTGTGGAACCATAATGCCAGTTTCAGTGCATTATCATTTTTCGACTTCGATTCGTAGGAGTTTTTTCAGCTATTATTTGAGGGCACAGGGGTTTTCGGTATTTGTAATACAGGCTAACCGCATAGAAGCAGTGATTTCTCTTGCTCAGGGTCTTGTTGCAGCCCAACCTCGCAATCGGGATCATGTTACTTTCACATGCTCGCAAAGTCCGATGTGGACTCTGTATCAACTCTGCTTTGTCGTTTCTAATTAGCACAGCAGCTTTGATCATTTTTTCAACGGCTGGCCCTTTGCTGGTACAGCAGACTTCGGTGGTTGACTCAATTTAATGTTTTGTTGTAGGAACTCCCAATTCGCCACACATTGGATGTGATGCACATCGAAAGGAACATTTCAGATAACCTGTTGAAGCATATATTTGGCGATAAGGACACTCTAGAGACGCGACGTGACATGGAGCAGGCAGGAAAGATGCACGAGCTTCATGTCGTGCTCGGTAGGCATGGAAATTATGTAAAGCCCAAGGCACCCTATGTGTTCTCCGAATCAGAGAAATCCAGATTTCTGAATGTGGTAACTTCCACAAAGGTGCCCTCTGGTTTCAGCGCAACACTGACGAAACATGTCGGCGAGAAGAGATTAAGTGGCCTCAAAAGCCACGATCATCATATTCTGATTCAACAGATCCTTCCTGCGAGTATTCGTCATATGCTCACAGCAGGTGTTCGAAAGACAATTGTGAGACTGGGGAATCTATTTCAAAGGATATGCGCAAAAATAATCCGGACGTCGGATATTCCAGCACTTCGGACATCTGCAGCTGAGGTTTTGTGTCTGCTAGAGGTTAATTTCCCCCCAGGCTTCTTTGATATCATGACCCACCTTGTTGTCCACTTAGTGGATGAACTAGAAATGTGTAGCCCAGTCCACTCAAGGTGGTGCTATTCTGTAGAGAGATATTTAGGGGTTCTAACGAAATATGTTCAAGACATGTCGAAACCCGAGGCAGGGATGGCCACCGGTTACATGATTGATGAAAGCCTTGGTTTTTGTACTGAGTACTTTGAATTATATGAACATTGTAAGTCTAGGGTTTGGGATCCGGAAGAAGAGTTAAAGGACTCTGGAGAGTGCTTGCTTGGAAAGCCACGCTCCAAGGTACTCAATGACAGAGAGTTGGACCAGATCCATGAGTATGTGATTAAGCATTCTGTTCATACAGAAGAATTGTTGGGGTAAGCCACATACCAAATTGCCCTCTCAGATTCAGTTCCTAATTCAATGGTGTCCAGTCGGGTTCTAACGAAATTTTCTTTGCAGTGACTGTGCGCCCTTGTCAGCTGCAAGGAGTTTGAAGATCAGAGACAAGAGTTCCAACGCCGTAGGGTACAGTTTGCGAACTCAACTCCACGGCAGAGAGGTGCTCCAATTCAATACCCGATTGAATTAGCTGCGCCATTCCCGACATTTGCAGACTAGATTAACGCACACGTCCGACAGTTGAAGGAGGACGGATATCCCGTATCAGCAGAACTTGAATCACTTCATTGCCACCCTTCACCGCATGCATGGGTTTTCAGTGCCATGTGGGCCTATGGCTGTCACTTTGCCTGTAATTCCGAGTCACAACCTGGCACTGTATCGTTGGATTGTGGTATAGCTGCAATCCCACCCTCAGAGTCATGCACAGAGATTGATGTGGGCATCCTCAAGAATATAATTCTTGTGACGTATGGTGCAGTGACATGCGTGGTTATGGAGGGGTCTTGGATCAAAACCTCTGATCAAGGAAGACGAGTTGTTCGCAAAGACTCATACGGATTTTGGACAGTCCAGTATCTTTGTAGAGAGGCCAGCGAGCGTGACAATCCCTACGTCTACCCTCGGAATGTGTCCCAAGTCTTCTTCGTCCCGGACTCAGAGGACCCCACGTGGAAGGTGGTTCTCAGGCACGACCCGCGGAGTAAAAGAATTCAAGGGGAACGAGAACTGCACGTTTTTGGAGCTCCTGGTTCGTCACGCCCGACGCTAAGCACTCCACAGGCTGGTCGTCGCGACGGAAGTTCAACAAGTGCTAGGCCCCAACTGGATGTCCTCGAGGAAGTACCGGTAGAAGAATTTCAAGCACATGTCCGAGAAGAAGAGCACCCGGATGACGAGACCCATTTTGAGGATACTCAATTCGTTGACGAGGTTGAGATTCAGTACGTGGAGTGACATCCTTCATCAGCAACTGTTGCAACTGCTCAGTGTGTGAAGCTGTTACCGGTGTGTCTCTAAGCCAGTGGACTCCTAAGTTTATCCTGTGTGTCATTCATTTATAGTTATAGAGTGTACAATATGAAGTCGTGTTTACAGTATTACACATAACTGAGGAAATTCGTTATTAGATCATGTGTTGCAGTTTTCTATACCGTACTCAATTTAAACATACTCTCGAATGTGCTGGTCGGCCTCAATTGTACCGCAATACCAATCTCTTCGACTTATATCCCGGAAGTTCTGGTACGTAACTCCGGATCCCACTTCTAATGAAGTTTTATGCACTCTTTAGCATTTCATATTAGGTGTTCTGCTTCATTCTCTGTTTGATATCCGTCTTTTTGTCATTCAGAGGACTTGCATTGTAAATGACTTACATCGAACTTAATATGTGTATTGTCGTTATTACTGGATTGTAGTGAATCGTAATTTTTTTTTGCATAAAGCCCAGCCTGAACTTGCTCAGTCCATTAGCTGTGGCGTTGATCACCACCGGAGATTGGTGGATCATAGAGTCAATGAGATATCCTGATGAAGATAGCCATGTGTATGTTCTTTGAATTCGAGGATGCTTTAACATTTACCTAACATAGACTTGCTCGAGTATGAGTAGCTAACACCCTGTAGGAACATGATTCGTGCAGTTATCAATTGTCGCAATTTGTACGTCATTTCGGCAGTACATGTGCATCCCGATCAAGTGAGGTGCGACTCATATAGATCATCCCAGTTTTCGCTTTATGTACTTTGAATTGATATATACTCTGGTCACGATTTTGTGCATAGACCCAAGAAGGAGCTGTGCATAAGCATCTTTATATACGCTATTAAATAAGAACATAAACGTCACGTCTCAGAACTTCATATTTGAGAACTGTCCAAGTACTGGACTTTGATTGCAGGTCTCCATGGCTCTTTCATCGGCCATAGATTTTATAGAAATTACTTGACGTTCGGATTTCTACTTGCTTCTGCCATTTTAGTTCATTATTTATACTGGAATTTTGAAGAAGTGCCTGTTAATGCGCCCATCATCCACTCCGCTATGAATCGGAAATATGACAATCAGTCATGGACAGGTTAGCTTCTTTTAATTTCATACGGTAGCAATTTCTGATGCATTACTTTTTGAAATTGTTGGAGGATTTTCGATTTAATTGATTAACTTTGTTGGTTATCCGATTTATGTGTGAAGATACATCGTTGAACTCAGCAATTAGCCCAACAACGCAGCTGTGTGCACTGATGCTGGTTCCTCTTCAATTTCCAAACGCTTATAATAAAGAGAATGCAATAACATCATTCACTCAGCTGTAGGTGTGAAGAAACTCTTCTTGGTAAGCTTTATACATTAACATTCATATCCAGATTACAATCTTGTCCATACACTGACTGTTCTGTAAAAATGCCCTTTACACACCATGTTGATGCTCAAAAAGCATGGTTAGCCCGGAATGAGCGTGAATACTGACTTCGTGCTATACATTCACTTAATACATATGGAGTAACAATTTACATTTCAAGTTCCACCATAGTGAATTCTCAGTTATTTTTCATAAGGACCAGTCATGGACACTTAGTCTTCAACGATGCGTTGCATCCTTGAAGGCATTGTAACATATACGTATGCTGTGAACGATGTAAGATATTTGGCTAAATTCATGCTTCTAGTTTGAGGTCATATCACCAGGATTAATGTACTTGTATGTGTTACTGTACCACTCAGACCCCCATGTCGCCTCTAGTTTGGCTAAATTGATGTCTTCTTGCAACTGTGTAATGTGTTTTTTTTTTATACTATTTCATCGTTTTCCGTATCAGTAGGTGCTATGTCCCTGGTTGTTTGTGTAAGTGTTGTGGGACCGAGAGAGACCTTCAGTATTGTGAAGTATTTAAGTGTACGCCCGATTATGCTAGAGTCGTCTCAGCATATCTCTTATGTTGTGGCTCGACTCCAATTCATGATCGAGGAAGTTAACACTAACTGGGCCTTCTAGCAAAGCATTCCATTGACCTCATCTCTTCAGAATGCTTGCCTCTGAAGGTAATTCCTCTCTCGGTTCAACCTTGCGATACGAAGTTGAATTGAATTATAATAGCTTGAGTTTATTTCTCATATATTATGTCTCAATACTTGCCACAGCATAGTGGATCCCCTTGCATGTTTGATACCCATTTCTTTGTCTTGAACCTCAGGTATACCAAAATACTTTCCGTTCGATATGAAATGGAAATTCAGTCAGACTATATTTCTCCCCAGTCTTTTACATTTATTAATATTTTCTGAATGTTGAGTTCGAAGATATTGTGGTTGATATTACATGAGTACTACGTAATCACAAACTCACTATTTGCAACTTACTACCTCTCTGGATGTGACGTTCTGTGCAGGCTAGACCTGTGATGATGGAAAAAAGATTACCAAATCCCAGATGTGAGATTGCCACTACACCCCAACAGTCTCTATCACATCAATTTCCTGCCATGCTGGCGTCTATGGTACCGTCATCTCTCTCCCTTCCTCTGGACCATATGTGTGAAATTGGAGCTTGTTATCCTCCATCGTCCATTTCATTTCTTCAGTCTCGGTAGCTCATCTCTCGCCCCCCTCCCTCTGGACCATATGTGTTAGAATCCATCTGGTTCTCCGTCGTGTTCCGTTTCATTTCTGCAGTGTTACTTGCTGGTCTCTCGCCTTTTTGCCACTGGACCATCTGTGTTGAAAACCATTTTCTTCCTCTCCTTGCTTCAGTTCATTTCTTGAACTTGCATTGCTCATCTCTCCGTTACTAGAGTCTTGCGTATTCTACCTAATGGCAACAGCGGACGCTGCCTCTATGTCTTGGTTTGTGAATTACATGCGCCTGCACAGTAAGGGGTTTTTACCAACCGTGACTCCGAATGAATTCATGCCGAGTCGCAGGGTTATGGCTGCATTTTATGGTCCGCGCTCTTCAAATGGTTACACATTTGACGATCATGATAATCCAGAGTATGCAGAGTACGCTAAGGAATTGTTCACCCGAGTGTTGCAGCTGCCATGGCCAGTGGGGGGAAAGATGCCATTCCACTTTGCTCGCGGGTTGCTCCTGGAGGCTCTCTGTTGCGACGTGAATTGGGCAGAGTTTGGGTACAAACAAACTCATCCCTATCAATCGACCACCGGAATTCCAAGAGTATTTCCAAAATACGAAGACCTGAAAGGGCCACTGGAACCCTTGAGGATTGTGAGACCTCGTACACATTTGAAGGTACTATCTAACTTTTATTTATCAGCACATTCAGGTTCGTGGTATGAATAAAAACTTACATGTATGTTATTGTGTGATAGCTGCTGCTCTCTCGGCGCATTACTAGGTTTACTCAGACATTGATGTTTTGGGTATCGTTTTTCCTTATAATTGATCTCGGTGATCTCCCGTTGAAATTACTTTGTCAGTCCTTGGTGCTCTTCTCTTGTTTGGTACGTATCAAATTACCTTCAGTCCTGCTGAAACCATCGTGGTCTGATCATTTCTACTTAACCACAACGTACTTTTCTTGATCCGTTATCGCAGACATACCGAACCCTTGGGAAGATCTACCATTCTGACAGATTCAACCCTCGTCATGATCAGCAGACCGCGACTTACACTCCCAAAGGTCCGAAGACGACACCGCCCTCCCCTGGTCGCTATCAGCGTGAGAGCAGAACCCGTGGCAAAAATAGAGAAGGACCCCAGACGGATGCGGCTCGACCCGTTCTGAGAGGCGAGTGCAGCAAGGAGAAACATCGTTCAATAAATGGCGCGGCAGCGACGGGGCTGCTATTGCTTCGATCAAGCATCACCCTCGTCGTGGAGAAAGAGCGTATGAAGAACATAGAGGAGAAACACGAAGCATTTAAACCGGTTCACATCCTCCGGTCCCGAGTAGTAGACGAGCAAGAGAAAGTGAAGTACCTACGCAGGAAGATTGCTGAGAAGACAGATAGCCATGCTCGGACTGTAGCAGAATACGATAAGGCACGAGATGTTTTAACATTGCCCGGCTCGATGAATCACTCCCAACGTCCAGGGAGCACAAGACTGCAATGAAAAACTTCACCATGATGTGTGAGAAATTAGTGAACTCCTGGTTTGCAAACCTAGAGGTGTCCCTAACCCGATTGAATTCATGGGAATTCAGACTGAAACGAACCAAGGATCGTCTCACCAAGGTCGTCGTGGAATTGTCAGCTGCAGAAGAATTGTACAAGCAGAAGCGGGAACTTTTTGACAAGACGCTGGCGAATCTACAGGCGGTAGTGGACGTTCTCGAAGATCTGTGATTTGTGAAGTGGATTATGGTAGCTGTAGTGCACCTACGTTTGCAATGAAAATGTAGTCCTCGACCTACATCTGAGTATTCCGCAGCTACTTTGCTGTGTAACACAATTTTTTTTTTCCTTTTTCGAGTTTTGCTTGTTCTTCATATGTCCATTTCTCCATTCGGCTTGTTACAGTGTTGAAGGAATTCGGTAGGGGCGATCCAGACTTAAGGATTGCAGAGCTCCAGTGCTCTAGCTCTGTTTATATGATTGACACTAGAGCAGAACAGCATTCTGTCCTGCGTTAAACTGCGTCATCGGAAACGTAAACCTGGATTTATGGAAATTAATGTGGAAATGTGATCCAAATAAACATATTGCACGTTAAAGGTTTTAACGTGCACGCGTCACTTTTGACGTTGCTTTAACGGCTTTTGTCAAAGAGTGTCAACTTGAATTTTGAAGTGACAGTTTAGTGTTAAAAATAACAACATTAGTGACATCGCGTCAACTTAAACATAAATCTGCATTGTGGAAAGTAACTTTTTTGGAGAGTTTTTTACCTCACAGTAGTTATTTAATGGTTAAATTTAGTCACATTCCACGTCAGCACGTTTCTTTTAACATAGAGGGCGTTTAGGGTGACATAGGAAACATTCAACTGTGTTACTAAAAACATATTAACACATCCTACGTGGAATGACCTGCTGACCTGGAATGTAGGATTCGGATCCTAGGGGGTGTCAATAGTGACGCATGCGTTCTGGGTGACATAAAAACGCGTCAAACATATTGACATAGCTGACGTGTCCCCTATGCGTGTAAGCTAGAGCTGACGTGGCGGCTAGGTTATGACCTGGTCTACATCCTAGGGGGTGTCAATAGTGACGTGCGCGTTTTGGGTGACATAAAAATGCGTCACACTGTGTTTCAAGAAACATATTGACATAGTTGACGTGTCACATGTGCATGGAGGCCGTGACTGACGTGGCGGCTATAGTATGACTTGGTCAACATCCTAGGGGGTGTCAATAGTGACACGCATGTTTAAAGTGACATAAATTGCGTTAAATTGTGTTTCAAGAAACGTAATCACATAGCTGACGTGTCAGATGTGACGTGGCGGCTAGGATTTTGGTGATGTACATGTTAACTCATGTTTCCATTGTTCATTCTTTGGTGGAAACATTCATCCATGAAGGTCTTAGATTAGGGCTTTGAGCCTTGGTAGGGTTAGGGTTAGCCGCCACTTCGGCGGCTTCTTATCTTGTATTTGAGAGCTTGTTTTCAAGCTTTTGGTGTTTTCTTCTTACTCCATAGAGTGTCTCCCATTGTTTTCCTTATCAGTCCCTTGTTTCTTGTTCATGTAGATTGAGATTTGAAAGAGTTGAAGATCTCTTGTAGGGCTTTCCAATGGTAGTAAGCACGTCCAATTCTGAGTTATAGGGAGTGAGATATTGCCTCTTCAAGTTGGGGTTGTCAAAGGAGTGCGGCTGGAGGAAGGGTCTCGGATTTTTAGCTATCAGTCTTTGAATTTTGATCCTATGATCTTGAGATTTTGAGGATAGATGTACAATCAACTTAGCTTTTCAAAAAGCTAAGGCACGCCTTATTCCGATCTAGGATGGAGTAATGGCAACCCATAAACTGAAAGGTACTTCAATAAAATCCGGGGGGGGGGGGGGGGGGGGGGTTGGGGTTTCTCCTAACTTTATTCTTGTTCTCCATCTTCTTCTTGTCTCCATTCTTCCCTTGTTTCTTGGATGATGTGTTGCTATGAACTCACCGTGAGCACAGTGATGTGGGGTGTGTAGATTAAGAAGGGTCCAACATGAGCAGCCCCTTATGTTACATTATCCTACGTCTAAAGACGTTTTCTGAAACGCGTTAAAATATGTGACATATGTGTTTATCAGCGTCAAGTTGAACAGTACATTGTGTTTCTTTTGACACAAAATTCAAATTGAATGCGTCACTATTGACGTGGCAAACATCATCCTACATCTAAAGACGTTTCCGTAAACGCGTTAAAATAAGTGACACACGTGTTTATCAGCGTCAAACAACGTCAAAGTTAACATCCGGGACGCGTTAAACAGCGTCAAAGTTAACGTTAAACAACGTCAAAGTTAACGTCACACTGCGTTTACATAAACACAAAATATCCCTAATCCCAAATTTGATGCGAAAATATATCCTCAATCCACGATCATTCCATGTGTCACAATCTTGGCCATTGGAAACCTAAATGATACGTCAGATTTCTATGCCACATCAGCAAATTTTTCATCCATCAGGACGACGGAGCCTTGCCCACGTCATATTTGACCTGGAATTAATTAACATTAGGAAATGTCCATGTCACATGCAACGTGGAATGCAAAAAGGAGGGAATTGCTCACGTGGCAAAAAGCTTACTCTCAAAGTTACTCACCCTGGGTAACTTCCATAATTCGTGTTTGCGTCACTTTTGACGCAGCACATTAAAACGTGTTAACTGGTTTAACATAAGGTTGACACAGCACGTCAAACCAAAGTGACGTCCGTGACCTTTTTGCCATTTTTGTGTCAAAAAAACTGTCCACGTTAAACTGCGTTAAACCGTGTTAAAAACCGCGTTAAACAACGTCACTTTGGACACTGTTCTGTTCTAGTGTGAGCATGACGGACCTCCACGTTATTGCTCTAACTGTATGAAATTGAGCATGAAACGTTAATATTTACGGGGACATATCCCATATGTAGACAGCCGTGGTTCATGTCAGTTGGTCGTTAGAGTTCGTCACTTCCGGAACTCAATGTTGATGTTGCACCGATACCGGGGAGGACTCAGACATAATCAGTAAAGGGCATGTTTCTACCACTTAATAGTCTCTTCGGTAAATGCAGACGACGAGCAAGAAAAACTAACGATGAAAAACTGTCATATTGGATCTCGAGTTCATACATCCAGTAACTTCTTTCGGGACTAAGGTAAATGGAACCCTCCCCGATTTCAGGGAGGTAAACAGAAATCCTGCTGGGTGAAAGTCGAAGTGCGCCCTTCTCTCATTGGACGATATAATTGGATTCCTTGTTGAATTGAACTTCTGACACGGTCAATCCACTGGCCACCCTCATGTACACCGAAACCAGGACTCAGCCAATGACGTTAGACTGTCCAGAATAGATGAACACCATTTCTTGTTTTTGGTGTAGAAGTCTGGTGTAGTTGGCCTCAGTTCCTACTAGTGTGAAATCGTAACACCATAGCAGGTTTGTCACCTGGTGAACGAATATATATTTTTTTGAAAGAATAAAGTTTGTCTCTCAAAAACGGAATTTATTATTTTTGTTTTTTTAGCAAAATATTAGTAAAAGTGACCTTAAATGGCCTAGAAATAACAGAATATGGCAAAAAATAATTGATTCTATCTTCATTTTTGTATCTTCTAATTTTTAAATACTTAATTAATTTAAGTTGTTTTTTTTTTTTTTAATTAATTTTTTTTCCATCAATAAAATATTTACATGGGGTTGTTTGCCCTCTCTAATGGGTGCCTTTGTTGGGGGCCCTTGTCATTAAGACAAAGGCGAGGTTTATCGCCAAGGGGTATGCTATGGCATATTGAGGGCATATTTAATGTTTGAATTACTTTCTATGATGATAAAGCAAAGTTCAACTAGAAAAAATGCTCTTGAAACACGAAAGATTGTATTCATTTTTTGATGACATTTAAAAAAGATGGAAACCCATTAAAGGATGGTTCTAAAAATTACCATCTTAATCTAATTAGAACATTGCAACCTCAAATCAACAATAATTTATAAAATTGAGGCTATAGTTTGGTTATAAAATGGTATCAATTTCTTTTTAGAACATAGAAAACACAATATTTGGGCTTGAAAATCTAGACTACAACTACAAACATATTTAACACATTTGGGGTAGAAATGGTTGAATTACTTAAATTATGTATTTTTTCAAATTGAATTTAAAAAAAATAAAATTATGATATTTTCATAATATTATAATTTGTTTCAAACTCTTTGATTTTGTAGTTTAATGCTATGATAGCTTCTTTGAACTTGTTAGACACATATTAGAATGACCATTAAACATTATTCAAATGAGAAAATCTTGTAGTTTTTGAGGACCTGAGAGATTGTGGTATATTTACTTTTTATAACTCCTTTTATACTCTTATTAAACACACTTGGGTTGGTATAATTAAAGCAACCGATCACAAATTTTAAAATGTTTTATTGCTTGGTCATTCTCTCAAGTGTAATGAAGCCCTTATCTAAAGCTAATTGTCTACAAGTTTACAACAATATCCATTAGATATTGTAAGCAACATTTTCAATTAAAGAATTTATAATGTAGAAACTTTTTTAATGATTTATTTTGTCATACTAAAATAAACCAAAACATCATGAAACTCCATCTTTACTAACCAATTTGTCACAATTTTCATTGTTCTAAATTAGGCGTTATAAATTCTTATTATACCATTATTGATATCATATATGAATAAATAAATAAATCTAAAATAGAATACCTTGAATAATACACATAAAAAGTCAAATTTACATTCAGTAAAAAATATTATAGAATATATGTTTTATTTTTACTTTGCCAAAAGTTTATTACAATCTAATTTCTATGTTGTATTGTTGATTTGATTGTTTTCTATAAAATAGTTTGATTTGAGCCTTGTCGTTTGAAAGCTTTGTATAAACTATAAAAATAGATGAAATAAATCAAATTTAATGGCATGAATGACTTCATTAGTCATGTTATATACTTGATCTGTAGAATATCTTATAGTTCTTTTTAAACTTCTTGTAGTTCAATCATGTTCTTCTGGTTTCAAAATAGATTGCTACATAAAGAAGAATTTATTGTGCAAGTTTTGGACATGTGTGAAAATGTGTAAAAACAAGCCTTTTATATATGCATAGTAAGATTGTTTGGACCTCACCAAAAATAATAACAAGTCTAAGTGGTTTGGCATCATCACTTTAAAACTTCAAACTATCTTATTCTTAAAAACTGCAAGTAATTTTCGTTCTCTATGCGAGCGACGCTATCTTGTCTGCAGTGAGTAGTGAGCGGTGAGTAGTGAGCGGTGAGCACAAAATTTCGTTTTTTTTCGAAAAAAAGTTTGAATTTTTTTTATAAAAATTAAATCTTTTCATCCAATTTTATCAAAAACCATAACTTTAAAACTCTTTCTTTGAAGACATGATTAAATAATAAATGGCACCTATTACCGTAGAAAGTTAATAAATTTGATTTTTTTTTTAAAACCAAAAAAAGAAAAAAAATGGAAGAATTAAAAAAAAACCCAAAAGAAGTAAAAAAAAATTGATAAATTTATTTCAAAAAAAGAAATGGGATAAAAAACCAAAACAAGGTGGAAAAAAAACTCTTACTCAAGGCCTTTTTGGATTTACAAAGAGAGTATTCTTTCACATCCACTTTTGAAAATAAAATTCCAAAAAGATATAACATTGAAAGGTGGATCCGATAGTCAATTACATTTGGTATCAAAATTACATTTTTGTTTTTAAATATACCTTTTTATGATTTACTATACAATATTGTATATTTGAAGGGGCTTAATAGAGATAATATTTATTTATAGAAGGTAAGTTCAAATACAAATTAAGCATAAATTTAAATTAAATCTGTTAGTTGAAAATATAAGTCACAAAGTAGAAACTTCTTTAGCAATTGCAATTAGTTCCAAAGAAACTTCCAAAGGAATCTATGAAGTGCAGTAAGTTATAAAAAACGCATAACCTTGTTGAAACTATGTTGATGAAAGTATCTACTTTGTAATCCATCTTTTTGAGATATCAGAAAATCCTGTAAACGTGTTTGCAGTACTTGTATTGTCCTATCTTTCCAAGGATCTATGATATCATCTTCATGAAATTTATGCGGTTAATTGATTATAGTAATGGAGTACACCTTCCTCTTTCCACCATCTATAGAAATAACATATCTATAACTACAACATGGTATGAATTTAAGACTTATTATACAACAGTTGTTTATAAGTCCTCAACCACTTCACTAATTTAAAAAAACCATATGACCAAACATGAGATCTCTAAAATTCAAAAAAATGTACTGATATTTTGGCTGTGGTATAGAGACTACACATGGAAATCTTCTCCAAATATTTATTAAGATATTTTGATAGTAAACCCCTGAAAAGAGATTTCCAAAAACATGTGACAAGTATTATTTCGCAAAACAAATGATCTTGTAATTTTCCATAGCGTTTATCAAATAAAACTCAAAATTAAACCACTTCATGGAACTCTTGAATCTCAAAGATCCATAAAAGTATGTGCCTTTCCAATGAAAGATACCTTCAAAGCATACAAAGTGACGGAGGAATCCAAAAGAGGTTTAACAATCACATGTTTATTGAATTTTGAGATAAGTAAAATTAGGCATCCAACTTGAAAGGGATTAAAACAAATCAAAGTTCTTGAAAGTTAGAAAAGATAAATGTGCTCTTTACACCTCAAAGGGATCCATAATGTATTAGCTTTTTAAAATTATTCAACAAAAAAGGTATCACAACTATGTTGATATTCTGACAATGTTGTTTTGAATTCTTCAAATTAACATTACATATGGAGATTTTCTCCAAATCTTTGATGTAATACATCGTTGGAAAGCCCTAAACAAGAGTTTTCGAAAACATACAACAAGCCATATTTCCATTAAAAAAATAAAAATAAAAATAAAATAAAAATAAAAACTCATCATTTTTCATGCGAGTTGTCAAAAAAAGTGAATGCAAGAGGCACCTCCAATCCATCCCTCGGATCCGAGGGGTGCCCCCAAGCTCTGACTTTCACTGGCTTTTTTGCTCCATGTAAGCTCCAGCTCAATATTCGAGGCTCAAATTTCTCTGCTTTTTAGTTTGAAGTGAAGGCTGGTGGCACCCCCAGACCATTCTTCGGATCCGAGGGGTGCCTTGGCCGAGTACTTTTTCTTGTTTTTTTCAGTGTCTAGTTTCGATTCTCACTAGTGTTGAAATCATCAATGATTGTCCTATGGGCATTTTGGAGTTGTTTGATGCTCTTGCGGAAGGGGATGAACCTTCATGATAGACCAAGATCAAGGATTAGGTGAAGCAGCATCACTGTAGCAAGGCTAGGAATTTGAGAGGTAAAGAAGCCAAGGCTGCTGTAGACCTCATCATTTTTGATGTTCCGGAGGATTTACCTGTTCCAAGTTTAGGCCATGATGGTGGAATTCCCTCTTGGAAAAGGAACCCCACGATTTCAGCATGGAAAAAAATGGAGTCTAAATGGATTAAGGCGCATTTTGAGTTTGCTATGCAGTTTCTGTAGGATGATGGAGCCTTGATTGTTTTTTACCTTGGCTCAAAGTTCATTTCAAATGAGCTTATTTCTTGGCCAGAGTGGGCTAACTTTCAGGAGGAGGCCAAATGGTTTGCAATCAATGGCATGCCATTGACTATTCCAGATCGTCATCCACGCGAGCACAAGACATTTATGGTAAAATGCTGCATCAAGATGGAAAATGTGGAGGAAGATATTCCAAGGTCTAAGTTTTAGTTTCATAATAGGGATAAGCTTGGTGCCCAATGCATCAAACTGTCCTGTAATGGACATTGCATTAATTGGATTACTGCAAATTCTCTGATGGTGAATTTAGAGAATGGTAAGCCATTCAAAGGAGCACGGGAGAAGATTTCTAACCTCTTGCAGGCTCTAATCGTAAATTGATCTGGGTAAATTTCTACATTGATCAATTTAGAAGCCATTATCTTTGGAAAAAACCCTTAACCACCTTCCACGGTCATAGGTTCCAAATATGCCATGTCATGCAAAATCATCTCAAAATGTCCAAATAAATAGTCAAAAATTTATAAATTTAGTGCTCACCGCTCACTGCTCACAAGATAGCATTCATGTTCTCTATGCTACTTACTTCAACAATTAAGAGGCAATGCAAGCTCACTGTGGTCTTAGAATAACTTTCAATGTAATTGAAATCCCTTTGAGGTTAATACCAAGGTTTTTTGCATTAGATAAGGCCTTTTCTGATATATAGTACAATATATTGCATTGGTATATATTTGCAATAAGAGTAGTTTGTTTATAATGTTTTCTAAACATTTTTCCGACATCATCCGTCAAATTAGACTACAAACTTTGGATGTTTTAGTAGAATCTCTATTCATAGGCCCTCAAATATGTGTTTCATAGTTCACATTTATTATACAAAGAGCTTCTAAAATCAACAAAGAAAACTATTGTTGCTAGACTTTATTAGAGTGAGATATAAACATCTAATTTGGTTAATATTTTAAACGAGAATGTCATGGCCATTGTCGATGTTTGTACTTGATAATATTAATATTACTATTATTCTATAATTTGTCAAACTCATATAAATTATAGAATTTATAAAAACATCTAGATAAATTTCATTTTGCCATACCAATTAGAAAATACTAATATGAACCTCTCTTGTTTTTGGACTAGAGACTCACCTTCTTTCACCTTCATGACCGCATCCTTGTATACAATAGCCACCACACATATCCACACACAATAACCACACAAAGCGACCCATATCCACACGCACAGCCACACACATCCACAATAGCCACGATAGCCACATTCCTTATTTCAAGGGACGAGATCATGATAGCTGGGTGAGCAAGTACTGGTATTATTGTGGACTCTTCATAGGTATCATAACTACTTTGTGAAGCCCAGGATGCCATAGCCACATTCTTGCATTTGAAGCATATTAAATCACATACAGTAACAGTGAAAGAGTGAAAAGTTGAAGACAAACAGAAGTTGATGACTGAAAACTCAAAAGAAAAAACTACAAACTAAAAAATTACATCACTGCGGACACTGAGCCATGACTTTTGTGTGATGGTTGGCTCAGGTTTCAAATGAAGGGAAATTCTTTGTTTTCAATAATGGCTAACGAAAGCACCTCAATATTTCATGCATGCTGTTGGCAATTGATTGGGTTCAAGAGGAAATGCAGAAATATGATTCATAACAGAATATGCAAGTATCCCAGTGCGTAGCCACTCCCATCTGTTCATCCATGTGAGAAAGACAAGCAAACAACACTATCCTCGGCTCCAGGGGAAGGCTACACAATATTCTTATGCTAGTTGTTGGACGGATCAAGGTTCTAGTTGCTGCAAGGTGCTTCCTAATTTGGACTTAAGTCTTGCATTGAAATTCCATTTCATTTGGTTCAAAAGAAAATTAATTTTTTTTGGACTTACTGGCATGTGAGCTCCTCAATATCACAGCAGGCAATGGTTACCCATCACTGTAACCAGGTATAATTTGGATTTTTAATGAATGGATTGGTTGCACAATCCTATACTTTGATAGTACATCCATAGCAATGTTGAGTTGGAGAGAGTGGGCCAAACTTTGTAAACACTAAAGTAATGCCAAGTCTCATGTCTCTGTTGGTGGTCCTGGTGCACTATCCGCACAACTAAGGTTGAAGCACCTAAAACCAACCGGGTCCCCAAAACCGATCACTAGACTTCTCCAATTCCGACAAGTTTTCAGATTTAAAATCTTGGGAGATCTAGAAGAAAGTATGAAGCATGATTGGTAGAAAGGGAATCATATGGGAATATTTTGGTGGTAGTAGAGTGATCAAGTTTTGGTGTCATGGTGGTCGGTTTTAGGGAAACCTACATGTTGGTTGTGTGTAAAAGTAAAAATGTTCATTAGAAAATTTGTATCAATTCAGAAAATGCTTCAAAAATTTCCAAAAAATTGGCATTCTTCATGATTTCTATTTCCCCTTCCATGAAAAATAACCATTCAGAATTTCTCCCGAGGGATCATTGCGAACTCTCTTATTTGATCGGTTTTGGGTGCCTCAACCTTAGTGTGCCCAAATTGATTTATAATGCGTATTGACTGTGACCCAGCTTTTTCCTTACACTCCCTGTTCCATGGAGAGCACCAAAATTGAACACAACATATCACTTTGTAGAAATCCTGGCAATGGTACAATGGATCCCCTCTTCAGAGTTGGCAGCATGTAACTTTCATGCTCAAACATAACATGCACACGTGGTTATATTTGACCGACCCTCTATTCTTCAAGTGAGTTACTACTTCCAATTACTAGCCATGCTACCTAATGAAACGCCCTTGTCTCTGAGAAATGAGTTCGACGTGCCTATGCACCTCCTTTGGTACATGCTTTCCGTTTCACAAATTTAACCCTTGACTACCAAGAATACCAATTTCTTAGCAAGGGCGCCTATCACTTCTACCAAATCGAAACCGGTTCATGCCCTTCGATTCAAATTTTCATGCATTTGTTTTGATTCCAAATGATCTTTCAGAATAGGGTGCTACCTTTTCATGTATAATTTAAAACTTTAAGGTTATTATTACATTCGTATATATAATGCCATAACTATAAGATGAAAATAAATAATAAAGTCCAACATATAATTTATTTTGAATTTTTAAGGTTGTTTACCTAATCTTCATTCAAGCCATGAAGATGACCTTTATTACATCTATTGTACAATACATCTCGATTTGTCTCACTCAACCATTCCGCGTTGGAATTTTCAAGGAGACAAACCAACTTGCACTCAATGTGATCAACGAAATGAGTCCCAATAATTTACATACAACTAACCAAGTCTATCACATAGTTTATCTATCCACAAACACAAAGATCACCTCTACTCTGATTCTCAAGTTTATACAGAGCAAACTGCAACAAGACTTGCATCCTTTCAATTTCCAACTTGGGCACACTAATGTATATCCATCAAAATCTTATGAAAACCCTTTTTTAGAATGTAGAACACCGTTCATGTAGAACATGTAAAACCTTGAAATCACAAATTCAAGGTTCTACAATATTTTTTAAGGATTATTTTGATAAAATTAGGATTATTTGACCCAAATTTTGTATGGAGAACCCCTCCTCTGGACATATGATCAATGTCCTCGAAGTTGGGATGTTTTACTAGGGCCCACTCGGGGTTCTCCAAAGAGTTCGATGGGTATTCTTTAATGTACCCTGTTCCAACTCCTGGAACCTAAATCCAAAGCCCAAACAATGACACAATTCAATTCTTCTCCCGCTTTCCAACCATTTTTTTTCTCTGGTTTTGTTCTACTTCAAACGGTTTAAAGTCCACACTCACATGTTTAGCAATCCAGCCGCACACCCCCTAAAAAAACACTGTCTGCAACACTCCCCAGTCATAAAATTAACAACAAAATTAATCACTAATCCAACCAATAACCATAACCATTACCCAACGGAAGCAAAGAAGTAATCAAACCTAATACCAAAAAAAGAACCGCAAAAGAAATAACCCAAATCACACCCTTGACCACATCTCAGTTGACCACCACAATAAACTCACTCACACACCCAAAAATACAAAAAGCCAAAAAAAAATACCAAAATGAGGAGCATCATCAACACTCCCTCCCGCGACCCGGTCACAGCCAGTCACCCCACCGGAAGATCCGGTGCCGGCTGGAAAGTATTGAAAGTCATTGCAAGTGCCAAATCGAGCAATCCCAAACCTCTCGCTTCGGCTGCGTCGTCGATGATCGATCCCCTCGACACAGCCCCGCCAAACTTAGACCCCGCATTCACCCGCTCCTGCTGCGCGCGCTGCCTAATCTCTCTCCATTCCTAATCCCTCCCGGCCACCTCCATCGATGCCAAGCTACCTCCCTGGTTCTAGTTCCGGCACTGTGTAGTACTAGCTGTAGTAATAATTTCATTAAGTCTAGCACTGTTACTTATTATGTTGTGATATATCGATTAGTGATCTTCCGGGTCATGAGTGATTAGCGATATCTAGATAGCGTAAAGGCGCGCGATGCCCGTTCCGCGATCGATGTGGCCGGGCACCTTCACATTGATCACAGTTTAAGTGGGTTTGTGTCGATCCAGCCTGGGCCACATGCATGCAGTGATCGATCACCGCAGGTAGCAAGCGCTGTAGCGGAGATGAGACAGTCTTGGCTCATTCAAGTCGACTGTTGTGTCTGTGATCATGAGCTTAATTTATAGTTTACGTACCTAGGGGCTCAGGTTCATGATATCAGGTTGGGGTGTGTGTGTTTGTGTGGTTGTTTTTGAGTTTGGTGAGAGGAGAAGGTGGTGACTGGTGGTGACGTTGTGGTGGTGGTGAGGAGGTGATGAGGTTTGAAGGGAGGGGAGAGGGTTGTGGTACTGAGGGGATTGTGAGGGAGTTTTGTGGAGGTGTGAGGGAGGTTTATGAGGTGAGGGGGTCGACATGAAGAGGTTTAAGGGGTTTGGGGTGCGGGGGAGTGCGGGGAAGGGGGGTCCGACGACGTATGTGAAGAGCGCGGCGGCGAAGATTACGAGTCCGCAGTGTTTGCCGGGGTTGTATTCGCCGGCGGGGAGGGAGTCGAGTCGGAGGCGTAGTGTGGATGATGCGCGGTTTAAGGAGGATAAGGAGTTGCAGGCGGCGGCGGCGGGGGCGCCAGTTGAGGGAGAGTTGTTAGCTTGTGCGAGATATGTTTCCCGGCGACGCAGCGTGGATGATTCGCTCTTTGTGGAGACTGAGGATTTGCAGGCTGTGAGGAGAGAGATTTGGAAGGCGAGTCCTCAACGGTGGGGGTCGCAGAATGTGCCCGCTATGATGAGCTCGTCGGATTCTTTCTCGTCGGCGTCGGACGTGCAGTCGTCGTCGCGGCCTTCGGACGCGAGTGTTGTTTCGTTGGCCTCTGACACAATTCACCACCAATTGCAGTACCAGCAGCTTGTAGGTGATGGTGGGAATCGTACAGTAGTGTTGGGATTTGATGCAAATGCCCGCGAAGCTGGTGTGTGCGCAACAGCCATGTGGATGTTTGGGAATGTACTGCAAAAGGGGGACAAGCTCGTGTTGCTCGGGGTGATGGAGAATGTCCGCGGGCCGTTGGGTTACAGGGTGCAGGTGAACGACCAGACGTGGCTGGGGCCGAACAAAAAATCTGTTCACGACGAGATACGCGTGCGGAATGTGACCTGGCTGGGGCTTCCTGGGCTGAAGAAGCTCTGTGACGACGGTGGGGTGAAGCTCGTCGTGGATGTGAAGGCCGCTGCGCGCGCGGAGGTTGCCATCGTGCAGGAGGCGGTCGCATTAGGCGCGGTGCACGTCGTTCTCGACAGGAGCTTGCATAACAAACGGCGACGCTACTACTTGGAGGGATTATCCTGCGACGTGACTCGCATGCGGCGCAACGGTGGGGTGGATTCCATTCGCTCCCTCGCCAGCATCGCCAGTGATCGAGAGAAACGCCGCATGCCATCCCCTACGTCAGTGCTGACTCCGCAACGGAAACCGCCTCGAGGACGTACCGTCGCTCCATCAGACGGTACATCAATCCTCCTAGAGGGCGCTCGCAATTCTTCAGATTTCAATTCCAGCTTATCTCGCCTCGTGAAGCTCGTGGAAGAGAAGAACGCCGTGGCGACCTTTTCCTCACCTTACCCCACCATCGACGAGGCCGACGACCTTTTCAGCATCGACCATGCAACCATGACCCGCCGTGTCAACATGCTTCTAGAGCCTCAACCTGGTCACATGGACCATCGCCGTGACCAGCTCGCCATGGACGACGACGAGGGGTACGAGAGCGACGATTTGTTTAGCCTCGCCGGCGATGGCGCGTCGCGACGACCGTCCGTGGCCGTTTTCTGCCCTCCCGACCTTCAGTCCCAATCTGCTCGAAACTCCATCGCCATTGCTGCTCCTCGTTCTTCCCGTGACTTCATGCGGTCGAACCTCGACTCGGGCCCTCGCCTTGACAGGCATCTCCTTCCCAGCTGACCACGCGCACCGGCACCTTGACCAATTCTTCTTCAATTCCAAATCTACATCTCTCCGAACAGCAGTGAGCCTACGAACAAGGACTCAATCATTCAAGTGATCGACAGGCTCGTGGTGGCTGAAATTGTGAATACAACACAGAAGGTCTAATTTTCCTGACTTCAATTGTGAGGGGAATTTTGAAGACTCACATCATGATGGACTCGGTAGATTCACTAATTGTTAATAGAGACAGAGCTTGATCACCACCCCTGGCATGCCACATCGATATTTTTTTTCCATGCGTTTAGGGGGCGCGGATCATGGTCGCGCTAACGATTTTTTTACGCTGCGAATATCAGTACAATTCGCGGTGTTGTAATGTTCCTGTAGCGAGGGCGGTGTAGTTGGTCACTTGTAATGTATTGACGGCTTTTCCTAAGTAGAACATTGAACTCCATTGTGAAGTTTGAAAGAGGATGCTGATGCAGCCTGGTAGATGAAATATTTGTAATACATTTTGAACATTACTTTATCATACTGCAATGACGCAGGGAATTTGAACCCATTATTCGTATTGTCAATATGTTGGCTAGTTCAATGCTGTGCATACAATTTGGACCTTCAAAAACAGTGAGCGTTTCTGCTTAATAGTGAATGATCCCTTGGGGTCGCCATTTTGGTTTGAGGGTAGGCAGAATAGGCTAGATTTGTTTTCGAGACTGGTATGTCTCTTTACTTTTCTTTTCTGGACGCTATTGCTCTTAATGATTAGAAGTTGTCAGTTTGACAGAAATACCGTTGGACTTGATGTGTTAGACATGACAGCGAACTCTTAGAAATATTTTGCGGAGTTCTGTTCCATGGCTTTCGATTTCACTCTACCTGGTAGTTGTGTTTTTGCTTGCCAGTACTGTAGAGTTTCGAACTACATGCCGAGATGAAATCACCAGTTGGAAATGCAGGAGTCAACAACGTAGGATTTCCAGGAATCATAGCCGAGCTCTTTGAGATCCTCGTCGGCCACGTCTTGCACCCAAATGGGCTTCCCAATGACCTCCTGCTTCCGCTTCGAGTAAGTCTCGATATCGAGATCCGACCACTCTGGTGGACATGCGGGGAAATCTTCCTCCTCAAATGTGTCTGGGTCGCTCTCCCTTTCTTGACACCACTGCGAACTTTCTGTTTCTATGTCCACAGTGTCCCTGAGTTCACCGACACGGTTGTGAAAAACACGTACACTTCAAATTATTAGAATCACCCCATTATGTAGCGCCCTTATTTGAAAACTGGGGAGGTGTTAGAGGAGGGCTTACAAGTCTGTATACTCCAGACCGGCTGTCACAAGCTGCTTGACACAGAAGCAACCAATATTGAATCAACAATGTGCACACCGGTCCAACTTCAAATATATTTCTCAGGCAATCGTCGCCCACTTGACAGTAAATTTACAATATGTTGGTAACGAGTTGAAGAACCTCAAATATGGGAAAAATAAATTCGTAAGAAACTGTCCACCTGGTCTTTGATTATCTCGCCATCTGGGATGTCAATCCTCTCGTCTTTCTTGGCCCAGATAACAACCTTTCCCTGAAGAAAAACAAAGACAGGAAAGCAATCATTTCCTAACGAATTAATGCAATCTGATAAGAACTCCTGAGGAACTGATGTGAAATGAAATGTTCCAAATTGACCGAACTGTGATACCATACCTGCAGGATAACGTCACTCCCAAACCAGACATCGCCAATCACTCTTAAGCTGCTGAGCTCGAGGAGACTGGGAATATGCTTCAAGCGCTCTGTAAAATACTGCATCTGCAATGTGTGTGCAATGACGTGTTCAGGCTCCAGGGAAAAATTCTTACTTCGGATGGCTGTCACTTATAGCCGGTTAAACAGATGATGAGTTACCTTTCGAAGCTTCAATCCTTCCAATTCAATGGTGGGATTGACATCGGATAACCTTAATGGATTTGGGCAAACGACACCCTCCCTCACTGTATAAAGGTCTGACTGCACAACAGAAAGCGCATATTACATTCACAAACGTGATAATAACTTCTTCACAAACATGACCGTTCTGACCAAGGCAATTAAATGGAACATTGTAGCCATTAGTGGGTTTCGCACATAGATTATCCAACAAAGTTAATCTGTTAATCATAGGTCCCGTTGTTGTTTGTGACAGGTAGCAAGAGCATTATGACTGTTGTTTCCGTTCATCGTTATTTACAAAACCCAGGTCATGAGGCCGATTTTCTTGAGATAAGCCATTGAATGATTGTTGCTTTTCAGGGGATGTTACCGCATCATAGTGACTTTTTCCCTTCTCATGGTTAATTCTGTGTCTGTCTCTCAAAAAAAATAGCAGGCCTTAAAGCGTACCCGGAAAAGAAGCAAGTCCGAAGTATCTCGGATAGGGTGAAATCTTGTCCGTGGAACCTCTACAGCTACACTTCCATCAAAGAACTGCACAATAAAATTCATGGCGGAATTAGTTTCTGGAAAATATTGGATCCTTGTCGCCGGACACCAGTTTCAATTGCACTAATTTTAATGCACCTCATGCTCTGCAAGATAACCTCGAGAATTTTACCTGTACTAGAAGCAGATCTGAATTTCCTTCAATCGGCAAATTCTCAAATATCTCTCCATTGACCTGAAGCTGCACATATATCGTGATTACGCCTCTGCAAAGCTAATTAATGGTGCAAGACCAAATGAGCTAATTTCCAGTAGCACTGTAAACCACGATTTTAAATACTCCATCAAAGCAACGAACAAAGAAAGCGGTAGGTAATCTGATTTATTTGCATAGGTACTTCTCGTTAGCTTTCTAGCAGTGAGAAATGATACATCCTATGTTTCTATGGAAAAACAAAATTGTGAAGCCAGCGCAGGACGGTAAAGGGATCAACCGAGTAGAGCGGAGCCCCGCTTGAAGTTTGGAGCTGAAATGTGATGTTCTCACCCTCTCCAGCACCCTGAAGCTTGCAAGCAGGTCACCGAGTTACATTTAACTGCCATTGGATAGAATCACATTTTATGACAAAGAAAATCACAGTGATTTTCAAAAATATACCAGAAAGAGTTACATTCTTCTACACCGTAATCACCTTTGAAGAGCAGTAAATGTCAAGGGCTTCAATCTCTGCAAGCCTCTTGACAGCCTTAAGGTTCACCCAGCTGCAACATTCAAAGCAAGAATTTAGATACAATCTAAGCGACGGAAAAAAAATTAAAGAAATCAAAAAACCTATACCAAATCCACACCATAATTTAAGTGATTGGCAGAAGGACTGCACATTGCACTTCGGGAAATTCATGGGAGCTTTTATGTATTTAACATGACATGCGGTGTTTGTAGAAGGGGAGCATACGTGCTATTTGTGTTGACAACCTTGACATCACCGGAACGAGACTTCTCATTCTGTAATATATGTTCACAACTTGATTTATTAGGAGGAAAAAGCTCTATCAAGCAAGAGTACATAATTTGGTTTCGTAACACAAGAGTACAAGTTTCCAAAAAAGGTTAAAATTCAAAGGCTCTCCTCATGACATATATATGCATAGAGCTTGGAGAACTTACTTGACTCCGTGAGACCTCCTCGAACTCTAATAGCTGCAAATTCAAGAGAATATTATGATGGTATTAAAGCATATTTTTGAATTCCTTGCACATTTATATATTTTAGCTGAGAACATGAGATGTCTTTCTGTTATGCTCCACAACAGTCAAAAGGGTATATATATATATTGAGTTATTGTATATTCACCTCAATGTTGCCTTCAGATGAGACATAGGCACCATTTTCGGCATCAGTTCCGTTCTTGGGAGTCACCTACAATATCAAGTGCTCAAATCCCACGATTTATTCTCGATTCCAAAGGAAACAAGGATTCAGACTTGTGGTTTCTGTCCAAACCCAAATTCTCACAAACTACGGCTATGATGTTTCGTTAAATGATATTCAAAGTGCAAGATCATTCTCTGCTTTCTGAAATGTGATCCTTGTCATATGACATAAGTTAATGATGGAACTGAAATTGTCAGATATTCTACAAAGACCAGGGACATTAGCTGGCACTGAATGTATATTTGCTTGCTATTGAGAGGTGGGGCAGTTTACCTCCATACAGTAATCACACTGATTTTCAGAGAGATTGTTCAACATATCTGATAGAGTTTGTTAAAGATAAAATGCTTTCTAAGGGAGACGTGCATCAGAGTATAAGTGGCTAAAACATGAATCTAGTGCTTAAAAAGTAGAAAGAATCAGAGTTGAAGGATACTGAGATCCACAGTAGCTCCCAAGTTGTCACAATTTGATATGAATAAATATTCTTTTCCCTGCACACCTCGAAGAAAAAAATGTAGGAAGAACATATCCTCAGAACTTATCAACATCAACTTTATCTTTGTAACTTAGAAAGTGTATCTAGCCGCAGATGTCTTTTACAACATGCATATGTGGGTTTCATTTTGTCATAGAAACCTTCGTACCAGCGCAAGAAGCTCATCGAGCTTTCCACTAAAAGAAAAGGCAGCGAACAAATCACCGTTATTCGTCAAATACCTAAAAAACCACATCAATTAATATTAATTTAGTGTTAACTTAGCCATATCATCAATTATTTCTTGAATAAATCATTCTGCCACATTAGGGTGGGTCACCATCTATATTGTTGTGCATATTACGTGAGTCTGTTGAGTTTAACAGCATGCGTTTTGAGCTTCTGCTCAAGTATTCAAATAGCGACACATGATGAGTTCATTCACTCAAGGTTCATTTTCTCTCACCCGCCATCTTCACCGAGTTTTGGAGTCACTGGCCACACCTCCCGCGGATACTCTGTCTGCAACTCACAATCAGGTGCTTCATCTTCTACAATTCAGAAAACATGAAAAACATCGCACAGAAAAAATATTATTCGAATACATTGTCGACAGCTCAAGCCCTAAACCCTGAATTACCTGATTAAAGACGATAATGTCAACATCCGAAGCACTGTACTTCTTCACAGCCTGCCACAAAGGAACCCGTTAAATCAATAAATGCGAAACCTCAGTGCACATCAAATACCATAATTTTCTCCCAAACAAAATTCCTGAATTTACCTGTTTGACAGCTCTGTCGGTGTTATCAGAGGTTGCCAGAACCAACAACACCTTGGCATTGTACTTGACGTTAAGCACCTGCATATCACCAGCTTCAAAACATAAGAGGAGAAAGACGTCGGCTAAAACCCGATGAGCAGAGAAACCAACACAAGAGGTGAAGAGTTGCCTCAATTTGTTGCACAGCCAAATCCACAAAACTTTGCTCACTATGAATTTCGACAAGCGACCTGCACACAACAGTGTGGCGCAGTCACTTGACGACAGTCTTCTATGCCTAATTATGCACTGTAATTCATGTACCTGTAGAATTTCTGCCTACACTAGGACCTTATCAGTAATTACCCACTCGAGCAAAGTATGATCTGGAGACAACATTCACGAATTAAACCTCTACTCTATTGTGAGCTTAGACAAGTCGATTACTTGGGTTGGGTCGTCCCCAAGGATCGACCAAGAGTGCCACACAACTTGACCACAATCAGCTTGTGCAACAACACTTTGCATTTCTCATGGTCTGTCACAACACACACATGCAATAAAGTTAGGGCTCGCCCATTCCCTTGACTGTGCTCACAACGGCTTAGTAGTAGATCGAAAACTTGAAATGGTGCAGACAAAGGGAGCGAATACTGGCACCATTACCATCGACCACGCTCGGAAGTTTATCATACGGCAGCACTTTGAGGTCCGTCCGCGGATTGATCTTGTCCCACGCTATCGGTTCATCGCTCTTACTGCCCCCCAACAACAAACTCGAAGCTCAGAACCACCTAAACCCTAAATGACCATGAAAGGTACTAAACAATAGCAAATCCCTTCAGGAGAAAAAACCAGCAATTAATTTACCTCTGCTGATGCAACGCCCAGCGCTCGAGCTTCTGCACGGCGCGGCTGAGGCGCGGCGCCACGGACATACTCTCCATGCCCGTCACGCCCGACATCCTCGCAGAGCTCCCCTGCTCCTGCTCCTGCTCCTCCCTCGCTACTCGCCGTTTCTTCCTCGCGGGTTCCAGCGCCGCCGCCTTCCTTCGATCCTCGCCTCCGACCTCGTCCACCCTCTTCCACTCCCACTTCTCTCACGTCCCAGGCTCTTTAATTGCATGCATGCAGGCAGGCAACGTGCCGACGGGCCCTATCAGAACTCTCCCGGTGCACTATCAGAATCCTTATCAGTGCGATATCAGAAGTCTTCCCAGTGCGATGTCTGGAGTTCTGGGTATTACCAGAACTTGGCTAGTTTTGATTGTTCTGATTGTTTTGAGGGAAGTGGAAGGGAAGGGGCAACTTAACCTCTTCATTGGATTCAAGGCTCTTTTGAGTTCATTGCAAGCTTTTCGTATCTTCTTTTTGGACTTGTTTATTGGAGAATGAATAATATTTGGAGTATTTTTGCACTGGGAACACTTGACTTTGTTGGACATGCAAGTGAACATGTGGATGAACTAGCTGTGGAACCCGTGCCGTTATACATTGATTGCAACACGGTTTGTCTCTTCAACGGATTCTAGCACGAAATGGTCGAGTAAGACAAATCGAGTGGTATTGTATAGTAGATAAGTGTATTGATGAATTTTTTAGTTTTAGATAGATGGGGTGTTTACATTGTACGATACTATCTTTGTATGATTTTTAATAAGATAAATATTGTCATTTACTCTTTAATTTTTATATGAGTATAACTTCTATAAAAATAAATAAATACCAATACAATATTCTTATATTTAATTATCCAAATATGATCTCTATGACAATATAGTTTAAAGATTTAAAAAATAGATTTTGTATAAAAATAAATGAGAATTTCTTTCAAAATACATGTTATATGAAAATATTCATAAATAAAGAAAATATGTACAGTATGACTTTGAGACACATAGAAATTTTAAAGAATTCCAAATGATACATAATCAACCTTTCAAATGGTAGCAAAGTTTATATGATCTGAAAAGACATTTGAATTGAATTTTATATGATTCCATATAGAACTAACTTGCAAGGCACAATTTTTTTCTTTTCTAGATTTTTTTATTCCAAAGTATTCAAAAACATATATAAAAAAAGCACAAATATCAAAGTCATGATACTTGCAATAAACATAATCAAATTATTATGAGAATATTATGTCAAAATGAAGATAGCTATAATTTTTCTTTAGTATCCAAAAGTTAGATAAGTATTTAGTCAACAACATCAATTGCATTAATATTTCTAAAACCAGTAGATTTTTAAATAATGTTTCAAGATTTTTTAGATAAAATTGGTTTCTCAACAACTCCTTCAGAAGAAGATAAACAAGAAGATCAAGAAAAACAAGATGAACCTCAAGAAGAAAATGATGAAAACAATGCTGAAGAAGTTGATGAAAATAACGTCGAAGAAAAATCACTAGAAGAAGTTCAAAATGTATCATTTGCTCCAAATTATCTTCAAGGTAATGTTTCAAATGATTCAAATTGGACACAAATGCAACAAATACCACAAATACCTCAAATGCAACAAATGTCACAAATACCACAAATACCAATAATTCTTCCAATGCCACCAATGCCACAAAGTGAACAATTACTCCAACCAAAAAATTTGGATACACAACAACAAAATGTTGTTTTAAAAGAATATGATAATAATAATGTTAATTCACATCCTCAGCAATCAACAATGGCTTCAACTTCTTACCAACAAATGCCACAAATAATTAATAGCTCAAACGCTTCAAATCTTGAGTCAAGGAATCAATCTCCTCACAAACTTCAAGAAAATTATTTTAGTTCTCCAGTTAATAGATCAAATTCTAATATTGCACAAAAAAATGACATTGATTCAAATACAATCCTTCAAAATAATCCTTCAAAAAAATTTCTAAAAAATCAACAAGAAAATGAATTTAGAATCCCTAATGATACTAACGCATCAAGAAACTTACCATTTGAAAATAATATACAACAAAAAAATAAATGTTGTATTGTATTATCAAATTTGAGATGGGTTCAAAAGTTGATTATAATTCCAACTAAAAATCGCGGATGTCATGACATCACATCTATAGTAATAATTATTATCATTTCTAAAATAAATTTAACAATCAATTCATCCATTTAAATTTTCAACATAGATATTTTGAAGAACAAATAAACGTTGATTTTAGATTGAAGTGTGTATATATATTACAACTGCCTACAAAAAAAATTGTTTAAATATGGTGCCCACAGCAATTATAATCCTGATTTTACATTCTACCATAATTTTACAATCTATTATAAATTTAAAAATGTTGTAGTAAAAAATACACTAAAATATTTCATATAAAATGGAAATAATACAACTTGATACAAATTATTTTGAATCCTTTAGCTTTTAATTTTATTATATTTAAATTCGAAGTAGAAGAAATACTACAATATCAAATTGAGATTACAGTAAAATGCACCGAAGTGTTTTTAATTATGTATTGAATAAATTTTTGCAGCTTCTGTGGCATCTTGAAAAAGAATTATCTTATTTCCAATGTGGCATTGCTCAAATATTTTGTAAGAAAAACATCTGAGTATAGAAAACCAAACGAGTAAAATAATTTTATATCACATTTATATTAAAGTGCATCCATATTTTTAATTTCAATTGTTTATTTTGAAAACATAGGTTTAAAGCATTTACTTTTGCTATCGTAGAAAATGAAAAGTATGCTCAAAAATCAAATTTATTAGCAGTTCAAATATCTATCATGCAATACAACTCCGTTTGTCTCACTTGACCGCTCCGCGCTATAAATTGTCAAGGAAACAAACCAAGTTGTGGTCAATGTGCTCAACATCACATGTCCCACTAGTATACATATAAATTTGTTAATTATACAACTTTATATTTATATTTTACTTATATATGGTTAATGAAATATTTGAAAGTAAAAAATTCAAATAAAAATTTATTTGTTGATATTTGAATAGACAGTACAACACACAAATGCATCCTTAACCATCAATAAGAAATCCAATGACAATTCAACATATGAAAATTTCAGCAATTTTGAAAGATATTTCGACAGTTTTATACCATCAAGAGTATGTAATAAATTATATCTACCTAATTATTAATCTATCTATCTCTTTCTATTTTAATATATATATAGAGAGAGAGAAATGTATATATATTGAAATGTATAGTATTGGTCTTTAAATTTTTTGTATTGAATTATTTTTTTGGTATAATTAATATTAAATAAAGTGACACTGGTAATTTACAAAATAGCTTTGGCGTCAAATAAAAATCGCAATACATCCATAAAATCTATTGAATATTAGTTTGAATATGAATATGTTATTATTTTGATTTGTAAGTTTGAAAAATGGAATGATTAAGTAATAGTACTAGTTTTGATATATAGTATATTGAACTTGATAGGACAAAGGGGCCAGAATTGGTTCACAAAGTAACATAGGTATTGAACTTCAGTACTTAAATCAGATAAGTCTAATTTCTTAGTATATGTAATCAAATCAATTAAAAATATAATATAATTTTTAATTTTTAATAATGGTATTTCATAACGATAAGTCCAAATTAATAAATATATCAAAATTTGTAAAGTGATGTTTATTTTTCGCAGCATAAAATTAAGAAAAATCACTTTGATTTTGTCTCTTTGAATAAGCCATGAACGTTCAAACTATTGATGAATTATTATAATCTAATTTTTAAACAATTTTTCTAGATAAAATAAATTTCCATAATATACTATATTTATCTAAAATTGAAAATTGAAAACTGTGTTAAGAACTTTGAAGCAGAATAATATTTTAGAAAGTGTAATAATATAAAAAAATTAACACTTCATTTTTAATAAATAGGAAGAAAAAAAATCAAATCCTTTGTTTTTTCTAATAAAAGATATTCAATAAAAATATTATGTGTATCAAATATTGATTGAGTTTAATGTTTTATCTATTGATATTTTTCTAAATGTGTTTTTTATGAAGATCGTAATCCCGTGCCGGCATATATCAAATCTTCAATTGTTGGATGTTCTCTTACGTTTGTACCTCATCTATTTGATTTTTAAAGTACCATAAATATCTAATAATTCCTTGTAATTCAAATAAACTATATTTTTATATTTTCTTGATAAAAGTAAAACATTCGATTGTTAATTATTTTAGTACCGCTTCAAAAGAGTTGATAACTTAGTGACAACAAAAGCATATAAACCATAAAAGAATTATTGATATCAATGATAATTTTTATTTTATAACAAATTTTATTTTCATCTAAATTCATATTTTAATTAATACAAATTTCTAATTGTTGCTTTCGACAGTATACCTATTTCAAGTGGAAGACTCAATCTTGGATCACAACAAGTAATTGCTGACTTAAAATCCACTAATAATAAATCTAATCTTTTGTCTTTACAAATATATCTAAATTCTATCTTATGAAATTTAATATTTTATTAAAAACTTGGAGGGTACTGTAATTCTAGAATCATTAAACATGATGTCTACTACATCAAGTTTAGTAATTGTAAGAAAATTATATTTATACATTAAAAATTCATAAGAAAAAGAATATTTAGAGTCATTGAATTTAATATATCTTTCAGAAAACTCAAATGTGTTTTATCATAAAATGAACTGTCATATAATTTGATGTTTTATTCAGAAGACTTTAGTTAATAAAAATAATATAATGGAAAATTTTATTGTTTTTGTTAATAATAATTTTCAAAAACAAAATACTATAATTTCGTATTTTTGTGCTGAAGAAATCATTATTACATCAAGAAATTAAATTGTATTTTTTAAGCATTTGTGAAACCAAGATATTCATAAAATAAGTAAAAAATTCACAGATTCTAATGTTAGTATAGTTGTTTATATGAATTTTTTTACATTTTTTTCCAGGCAATTTGGTTATGTGAACATCAAAATTCTGAAAATGGTTATCACATCATTGTAACTATTAATGGAGATATTTGTGAAAGTCTTGTATAAGTATTTGACAATCCTCAAAAAACCAAAACTTTGATTTAATTAAAAATTTGTATACATTTATGAGTTCAAAAAACAAATTTAGATGAATGATTTTAAAAAGGTTGAAATCACTTTATTACAAAGTATATGAACAATGCATACTATGTTTTTCTGATATTATGAAAAATAAAATTTTGAGGTCTTTACTTAAAAGAATTATTAAATTTAATTTTATATTTAATAATATGATATAATTTTCTGTTTTCAAGTTAAGAAATTCAATGGAATCAATCCAGGTGTATTATGTATAATAATTCTATTACAAAAGTCAAAAATATTTCATGAAAAAAAATTAATTTTAACTCCATTCAATTGAATTATCAAACTCCATTACAAACATTTTTTTTTTAATGTAATACTCTACAAAGTCTACAAGGCAAAACATGTGACAAAATAGGTTCTTTAAAAATTTGGATAGATTTTTAGAAGGTCAAATTTGAAGCAAATTTTGTAGAAAATACAAACGTTGAGTGTTGTATACAATATAGTTGCACAATATTGTAGGATAGAATGAGTAATTGCACATTATTAGTAGTTATTTGATACTTAAGATTTTTGTTTTTGATGGAAATCCAATGGATGTGAATTCCATGATTTAAAAGAAAATTATGAGTTGACTACAAATAGTGTAGCCTTGTTTTGAGAGCACTGTGGTGCAATTTCACATGCACAATAACTACTAATGTACTCATTTGAACATGTTGTATTAACATTTTTTAGTGGTGATTTTGTAAATGTACATTTTTAGGTTGATTTTATATTCTTTGATTTCAAGACATGAAAAACAAAATATTGAGAGTTAAAAGTAAAATTGGAATACAACAATTTCCTTACTTTAATTTAAATGTAATGAAATTTTGATTCTTTAGGATTTTTTTCTTTTTCATTAATTTAAGGCCCATAAAAGTTGTATTCTATAATTATTAAAATGGCGCATAAATCTACTGTTGTTTTAAATGTTTATTTCACTTTGCTTGCCCATCTTTAAATCTCAAGATATTCTCAGTGTTGGTAAACTTTTCATTTAATAATTGATATGAAAAAATACAAACTAAGTAGTTAGAAAAACCTTTTTGAATGCATTCAATTTTCTTCTATAAAACTGTGGAACCTAGTACCCGAATGGTAAAATCACCATGTTATACATACTGTAGAGTATACAACTTGAAGACTATGATTATATATCATTGTACATGAAGAAGGGCCAAGAGTATAAAAGATAAGGAAGCTCATGCTTCTCTTCAATGATTCATGTTAATGTGAGCTTAAGATAAAGATAGATGTGAGAGCCTAAGATAAATGAAGATGTGGGAGTTTAAGATAGACACAAAGGTAGGAGGTTAAGATAAGGACAAAGGTGAGTCAGATGAGAGCTTAAGTTAAAAAAAATGGTGAGAGATACGGAGATGAGAGATTTAAACACAGAGGGGAGAGACACAAATGTAGATGACACACAGAAAATAGACTCTAGGTGAGAGACATAAAAGTGAAAGACAAAGATGTGAAAGACATAGAGGTGAAAGAGATAGAGGTGAAAGATTTAGACATAGAGGAGAAAGACACAAAGGTGGAAGATATAGAGAGAAAATAGACTCAAAGGTGAGAAACACAAAGGTGAAAAAACACACATTTGAAAGACATAAATTTGAGAAACTCAAAGGTGAAATACACACATTTGAGAGGCATAGATTTGATAGACACAAAGCTGAAAGACATAGAGGTTGAAGCTTTAGACATACACAAAAGTAAGATCTTTAAATGGAGGATATAGAGATGAGAGACATAGACAAAAGTAAGATCTCTAAATGGAGAACATAGAGATGAGAGACACAGATGTGAGAACTATATACAAAGACAATAAGAGCTTAAAGACATACACAAAGACGAGACCTTAAGATAAACATAAGGTTAGAACTTCAGACAAATAAAAAGTAAAAGCTTTCCTGCAAGAAAAAAAGGTTAGAACTTCAGACAAATACAAACTAAAAGCTTTGCTGCAAGAAAAAAACATGTCCGTCTCAAGAGAGTTTCAACATAATTCTATTGATGCTACATATTGATTAGGAACTCTTGATTTGATATCCACCTCCAAACCAAGGACGATGGCACATTGGCACATTGCTCAGCATAGGCTCAAGGATTTAGACAACTATCCATCGGACTAGGCTAGACCAAGGGAGGTAGTAAAAGAAATCGATCTTTGAACCTCATGGCTCCTACGTGGGGGCCTTAACCACTAAGGAAGGAATTCCCCACCATGGTCGAGCCTTAGCCATTAAGTTACCACTCCTCAAATGATATAAGATGAGTATATAACATTTTTGTACATAGAATTACTCTCTATTTTCTAATCACAGTAAATATACTAAATACAATAAAAACAATTACATTATCTCAAATTACTATGATTAATGTAATTAGAGTAATTATTATTGTTTTTAATGAATAATTACAGTAATTATTGTAATTAAAGTAATTTAAAACGACTACAATTAAAATTAAAATCACAAACATTACAATTCACAATTGTACTTTTAAATAATTACATTAATTTATTATATTAAATTAATTATTATGATTTATTATTATAAATGATAGGAATTACAATATTTACTATTATCTATTTATTATAAATTATTGTAATTAAATGAATTATATTTATTAGTTATTATTAATTAATTAATATAATTAAATTTACATTAATTACAATTGTAGTAATTAAACTTCCTCTATTGAGATCAAGAGATAAGTGTTCACTTTATTGATTTGACTGACAAAATTCTCTTGATTTTGCAAATGTTTTTCCAAATCTGTTGAAGTTAACAAAAATATTCGATTCTGTGTTAATTTGCAGTGTAGTTTCTTGTAATGAAACAAATAGGTAAAGAAAGCTTAAGTTAAATTTCTCATAGCAAGGATTCTTTTTATTAGAGGAAATAGACTCAAAGTTAAGAGACACAAAGGTGAGAGACACATATGTGCGAAACAGAGGTGAGAGATACTAAGGTGAGAGACACAAAGGTGAAAGACACATCTATGTGCCATACCATGATAAAGATTATTAATCTAAGACTTGGAAATTTTTATCTAACATGAAGTAGACCTTGGTACAATTTTGCTAGTTATGTGTCTTTAAATCATTATTGTAAGAGATTTTTTATTTTTTATTTTTTTTTAGTGAAAAAGGCACCAAGGACTTCATTTCTTGAAAAGAGACAAGGGGAACAACCAAAAGTCAGTCAATCAATATAATTTGAGTTTTTGAACGACTACAAACCCATTTTTTCTTTGTTTCCTTTGTTATGTACTTCAAGGTGTTGATAAAACATTCGTGGTTGTGATAAATGCTCTAAAATTTTTGTCTATCAAACTATGAAAACTTCATAGGTCTTTTATGAACTTTAGGCTCTATTCAATTTGTATAGATGATCAACACTTAGTTGTATGGACACATATTAGGCTCAAATTGTCTTTAAGAAAAATGATTCATTCATTCATTTATCCAACCACTTCTTTATTTTTACTTATAAAAAGGACTCAAAGTAGGGCTATTGACTTAAAACTCCAATAAGATTATAATCACTAACTTTGACTAGATTGCAATCGGTGCCTTGTTACGAGTTTAAATCAATGTCATTTGTCTTACTTATATGTTTTCTTTGAAAAATTTAGAATATATAAATTTCAAACACATGGCATTTTTTATCGACCGTATTTATAGAAAATCATGTAGAAAATAAAATATTCTTAGACTTATCTAGATTTTTAGAAATTATTTTCTAAATATAACTTGAATGACTTAAATTTAAATTGTCGAAGGTAATTAGTTTTTACCGTATGCAAGTTCCTTGTATCAAATTACATAAATTAATACAATTTTAGATAATCTACTTCTAAAGGATTGAATCCAAACTTAATTCAATTTCCAATGCAAATGGAAATTATACAAAAAGATAATCACATCAAAGGAAAATAATTCTTTGTCAACTTTTAACAATAAGGACATTTAATTTACACTATGGAAGTAGACAAATTGAAGAGAGTGTGTATTGTGTACAATAGGAAGAAGTATTGACATACTATATGAATGCATGTTATCTACATTGTGTTAGATGTACATAGATTGATTTTATTATATGAGGTATATATTTGAGCATATCCATTGACGATTTTATGTGAAGATTCATGATACTGGATGTCATGATGCAGTTTTCATGTCCTCGAGCTGTATGTTTGCCAAGTGGACGTCAGTCACTCGTCGTGACTGGTGCATCGGATGGTGCGATGCCTTCCGTCCTTGAACCCCAAGAACAAGAGGACATGAAGACATTTGATTTAGACTTTAATAGTGTACAGACATGTGTTACTTTCAATCAATCGTGACTCATGAAGAGTACTTATAAAAAATGGTGCATTACTTGTCAAATTCAAACAATGTTCAATAATCTTACTCTTTGTCAAATTACTCACTTCAACACCCATGTCTGGATTGTATCAGGTGGTGAGGCACATGCAACATCAAGTATATGTAGCTGGTCAAACCTGAGACCTCATAGTTGACTTACAAGCCGATGCTTCAATGTAAGTGTTAGTCTGTTTAGATGACAAACTAGAAAGCAATTATTTTGTGGAACCTAAGACATGGGGTCGGACCTTAATGCTTTGAAAGGATCCACTATATGTGTTTTAATATTGCATGCTGCATGAATGACCTTTGTGTATATACTTTGTGACACACTATAGTTTATAGGCCAAATTATAATTATTTAATCAAATAGTTTGTCAACTTAATATGCAATTGGATGCAACAATCCTTGCATATAATAAAGAAATTACAATTAAAAAAATTTACAAGATTGCTTATCAAAACCTAGATAAGTCCAAAAATATTTTATTTTTCTAGTTAGTCTCTTTATAATTCAAGTTTGTAAATTATGTCCTATATTTAAAACTCATAATAATGATCTAGTTGAAGTTAGTGATTATAATCTTATTCAAATCATAAATCAATAGTCCTATTTGAGTTCTTTCTAAAAAGAACTATTAAAATGAAAGCAGTTATTTGGTATCCATTGACAAACTTTGCCATACCAATTAGGCTTGGTATCTTTACTTCTTCAAGTCTAAAAATGTAATTATATGCCTTGATTTTCCCCGTTGTCTTGCATCAAGCATAAAATCAATAGCCTTATCTTGAGTCTTTTGTATTAGAAACTTTTGAGGTGAAACTAGTTATTTTATTTTAGGGTACTTTTGATGTGTCTTGATTTCTAATTATGTGATTTTAGACAATTATGTATACAATTTAAATTTATTCATTGTTTTAGGATAAGTAATTATAGCATTTTTTTGAAGATCCATATTGCATATGTATGTATTGTTTCTTACCAAATTGGTCATAATTTGTAAGATATTAGTGGTAGAAGAAAGCACACAGGCCAAAAGAAAAAGCAAAAAAAAATAAAAAAATAAAAAAACAAAATAAAAATTGTATAAGGAAAAGACAGAGGTGGGCAATTTGTGTACAGACACAACAGAGAGTTTGTGTAAAGGACATATTAAACAGTAAAGGACATATTAAACAATTTGTATAAGGGAATGACACTTTGTACAAGAGAAAGACGAAGTGGGTAATTTGTGTGAGGGATATAATAAACAATCTGTGTAAAGGAAATATTAGACAGTTTGTGTAAAGAAAGAACACAGTGGCTAGTTTGTGTAAGAGACATAATGGACAATTTGTGTAAAAAACATATGGTATTAAACATTTTGTGTAAAGTGGAAAGTGTGTATTACACAGTGGAAAGTGTGTATAAATGACATAATGGACAGTTTGTGTGAAGGAAGGTCACAATGGGTTGTTTGCAATCTGTGTAAAGGAAAAAATGAGCAATTTGTGTGAAGGAAGGACATAGTAAATAGTATGTGTATGAGACATTGTGGACAATTTTTGTAAGAGATATAATGGATAATCTGTATAAAGAACATAGCTGATAATTTGTATAAAAGATATAGTAGACAATTTGTGTAAGAGTAAATGGCAAACTGATTTGGGATAGTAAATGAGGGTAAATACAAAGATGTTTCAATTTACTCTAGATTCTCATTGTGGACCCTCATAGTAACTATTTTTTATAAATTGTCCAACTCTAACATCTAGAAAGATTTTAGATATGCAATAAACACCATTGATTCAAATTTCCTCATCTTTTAAGTTCTTTCTTGAAGATGTGACTCCTATTGAGTACATCTAATCAACTCTTTGAATTTAAAAATTCTAAGCATGTATATAAAACCATTAATTTTCCTTCCAATTTTACTAAATTTCCAATTTTAGATAATTCTTGCATCAAGGTCATTTTCTTATTTTCTACTACTATAGCTTACACATAAGTTTGTGTTCACTTAAGTCATGTATGCAGAGCCAAAAAATTGGAAATTATAACACCATCTTGTTGGAATTGAGGAAATATTGTCAAAATAATAAAAATATAATTAATCAACAATTAATCAAATAATCATAGAGAGATCTCTATAGATGAAAGGTAATACTCAATGCAAGTTGTACTTAACATAACTAAGAAAAAGTTACTTTACTTCAAATCCTATGAAGTATTGATTTATAACTTTATTAGCATTTCACCTAAAAAATTAATTTACTCATTTTATATGTTGGACCCGACTTTTTGAGTTAAATATTCAATAGTGCAATAGCAAAGCTATAAGGTACTTTAGTCCAAAAATCATAAGATTTCTTCTATGGATTCATAGTAGTTTTTCACCACAAAAGATTCTTAGTAAATAGTTTATGAAGTTAATATTCTATTCAAAAATTCAATTTGGTATTATGAGGATAATTATTTCCACTATTTTTCTACAAAAGCTTAGGTTGTTTAGTAGTAGGTAAATTTTTGGGACTTTTCTAATAATTAAAAGATTTGTGCTAAATTAATATTTACAATTTCTTGTTTTAATTAATAAATATTTTATAAATGAGAAATTTTTGACATTAAATATGTCTTGGATTTTATTTCACCTAAATTTAGCATCATTTTGCTTGCATGTTTATTTTCTATTGATTAGTTGACTTTCATTGTCTTGCAATTTCAAAATTGACTTTAACTGTAGTAAATTAGTGATTTGGAGGACTTACCCACTAATGATATACCAACTTATTTTCTTCTCTAATTTTGAAATTCCATCTATTGGCTACCGCTTATACTTTAATCTTTAGTTAAATGGCTGTTTTAATTACTTTAAAATTCCAATGGTAAATTAAAGACTTACAACTTATCATCATTATTTTTGGTTCAAAATACTTTTTTGAACTTTATATCCATATAGTAATAAAAAATAATAATAATGTGTTTTTATTTTTATTTTTATGGTAACATAATCTCTCAAAATTTCTTTGATTTCCATATAAATATGCTTGAATTATGTTATATAATTCAACATAGTCAAAGTGGAAAGTCAAGTTCTTTGTGTCACCAATTCGGCAACAACTTTGAACATTCAAAATTTGTTATAATTATTTGTTCTATTTACTAAATTTTAATTAAATATGGTTTAAATATGTTATCCAAATCTCAATGTCTTTTGGTTTTAAAGGTGCGTTGAAATTTTCTTATGCTCTTTAAACTCAAAACATCCAAAAGGCTAATCTTTTCATGTCTAAATGAAAATCCAAATAACAATTGTATTTTTGTCAATGAGAAGAATAAGTGTACAAAAAATTACAGTAACAATAAAAACAAAATTCATATTTATGGATAATTTTGTATTTGAATAGATGCAGTTGTACAATTGTAATTATTGTAGATGAAAATCAATTGAAAATTGCAAGCCAAATGAAATATGCCCATTTTTAAAAATTAAATGAGATCTGCTTGCGGCATAAAATCTTTGAGATTGATGAAATATGCCCAACAATGAAAACTATTCATGAATGAGTGTACTCCGTTTCAATGAAAACTACTCATGAATGAATGTACTCCGTTTGAATATTAGTTTTGTTCCTTCCGCTATTCTGTGGTATGGTAGATTAGGCTAGAGTATGAATGGCTATGGCTTCCCCAAATTTAGATAAAATCCTTCTGAAAATCATAACTTTTGCATTATAATTTCAATTTCATCAAAAATTATCTCATTGACAAACCAGCGGTGAAAAATATACATGCAATTGTTTTTAAAAATTTCCAAAAACAAAGTTGCTTAAAATAAGCTACGTCTACAAAATGGTCTCAAACAACTTTAGGGGCTATAGAACTCTAAATCTATGGCTCTCCAAGATTAACCACCAAATTTAGAGTGCCATAAATAGCTGAAAAGAATTGTTCACAATTGGCGTCCGCCGCGGAGAAAGACGCCCTATCCCGCGGCGATAGGATCGTCTTCCTCAAAAACACAAAACTCATGAAAAACTCCGAAAATCAAATGCGGAGTTGCAAATCGCAATTGGGAGCTCGGATCCGTCCCCAGCAATCCCACTCGGTCACGTGCACGTCGATCCTCGCCATTATCAGCCCATCCCTCGATCAAGCCACAGTCCTGAGGCCAGCCTCTTCGCATCGACGCGCTTGGATCATGCTGCCGTGGTGAATTCAGCAAGTACAGGTATGGTACCCTCGCTGATTGCTTCCATTCATGTCGCTTAAGGTTGCGGTTCGTTTCTCTAGTATGGCTTTTCATCGTCTGATAGTTTTGTTGGAGAGAAAGAATCGAGCCAGAATCGAGATGGATTCGTGCTAGAATGGTGTCAGAATCGAGCCACGATCGACGTTCATCGTGGAAGGATTTTGGAATTTTGCTCTGTTTTAGGGTTAGGGTTTAAGGAGCTAATCGTCATGGTTATCTGTGCAGAATCGTGTGTTTGGCGTGTATAAGGTGCTGCAGGTTTGGTTCTAGGGGAGGAATCCAGCAGGAGGTTGAGAATTGATGAATTGATAAGACGAAGCGGGTTGAGCTCGGCTTCGAGAGGAGGGGTGGTTTTGGTTCTTTTTCTCTGCTGTTGTTAGGCGGCGGCGATGGATTTCGATCTAGAGGAGCTCCAGAAGCTTTTTGAGCAGACGCAGAATGCGAAAGCCAAGGTCCGCCTCTCGGAGCGTAATGTGGTGGAGCTTGTGTCGAAGCTGCAGGAGCTCCAGCTCCTGGATAACGATCTGCTTCATACAGTCTCTGGGAAAGAGTACATTACTCAGGTGCGTTTCTGGATGTCGCCAGGGTTCTGGAACGATTGCTGGTCAATTACTAGGTTAGAAGCGCGGGATGTGCTTTCGCTTTTAGAATTCTGCACCTTGTGGTTGTAGCTGTGTAGTTGTTATGTGCTAGATGCTTTCATTCATGCGTGGGTGCTGTGTGTCAGACAGTGGTATTGGTATTTTATTTGTCTGGATTGTTATCTTAGTGTTTTTCTATACAAATCGGTGCAGGACGAATTAAGACGTGAGATTGAATCGGAGATTCAGCGGCTGGAAAGAGTTGCACTAGTGGACTTGTCTGGCACTCTTGGTGTGGAACTCATACACTGTGAAAGACAAGTTCAACAAATTGTGCAAAGCAATCCATCTTTGTCATTAGTGCAGGGGGAAATTCTTTCTTCCAGTTATTGGGATTCTATTGCAGAAGAAATCAATGAGTCGTTGGAAGTTGCTGGCCAAATCTCGGTCGGAGAGCTTGCTCGTCGGTTTACGGTTGGAGCTGAGCTGATAACCAATGTCTTGTCTGCTCGTTTAGGGACATCGGTGAGTGACTGCGTTTGAATCTTAGCTACTCGCGTGTGAATGGAGATCAGTTTTGGTTGTCTTCCCAGAGATCAAGCTTTGTGCTAGAATTCGGTTATGTTGTGCGAAATGTACCTGAACGGACTGTACGATACCTGAGAGTAGATTTTGTCTGTGACAGATCCATGGAAAGTTGGAAGGGGGTCAGCTATATACTCCAGCATTTGTTGCACGAATTCGGGCGACTGTTCGAGGGGCTGTTCGAGCTTTAACTGTTCCTACTCCAGTGACTACCCTTTGGAACTTTCTTCAGCAGCAGATGCGAGAGGGAGACGAAGGACCCACGGCTAAAGTGACTGGAGATGGAGGTCTTTTCCAATCCGTTCTTCATCAGCTCATAGCAGATGGAGAAGTGAAAGGATCTCTTCGTGGTGGAAATGCCGTCTACACACCTGCGGTATTGTTTTGAATGAGCTCGTCCAAGTTTTTTTTAATACTTCAAGATCCTTGTAGTATGCAATTGTACAATGTCAATTTGAATGAGTACGTTGGTTCGTCACTCAGGTGTTCGCGGGAGCACAGCGAGGCAGTGTGGAGGCATTCTTTTCGCAGGTGGGTTTTTTGTTTCCTGTTGCTTTTTAATTTTACATATGGGTTATTACTAGTAAGACTTGTGTTGGCACAGTGATGTCTGGACGTGGACTAATTAACTCGAAGTTTTAAACAGAATGGCCACATTACTTATGATGCACTGCGGAAACTGAATGTGCCACAACCGAAGCAATATCTACAGGTTTTTCACTCTACCATATGTGCCATTAGGTTTTGACTGCAATGATGCATGTTGTGTAACTAATGTTGCTTGCTTAAATCCTCTCAACATGTAGCTTTATTTCCTGATACGGCATACTTACAGGACGCCATCAGTTTCTGGATATTTAATAGTGTTTTAATCTAAACATTTTCAATTCTTTGTTGTTGACCTCTAGGAAATGTATAAAGATGGTGTTGCTCTAGACACTATCTTCATTCACCCGTCAACTATCAGCCAATTGGATGCAGTAGCAGAGGAGGCTATTGCAGGAAATACATGGTAAACACATCGCTCTATATTTTGCACGAAAAGTAGACACGAGAATCACTTGGTTTGTTCTGTGTTTAAGAAGTTATATCAGCTGTAAAGATTTACAATGAAGTGCTTTGCAGCAGAATAATTGCGATTTCTGAATCTCTTTAGTAAAGGCGATTATATTCTGGTGAAATATGATCGTCTAATGAATTTAAGCTAGTAATGATATTCATTCCTCTTTGTCCTCGTGCCACACTATCAAGTCAGATATTAAGTTGACTTGTTGTGCTCCTTAGAATTTATAATTAAATTATATGATTGGTATCTGCAGGTTTGATGCTTTGCCACTGGTGCCTCCATCCGCTGGGGCTACAGATGCAGCAGAGCTGGTGACTCTCTGTCCAACTGTGCAAAGAGCTCTAAAGGTAAGAACAGCTATTCTCTTGCATCAGCTTCCACGAAGGTTTAGTGGTCATTAATGAGAAGATTATTGGGGACATCAGTGTGGCTGGTTATCAAATTTCTTCCTCTGGCGTGTTTCAATATTCGGAAAGTTGAAGGGTTGCGACTATCTGGCTTCTGTAATTTTGAGCTGTTAACTACAAGGACGTATGTTCTCGTTTTACGTGAATAATTATTAAGCGTGAGTGAGTTCCTAATAGATCGACTGTCACAAAAAGCTGCTATGCTCAATATTTGTTTCTCAATGTGGTCATAGGATGGAACCGCCATTATACTGGCCGATACCTGTGTGATAAGTACTGCATTTGTTAAGGTACGGTGTATCTTACTCAGTTTTTAGCTTGTATTTCACTTTCCCTTAAAAACAGTATACATTCTATTCTTAATCTACTAGTTCTGCAGTATGCACATCTTAGAGTCTGAAATTTATGATGCGCAAAGCTTGACTCTTCCATTTCTAAGCCGATGTGTTTTAAAGCTATTACTCTTGATTATTTTTGTTATCTTGACAGGTATGTCTATGAATTTATTTAGATATTTGGATTCCTTCCTCCAAAATCTGGAATTAACAGTGTCATCATTTGAACAGGACCTTTTTGAAAAATCAGAGAATTTGGCACGCGAGCTGGCCAAGAAAAAGGATGCAAACAAGAAGTCTAATAAAGTTGCCCCTCAGTCAATTTCTGAAGGAGTCTCAGGGAATTTGAATTCTGGAACAGAACCTGGCATAGAAGATGGTGTTTCTGGTCAGAGCAAAGGAGGACGACGAAGGAAAGGGAATCAAAGCAGTGGAACAACTCGTCCATCAACTGACGTTGAGACAGTTATTACAAAAGAGGGGAAGGGCAAGAGGCGGGGTGGTAAATCGAAGGGAGAAAAACAACTTGGAGAAGCAGTTACTAGTGTGTCAAAGGGATCCAAGAGCGGTGTTGGGGGAATAGGAGCCAACACTACACACGATGAGGATGACATATTTACTTTGGAGTTTTTGTCCTCTAAAATTTTAGAATGGTTTCCAGACTTGGAAAGTGCGGGAGTTGGTAATGGCCTTTACAGTCAGCATCTTCTTACTGAGTCTTGTTTGGTCCTGGTATTTGCATCTGTGTAGGATTAGTCGTTGGGGCGACGCAGCTGCCTTCTGTTAGAGCACCGACTTCACAATCTTAACATCATGTCGTGTACTGAAATTTAGTTTATTTTTTGAACTGAGAGGTGATGGAGGTAGAATTGTCTAACACGACGATTGTATTTAGCAGAGGAAGAAGAAGATGGTATTCTTGTAAGAGCGCTAGCCGAGTTGCTTAGGCCCAAAGTAGTGGCTGCTGCAATACAAGCAAAACAGGCCCTCTTTTCAGCTCAAGCGGAAGACCGCCGGCGCCGCATGGATACCTTGCAGCATAAGATTGATGAGGCAAGTAGCTTTATTTGCGCGGATCAAAACAGGCCGATGAATGTATTTTAGTTGCGTTGCTGTGTTATCATTTACAACCTGGTATGTGTGTTCAATAATTAATCAGGTTTGCATAACCCTTGCAGGTCTATTCCAATTTCCAGTTGTTCTCAAAGGCCCTGGAACTTTTTGAAGACAATGAAAAAATCGGGGTGAGCACTTTTTGTATCCTTCGATGTGGATTGCAAGTTTATTTGAGACCCGTACAATGAAGGTACCCGTACAATGAAGTACACTTTGATTATATAATATGTTTGTCTGCTAATTCTGTTACTTTAGGAAGCATCTTTCATCACTCATATTTAGGAAATCTTATAACGTTGCCTGACCTTGCTCAGGTGATACTGCATCGACATCTCTTGCGGACCACAGGAGCTGAATTAGTGGACTTGTTTCTCATTTCACAGGCAGGTCTTTTGAACTTGTTCTGTTTGTATTTTGATTGTTCTATTTTTCTGTCTCGTTCCATCTGACTTGAAGAGGTTATCTTTGGCATATGATGAATGTGTTTAGCACGCTTGTATACAGGGAGAGGATGACATGGTTGATAACGAAGATGCTAGAACAGATATCAAAGGAGCAGAGCCATTGAGTTCCTTGCAGAGGATGTCGTTGGTATGCTGTCACCATCACTTGTAAACTAGAAAATTAGGTGGAATTTTGTTATTTTTGTATGATCAAATCCATTGTGTACATACCTATCAAGCCATCCTTGTTACGGTCCTCTGTTCTCAATATAAGTTCTCTGATTTATCACTACAGTTTGTTAACAGTTCTTTGACTTTGGAAGTTGGCAATGATGCAGGCCAAGTCTTTAACAGGGCATAAACTTTCTGCAAAGGCTTTGGAGCTAGTTGAAAGTTTGGAGGGAAAGGTATTTACAGTTAATACAATAACTCTTGGTTTGGCCGAGTATGGATCTAAACGGGAAGTCGTTCATGAATATTTAATGATGATGCCTAAATTACGTTGCACTTTTATGTTTTGTAACTGTTCATCATTTGATTGCATTTGTGAACTTTAATAATAGTTAAGGGGCACGTCTATGCAGAACGTGGATGCTTTTGAAAGGGCATTTGAGGCAGTCGTGACTGAGAGGTACTGCTTTATATTTTTGCATCTGTTAAGTCGATTTATTCAAAACAAAATAAGAGGTTCGAGGTGCTTTTTAGGATTGAAAGTTGAGTCTTGTTGGGTATGTTAGGATTCTATGGCTATTAAAAGTGATGTAGACAAGCAATTCTTTTAGATTGAGAAGTATGAAACAGACCTACCATACTAATCCTATATGTTTTGTTATCAGCGGCTTGCGTCTGAAGAAGCTAGATAAAAAATCCGAAAGGGCTTTACTGTTCTCCTATCGCAAGGTAAAATCCAACGTGAATTGCGTTGAAATTTGCTGTTCTGAGTTTTGCATCTGAACTTGTTCGACATTACTTATTAGCACTGATACTTGGAAAACCTTTTGAACAAAACACAAAATATTCATCTTCTTTAAAATATTGGTGTTCGTCATTGGTCTTTGATGGGTTGTGACGATGGAAACTTTTCTGCAAGTATTACACGTGGAGTGCTAATTGTCTAGTATTGACTACTAAGATACGTCATGCATTAGTGCAAAGTTGGCACTGATGATTAAATGACACGTGCTTTTTATATTGGTTTTGTTCTTCTAACTAGCAATATGACGATATGTGCTTGATGGTGAGACAGGGTTTGGCTTCACAAGTTGAGGATGAGACCGACTCTGTAGCCTTGTTACCAAAAGTTGTGGGCCTCCTCTTTGTTCAGGTCGATATCTCCTCTGCTTGCTCCTTTTTGGTCTATTTCTTATCTCAGATAATTGCTTTGCCATTCATAGTCTTGTTGCAGTGCTGTATTCGATACACATTTATTGATCGATGTATCGGGGCTGTTTATGATTTTCTTGTACTGGAACAGGTTCATAGTCGTGCTCTCCAAGCACCAGGCAGGGCTGTGTCAGCAGCTATTTTGCGACTGAAGGTTGGTATGCTGCACTTTACGTATGTTTGTGCATCATATCTTTTGCTAAGAATTAATGATCGACCTTTGAGAAGCTAGACTTTGGCTTCATATGGAGCGAGTTTTTCTTCTATTAATCAATCTGCCTGCTGGCACAAACTTAGAGCTTTAAGAACTCGACAGTACTTTTGGTGCTGCTAGAAAAGCAATGTGCATATTGTCTTTGCAAGTAAAATAGCTTTAGGACTCCAAATGTACGGATCCAAGAATAAGCACACACAATGCGATAACTCATGGTGTATATGTCAATGATGTCTTCTGAGCACAGGGAACGATTGCTGACGACTTGTTTGAAGTCTTGATGGAGTACCATAAATGCACCGTACAACTATTGTCCTTGCAGGCTGCTACAAACTCAGAGGTTTGCCACTTATACGCATTCGCATTGACTTATTTCTTCCCTTCACAGTCTAGCCCATGGTTATCTTAGACCGTCCTTAGTAGTTTCGAGCTTCTTATGCCTAATTTCAATGAGCTCATTGTTGTCCTGACACAGGAAAACGACACTTCTAATGAGGTCACCACAAAACAGGAAGGGTTGGAGAATCTTATTCCCAAATTGAAGTCTATTGTCTTATCATCATCATCACCTGCTTCGACCACAAATGATAAGCAATAACAATGACGGTGTAGGCTTCTGCACATGGATCAAATTCTTTTTCTTGAGAAGTGACTGCTGCCACATGGTATATCTAATCTACTTTTGTGTATCATACAATTTTATTACATCGAAGCATTTGTAATTAATTCTTTGTGATGTAATTAGACACTGCATCTGCATTTTCGTCTTGTATCGTTGAGGTTATGATATTCTGTACATTGCCTTCGTGAGACAGCTAGCTGGTAGAAGACGAATTTGCTATCATGCACTATCTATTACCTCGATTTCAGTATTTACTTGTCTTCGGTGTAGTAGTTTGAGGCGGTTGCTTTGAAATACTTGTAATCAAAACCTTTGAGACACCAAAAGCAGGATAAGGTATTTATTATTTCAGAACAGAGGAACTTTATGTAGATGACAGCAGAAATATGGCTGGCTAGCTGACGCAGGTGATTCGGATGTCTTGCTTCCCTGCGGCATCAATGTTTGCATCGAGAGGCTTCAAGGCTTGGCACTGCAGCATGTAAGAATATCGTTTGCTTGTCTTCACTGATGACATATTCTACGATCGTCCAACATATGGCTTATCAGGTTAGATTATATCTTGTCAAGAGGGGTGAAGGCTGGAGAAATTTCATATTTTTTTGCGTAGGAATATAATTTACCTAAGCCGTTTCTGCAGATGCTTCAGAATCTACTGGCCTGCTTTGGTGTGGAACCTGTGTGAAGATATCTCGTGAAATTGTTCTAAATCATACCCAGCTTAGAACACAAACTGGCTTGCAATCCTGCAGATGAAATGACATTTTTTGAATTAGGACACATTGAATCGCTTGTACCCTTGATCACCATATGATTCAATCGTATGCAAATACACATGTATATCATCCATTTCTTTTGTCTGGATCAATGGTTATGACTAATGCCTGGGAATCGTGCTCTTCTTATTCTTGGTAACAAATCCCACATTTTAACAGATTTTAGTCTCGGTTTCTTCTGTACTTTGCCAAGAATACCGTAGGCGGCAACCAGGCCGATGCAATGGGAAGGACATTCTTCACCGCATACATTGTAGACCGTAACAAATTTTGAAATCTAAGTACATAATCAGAGGATAGGGAAGACAGATACCCTTTGGTTCATGGGTAAACCACAATGGTAAAAAGTGGCCAACTATAGTAGTGAATTAATTGTCTTCCATCTTCTCACAATCCCAAGATGTAACCGTCTCGTCTTTTACAAATAATTTGCAAGCTCTAAGTTATTGGTTTGTTGTCCAGTGGTTCTTATAAGTTGCGCATTGTTTTTGAGGGTCTTATTTAGAGTAGAAAGTTAACTTACAAAATACTCTCTCCAAGCTCAGATCCAAGACAACAAAAATTGCTAGAAGCTCGTTTTCATAAACGATCATTATAGTAAGTTTTTGTAACCGATCATTATAGAAAGTTTTTGTTAGCGATCATTATGGTGAGTTTTCTCAAAGTAAATGCAGTTGTAAGTATTTGAAATTGTGTTAATATTCCTCTTTCCACACTAAATCCATTCCAATTATCATGTCATATATATATATATAGCAAAGAGTTGTGCAAACAATAATGTTCTTATTTGCAAATACCATAGAATCAAAGATACATTGCAAGTTAGGTGCTGCAGATTGTAGTATCTTCCTATCAACCAATATTTCTTTCAAGTATTTTGGATATCTTCTAAACAATTTGGAATGGATACATGCAAAAAATTATTTCTCTAGTTCTATGGTGTAAGCACCTATCCCCGGACCCCCCCTAAAGGCGGACACCTCAAGATTCTTGCTCCACTGGAGATTTCATTACCCTATAATTACCCATAATGTATCCTATGCGTACATGCAGTAGGGTGTCCGACTACAGGTCAACCTATATTAGTCACTTCTAAAATTTATAGTTATTATTGTAAGTGCTTATAAACATCCTAAAAATGGGGAAACTTTCTCTTTTCTTATGGTTAATCACTGAAAAATAGTAAGCCACTCATTCCACCTCTACAAGTATAGTGAATTCCTTAAGTGTACAAAAATAGGTGCTGCTACCTACTGTGGTCCACAGTTGAGCAGGTGATGTGTACTGGACACAAACAGTATTGCAGGCATGATTCTCTACACTTCATGTATTGTACATTGTATTGTACACTCTGTCCGGTGTTCTCTGGAGTCTATAATACATTTGGTGCTGCGTCTCTCTGCTGTACTACCTTTAGCTCCTTTTCTAATTGGACTCTGCTTTCATGGGACTTTTCATTTGATCATTCCACCAGTGACCCAATAAGTCCAACTTAACTGAGTGGTAGAAATAAATTGGCATTTCCAGATTTCAATCTGATGTGAAATTACACAGTATAAGGTGAACAGTACTCATACATCCTCTCAACCAAATACTTGAGACTGGTCTAAAAGACCAGTATGTGTCACAGAATAGGTCTTACACTCATATGGAAACTAATCCCTCTAGGTGGTATAATTCCTAATTGGTTGTGATGTTTCCTCTATTTACATGGTTCAAAGTCTGTTGTCGCCTTGGACATTTGTTAAATGAGGGTTGTACTTTTAATTCTTTACAATGAAATTTGTTCATTTGCTAAAAATTAAAAAAAAGACCAGTATGAATGACGACTCAAGAGCCTGTGGTCCTGAAATATGTTGTTATATAATCACTGCTGGACATCATATCACCCTCCAAAAAACTCCTTGATGAAGACTATGCCATTGAGAACAACTTCCATGAGTTGGTTGTTTTATATATTCTGAATATTGAGAGGTTTGGTAAGCTGGAGGAAACACAATGATGTGGCTGCAGCAACCGAGCAGGTAGATAATTATTTATGTACACATGGAAATATGAGAAAGCTGATAATTTATATGAGTCAGCTTGGCATGTTTTTTGTGATGAAGACATTCACCGGCATATCCTTTTAATTTATGTACTGTCAAGAGCTAGTTTGGTTTCTGCACCTGCAATTTTCCTATTCAGCTTCAGGAAGTCGAATGAATTGTGGTCTTACTCTCTTTGACGTGTTCCCTATTGCCAAGGAGATACTATCTCAGCAAGCAAGGAATAAGGTTGAGCAGTGGCCAGTTATGGGTGGTCAATTTGACATTAGCCTTTATCTCCACTACGGGTGATTTCAATTTTACCACTTCAAATAATCGTAATTATTTCAATATTGGGAATAAAATTATGGAATTTTTTGTATTCAACAAGAATATTATGTTTGTATACATGAAAAATCCTCTTCAAATTACATACCTCAAACACATATGCTAAAATCCTTTAGTGATCGTTTATGGGTGGAACTTTGGGTCCTCCTCAGGAAATGCGTAGACGACACACATTAGGGCCCTGTCCTTACTACAGTACCTGTACGACAGATCGGTCTGAAGAGTAATACAGATACTCCTGACGTACTAAGACTTGTGGAAAGATCACAATCATAGAAGATGAATAATATTCAAAAAGAAATTCAAGGTGATGATATTTTGCTGTGCAGGATGTGGTCATCGTTGCAACATCTGTTGCAAGTTAATTGCCATAGCTGAGATGGGTCATGGGCTGGGTCCAGGCTCAAGCCTGAAAGGCTCTCCTGAATGGGTCTCTCTTTTGGCCTGATACTTGTGGGTTCAGATATATATGTGGAAAGAAAGGCTATCATTTCTGTAGCTGAGGCAATGAAAGTCTGAAGAGCAGATTTTGGGTCTGTTCTGGATTCACGCCTTTGGACTTTTCTGCATACTTTCTTTTTGCAACAAACACTGGGCTTGATTTCCGGAGAGGCAAAAGAAAAAGAAATAATAATTTATAATAATGCATAAACGTTGAAGAAGAAGAAGGTCTCCAGTTCTTGTTTAGAGGGTTGGCGTGAATTAACCATGGGAGGATTGGTTATAGTGGCAAATTGGAATCATTTCAACAATTCTTCTAATTCTCACAAAAATTTAGCAATTTAAAAAATTAATTGTATGATCTTGAAGATCATGGTAATATACACTAAAATCTTTTACGCACATGATTTGCAAGATCATAACCCACAAATATTTTTAAAAGTTATTTTCATCCAATGATTGGATTGTGAAGCCACCATTAAACATTATTAAAATTTTATGATACATTCAAAATTTGCCCATTAATAAATCCATCTATATGTTTGTGTCATGAACAACTTTTAAAAAAACATATAAAAAATGTTTTGGAAACCATGAAAATTTGATTTTGCAATAAGTGGGGGTTTGCTTTTTACATGATTACAAAGGGCACTTTTTAATGTTTAGAATTTTTATTCTTAAAGGAGAAAGTATTTCTATGCCACAAGCCTATGTCCATAAGACATAAACTAAATGATGCAACAAACAAACATCTTATTCATAACACTATATACTTTGAAGATTAGAATTTTATTTTTATTTCTGAATTCCTTCTTCTTTGCTGACAATATTATCAAAGTTGCAAAAAATCTAAGTGTATGAATATTTTACTGAAGCCATTTATTTTTAATGAATTTTGGTTAAGAATGCATTAAAATTCAAAATTCAAAAACATCTTAAAAGTAAAAAGTTTTTCTTGCCCAAATTTGAAGAAAAAACAAGTTTGTTGATGAAAATTTCCAAAGAATTATAAATTTATCAAAATATTCATACAATAAGTTTGCGGTAAAATCCTTCTCTTAAAAAAATTTACTGCCAAAATATTACTTTTAACTATTTCATTTAACTCAAAAATCTAAATTGGATTTAAAAGAACTTTAGGAATTAAAGCAACATGATTTCTTATTGGTTTTTGGTTCACTTAGATGGTTTTGATAGCCAGCTAATTTTGCTTACACTTCCTATGAATACAAAACTTTAAATTTCATATAGATTCAAATACACGGGGAAGAATGTGCATTTCCTCCTTTAGACCATCTCTATTTGCTAAGTTTTTGAGTATTTTTTCCAAGATTGAGTATTTTTCCAAGATATCTTACCCAGTACCCGAGCCAAAAAATTCTAAAAGTAACAAAATCTTATGCTTCAATCTTAATTGCAAAGTTTACCTTAATTACATCAAATTTAAAGAAATGCATTTTAAACTCATCCACTATAGTTTGCACAACAATCAAATCACTCAACAAAAGAAACCTAAAACTACCATGCCACCATACTACTTGTCAAAGAAAAACCAATGCAGAAGCCCCAACAATAAACCTCGTCTTCGTCTTTATTGGAGAAATCATGGCACTCATTGCAGAGCCAAAAAGCCTCCTATAAATATTTTGTTGATGAAAAATTAATTTAAAATTAAATAAAAAATATAAAAAATATATCTAAAATTAATAGTCAGTCCCTACATACTAATTTAGAGTCCTTGGTTCCATTAAAAATATCAAAATCACTACTACGGCCATGGGCCCCCCTAAAATTAGAGTCAAGGAAGGGGAGGGGAAGGGCCCACGTAGTCATTAAGACAAAGGCGAGGTTTATTGTCCAAGCCCTACTCCTGAAAGAAAAACCAATGCACAAGTGTCAGCAAACAGCTTCCTAGAAAAAAGAACTAACCAATATCACTCAACAGTTAAATTCTCTACAGTAACACACTTCACTCACACCAAACCCAACCCAGCACACTTAGCTCCACCTTACAACTTCACCACAAAGTACACATCATGAATTTAATCTAGAATTCTCTGATTAATCTCCACAACACAGAATTCTCCGGTTCCATTAAAATCAAACCAGAGAGAATAAAAACATCAGAGCCATGAGATGGTGAATCACTCCCTCCGGAGCAGCCTGGGTGGTCCCCAAAAGACATATCCTCGGGGTTGGGTCACCTCCACAGCATATGCTCCCCACAGCGCCCATGGCGACGGCACATAAGCCACTCCACCATCGCAGCCTCAGCTGCCGACGCCTGGGCCTCGGGATCCTTTCCGAGCCTTTTTCTACTCCGCTCTCCGCAAGATCTTTCCCATCGTTACTTCCGGGCAAAACTAGTTCTCATATTCAACTAGTGCTAGTACCACTGTTCGAGTGAGAATATCGATCATTCGATCGATATCGATCAGGCTCGATATATCGGTGTATAAAGCTCCTGGTTTGCAGACCTCGGAGGTAATCGATCAGGTCCGTTTTTTGATCCGGAGCTAGATCGGGATCGATGATTATGAGCTCATGACACGGAGGAGTTGAGTTCGAGTTTGAGGTTGATCTAGATGTCGTTGCTGGTGTGTGTATTAAAGGAGATCGATGTCTAGATGCTAGAGGTTCGGGTTGCGGAGGTTGTGGTGTGAGGGAGGATTTATGGTTGTAGGAGTTGGGAGTTTGTGAGAGGGGAGGGAGAGAGAGTGAGGGAGCAAGATGCCGGGGCTTCGGTACCGGGTAGCGGGCATGAATTCCTGTGCGAAGTACTCGCTGAGCTGCGGTGATCGGGAGACGATGATGCCTGCGCGGGGGTGCTTGGGCGGGGTGATGGCGCGGGGTCGGGAGATGGCGAGGCCTCAGAACGTGCCGCATGTGGGGAACCAGTGCACGCGAGTGCGTCGGCCTCCGCAGTGGTTGCAGCAGAGTAGGGAGGATTTGAGGGGTAATTTCTTGGGGACGAAGTGTTGGGATGGGGGTGTTTCTGCTGCTGTGGCGCCGGACACTAGTTGTAATGGCGACAACGATTTGCAGGCTATGGTGCACGACTTCATTGAGAATGACTGTGTGGATTACATGGATGGCGTCGATGGCCGCGATGGTGGCAAGCCTGCCTTGGCTCTGAGCGACAACCTGCAGGTAGGGCGCGCAATTGGGTTGTCTTTTTGATTATGCGTAACTTTGAGCGGGTAAGAGTAGCCGATTTCGCAGGCAGGATGCGAGTGGTTGTCATTTGAGAGTGGTTCGTGTTTGTGAAGGAGGAAACCCAGAAGCTTTGTTCTGTTCTGAGTCATGTTGGTGGTGATGATCTTAGGTGTTGACCAAGCCGCACAGCGCGCAAGAGCGAGAGCTTCTTACCGATGTGCAGCGTCTCTTGTTGACCGCGAACGAGAACACCGACCTAATCTGCGACAACAACGGCACCGATTGCAAAGGAACGTGCATCAAGCGGTTCGTCGTCAAGCACTTGAAGATCGCGTCATACAACGCTTCAGTCTGCAAATCCACATGGGTAAGCTCGGGCTACGTCCCAGGCGGCGAATACGAGTACATTGACGTTGCTCTTGAAGGAAAGCATGCGAAAGACCGCCTGATCGTCGACATCAGTTTCCAAGCGCAGTTTGAGATCGCCAGGCCTACTTCCCAATACGCTACAGCTCTCAAAAGCCTCCCTACTGTGTTCGTCGGCACAGCTTCTAAGCTCGAGCAGGTTCTCCGCCTCATGTCGGAGGCTGCCAAAGTCTCCCTCGAGCAGAGCGACATGCATTTGCCGCCATGGCGCACCTTAGACTACATGCGCTTTAAGTGGTTGTCTAACTTTGAAAGACTAAACCTCAAAAGCCCCACCAGCCTTCAATGGCGAGCCTCCACTGCTGCACGGCAATGCGGTGGTGAGCTCCGGCGCACCAAACTTTCGCTGATTGTTGAAACCAAGTCGAGTACCGCAAACGGGTTGTTCAATCTGCCTCGGGGGCGAAGCTCCCGTGCAAATCTGCTGCTCCAGTATTCCGCTGCCTAGACGGATCTCCCTCGCGGGGTCTCGCTGAACGAAGTGACATTAAACATTACCGTACAGATTGAGAATTTTTTTTCCCTGCGAACAATGGTGCCCTGCAGTCGATCATATCACCCAGGTTTCTCATGTTTCCATTTTCAGTCGAGTACTTTGTAGAAAAAGAGTGCAGCACAAACGAGGAGACGAATTCGGCGATTCTGGTTGGACAGGCATCTTGTCACGGCAACGAAGGAGCTGATCATAAATTCTCAATGTCCATCATCAACGAGAATTTTCATGGCCTTTCCAACATTTTGGCGACATCAACCACTGGTATATACATAGATTATCAACGAGAAACGCATGTTTGCTACGACGTTTGCCATATCTGTCTCGACTGATGCAGGAAGACGTTGAGCAAATTTCAGTCATGTAGGATTGATCTTTTCTTTCTCCACGGCTCCAAGGATACTGTAATGAGACATTGTAACGAATCTGCATCGTTATATTTCCGGAGCAGAATTTAGGATTTTTTATTTTATAGAGCTCATAGTTGCAGATGGTTTCATGGAAGATCGAGCTGCAATTGTAGACAGATTTGTACGCCTGTATAGAGAGTAAGGTGATGATCTTCTCACGAGGATCTGGTGCACGTGATTTGAGATGACGATGATTCTCTTTTGATAATAATCTGGAAATTGGGTCATCGCAAATGGATGCCTAAATTCTCATACTCTACTGTAACTTTCTGTCTCTCCTTTCCGCTCCCTTTTTTTATCTTTGGTCCTCAGCTTTCCACAAAGTACTGGCCCTTGGCTCCTGATCTTTGTCATGTTACGTTCGTTCTCCGCTTCAGAAATGCTTTCCATAAAGATGTTTGTAGCTATGTGCTCGTTTGCAGCTTCTGATCAGAAGAGTCCTGTTTCCAGATGAGATCCTCAGTGCTTGTGCAGAATCCACATCTGAAATTAAGGCGGTTCAGATTAGGTTGGTGAACGCTCAAGTACGTGGATAAGTTAGCCCAATCACATGGTACACTCCATCTTGCAAAATCTGCCGCCCTCATGCACATTGCTGACGGACAATTCCATTTCACTCGGATGGGTATCAGATTCCTATTTCTTGAATACTAATTCATAGTTTTCTTTTAAATTAATCTAAGAATTTTTCTAAATACCTGATTTGGCAGAGGTACTCTTGAAGTACCAGTACCTGAATACAGTATTGCTTGTGAAATTCAGTTACTGAGGAATCTCCAAAAATTCAACAGTTCGTGCACTAATGAAAGGTTTTCAGTGTACTACTCATCAGTGTTGACGTAAAGGACCTTTCAAAGGAAAACTTGTTGGTAGTTAGTACGACCAACTCCGCTTTGAAGTACCAAGAGAAGTTTATCTTTTGGGGAAAGAAGCAGTCAAGATTGGAACGATAATTGCCCGTAACTTGCTCTCTCTTGAAACTTGTCAAAACTTAAAGCTGAAGAAAGCCTTGATAGTGATGAGATTGTCGACCCTCAATGAATTGAGGTTTGAGAATATAAGTTAGCTGTGATGAGACATGTTTCGGTTCACTTGACATGTGTTTGTGAATGATTTGAATCTTGCTGCTTTTGGTCTTGTGTGAAGTATATCACTAGTTATTTTTTCCAAGGAAGAGTTTATGACCATGCCTGAAGTGCATGCCTGTGAAGCTCATGCTGCAATTTTTTTTGCTTAATCATTCCTATATATGTCAAATCCCACGGAAACAGAAGCTTCTCTAAGAATAATATCAGCATAGAATTACTTCAAAAGCCAAGTTTTATGAGAGCACAAGAGGCTTGCCAGGCCTGGAATGTAATTTCAGGGAGATGGAGGCGGTGCATGCCCTGTTTGAGGGAAGGTTTTGGGTTCTAAGTTTGGCTTTGGATACACTCTGCATGCTTGCGGATAATCTTCAGGTCAATCCTCAAACCATTTTTAAGAAAATATTTAAGAAAATATTCTACATTCCTTTCGTGCATGCTAGAATTGCAGGGTTGTAAGATTCGTTATATTTATTTTGTGCTCATTTTCCTACTTCAAGCCTGGAATTATGTCTTGAATTAGCTCGAAGTTCAAGCTTGATTAGGAGACTAATCATTGAGGCATGCCACCGGCTTACTGTATTTGAGATTTGGATAATGTTCAGAAGATTCACATGAACTCACCCATAGTTACTGTAAATACTCATTCCTGCCAAATGTTAGCGGGAAAAAAAGGAAATAGAGATCTTAAGAATTATGATACCAAGGCCGGTTTACACAAAAGAAAAATTTGGTTGGAGTTTAAGGAAATGGAGAGTTTTTAGTTTTAGATAGTTGTGGTACTTAGCTTAGTGGATAGAACGAACAAACACTATATTCACGTCGGCTCCTTCGGGGCCGAAGTTCTTCTTCTTCTGGTACTTAGCTTTTGGGTTTACACCAATGAAAAGTTGGGTTGGAGTCCATTTTTTAATTTTTTTTTCATGAATGAAAAATATAATTGAATCTTCCATGGTAAATGTGGATCATGTTTTCCGTGGGTTCCAATTTATCAAAAGTGGTAGTTTTTTAGAGCCTATTATTCTTTCAGCTTAGCCAAAAAATTAGGTCCCAAAACGTTGGGAATCTTAAATTAAACTAAAATGAATCCTTATAAATTTGGAGAGTAAGGATGATTTTCATCAATAGATATGTAATTGTGTTTTTGGAAGAGCGCCAAAAAAAAATCTTTAGTGTTAATACTAAAATTTCTTCATTTTTTTAATAAATAAACTACTTCAAATCAACTCGTTTTTAATATAAGGTGGAATTAATAAACTTGAAACATTTTTTATTACTTCTAACTGTTGTATTTTAAATCTAATTCAAATCTAATTTGTATATCTACATGTTTTGTAATTTTTAGACATCCCTTCTTTATCATTCATGACATCATAACATTTAACCCCTAAAGTTCCTTGACTATGTTTCACCAAAAAACGCTCCAAAAAACTAAAATAATAAGTTGATGATAGAAGTAGTTTTTTTCTATGTTCAAATATTGAAAAATATTTCTTCTCTTTAAAAAAATTTAGAGGATGATGAAGAATCAATTAACAAAAGTAAATTGTAAGTTACATTTGGTAAAAATGAAAAATTATGTTAAAAAATCTACTATCTGTTGTGAATGAATGGTTATAATAATACCTAGTATTATATATTTTCAATGTAAATAGAATATTTTAGTAAATTTGATTGTCTTGTCCTATCAATATTGTGTTTGATTAGAATGTTTGATGATCATTAATGAAGATGTTATAAGTTAACATCAAATGGCATCCAAAGCCATTTTTTGATGCAATGGCAAAGAACAATCACAATTTCTCTTCTATCCAATGTTTGATTTTATTCAAAAAATTGAATTGGATTTGAAATGAAGTCTTATTTTGTAGTAATGATTTTGAATCCAAGATGCTGAATAGATTTGGCAAATGATTTACTATAAGGGATTTTGATTTTGAACGTCTCTGGTTTTGTAAAATTTGGATCATTTCTTTGATATTACAAGGCCTTTTTTGGTTATCTTGATGGTTTTCTGTTATTTTTTGTACCAATATGATCTTAAGATGACATAGAAGAAATTTTACTAGGATACATTAATTTGACTACATTAATTTGACTACATTAATTTTACAAGGCCACAAGACTATATTAATCTATAAGGCTTCATTTAATCCAATTTTTTTACACCATCTAAATCAAGTCTACTATAAGATTAAAGAGATGAAGCAAACATCACTTTGGCCAATTAATCATATACACCTTCAAATATAATAGCCATAAAATTTCCAATCAAAGTAGATTTTGTTAGAGATGGAATGTGAAAGACAAACATTCACTTGGTAGACTTTGAATCCTTGATGAACAGGAAAATTGTGACATTGCAAAAAGGTTATATAATAAAACCACTAATACATGTGCAACTATATGAAGAACACTACAATCTAAAGTCATGTATTTGAGTAATGATATAGTTAAAGGAACCATTAGAGCAAGGATTGAGAGCATGCATGAAGACCAAGAAACCTTTTTTGACGAAGGAACAATATTGAGCACGTTGTTTGTGATGGATAAAGAAATGCAAGAATGTGGATTGGAAAAAGATGACCTATGTCATTTTATTCTGATGAATCCAGATTTAATCCTTTTGATTTGTATAACGTATTGTTGGAGAAAGAGTAGAGAACTTTTTTTAGATCAACATGTATAGCCTACTCTCAAATATCAGAGAGGAAACATAATGATTTGGGGCTCTATGACTTAGGAAGGAATTGGCACACTTCATTTAATGATTGAACATTTTGGAGACGGAACTTTTAGAAACTATATAGATGCAAGGATTAGATGAATCATAGGTTATTTTCAATATGACAATGATCCAAATCATAATGCAAATTATGTTGTAGATTGATTGATTACCTAAGAAATTCCACGTCATTTGGCATTCTCTACAATCACTTGACTTCAATCCAATAGAACATCTTTGGAATGAGGCAAATTGCAGTCTAAGAAAGTCTGAGAAAAAACCTATCAACAAACGTGATTTATAGAAGAAAATCCAAATTTTTTGGTACAATATAGACGTTGATGTTGTTGAAAAGTTGATATGCATTGTGCCTCAAAGAGCTCTTGATGTTTACCAAGCAAAAGGTAATTACACGTGGTGGTAGTTCTTGTGAGTGCTTGAAAGTTGTATCATTGAGTTGTGAAGGTATCTTGTAACCTAGATTTTTCTTTTCCACAGTTAATATGTAGAAAGTCAGTTTTTGAATTAAAAGTTGTATAAAGTTGTTGCACATTTGCGTTATTGTGTGTTTTGTGGTCTATTTTTATTTGAAAACTTTGTAGTCTATGTTTGTTACAAAAATACACTCCTCTAGTTGTGTCTTGCTATTTTATAAAATTTGATGTAGATTTGATAACTGATTGTCTAAGAAAGCTTCTCTTGTATAATTCATTCTGCTAGCCATTGTATGTTAAAAAAAGGACATACAATTTGTGTCTTTGCTCACTAGTTTCAAGAATTTTATTATTTATTAACAAAGGGGTCTTACATCCTTTAAAAAATGTGTGTTTCCACCTACGTTCTTTAGTAATTACCAATCGCACATGCATGTACACATGGCACACTTTTAAGAATGGGTATTTGTTAACATTTGGGAAAACAAAAAATATTTGAGCAGAAGTAGGCAATTGTTAACCCCTAAATTTCCTTGTGTTTTTGAGAGCTTGAATCCTCAAAACTGCGTTTTTTTACCACTATGCCCTCCTGAGGATATGAAACAAACTTTTTAACCTTTTTTGGAATTTCAACCGTAAGATCTTGTACCTAAACCTACTTGGAAGAACTGATCCAAATTTCAACCGTTGGATGTTTTTCATTAGTGAGATCATAGTGTTCAAAGTTTCAGCAGATATTTTTTGGGGCCTTGGCCGAGAGGCATGGTGCAAATTGGCCAAAGGGAGACTTGATGATTATTACTTCAAACATTTTGGTCACATTTTTTTCCATGTAGCTAACTAAGTTACATATGCTCATGCAAAATTTTAGGCCAAAAAAATGCTTTTTAGATCTTCATAAAAATTATTTTCTATAAGAAGGTATAAAATTGACAAAATAGTAAAACATGCATTTCAAAAACAATTTGTGAGCTAAAGAAAAAGTGAACGGTGAGTAGGTACCTTTATAAATTTGTGATTTTCAGAAAAAATAATTTAAAAAAAATTCAAAAATCTCGAATTTTGACAAATTTTTAAAGGAAAAATTCAAAAATTACTAAAAACTTTGAAGCTTGTCTTTGTAAGTTTTGGAGGCTGCCCTTGTAAAATTGGTAAACGTTTTGACTTGGGTCACTATGGAATTTGAGTAGTGATTTGGTTATGAACATATTTCAATTTTTGTTTTCTTAAAAAGACCTAATTTTAGACTGCCTGTTTTGGACTTGAAACCTAAAATTTCTAGATGAAGGTTCTAAAATTGGAATTTGGCTTCAATTTTTTTACTACATAGACTTTATTGGAAAGGGAGCTCCCAGTAAAATTCTTGAAAAAAAATATTACTTTTAACCTCCCCATCTAGGCTGCCCGAAATAGCGAAAACCCATTTTGGGTATTAAGGATAGTTAGGGGTTAAGGAAGCACCAAAATAGGAAATATTCCCTAGTTTTGAACATTAAAGAATGGTCTTAGCTAATGTGGCACTTGAGGGTCCATTATGTAATCCCCTACTATTGCTAACACCTTTCCAAACCTCATTGATGACACCTTTCCTACAAAGAAGGTATTTTTCCCAAAATTATCGGGTTTTAAATTTGTATCCATGGTCTTTGCAAAGACCAAGTGTGATCCGGCCTTTACCAGTTCAAATCAGTGAGATTGCCAACATGCAATCTGTCTACAATGCTGCACTAACCAACTGAATATTTGTCAACAACTGCAAGGTAGTCATGACAAATGTTCAGCTACATGTACTTACAATTACGGGGAGAACTTCATCACAGCTATGATGCACTGAAGTACACCTGTTTGAATGAACTTGAACACTTCATTCTGTAAGTCATTGTGTGTTTCCCAATGACACAGAATGGACTTATTATTACCTGCATCGGTTGCTTTCATCACTACGTGCATGCACATGGAGCCATGATTTTCTTCAAGATGTGGGTGGTGAGAAGGTTGCTTTGGAGTTTCAAGTTTGATTGAAAGAGTAGTACTGGCAGCTGCAACTCATTTTAAACTTGGGGTGGAGACCATTTTTGATCTATCCACTTTTCATTATGATCTTGTAAAGAAGTATATGTGGTTGGCTATTAACTCGCCATGACTCAATTGAAGTCAGTTCCCTGCGAGTGAAAGGTTAAAGGCTGTTAGACATCAATGTACTCTTCACCCAGTTGCAGGCCCGGATTGAATAGTTGCTGTACAAAAGAGAAAGAACTCAAGACTATGTGACATTGTGACTGAACCCATCTGTGTAGCAACTTTTTTCATGCGTCCCCGAAAGATCTTCCAAACATGTGATACTAAGTTATGTGGAAGCCTTGCCATATATTTCATGAGCACGAGCACCGAAGTGGTTGAATAGTCCCTGTGAAGTGCTTTGGTAGAATTACAGTACCTCTGGGACAAGATGAAAAGAAATTTGAAATCATTTGTTCAAGCACGCTGAAATTATTGCATTGATTAGAGTTCACCAGAAGGAGCATCACCACTAGGCGCCACTGCAGTAGTGAAGATCAGAAGGGGGAGCACAATCTTTGTGGGTGTCCTTGAGATCATGACTGCAATGTTTTCACATGAGTAGGTCACACGAGGAACCCACAGGGCCACAACACAGTAGACATGAGAACTAAAGGCTTCTGTCAAGCTCAATCCGCATGTTGTTGATAAGGCCATGCCCCATGAGGTAGTTGATTTGGCTCCATCAATTGGGTAAGGTGGAGTTTTCCACAAGTTCATATTCTACAGATCTCCATCTTTTGAATAGATGGGTGACCTATCTGGAATACCATATGCATGCTTCCTTGTTCAATACAATGTACAGTCCAATTCTCTCATTGCAGCAAGTCCTGAACTTATCCATTGGAAACCCACAGCAGGTGTAATGTGTGTGAAGATGAAGAGTGCCATTATAGACAATGGACTGTGGAGCTCAAGTTATCACACAATAATCTCTGCATGGAGAGTCCGGCATATCCAACATCTTACATGATGAAAACAGGTTGAAGAGTACAAAACAGTTGGTGAGACTTCAATGAGTACTTGAAGGATTTCTCTGAAACTGAATAGTAGTCTTTGCAGGACTTATAGAGACATTTGAAAGCTTCACATTCATTTTAATTGGCCAAAGATAGACTAAGTGGTCTACACTCTACACAAAGTAACCAAACTGCTCAAAGAATTGGTGGCTTCACTTCATTAGCTTGTTGTCACTGCACTTTTGACAGAGGACATGATGGATGTTTGGTTGTGTACCAATTAGTACAATGTGATGTCTGTGGTGTTGTGCTTCCTGCACTATGGATAGATGTTCACACTTAAAAAATCATGTGACCTACTTTTCAACTGGCTCCTGGCAGAAGGCAAAGACACTGATCAAATTATAAGATGATATTCCACGAAATAGTAGAATGGCAGTCACAACAAACACTAATGGGGAGTTTTCCCCCTGGGGAACGGCAACCGTGGCTTTTGGAGTGCCGTGGGATGATCACTGAAAGCACTCCTTGCACATGAGGTTTGTCGCAGTTGCGTTCTAGAAGGGCAAAAAAAATTAGAACTACGTAGTGCAGTGTAGAAATTCCTTGTTGTACTGAAGGACTTGGTATTCACTGTACTTTTCCATGTGTATGTTTCAAACTTTGTGCAATGACGTAATGCGATTGTAGGAATCAGTGTATTGTGAGTGTTTGAAGAATATCCAATTGAAATTGTAATCGAACAATAATTGAAAATGCAACGCATTAAACGATTACAATGACGGGGGGAAGCACAATAAAGTGTACCAAAAAAGTGCTCCGCTCATTGTCAATTTCAGCCCCTATTGCAAAGACATAAGAAAGTGGCATCTCGGTTGTTGGTATGTTGGAAAGAAGTATGGGTTTAGAAAATAGACTTGATTCTCTAAAGTGTGGAAAAATATGGTACGAATTCGCGTCTTCTACAATGCTGTACGAGAACCTCAAAGTCCGACAAAGTGAATGTCCACATTTGAAAAAGTGATAAGAACAATGACGAATGTTGTCGGAAATCACTTTTGACTCCACCGGGATCTCTGTTTGTGAATTGCGGATGTATAAATGGCAATGACCACTTGAAATGAAAGTTTGGGTGCACGAGAAGTATTTCAAGGACGTTTTTTAAAACACTGTTTTCCGTGAAACTTTTTGTGAGGTTTTTTTCACCGAACATTGTTTTTTAAATTGGAAAAAACATCCTCTAAAGACAATAGAGGGCCCCAAGTGAAGAAATTAAAACTTTGAAAAAGTTCATTTTCATGATTTAGAACTAGCGGTCAAGTTAAGTTTCAATTGAAGATGTTCTTTTTATGGAGATGCGTGTAAAATATCTTCTGACATCTTAAAAAGTGACTAAAATGCTCAAAAACTACACCAAAATGTTCAAAATCAGCTTTGAGCTTTCAAAAACAGCACACTTCATATTCACTTCTTAGTGATCACATATTGCACTTTGTGGTACACTTTATTGTGCTTCCCTCCGATCATGCTGGTGGCCAGATGAGGAGTCACAAGAAGAGCGCCGCAGCCTCAGCCCACACCTCCACCGTATGTATGTGCTAGCAATTTCTTTTCTAATTTGTTGATTGCCATTGTGTTTATCTCCTTGGGGGGGAGGGCTATTTCGAAATGGATACAGGGGATGATTTTGACGTGAGCCTCGGTCATCACTTTCGGCCCTTCCGACCTCTACGCAGTGAGAATATTGCAAATCAGGGTGTTAGCAGTGCACCTCGGCAAGCGCAGACCATATCCGTGCAGCAAATCATCTCCTTCTCCGACGCGCAAGAGGTTCAGGAGGTTCGGCAGACAGTGGACTTTGGCCAAGGCTCAGCACCGACAGTCAATCAGACCATGAGGGCAGCAGATGACATCAACTCCGCAGGGGCACGGAAGTGGACCCGACGTGCTAAGGCTGGAGTGTACGAGGGTCAGCAAGGGCAGGGCCGAGGGCGTAAGCGAAGGACATCCACGGCGGGGGTAGGTTCAGCTGAGACTCACTCTCCTCAGCTTAGTAGCGCTGCAGCTTTTGATGCTCTGTTCTCATCTTGAGACCAATCTCACTCACAATTCATTGGTCATGGACAGGCACCTGAACTGCCAACGCATACCGAGATAGATGAGTTGTTAGGTGCATTGAATTGCACAGATGCTTGTGAATTGTCCGATGATGGAGAAGCTCAGTTTGAGAGAATTTGGAATTCCGGGAATCTCAACTCGAGAAATGTAACACTGAGAAAAGATGAAAGAAAAAGATTACATGTTCCTTTGTATGATTTGGGATTGCGTGGGAGAGTCTGCATTGTACCTCGTTGTGAGCTGTCCACTTTGGTCATTGATGTATCAAGCGATGCGATGGCTCTGGACTCTTTTTGGGGCACTGTAGTTGCAGAGTTTTATGACCCAGATGAAGCAATCGACATGCTCTCTGTTTTGTTGTATGGTCCATGGGGTTGCTTTGATGTCCCAGAGGCGGTTGTTGAATTTGTTGACGAAGGAGATGGGAGAACAGTGACTGCCCTGCAACTGTGGGGTCAGCGACTGGAGACACCAGATGCGAGCGAGCGGACAGCCAGTGCAGAGGAGTGTGAATACTTACCGGGTCTGTCTGCTTCTCAAACATGCAGTGGCGACAAGTTGGAGAATTTAGAACTCACCCCCAACAACAAGAAGTGGTTTATCACTCCTGACATGGCAACTCGTGAGCTCGGCTTGGACTGCGATCTCTCATTCGATGACTTCAAGGAGCTCCCTCCAGAGAAAAGGTTTGCTTTGGAGATGTGGAATTCTGCTGAGACCCAGCTTCCGCATGTACAGTGGACCGGTGAGAGATCAGGTTTGAAATAGCCCTTGACTAATTGCACCGACCCGATCCATTTCTTCATGTTGTTCTGGCCATCCAGTATTTTGGTTCAAATCATAAGAATGACCAATTTATATGCGTCTTCCTGTTCTGATGAAGGAGGAACGAAAGGTGGACCGAAATGGTCACCTCTACTTCTCTCAGAACTGTTGATTTTTTTTAGGTGTTTTGATGCTTATGTCACTGAAACGAGTCCCGCATCAGCGTTTGCACTGGTCGAGAGATTCAAATCTGTTTCGAACCACAGCCATCTCTGATGCAATGTCACGAACTCGTTTCGAAGGTATTATTCGATGCATACATCTTGTTGACAACAATCAGATAGTGGCTAATAGAGGGGATCCTGAATTCAGCAAGGTAGCAAAAATTGCTTGGCTCGTGGATGCTTTGAATGATCTTTGTGCTCAGTATTGGAATGCCGAGCAGAATCTCTGTGTCGACGAGATGATGATCAAGTACACTGGTAAGTACTCACCTATCCGTCAGTACATGAAAGCGAAGCCCACTCAATATGGAATTAAATTTTTTTGTCTAGCTAACACCACGTCCAAGTATGTGCAGAAGATCCAAATTTACTGTGGTGCAAGTGACAAGCAGGAGAAATCAGGGAATCTAGGTTCAAGAACGGTGTTGTCACTGCTAGAAGGTTATGGAGGTAAAGGGCACATTGTCACTTGTGACAACTTCTTCACCAGTCCTTACCTGTTTTGGGAGCTGATGAAGAACAACATTTTTGCAACGGGAACAATTCGCACGAACAGGAAGGGCTGGCCGGATGCTTTGACGATGGCAGCATCAGGTGGGAGAAGAGGCCAATTGTGGTATCGTGTCCACGCTTTGAACCGAATGTGTGCAGTGACCTGGTATGATAACAAACCTGTGTCTTTGCTTTCCACCGCATGTAGCCCTCTTGATTGCTCTAGGTCGCTGTTTGTTGATCGGTGGCACGAAACTAGTACAATTCAGATTCCTTCTTCTCGTGTTCTTGTGCATTACCAAAAGCATATGCGCGGAGTTGATGTGCAAGATCAACTCCGCAGCTACTACTCAGTGCAACGGAGAGACTACAAGTGGTGGCATAAAATCCTTTGGCACGTGGTTGATCAAACCTTGCTGAATTCGTACACTCTCTATGTTACCGCACTGAAGGAACGAGGCAAAAAACCGCTCTCACATCTCGGTTTCAATCTAAGTGTTGCCTATGCTCTTACAAAGGTGCCCAAGGTGAAGCCCACATGTATGCCAAATGCTAAGGTAAGAAATCGTGGAGGTTTGCATTATAGTATGGCATGGTCTGGACATAGAACTAGAAAGCGGAGGACTTGTGTAGTTTGTAGAAAAGTGCAACAATATTATTGCCCAACATGCCAAGAAGCAATGTGCCTTGGCAGCTGCTACGTCAAGCACCACAGCAATTTGCCTGAGCACCAAGACATTCAAGTGGAGGACCTGCCTAGGTCTCGAGGAGGGAGGCCAATCAAGCCTCTACAAAGGACGTGAATGGCAGTTTGAGCTCATTGTTCTGCTGTGCACAGTCGATGTTTGGGTGGTGGGGGGTGGTGGGGAGTGGGGGTGGTGGATTTTGGGAGATGGGGGGTGCCAGTCCACGTTGGATGGTCAACCGGGTTCAAATCCCGGGCTGGCAGGTTCCACGTTGTCTACTGCTCGGTTGCAGCCTCCGCTGCGCAGTCCAAGGCCCCTGCCCAATCCTTCGAAAGGCATCCGCCCCTACCACCTGCCCGCGTCAGAGATTCTTTCGAAGATACTCCGGGTTGCCCCCCCAGGCCCTAAAATGACGTTTAAGGGTTAATGACGTTCGGCAGGAAAGTGATGTGCAAATCTGATTTGACAAGTAACTCTTGAAACGCTTGCTTCAAATTGCCAAATGCATTTTTGACAATGCAGCAGCCTCTCCTCAACCTTCTTTTGAACAATCTCTCGGACAAAGACAATTAGGCATATGTCCTGTCGGATAGCATCAGCCAAGGAAGTAATGGGTATCCCATATCCCCTATGATATAAGGAGAAAAACCGTTCAGTGCATGATTCACACTCATGAGATTATTATGCGTAGTTAGATTGTAACATCGTAGCATCCGTGAATTGTTAGTAGATCTAGGTACTCCCAGATATAGATCAAGGAATCTCTTATCACTGTCTACAACTGCTTAACAACTTAGTGTATACCCCGCACTTTTAAAGTGATAGTAATCTGCGGGTTCTAATGGGGGGCTTTGATATGGCCACATGCATACCATCAATGGCTCCCACTACACCTAGTAAACTATAAAGCTGTGAAAACTTGGACTCACTTTCCCGCAATCTATCTCCACTTGGCCAAGTGATTTGGTGTCTTGACTGTATGTAGTGAGATGTTTGCCATAGGTAGGAGTATTGTGTCCATGGTTCTGAGGGAAGTGGTGAATGCAATTCAAGACACATGCCACCCTTATAGGAACTGGAATAGCAAGTTTGTACCTAGTGTTTTCTCTTTGGACATGGGACCTCAAGACATTAACTAAAACTAGTACTCGTGGCTTTGTCATACAAAATATCTGCACCCTCCGACTATAGGCCTCGTTCCATGAGGAACCGACTGAACCAAGTAGTGGACCTCGGTTTCACCCAGTAACCGATGTCTTCATCTAAAAAATCAAAGGTTAGGCATAACTTGAAATGGTGCAATGTAGCATGCACTTGATCTTGACCGTCGTTGAAGCACCCCTCTAAATATTCCACTATGGCAAGCAGCGGATCCTCCTCAGTATCCTCCTCCAACAACATTATTGGCATTGTAGGAACTTCTACCCTATTCAAAAGCAACAAAAGCAACAAAAGCAACAAAAGCAACCATGCACTGAACGCAATGGCATTTGTGGAATTGGCCAACGGATTCATTGTAGCACCCTGTTAGTATTGTAGAACCTTATGCACAATAGAGCTACATCTGTACCTTGAAGCCAATAGTGAAAACATCAATACAATGGTGAACATCGACGTGGACAGTGCAAAATGATACGGTTTTCACCTCTTTGTTACATGAAATGTTGCACGTTCAACTCACACGTCCACAATAGAGCACAACATTTGTATGAATTAAATAGATATTGGATTGCATAATTCCTAAATGGTACAACAAAGTTACTTCTACAATAGTAGTGGAGCATAATACGACAAAGAAAACCAGTATAGCATGTGAACATAAGAAGCCTAAACCAAAATCCTTCCAAATTGACATGCATAGTGTATACACACATGCATTTGACCTACCAGAAGAAAGAAACATTCTCCCCAAAAAATAGAACTTCAAATTTTGATTCTAGAAGGGAATCCGCATATCTTTATCAAGCAGCCTTTGAAATTGAATTCTGGAAGGAGAAAACATACTTCTTTTGTCAATGCCTGCAGAGGCAAAATCGACGGCGCCGCCCTTTGCGGGAGAGAATTGGAGATGCAGAGAAGCCATTTCACAAGGCCCCGCGGCCAAAGAAATGATAATCTCTAGTAACAACAATGTCCAAACACGGAGCAAAAGACACAACCTTGCCCCGCAATTGCCTGCTGATCCTTCCTTTGACTAGAGGACACACTCAAAGAAGTCACCTTCAATCTCCCAAAAAAATCACTCAATTAGGAGAGCGCAATCAGCCGAGTATAGAAGCGCACAAATTCACATGGCGAAGTGAAGAAGACGACGCAAGGCAAGAGATTTACTGAGGAAGAATGAAGGCAAACACCATGAGCTTCATGCAAGACTCTGATGCAATGACAAGCATAGTTTGAGCGGACAACCCACAACGCAAAGACGAGAGTGATAGACATGCTAACATTCCACTATCTAGATGTGAGAGGCTCGCCAAAAATTACATAGGACAGCAGCCCATCAACAGTCGTTAAAGTTAATATCTCATATGTGTGAACAAAAACTACGTACAATCCGCCTTTAGAATACATAGTCTAGAAAGCAAATTCCATTCCGTGTGAAACCAAACATGAATTTTTACTTTCACGCTCTTAGAGAAAACCACGATCCATTACATAAGCCTAGATGTGAAGGGCCCTTTAGACATGTTAGAGTCAAATTTAGTGTCTAAAAATGGGCCACAACTACGATAGCTTCTGTTTAAGGCAACACATTTGGAGTAACCGGTACCATTTTTTGTATGGTCGAGACCCCAGTGGTACTTTTCTAGGACCCGCCCCACCAACCCCCATCAGCGTTATCTCTACTGTGACTAGTGGCGATGGTCTTAAGGTGGAAGCCCCAGATTTCATTACTTTTGGAGCCTTCTGGCTTGAGAACTGGGCAAGAAATCTTCCAAAAAGAACTTAAATTTTGGCAAAGGTATAGAGGCACATTATTTCCATTTGAATTTGATTTGAAGTAGATTTATTAGAAAGGTTCATATTTGTAGGGACTAATCTACAAACTATGAAGCTATCAAAACCATGTGCAAGTTATTTAAAGACCAATAATAAGTCTTATTAATTGAAGCTACTTCCGTGCTGCCACTTATTGATTTATACTACTTCTTGTTATTGGTGCACTTATAATGTATGCTACTCCTAGTTATAGATGCTTATAAGTTCTTCCATCAGCTATTGTTGATTCTACCTCATCCACAATAATTTTTTGGTATCATCAATCTTCAATCTTTATTATTTTTAAAAAATAAACTAATATATTATATTTTTAAATTTTGAATTACATCATCTAAAAAATATATTAGTACAAAAAATACTCCTGAGATTTTTACATCTCACTTTCAATTAAACTTATGCCACTATATTTATTTATGTTTATAATCAAGTACATGAATTGGGCTATATTACAAGATGGCTACCATCTTCTCAAGAATATGAATTTATATCAGTGTACAAGCTAAGGAAAAGTTACAAACATATTGATGCAATGTCATGAATATTTAATAAAAAGCCGTTTACAAATATAAGTGATCAAATAACTAATGAAGACAGTCTTATGTAAAGACGAAAAAGCTAAACAATATCAATGCATATTTAAAAGCAAGAAATGCGCCTCAAAAGGTGCCTAAAGATGATTTGAAGAAGTTGGTTTTTAAAACCTTGTCCTACATGTTGATAGAAGGTGCGATCTTCTTACAAAAAAATGAGCATTTAAAGGTTTTAAAAAGTGTAATGTCAAGTCAAGATGGCAATATTTTTTTTATAAAAATGATAAACTCACAAATGACATTTAAAACTTCTTCACCTAATTTTTGAAATTTTCATCTAAAAAGTAATTTCATCCTAAAGGCTCAATCCATAATAAAAATTTGATCAATTTCATATAGTTTCCATTTACACCATCTACTTTTCATTAAAAACTACCATATTAAGATAGCTAGTTCATCCAAAAACAATTCTAAAATAAAATAACAAAAACTTGGAAAAATCTAAGGAAAATCAAGATAATTCTTTTAGGTGATATTTGACTACTTTCAATAATATAAGGCTATATTTAGTGATTTTAAAATATGAAAATAAAAAATCAATAAAATCATTTCCTAAAAAATAAACTATATTCCTTAAAAACCAACAAATATTCATTTGATGGTGCACAAACCAGTTACTTTATAATTATACTATATTGTAACACCATAGCATGTTTGTTCCCTGCCGCATGAATATTTCTTTTATAGAAAAAAATAAGTTTTGCTTCCAAAGAATTGATTTTCTTCATTTTTTAAGCAAAAAATCATTAAAAATAACCTCAAATGGCTTAGATATAAGAAAATATCTCAAAAAATAATTTATTCTATTTTTATTTTTTGTCTTCATAATTTTCTAAATTTTACATTGTTTTTCTTGGAGATTATCTATGAACAAACCTGCTATGGTGTTACTGTACCAACAGGAAAGAAACTTTAAAATATAAAATTATATTTAAATTTATAAAAATAAAAAATAAAAATAAAAACCAATTCTTACGAACAACAGAAGAAGAAATGAAATTGACTCAGAAAATAGAAATGGGCCGTGTTTCCGCGCATTAGGGTTTCCGAACAAGCAAGAAACAAACACGGTCCCGTGACTTGAATGCGAGAGAGACAGACAGACAGAGAGCGACTCCGAAATTCACCATCGCCACGGATTCCTCACGCACTTGAATGACGCAGCCACGACTCACTCCGAAGAAACACCAACACGGAACACGACTCCGCTCCTAGAAACATCATAACTTACACGGAGAAGCCAGGAGAACAGCCAACACGGGAGGAGCTCAGTTCATGATCTGTGGCAGCTAGGGTTTCAGCCTCGGGGAGGGGGTTTTGGTTTTGGAATTTGAAGTTGGGAATTGGGCGATGGAGGGGTGAGGCGACGGGCGTTGGCGATTTTGGGCGGCCATGGCGGCGTACACGATGCGGGCGCCGCAGGGGGGGCTGATGGGGGACCACTTGACGATCATGACGACGATGCCGAGCTTGGGGTCCATGCAGGGGTCGTCGGAGATGGGCCTGGACATGGCGGGGACGCCGGACGGGCGGGGTGGAGGGGGTGTTGCGGGGGTGGGCAGGGGGATGATGAAGAAGGAGGATCGGATCCCGCAGTGGGGGTACCATGAGACCAAGGAGTTTATCGCCATCCGCGCGGAGCTTGAGAAGGACTTCACGCAGACGAAGCGGAACAAGACGTTGTGGGAGCTCATCTCGGGCAAGATGAAGGAGAAGTCGTACCGGCGGAGTGCTGATCAGTGCAAGTGTAAATGGAAGAACCTCGTCAACCGTTACAAGGTGGTTGTTTATTCCTGTCTCTGTTGTGTATGTATGAACCAGTGCTTCTTTGTCGTAGGTTCGAATTTTTCATGTTTCGTCAGTTAACCGTTTCTTTTGATGTTGGATTTTTGATGTCACATCTGAAATCTGGGTTCTTGATTTTCGGAGTCGTTTAAGCTTTGTGTATACCGATTGGTCACATGCAGTGTTTATGTCAATTTTGAAAGGAGGAATGATTGGAATTTGAAGTTCAAGTATGCTGGGTAGTTGGAATTATTAGTTGGATTTCGTCATGATATGTCATAAGAATGTGGGCAGCTTTGCTGTTGAGCTGGTGGAAGAGGTTATTCAGTTCACTTGCTCTATAGCCCTGTAAGGAAGTGTAGGTTTAATGATGGTGGAAGTATCACCTTTGACGTGAGCTATGTCATGTGCAGGGTAAAGAGACCTCAGAACCTGATAACGGGAGGCAGTGTCCTTTCTTTGATGAATTGCATACGATTTTTATTGAGCGAGCGAAGAACATGGATCGGCTCTATTTGGAATCTGAACCTGGATGCCGGCCGAAGAAGAAGGCCAAGCGGGGTGAACTGAAGCTTTCTGATGAGGACACAGAGGAAGAAGAGGAGACGAAAGACGACAACGAGGATGAGCGTCTTCAGCGTAGGAAGAAGAGAAAATCCGACAAAGAGCGGCAGCGGGTGACAGCCGACAAGTATCGAGCAAACAGCATGCAGGAGGTATTGGAAGATTTTTTCCAACAGCAGATGAAGGCCGAGGCTATTTGGCGCGAGCTTCTGGACAAGCGGGAGCTTGAGCGGCGGTTTAAGGAGCAGGAGTGGCAGAAGAATATGGAATACCTGGAGCATGAGCGGAATGCCAGAGAACACGCGTGGCGGGAGCGGGAAGACGAATGGAGGGATAGGGAGGAACTGCGTGCGGAGAAGCGAGATGAGCTTTTTACACAGCTTTTCACAAAGTTTGCACCACGCCACGTTCGGAGGTGATCAGAGCACCCTCACAATTTTTGTACCCAGCTGTAAAACTTATATTTCTAGGAAATCTAAGCCATGGAAGCGCGGCACATGCATTATTCCTGGCAATCTTTCCAGTGTATCTGGAAAGCATTGTTGGGAAGGATCAGGATTATCACACTAATCCACCGTTTCATTAGCTGTACTGTATCCTGAAGGATCACTGTCTGTACATTGGAAATACTTATTTTCTGAGTCTCATGCAACTATTGCGTGAGCATGTAGTTTGTAATAAAAGTTTAAAATCTTTAAATTGTAAATTGCAAATATCGGCTGATAAGAGTTCTTTGATATTAATGATTAATTGCCACTTTTCGAACGTCTAGTTATGAGTATCTCCTGGATGCCAATTAGTATGGCTGAGAGCTCGATCCCTTTCGGAGAGAGTATGGCTGAGAGCTCGATCCCTTTCGGAGAGAGTATGGCTGAGAGCTCCATCACCTTCGATTTAGTGCTGGGTGGATTGGGCACCTTTCATAGTGGGCCTGTGTTCTGGGTGTGTTGAGCTGTTCTGTTCTATGATGCTGTAATTCGCTTTGTGTTTCGACCCCGGCTTACTGTTAAACTCGGTTGGGATAAACTGGCCTTCCCATTCATTGATAATGTGGTAGGTTTTTTCAAATTATTTCCCACACTGGCACTACTTCGAGCAATCAATGCAAGCGGAGCTCATTTTGCTACTCGCGGCTGGCAGAGAGCCTCTGGGCTACTGTAGGCCTGTCCATTCTGGAAGTATTGCCCACTTTGTTCACAGTCGTCTTCTATGCAGAAGATATGACAAGAAAGACTTGGAGACTTTCAGTTTAATTTTTTATATGTATTGTTTAAGAAGCTTGCCAAGATGTTACCGGGAGAACTGCAGGGAGTTCGGAAATTGATCAAAAGGGGTCGTGGAGGAGAGAAATAGACATTTTGAGGTCCACTGAAGAAGCAAGGTATGAAGTCCTCCTTGGACAAAGATTGTAAAGCTCGATTGAGAGCAGAATTACCCAGTGGCGCAAACCCTGCCATTCTGGGTTTCTTAGTGCAATCAGCTGTTTGCGTGATATTGACGGTGAGTTTGCTGATGGGTGGAAGTTTCGGCATGTTATGACACTCAAGGCATACTGGGTATGTTGTTGCTCAGTTCTTGCCGAATCGCTTGTTGAAAACATGGAAAAATGGAAAAATGGGGAAAAGCATTGAACGTGCCTCAAGTGAGAACAGCGATTATAAAACATGCTGGGACATAAGCAAGGCGTTTGTTTTAGCAGCTTCCGTTTCCCGGACTTGTTTGATCCAACGGCTGTTCTCATCTAACACTGGAGGGTACATTTCGCTGGACATAAGCGGCTGTGACTAAGTTACTTGCCAGAACAGAGGCAGAAAATTGTTCCAAGTTGGATCTATATCGGCAGCCTCGCAATGTTTTGGCCTACCCTGCCTCATGCCTTTAGGATCTTATATTGCGTACATTGGGAGCTTGCCGCTGATACATGTGACTAACTGTATGGATATGCTTGCAGTTACGCCGGCATCTCGATCGGTAAATGGTGAGAATGTCTACTCAAGGATTTCTCGGTTCTCCATTGTTAGTTCCTCTCGTTCCATGCCGGTTTTCCCTGGATATTTTCGATGATTTGTTTTTATTTTTTTTAATTTGATGAACAGCTGGCAGTGGATTAAAGATTGGTACCGAGTTTGGGGTACGGACCGTTGTGGAGGTACTTGCCCAATGAGGTGTGAATAACTGATGATAGTGTGCTTAGCAAGCTTGGAATAAACTGTTACTAAGGACAAAATTGCTTAGTTTCAAAGAAAACGTCCTTTCGTTAAAGAATATATTCCGAATGGGTTTCCGACTGGCTGCTAGCAGGCTGTTTACTGAAAGTATTCTCTTGCTCTGAAAGTATTGTCAATGTTCACAATGCCGTCGATTACTCCACCTCCCATTCTTATTTCAAGGAGATTAAACAACGGATTCTAAACTAACTTAAGTATCAACTTCGATGAAGAAGTGCAATAATCTACTTATGCCCAATTTCACTGCAGAAATACAGAGCAGTGCCAGAAAAGATTCACAAGTACTAAAATGCAAATCATGCTCTCACCCACTTCAAACCTCGACATAAACGCAAAGAAGCAGAACAGTATTATATAACCAAGACACTGCGAGTAAGAATAAAAATGTGATTTCATTCCTTGTTCAAAGAACAGACGTTGAAAGCTACAATTCGCCTTCCACATCGTCTAAAAACTAAAACATGTAAAAAATCAGGAAATCAATTAAAAAAAAACATGTCCTTATTCACAATCGAACAAGATGGTGATCCCATAAAAAATATTTAAGTGTGGCCGGTGACCTTGAGCTTGGCCTTCGCAAGCAAGCCAGCGGGACCTGACGAGTGAGTACCGTGCGTGGCATGAGCATGGGTGCCGTGGGTACCATGTCCGGTAACGGCGTTCTCCACTTGATGCACCACTCCGGCTGGCCCGGTAGTGTGGCCGGCGCCGTGCGTTCCAAGCCCAGTAGTGCCAGTGTGTCCGAGACCAGTAGTGCCGGTGGTATGGCCAAGGCCGGTTCCGGGGGTGTGTGTGCCATGGGTGCCATGGCCGGTCACTGCATTCTCCACTTGCTGCACAACTCCTCCATTGTGGGTGCCTGTCACTGCAAAACAAGGACGATGAGACTAAAGTGATGAACTCTCTGAAGCAACGTCAACATGCTCACAAAGAAAAAACAAATCTACACATTTCAAATACACGACACGATACTGGACTACCTCAAACCACATAAAACTACACTGCAATGAAAGTGCAATAACCCATCGATCATCTCTTCTAGACACTAAAGCGAGCTCTAAACACTTTGACACACTCTCAGACGCAAAATCTAGCTACAACATGTAAAACAAAGATCTGATCTCACTGCAACTTCTATTCAACAAGACGCAACCTGGCCTACACACAACACAACATGCTCACCAAAAATGCAGCTACATTACCATCACCGATCCCGACCCAAAAACGAAGATCTCAAAACCAAAACCAAAAAAAACACTCAGATCTGTCAACATGAAAAACATACCTCCAGTGCCATGGTTATGTCCATGTCCAACGCCCAACACATTCTTCACCTTATCGGTCACGCTCTGCTTCTGCATGATGCCTAACTCACAGAAAAATATCCCACTTCACAGAAAGCTCAAAACTCGATCGAAACAAAAAGATCAGGAAAGGATAAGTACAAGATGAGTACAAAATAGATGGTTTTCTGATAGAAGAGCCGGGTGATTATATACTCAATCGGGGGACGGTGTTGCTGAGTCAGATCATTTGGTTCCATCTTGGGAATGAGATGCTATCCTTTGGGAGCTCCAGTTGAGGATCGACAGCGCTGCATCGCGGCAGGAATTATGTCAGGCAGGGCGTCGGAGAGGCTGCCACTGCGATGGAGTGAGTTTTGGCAACTGTTTGTCTAGATAATTGGTGGGATACGTGTCATGCGGCTCCAGGTGTTGAGTGTGGGGTGGTTTCGGTGTCGGCTGGGGGGCGGATTCTGTGCGGAACGGTCGCCTGAGTTTTGGAAGGGAAGTGCTGAGGAAGGGGGCAAGGATCTGAGCACTTTGAGCTTTTCTGCTCAACAAAGTACTGACCAAGTACTGACAGAGTACTGTATGGTGTGGTAATTATTTTGATCCTTAAATGTTAGATATTAACCTCTAAAGTCGAAAGGCCTCAAACCTGCCAGAAAGCCTTAAAATTGGCTGTTGTCAATAGAAGGTGTAAGTTTTCAAGTTTTGATGTGTATTGGAGGAAAATAACCATACAATCATGTACCTTACATGTACATGTATATGTACTTTAAATTCTAGAACCAAAATCCTTATTGTTTGTGAGATCATAATGTTCTAAGTTGGGGAAAAAATAAATCCCTTTGTTGCAAAATGGATTAGAAGTGTTTTGTGAGTCAAAAAAATCAATTTCAAAAGTAAATCTAACTTGAGGTTCTTCAAATTCTTGTTTCTAGGTGGATTAGGAATATGTCTATGTACGTCTTATTCTCATATGACCTATAAAACCTAAAGAAATGCTTGATTTTTTACATGGAGGTATGCTGAAATTCAAATACAATATTCGATCTTTGATAGTTGAAAAGGCGTATGGAGAAATATTGGATTGAAAATCGTAGTCATTTGATCATGCCTTAAAAGTTTATTTACATATATAATAAAACAAAACTTGAAAAAAAATAGAATCTTAATTTTTGGTGAATTTTTGAAGTTTTTGTGATCTAAATAATTTTGGGCAAGTTTTGAAGATAAATGACTATATACTGCAGTTTTGGGCAGATTTCAGCATGCCTTAATAGTGTTTTCAAACTTTGACTATGAATATCTCCTACAATATGAGGAATTTTGAAGCATGAATAGTCTTGTTGGAAAAGTGTGGAAAAATTCCACGATCTGCAGAAAATCAACTTCATACAATCTATATTTTGTAACTGAGAGCGTGACCAAAGTCTAATTGACCATGTTAGGCTCTTTTCAACTTTAAGGGATAAACTGGGAGTCCCCCTATATAAAGTTATGATAGATTATGTCCCATTTGTAATCCTAATTCTAACTCTTCCTATATTATTCTAGGATCATTCTCCCATTTGTAATCCTAATTCTATCTCTTCCTATATTACTCTAGAATCGTTCTTCCAATTAGATCACCAATCAAACAACTTTTGAACTGTGAATGGGGTAACTAACTGTTTTCACCCTAGGCTTCCCCTTTAAATGTTAGGGGTGGATAATTTGGTCATTAGCATCCAAAAAACTTACTTACTATCTTTGTATGTCATTTTTTGTGAGTATTTTGAACTATGACTCTTGGTTAAATAGCTCTATTTATCTAATGGAGTTGTTAGTTTGTCATGAAAAGATATTAAAAATTAGAATTTTAATGGGAGTCAATAAATGTTTGACCATTCATAAGTCGATAAATATTTGACCAATCATGTTATTTTTGTCAACATATACCAAATAAAATCTTCTAGTGATTTAGATTCTTCTTGTCATTTATAATCAGAAAATAGGAATATCTATGAGATTATTTTTTTTTACAAACATTTCAAGGCCCAGGGCCTCTTTCACTTGCCCAAGCCCTTCAAGCACTGCATGGACATCTTTGCATTTAGAAGAGACATAGGTTTGAAGGAGGGATTTGATACAATGCAACAGGTATGGCCACTTCTTCCACAAGTGAGTAGAACCATTCAAGAGAAATTCTTTCCTCCTAAGTATGAGGTTGGATCATACAACTTCATCACACGGATCTACATTGGGCAAGAGGCGGAACCCCACATGCGCTTCTTTTTCAATCATATCAACTTCCCCCTTGGATTCCGTTGTTTGCAACAACTTGGCCTTCTCGTTGCCCAACTAGCACATGATATGCGATTGATGTTGGAAAGCATAAACTTTGTTGCTCAAAATGATGGAAGCGACATAGAATTTGTTGTTGGGGGCAATGCCATAGGCACCCTTTCCAAACTGCAATACTTTTGCATCGATTTCAACAAACTACGAGATCACCATGGAATTGCAGCAAATATTGTGGAGAGCTTTTTTCAAAACGATCCATACTATCTAAGGCCGGAGATGCCATATTGGCACGACTTCATAACTCGGTACTTCGAAGCTGTATGACAATATGAACATCTGGATATGGTAAGAGCAGTTGTCGCTGGCATCGAAGAACATTCTCATACTCGACAAGTGATTCAGAAAGTTCATTCACACATAGTAAGCGAAGGAGAGGAGAACAAAATCCACTCACATAACTTCAGTCTCGGCAATGAGTCCTCCATTCAAGAGGCATGAGACGTAGATGGTATCTTATTGTAGAGGAAAGAATTTATTCCTTTCTCACATTAGATTGGTAATACATTTGGAAGCTTTGTACCCAATAAATGAGTGGCATTAGAAGCCTTCATGGTAGACAACAATGCATCTTTGCATAGTTTTTTTAAAGTTTCTTTTATGTATTTCCAACTCAGAATTGTTGATGTTGTCATCGAAGAATGTTGGCTCTTAAAAACTCAATGATAATGAATTGGCATTGGAATATGTTAAAATTTCTTCATTGCTAAATCAATGCAAACTGTTAAAAATTGTAATTATGAATGTTGTAATTATGGTTGTATCGCACGTCATTAGTAGAATTGCACGACATAATCACAACTGTTTAAGACTGGACATTTTTGTTGATGATAGTACTCCAATTGAACAAAATGTAGATTTGATAAAATTGGATTTTTCTACCTTGAAATAGAATAAATTTGCCCAAGACTTTACACTCTTGCCTTCATTCGGTCCCAAAAAGTGATGGTAGACCTCTCTACTTGGCCCTCACATTGGAACTTGGATTCTGAAGACTTGGTAACTTAGAGATGGCATGTCTTAGAAGAAACTTTGCATCTTTTAGTATACGCCCAACCCTGTAGCAGTAGCTCCACCTCCCTCCTACTCGGCTGCTATGGTATAGCTTCACTGTACCTGCAGAATTAGGGTTTCCATTTCCTTCATTTCAGATGATTCACCAGTGGAAGGTTGTGCTAAACCCCACCTAATTCCATTTGCTCAAACAACAAAAGCGCTCTAGAAGAAGGAGATGGTTGCCCAAACTAGTTCAATCACTCAACTCAGACATGCTACTATCCTATCCCACCGAAGCAGCAACTCCATGGTAAGGCCCTTTCCATCACCTCACAACCTAAGATTCTCTCATCTGCACAGCAAATCCAGTCCATTGAATGACCGCAGAAACTCCATCTCAACTCACAATCCTAAATACACATATGACATCACCCTTTCTCATACAACCGACTAAAAAAACGCTAACCCTAATCCCATCTCCAAACACTGTTCAACACGCTCTCTACCGTTAATACTGTACCATTAATTACACTACACCTCAACAAAAACCACTACAGTATGATTCCGTCCTCAACTATCTCCACAACTACGTGCAAAATCTACCTGAAGCAGAGATTCCCAAGGAAAGAATACTCACCCATTTACAAACAAGATGACAATCACCACCACAATCAGCCACCTGCAACAGCAAGGACACGATTCATGCAACACTAGCTAGATGAGATGCAACAGTAGCAGACAGAAAGCCTGGTCGGATCGAAGTACAGTAGCACACGGACCCAAGGGTCCGGATCTAACTTACTGCCAGACATCGAATATTAAACCATGTCATATTATATGCCGGTCAAGAGATGTTGATGATCTCGAGGACTCGGAGGATAACTTGGTCGTGGGGGGCGCCGGCGGGGGCGGCGCCCGGAGCGGTGACGGGTGACCAAAGGATTCCAGTCTCCGAAGCAGAACTTGCCCAAGACTGGTTCCAACTTCCAAGCTAAGCTAGTCGAGCACGTCTGATCGAGCCTCGCCTCGTGTTGCGGAATTCGGTCGTGGCCGAGTCCCAGCTTGTGCGGACTTCTCATGCATCCTCGCAAACCATCACCTTGAGCCTTTCCCGGCGATGAATTTGACCGTTTCTTGCCACCAGTCTTGAGCTCGGACTCATGCCTTGCACCTGACTGTGTTCATTGCGATCATCGCATCATGTCTTGACTGTCCACTTCTTGGTTGTGTTGTGGAGTTTGTTGGTGCATATATGGTGGGATTGGACATCGTCATTTTGCTGAATTCCTGGTCTTTGTCCATCTTCTGCGCTCCCCTTTTTCATCGTTTTCAAATACTTCGCTGGTGGTATATGTTTTGGCTTTCTCTGTCGCGCTCGCGCTTTACTTTGTTCCGGAGTGGTTGAAGGTTTTTTTTGGCCAAGGATGAAGATTGATTGTGATGGAGCGGAGATTGGGAGTGTTTGGAGTTGCCATTTTTATTTGTTCGGGGAGAAGGATTTAGAGGATGGTTTTGGATGTGTAATGGGATGCCTTCTTTGAGGAGAGGGGATTGGGGGGTTGGTATAGATGTCGGTACGTTGAAGTGATGGAGGAGGAGGGTGAAACTGGTTCACGGCGTGAGAGTGTTGGAGTGTCCGGAGGGGAGGGTGCTTATGAGAACGCAACGATGGGTGATGATGGGGGGTCGAGCAGAGAGGATTCAGTCTTTCGGGAGGACTCATTTTTTGAGCGACAGGGCGCCATTGGAGGGGAGCTTACGAAACCTGAAGGCTCTGTCTCACAGGTAGCACAATTTTTATCATCAGTTCTTCTTCCCCCCCTTTTTTTTCTTTCTTCTTGAATTTCTTGGAGTGACGGGTTTTAGGATTTTGAAGCCTTCTCTTTTGAACACCGCGAAATAATTCAAGAAATTCTTCCACCATCGGTACTTCATTTCAAGAAGTGACTTAGAGGTTTAGGATGATTGATTTGAACTTTTGATTCGATGTAAGAGATTTTGTGTAAATTAATCTGTGTGCAATTTTATTCCAACCATATAGCATCACTCTTGAAGTCTTGTAGAGTCGTACAGGAAGTATGTGTAATTTATCAGGGGAGATTGTGGCTGAGGGGTATTAGTAGGAATTTCGATTAGTCACGCGCTTTGGACTATTGAAGATCATGAGCACTGAAAATGAGTTCCTCCAGCAAGGGCTGATGATGGCATCCACTTAGTTGAGATCATGGCTAACCAAATAGTGGGTTTGCAGTCGGCAGAAATTTGGTGGAAACTATGACTTCTAATTGATGCCTATTTGTTGAAACTCTTTTCCTTCAAGCTCGTAGCCTTGTACTCTCTTGTCATATTTCAAATTTCTGAACAGGTCATTTGGAAGAGTATACTGAGATGGAATAAGTACCCGTGATATATCACGCGTTCTTTCACAGTAGTAATTACAAAGAGAACTCCTACATATGGTGTCAACTCTATTAAACTCTTGTTGGTTGCAGGAGCCTCTGGAGAGCAGGGATGCTAATTTGGAGATTTCTCCCATATTGACGCCCGAAAAGCTCAAACCAGAGTTTGTGAACTCTCGGGAAATTTCGGACCCAAACAACGAGGCTAAATATTCGGACGAGAACTTCCTCGACCATGAAACAACACCTTACGACACTGTGAATAGGCAGGAATCCATTGAATGCCGATCCTTCTTGGAAGGTGATGATTATTCTGAATCCGCTCTACCAGACAATGTCTCTGAGATGTCCACTTCAGTGAAAAATTACTCAACAGTGGATGACGAGGGGGTAACGCCCCAGTTTGAGGACAAAAAGGAGATCGTGAGTAAGGAGTCTGAAGACGTCGTGATGGAGATTGCAGAGAGACTCTCGCAGCTACGGAGCATTGGCAAGACTGCAGAATCCGCCAGAAAATACATCTTAGAGTCAGGTACATGCACTGTTGTCATAAATTCATACTAACAAGGTGAAAATCTGCGGGATGTATTCGGAGTCATAGCTGCAGAGATTCATTTCAAAGATCATCTTCTTTACCACTGAATTTTTTTTGTCATTGGCATTGCACAAATGCAAACATCTAGATACGAGCACGGAAGATCTGGAGTCGAATGACCACATGTCGGATCTGTTGGGCCCAAAACGGCTTGACTTCGAGGTGATTGACTTCGACCAATTTGGAGCTCAACCGCCGGATTTGCCATTGAACGACAACTTGAAGAAGGTACATCATCATGGTGGGATTAGTAGCTTTAACGGTGGAAAAGGGGTGGGTACAAGCACGAAGGCTAAGAAGCCTGAACATCATCTCAGAGCCTTGGATTCTCGCAACGGGATTGAGCAAGGTGCGTTTGAAGATTTTTTTCCCCCGAGGCTTGACCAATTACACTTGGAATTTAGTCCTGTGTCGTTTGTAAGTCCGATGAGCAAGATCTTCTAGTCTACAGGTTTCCCACCTTTCAACAGACTTAATGCTTTGTTTAATTTGGTGTTGATTGGAGGATCGCAATTCATTCAAATAATAGTGGCTGCAGAAATGAAGGGATTGCATGACCATCCAGTGAAGATAGGCTTGAAGAATACACCTGAAAAGAAGCATCCTCGGAAAGAGCGCGGTATGTATCTCTACTAGACTGTGCTTAAATAGAATTGTAGAGTTACAGTCTGAAGATAACGAACTCTCCTTATCATTTGCAGGGGCAGGTGCTCTGGATTTGCCCACGGGCCATGTGATACCAAGGCTGTGCAACATGGAGAATGTTAAAGGTGTTCGCAAATATATAAAATACAGTAACTTTCATTGTGATGCGTTCCTGTCAATATTGTGTGGAATTCTCTGGAACATTTGTTTTTGGAAATGAAACTTACGGAGAAAAAAGTATAAATTTTACTTACATAATGATCTTGTTGGACTCAGAAGCCAGTAGAGGACACGACGTCTCGAGAGATTTCGATACCAGTTCCGTTGGTAGTAGAACTGGGAGCTCCAAGCTTCGTCTGCCGGACTCTCTGAAACCCAAGAAACTAAGCGAGGCTCCAATGTCTGGAAGTAAGTATGGTTCAAAGTAGGAACACCTGTATTTGATTGACATGCGCCTGGATATTTTATGCATTTTGTTGGTCGTTAGCTTCGAGCTCAGTTGTTGTTTCTCGTACAGGCCCTATAAGAAGGTCGAAGAGTACGATGCCGGATGTAAAGGGGTCTCCTGTACATGAGGAAACTCGGAAACGTACCGAAGACCTCCAACATCTAACCCATATGCAAGCGAAACGTCTTGAAGAGTATTGCAATCGAGTGGATTTGTCCACTGCGCAACTAAAGGAGCAATCCAGAATGCACGAAGAGCTGAACCGTAGACTTGAAACTGAGTGCGGCGAGCGATTGAAGAGTGAAGCAGAGTTGATGATGCTACGTGAAATGCTTCCCAACGTAGAAGAAAAGTTGAAGGATTTATGTGACCAGATGCTGTTCATGGAAGTTCAGCTCCAAGAGCAGGTCGATTTCAGGAATAAACTCGAGGAAGCCTTGGAACGGGAACGACAAGAGAGAGTGCACTTAGTTGCGAACTTAGAGGAGCAGATTTATTTGAGGAATAAACTCGAAGGAGACTTGGAACTTGAACGCCAAGAGAGAATGCACCTTGCTGAAAAACTTGAGGAGCAGATCTATTGTAGGAATAAACTGGAAGGATCCTTGGAACTGGAACGCCAAGAGAGAATGCACTTCGTCGCCAAAATAGAGGAGCAGGTTGATTTGAGTAATAAACTTGAAGGATCCTTGGAACGGGAACTTCAGGAGAGAATCAACTTTGTTGCGAAATTAGAGGAGCAGGTCGATTTGAGGAATAAACTTGAAGAATCCTTGGAACGGGAACGTCAAGAGAGGCTGCACTTTGTCGCGAGATTAGAGGAGCAGGTTGTTTTGAGAAATAAACTTGAAGAAGACTTGGAACAGGAACGTCAAGACAGACTGCAGCTCGCTGCAAAACTGGACGAGCAGGTTGATTTCAGGAACAAACTTGAAGAGAATTTGGATCAGGAACGTCAAGAGAGAACGCAATATGTTTTGCAACTGGAGCAGCAAACTAGACTACGTGAAGAACTAGCAAACAAACTGGATCGGGAGCGGGATGAGCGGCTAACGAGCGAAGCAGGTTTGATGGTGATTCGTGAATTGTTACCCAACATGGAAACGAAGCTGGTGGATCTCAATAACCAAGTTGAGTCACTAATCAGTCAGCTTCAGGAGCAGACTCAGTCGAGGGAAGTCTTCAACGAGAAGTTGGATCAGGAATGCAAAGACAGGATGCAACACATGGCGAAAATCGAGGCTCAAATGAAGATGCATGAAGAATCAGCACAGAAATTCGACGCGGGACGAGATGAGCGAAACAAAAACGAAACCACTCTCAAGGAGCTTCGTGAAAGACTGCCCAAAGGCGAGGAGCAACTACTCAGTTTACAGAACCAGGTCTTGTCACTGGCTACACAACTTCAGGAGCAGATAGAGATGCGGAAGGAGCTTGAACAGAAGTTGGATCTGGAACGTGAAGAACGAACACAAAATGCACTGATAATGGCAAATTATACAACTCCTGCCTCATCAATACCATGGTCCGAGGAGAAGATTGAGTTTACAAAGCTGCTCCATGAGCAAAAGGAATTGCTGGCGAACCAAGTGAAGGAAGCAGCAACATTAAAGACTGCAACTGAGAAGAAAGTTGGATTGCTAAATCATCAGGTAAGATTGGATTGCTATACACCATAATCATTATATTGGCCAATTCTGATTATATTATCCGTTCAAATAGTGTGATTTCAGTTCATTTTCTCTCTTTCTTTGAATATTGTTGTTGCCAATATAAACAGAATTAGCCCATTTAATGAATATGGCGATGTATGTATGTTCAGATCCGGTTTTACTGAGTTTGTAATTTGTTCATATCAAGTGAAGTGCAATTTCTACTGAGTTTGTAATCTGCTCATATTATCCATTTGGGGTGTTTTTTGAAGGTGCAAAATCTAGAGATGCGATCCGAAGTCGTGGAAACCATGGAGTGTGTTACCAGTGCAAAGGACAGGGCTATGAGGCAAACAATGTGGACAGTCTTTCAGGCTGTGTGTCTTGGTATTGGATTGATGAGCTTCATCCTTTCATGTAGCAACTCTCTCCCAAGCTATCTTCAACCCACTTAACTCTGGATTTTCAGTTTCCAAATGTAACATAAATCATTACATTTATTACATTTATGTAATGTGTAACATAGGCCTTTGGTGAGCTCACAGGTGTAATGTAATGTTGATTAATGCTGATTTCAGGTTGATTTGTAAGCTAATTTTTATGTGCAATTAATCTGGTTTTTAATCCGGAGATGCCTCCAATTTTTCACATTTTTAATCCTTCATGTAAGATCTATGGAGGTTTATTGTATTTATTTAATCAAAAAAACTAGGTTAGGCGTTGGCAAATTTGAGAACGTTAGACATTGGCACCATAGCATAAAGGTATAAAAATAAATAATGTATTTGCATGTATTTAATGTACTAGTGCATTGACTATGGTACTTGGAGGTTCTAAAAATTTACACCAAAATAAGATTATGGTATTTTAAATTTAATTTTAAATTTAATTTTAAAACAATTTTTTCCTTAAATACACGAAATTTACATGTGTTGGTATACTTTTTCATTTGTTGTATTAATTTATGGTTTTAAAAAATATAATTTTATTTTATGAAATAAAATTTAAAGTATTATACATTTTGTTTTAATATTTTAGATTAAAAGATAAAAGATAAATCTATTTTTAATATCATATTGTATAAAAATATTCATAAACGTCTTAAATGTATACAGTACATTAACTCCTAAGGACTCTTGGTGTTTTTCTACCTAAAATTGTAAAAAACAGACCCCTACTAATAGCAACTTACTGATTTTTATGATTATACATTAAATGGAATATGTAACCCTAAGATTTTCTATCTACCTTGTCCAAAAAGGATGTATACTACTCTGAAAAGGCGTAAACCAAATTTGAGTTCATTCCATAGTACAAATTGCAAGATTATAAGGTTTGTATTTTCTATAAAAGTTTTTTTAGAGCACATTCTTCTAAAATTCATAATTTTTACATTGTAACTTTAAATGCTTTGAAAATTAAGCCATTGGAATACTATTGTTGAAAGCTATGTATCGTAAAATTTTCAGAAAATTCTTAAATTCTAGAACCTTAGAATAATCTGCCCAAAAGTGCCACGACCACAAGGTAGTCTTAAAAGCCTTTAAGGATTAACTAATGTACAGAGTATGCAACTAGTAGACAGGCCTAGATTTAGGGAGAAAGTCAATGTGCAAGTAGTAGATGAAGTCATATGTAGAAAGGTTGTACTTTATTTACTAACAAATGATATCGATATCCAGTATTTGTGAAGAAGCAACCATTTACTATATTTGTTATTGAGATCATCAAATAAGAATGTTAAAGCTACCAAACACTTCATCGACCAAATAATCTATACGTTCACTGTTTTCTCACTATTTTTGCTTTTAATATTGAATAAAATATGTGAAACCTTTGCAATGCGAATATATAAGAACATCTCCTACAACCTCACAAAAATATCTTGTCTTCCAAAATTTCAAGCATACAAACAAAAATCCATCCACAAACCATTGCTCTATGATCAATTTACCTTTCCACTTTAAATTAGGCTTTTATTGTAAACATAGCCTATATGAATCTATGATTAGATTATAATCACATATTCAATTTTCTATATATTTGTAAAAAAAGTCTCATTAGTTCATTTTTTCATTCCATTCTTTTTTATTTTAATCACTTTATAGAAATTGAGACATTGGGTTTTTTTTTCTGTTCTTTGAAGCCTTAAGAAAGAACAACATTTTTTGAAATAAGAATAGATAATTTTAAAAATATCAAATTTCTATTGGTCAACCCTATTTCGAAAAAATTGAGTATATTTGAGTAGAAATGTGGAGTCCACTAAAAGTAAATCAAAGGTCACAAAATTTTAAAAATACCTTTTGAAGCAACAATTATAATAATTGGTAGAATAGATTTTGCATTTAAATGGCATCTATATACTAAAAAATTGTCATCTTCTCCACTTCATGTGACCTTCCATATCAACACCATGATACCTTATTAACCTCAAATGGACTTTATCAATATTTCTTTTGGTAAGAGGATTTTACAAAAATCGTATTCAATTCATGTTCAATGCAAGTGTTCATGTGGAATTTGAAGTGTAACAAAATGTAATTTTTTTAGCTTTAGATATAAAAAGTAATGAAAATAAATGTGCAAAGGAATTTTAATTTTAATATACAAGAATAGTATTTACCTTTGTCATTACTTTAGTTTTTAATTTTATTGAGATTCTTGTGCACTCTATATAAAGTCTACAACTTGGAATCAAAAAATGATTAAATATGTACTCTTCCATTTGATGTATCATTCAATCATTTTTTTATTTCTAGCTGTAAATTTTATGTTACTTGAAAAAAACATATTATGCTCTTTATTTAAATTCTATAACGACCTTTAACAAAAACCTCATGAATTTAAAGGTTTATTGTAATGATGAACTTTAAGCCATCAAATTGTGCATTCAACAAAGACTATACCATGTATTAAGATTCAAATGAAGTTTTTTTTTTTCTATACAATCAATGAACTTTCAAGCGAGAGTAAAGTGGAACAATTTATTTATTCAACATGCATGTACAAGCTGTGATTTCATGTATTGAAAAAGCTTTGTCAAAATTTCACATCTTCACAAGATTGATGTGTAGCTTTATCAATGGGTATAAAACTAATAACCTAATTAAAATTAGAATTGTACATTTTTTTTTTCAAAAACTACACTAAATTTTAGAACATAAAAAATAAAAAACCTATAATGATGAATGCAAGTGATTGATAATGTTGCCAAGTAGAAAATCTATTTTTCTACTTGAATATAATAAAGAAAATATCAATAAATCAATTTAAAATCATATCAAATAAATGAAAAGTGCATGATAATACCAATTTATTTTTTTCTTGCAAATTGATTTCTATAGTATTATAGATTTATATTTAATCTATAAAAGAGAATTCCAAACATGTCTATTCTCCAAAATTCAATATTTTTAAGCTTCCTATATATTTCTTTATCATGTATTAGGTTTTTAAAAAGAAAACTTTTGATTTTAATATTGATTTTGTTACAAGATTCTATCTTTTTTAAAGATTATATTTTTTTTCTTTAACATAACATATCTATCTAAACAAAGTATAAATTTTCATTTTGTGAATATATAGTACCAGTAGTTTCCCAACCTAAACCGGCTAAAGAGCCAGAATGGAAAACATCAAATTCAACCTATGGAAGTTTTTATAGGTCTCCTCGTTGCAATAAGGCATATTCTATTTCCCCAATACAGGAACATCTTATATTTCAATGTTTTTCAAATTCCTCCATTTCAATACATCTAACCATTAGATGATTTTCTAAATTTTAAATATTTTTTGTATCATTAGTAGGAAACAAAAAGCATATAAGTCAAGAGATAGATTGATATTGTATTCTACACTAACTTCAAAACATTTATTTTCCATCAAATAATGTTGTTTATATACATTAAATTTGAACTCATAGATCGTTAGTTGATAGGAGTCACTTCGATGTAAAGAATATGCAAGAGTGGGTGACAAATTAGAAAAGGAATTCAATCAAATTAAACGAGAAATTGAATGTTTAAAACAGCAATACAAGACCGAGAATCCTCGACTAGTAAAACAAGTGTCACCTCTACAACCACTTTCAAGATCATGTATTTATGGAGATAGGGACCATTTTCTACGGTATAAAATATTTATATACTATTAAATCATAAATACTATTTGGATTTTATTTTATAGAATTTTTCCATCATTTAATTATTTTTAAATAATGATTATGAAATGTATCTATTTTTATGACACAACGTCAAAACAATAAATTTTTATGCATTAATATAAGTTAGAGATTTTTTTTATATATTATGGTTGGTGTGAATCTTGTTCTACACCACACATTGACTAGATGATTAAAAATAAAACAAAATATTTTTATTGATTTATTTAATTACCAAAAGCTTTATTATGTGCTTACTTGTCTAAAATAGATTTCTAAATTTTATTTTATTTTATTTTAAATTAACATTTATCATAATAACTTAATTAGAAACCAACGAAATGAATATTGCGGCAAGAAAAATAATGAAGGTCATGACGAGAAATTACAACAACGCAAACTTTTTCGCCGTCACAAGCGCTCATATTCTGAAGGTCCACCAAGGCGTAGATCTACATCTAGCCCAAGAGAAACATTCAATCAAAAGACAAAAAGAAAAAATATTAAAGACAAAACAAAAATATTGAATGATTCAAGAGTAAAAATAATTTCTACACCTCATTGCTTGTTCCCAAGCAATAATTACAAGTTTGATGAATATCATGGTAAAATCACTTCTTTCTTTCATTTTGTAAAATAAAAATACCAAGATCTTACTAATCTGTTAAAATACCAATATTATCTTATTAAATCCATTTGGTTGTATCATTTGCAATTATAAAATTGTATATATATTTTTACTATATACATTTTTAAATTGTTACATATAAGCATGATTGAAATAAAGAAATAAAGGAATTTGAAACAATTACAGAGAATGATTTCAACAAAGTTAATGTAGACAATACTTTTTATAATGACGATGAGATTTATTCTAATGAACCATTTCCTAATCAATGTGAAGAAGACATATTTCCATTTAACGAAATTTCTCCACTATTAGAATGTACGGAAATAGTTCATCCAATTGATAAAGGTCCCGATAAAGACGTAGCACAACCTAAATATTGTTCTCAATTTTCTAATAAAGATATTAAGACCTTAGATTTTGATTTTAGTTGTATTTGTAAGCTTCAAAAAGGTGAAATATTCAAATTTCTAGAGCCAAAAAAGATTGAATGCTTAAAGTCAAAAGAAATTGTCCCTTTGTGTATCAATGAAGGCAATAACATTAATGACTTCAAAACCTCTCAGGGCACCCAAACATTAAAGTGTCTTAATGAAAAAACAAAAAATACCTCATCATTTGAAAGATCATACTCTTTATCTAATGTTAATAGTGACAACTATGAAGTAGGTGACTTCGTAAATGAGAATATTTTAGATGTATCTAAGGTACCTTCTGAATGTGAAGAAAATATTAATTTAAGCAATTCGTTTCATAATGCTTATAATGGTATTAATTACTATATAAATGATAATGAATTTGAAAAAAATGATATATACATGAATGATCATTTTGAATTAAGTGATTTGAATGTTCTGCCAGAGCCAACGCGTGTGACAAATTCACAAATTAGCCCAATATATAGTGACTATAAATCTAATGCTTCAAAATTAGAACTTAAAAATGAAAAGAATGTAAATGAAGACGTAAACCATGTAGAAATTCAAAGCAATCAATGTAAGTTTCATTTAAATGGTGGAGATAAGGAATGTAGAGATTTGTGCTTTGAAGTAAATACTGACGCACAATCCAAAATGAAGATAGCTAATGACAATTTCAAAAGAAATATTTTTCCTACAGACGTAAACAAAGATGCAAACTATGTAGAAATTCAAAGCAATCAATGTAAGTTTCATTTAAATGGTGGAGATAAGGAATGTAGAGATTTCTGCTTTGAAGTAAATACTGACGCACAATCCAAAATGAAGATAGGTGCAAATTTCAAAAGAAATATTTCTTCTATAGATGAATCAAGAAGTAATGAAATGACAGAAAATGAAGTTAAAAATGAAATTAACACTACAAAAGAAAACAACATGTCTAGGTTGTACACTAAAACTAAAAATGAATGCAAAAGATTAAGTGATACAAGTACTTTAAATACCAATATAAACAATGTAGATGAAAATTTCATCAATATAATTGAAAAGAATGAACAATATAGTAAAAACGTTACAAAATTATTAGGTAAAAAGAAATATTTAAATTTAAAAAATAATGACGTAGAAAGTAATTATCAATCTAAAAAAATTGTTAACTCATTCAATAAATATCCGCTCCAAATAGATATTAATTGTGATTGTAGTATTGTTAGTGAATCTCCATCACAACTCAATGCAATATTTGACTGTAATATTGTAAATACACCGCAATTACAAGTAAATAAAAATGGTCTTTCTAATAAGGTGAGAACATCTCAATCACAAATAGGTGATGTTTGTTTTAGTAATGATTTAGATACTGACAATTTTAAAAATCACACAAACCAAAGTCTATCAACTCAACCCAAAAATTTGGATCAATCAAAAAAATGTGCCAAAGAAGAGTTCTTTAAAGGTGTTGTAAACATGCCTCAATCAAACATAGATATTAATAATAATGACAATAATTTGAATGAATCTCAATTAAAAATAGATATTGATTCTAATGAAGATAATGGGGTGAGCAATAGCAATTTCAATTACATAAAGCAAGTTCCACTACTTTCACCCACTAAGTTTAATTTATTACATTATGAATCTGAAAAATGTGCTGAAGCAAATTTTGCAAAAGATCAAAAGTTGGAAAAGGATCCTCTTCAAGATCCAATGGAACCTTTATTAAATCCAATAGATCCGTTGTGTTTAAATCTTTGCTACAACCATAATAGTGGTAGATAGTTACAACATAACAGTAAATTCAAATTGGAACTAATTCAATTACAACAAAACAATTTTGTATTATTCCTTGAGAAATCATCTTTTACTCTAAAGAATGACGATAGTATGTAACTGAAAATTTTGAACTGTTGCATAGTTTTTATTTTTATTTTTTATCTATGTAACAAATGATTTTTAAAGTTGCACAAAAATTATTGTTTGTTAGAAGCCTTTGAGAATTTGCTCATGTTTTGATAACATTCTTAAATATTTTTCAACCTTCAAATTAAAATAATTTAATAGACTTATCTTTTTTGACAAATTTGGTGATTTAATGATTTGAAATTCAACATAATTTGATTCTTATTTTCTTAGGAAAAATTAGTATCAATATATATTTTAAATAACATGTTATTATTTTTATAATTATTGTGAGTATTAACTATCTCTATATGAGAGCCAAGTATATGTTGGTTTCACTTAATTTAATTCCACTTCATGAGGTGATTGTATCAACTATAATATTAGAACTTAAATTTTTATTTTTATTTATTTATTTTATTTTTTATTTTTTTAAATTAAAATAAAATAAAATGATACACTGTTATTGATACTGTTTTATCAGTACCGTAGTATTTCTTCCAAATTTGACAATCATGGATGTTTGTGAATTAATTTTTTTCATATATCATCTAAAAAATTGAAATCACCTTCATTTGTTATTATTTAAAATGAATATAAATTATCAAATAAACTTTAATTATTCTTTTGCAATCAAGAAGTCTTCATAAGGAATAATCCAAGTATCTATTAACATAGTTGTAAGCAACACATAAGAGTGGTGTTTACATTATTATTACATTTTGTAGTTTCATCTAATTGCCATTATAAACAACAATATATATACATTAAAATTTTATTATTCAAAATTCAAAAGAATTTGAATCTAATTTGAACTGTTTTTTTTAATACTATTAAAAAAAATGAATTTTAAGCTATTACTATAAATCTTTCAAAGACCATTAATTGACTTATTATAACCCACATGACTCAAAAGCCTTCACAACCTAATAGAGTGGTCAAAATACATTTTAGGGCTGCAATCTAAAACTTCATCTGTCAATTTTCAAATGGATATTTATATACCCTTCCATTGGTTATAATAAAAACATGGCATAGCATATATATTGAAAAAACTTAACAAATTTGTTATAACAAGATTGTTTGTAAATCAAACCATTTTAGACTCACATCCATAATCTCATCTTATTCCCTTCCCTTTACATCTTTTTATTGCAATCTCATACTTTTATGCATAGTGTTTTATGCCACTTAAGCATCCAACATCTTATCAGCTCAACATTGATCTAAGTATATGAATTTTTTGTTTATACGTCATTTAGCTGCCGCTTCGAGCATCCAACAAATGGCTAAGAAACCTCGCCCTTGTTATAATGACGAGGCGGACCCTCCTCGCCCTCCTCGCCACTAAGGACTTCCCACTTTGGAGGGAGCGCGACCTTAGTCGGGCAGGGCCGGTTGCCCCCATCAGAGCCCGACCCCCTTGTCCCCAACCCGAGCCCGATCCCGCTCAGACCCGGGCCGCAGCCCTCCCCCCCAAAGTACTATCCTGTCCCTGCGGCGTAGCCGCAATAGTTCCCTACGCCGGAACGGCGTCTTAGGGTTGATGACTCCTTTGTCGAATATTCTCCATCCTCTTTGGGTTGATGACATGTTTTGGGTTTAGGATTTTGGGAACAGGAGGGAACAGGCGGCCGTGAGGGCGCGGGTTAGCGGGGGGAAGGGAGGCCGCGAGGGCGAGGCCAGGCGGGCAGAAGGGCTCCCTGGGCAGCGTCCGAGCTCCCCCTGAACTGGGGAGCCTTTAGTGGTGAGGGCGAGCCCTCTCTCTCCTTCTCAAGTTCTCCATCCCTCCCTAATTCTATTTTTAGAGGACATTAAGTTCTTTTATAGTATTTTTTATATTTTTAATAAAACCAAATACCCAACATTAGTTTAGAAGGATCCACTTCATTAATTTCCGATACTTTAATTAATTTTTTAAATTTCTTTTAAGTTTTAATATTTTTTTTTCATCGAGAACCAATTTATAGGGGTTTTCTGTCTTCTCTAATAGAAGCCCTCGTTGGGTAACTTGAGTGGCCCTCATCTTAATGACAAGGACAAGGTTTATCACTGGGGCTATAATAGATGGTACTAATTAAGTTGTACGATGAATTCTTTCATCTTTCACTTCACAAACATGCTTGACATTTTATATGCCATTAACTAAAAGTCTTAATATAGACAATGATAAGTTTTATAAACGATAGCATAAGATCCCTTTTACCAGAAGCACATTTTTACATTTTTCAGTGGAAGAATCTTGGTCAAACTTAAGCAAACAATGACAAGTTTACAAATAATTCAATTATGGACACCCAATCACAATAGAACATATCCATCCAACAAATTTATTATTCTTGTCAGAGTTAGATGCAGCTTATCATGCAACCATGTGTTCAGCATTAGTGTAATGTGTATTTCAGCAGAGAATAGGACTATGATATCTCAAGGACGTAATATTTACATTTTGATAGTGTCTGTGTTATGTATGGTGCCAATGGACTATTACATAGGAACAGCATTATCATGACTCTCGTAGTGTACAGTACAGTACTCTTCCCAAATAAAACTGTTCCAAGGAGCAACTTGGCAGAATATGACGGGGTTTTACTAAAGCAAAATTGGAGAACTTGCAGTGGCAAGATCAAGTTGACACTACGGAGTACAAATATGGTACAATGACATGGTACATAGAAGGTAACGGAGCCGGATATATACAGAGAAACCTGCCTCTGGTTGTCATGGCTCTCAGGAACCGGAAGGAGAGAGGTTGGATCGTCTTCTGTGAACCCCCAGCGCACAAAGAGGAACCTCGAAGATTGTGAGATGAAGTGTTTTTTTGTGTTTTTTACATTAACTGGGACCTTTCGGGGAGTCCCTTCTTTCAGACTGTTGGAGAAGATCATAGTTGATGGACGCGAGTTGAGATAGATTCTGTTCCACCAGACAAGGCAATTCCAAACAGATGAGTGACTGGAGACCCAAGTTGTTGGTATGGATATTAATGGACTAAGTTGATATCCAAGTAAAATTTGAGATATTAGCAGAAACTAACGAAAATGGCACCCGGTAAATGTGTTGACGATGAATACGAGACTAACTGGAAATGGGGTAAATTCCAGGATCTGTATAGAGGACGATGCTAGAATCCCAGTTAAAAGAAACAACGCAGTAAAACATCTCAGATTGCAATAGATAACAAATCAACCAATTATCATTACCTTGAAGGAGAAGTTGCTGAAGGAGTATTTACACGACGATGGATTTTCAAACTCAGCCATATCTCCGAACTCGTCCCTCTGCAGATGGAAAAATGATCAGACCAATATCAGCCAGAGATTAAGGAAAAACGAACTATTTTAAAGCAGCAGAGAGACAAACAGAACAAACGATGTGAATACTTTGTAAGATTCTTCAGTAGGAATTTGGACCATTAGATTGTTTGATTTTCTTAATTAGATCGATAGATTTTATTGCAATTACCTCTGAATTCTGGTTTTTGGAGATCGCAGCTTTATCGGGCTCTTTCACTGACTTGCGCTTAACCTAAGCACGTTATGTTGTGGTTGATTTATTGCTTGTCAAATAAATCCCAGTTTTATTATTTCAATTGCATTAACTGCTCTTTACTTTTAGGATAATGCATTATTGAATAGAATATGATTTAATGAAGGCTTGAACCAGGTCACTGCATAGACTCTAGAGATTTTGAACTTAACATAACCTTAGTTTAGCAGGGCTGCACTGAGGAAATGATATAAGCCTTACCGCTTCTTCAGGTCTAGCATCGGAATCACTTGTGCTGCCACTACTGGTGCTCTCATTATCACTTCCGTCCACAAAATGTGGGTCCGTTTCAAAACGACCATCATTCGAATTCCAAGTGTAACGAGATGCAAAGTAGCTAGTGTCGTGAGCACTGTCAGGACTAGGGATAAATGCGGCCTGCAAACCAATCCCAAGGTGTTAAACTTGTGTACAGCAATCGCAGATTAAGCCAATTAGAACAACCTTGAATAAAAATAATTTGAACAAATAATTAATGTATAACATCCATATATTACAACACTTCAAGAGAAATACTCACCTTTTGTCTGGCAAGTGTATCCCAGTTGATGTCTTTGAAGAAAGGGTGAGCTTTCACCTGCAGGATAGTTGAACATTTGAACTCACGGGTTAATAGCAAAACTTCAAAATATTCATGAAAGTGCTATCAACAGCTCTAGAAGCATGGGTCTGACAATCAAGGTGACAACTCAAACAGCCTCCACATCAAAGTCCAGTACAAACAAAATACAACTATCAAGTAAAATTTCATATTACAAAACATCATTGCTTCAAAAGGAAAACGAAACTAGACACCATGTCAAACAGATTTACGTTTGAGGAAGGAAACAAAACTCTATGTATTATCAAGGACCAGAAAGAAAGGTACCTCTGCAGCACCCTTGGCGCCAAGGCGTTCATTGGGGTCCTCAGTCAAGAGCCTGAAATCAGAGGAAAAGGTTGTCCTTATGAGAATTCGTGTGTCTCAATCTTTCGACTGTATTAACTTACATCTTACTCCTGACCTATTGACTAGTGTTATGCCATGATTTAGGCTAAGATTTAATTCGAAGTTGCTAAACGAGTAAACAAGGTAGAAATTTAACTGAACAAGGTAGAAACAAGTTGTCCCATGCAACAACTTATGCCGATGTATACTCACCTGTCGATCAGATCTTGGGCTTCATAGGACATGTCATCTGGGACCGAGGGCCAGGGAATATGACGGTTCAGAATATTGTCAAAAATAATCTGCGCAAGTAAATGCATTGTTGAAGATCAGTCCAAATATACTAGATAAACTTTAGTAGGTGAATATATGCGCCTCATTCAAATATATTCGTAGAATTTTTTAACTTACTGTGCTACTTATATACTAGAGATTATTTGAGTATAAGAACAAAACACTTGAAGAAAAAATACCTGAGGATGTTCCGCATTGAATGGAGGAATGCCTGTTAGAAATTCGAAAAGAATGACCCCTGTGGACCACCAATCAGCAGCAGGACCTGCAAGTTGAGAGTTCCAATGTAAGCGTTTTGAATAGTAAACAGAGTCACTTATGATTAGTGCTGGAGTTGAACCTATGAAGATCAAAATTGATGTTGAAAGCATAGCTCATGAAAGAATAATTGCTTGCCATCATATGTTGATAATGATACTTCTGCAGTCAATTTAAAAATGAAATGCAATAGCAATAGCAATAGCAGAAATGACTTACCATGGGAAGTCCCAAGTAAAATTTCTGGAGCCAGATAGTCAGGGGTTCCCACAGCCGAACGCTGTTGCCGTATCTTTCTCTGATGAACGTGCTTAGGAGAAAGACACTGATTTTTTGCAGACTCCTCCATGAGCATAGTCCCGGTGGCAGCAGGGCCTGATAAATCGTCTGAACTGTTGATAAGGCCTACTCTCGAAAGACCAAAATCTGTGAGCTGCACGAAAAATTGCAGTGACTATATTGTGAGAAGACGCAAAAGAGAACTATCGAGCTAATAGTATGGAAGTACAGAAGTCAGGTGTTTTCATGAGTACAAATCAACCTTCTGTATTTAATTCATGTACTATTCCAAACCAATTAAAGTAGTAATCCAATCTAAAAGCATACACTTGCAGCAATTTCTGAGAAAAAGTGAGCTTAGCTACAATTAGAATTTCATTATCTAGACTGTGTTTCAAGACAATCAACTGCAGCCGATTACACTCTGACACAATTCGTAGAATACCTTGATGTGGCCGTCATGAGCAATCAAGATATTATCTGGTTTGAGATCTCGGTGTACAACTCCTAAGGAGTGCAGATACTCCAATGCTAGCACCTGCCATAGAAGAGACATGATAGAGAGTAAGATAATGATAGCAAAGCAAATGTTCGTCCACTGACCAACCAACCAAATCATAAGATGGCCACTCCGTTTGACCCTCTTGGCAGATGCATATGTTCTCCTAATCAGCTATGAGAGCTGTTGGACCTACCTATCTAAGACGCATCTCATGCTTTCATAATCAGATATAAGAGCATCTTAGATAGGTAGGTCCAACAGCTCTGCTGGTATAGTTTTCAAGATGGTGAGATGAAAAGATTACAATAATATCCCATTATCTACAAGGTGTAATTCTGTATTCTCTGAACATAAACTATCAATATATCTGTTAATATTGTGATATACTAAAAGATTATTTAAGCCCTTTACCGGATTTGAGCCGATGACTTACGCCTCACTATGTAGATGAGGTTCAGACATGTATCAGACTGCTGCATAAATATGTTACTCAAGGCATGAGCAAGCTTAGCACGTCAATCAAAAACTCATGTAATGATAAAAAGTAGTATCAAAAAGAGGAAACTTACCAGCTCAGCTACATAAACACGTGCCAGACTTTCCTCCAAGCACCCGAGAGTTCGCAACATGGAGTACATATCACCCCCGTTCAGATATTCCATCACCAAGTAAAGATTATCCCGGCATGTGAACGAATAAAAAAATCGAACCTGGCAAATAACAATCACCGTTAGCTTATACCCAAGGTATACTAAGAAGGGGTCCAATAAAATGCATATATTTTGAGCTGGCACCAAGAGCAGGCGCTTACCACGAAAGGATTCCGAGCAGAAATAAGGATGTTACGTTCAGCTTGTACACTTTCAACAGCATTTTTACGGATCATATCAGCCTTTCTGAGCACCTGTCACAAACAACGTAAGCTTTGTCACTGTAGGTATCCAAATCATTTGGACAGGATACAGACAGCCTGTGTCAACTACTCAAATACTAAGTGGATCAGTGAACAATCTCACACCAAGTGCGTCAAGCTACAAATGGGTTGTGCAATCCACATAAATTCAATTTCTTCCAAAATCCTACACTAGTGAACAAACACAATATAACAACCACCGAATAAAGACCCTTGCAGGAGCCAAAGATCGATACCTTGATAGCAAAAAGATCCCCAGTTGTGCGTTTCCTGGCCAAACACACACGTCCAAATGCACCTCTACTTATAGGCTTTATGATCTCGAAGTCGCCTATTGTGGTACGATCTTTATGAAGTGGGTGCACGGGAGTAGACTTCAGACTATGAATAATGTCATCTTCCAAAAGCTCCTCCTCTGCTGCACTGCTTCCCGCCTCCATGCCATTGGGGTCCAGAATCTCAAGGAAAAGATGGTATTTCTCTCTGTAGAACGTTTTCATGGTCAGAAACTCAACGAACACATTATGAAATAAGATAGTCAAATATAAATCAGGTCTCGCCATAATTATAATCAATGTGAACTTCCAGAAATTCCATCTCTCTTAAGACTCAGAATCCCGCCAAGCTACTAGCTAACTAATTTTTTACTTTCTGTCCACTAAGAACGCATATTTGGTAACTTGAGAATCCTTAAATTTCTCTTCGGGGTTGAGCTAGAATAAAAGAAGTTTCATTTCATGCAAGAAAATTTGTATTTAAGCAACTACAATCGATTTCCAACATACCAGCGCTTCAAGGAGTTTAAACATGAACTGCTATCCTTAACTAAAAACAAAAAATTAACAGTACGTAGGTCATATGATAGACAGCTAAGGAATCGAAAAACTCACTTGCAGAGCTTCTCAATTCGCTTCCCAAAAGTAGCGACGGTAAGTGCCTCCACCTTGTTGCAACGGAGGACATCTTGCAAGTCTTGCAAACATGACATCAGGTATTCAGCCCCGTCTTCAATCACCTGCGCACCCGCTATACATCGAGCTATGTCTGCAAGCTCATTTATCTGCAAATACCCACAATGTAGGTTTTACATAATCAGAAATGCAGTCATACAGAAGACTAAAAAATATCTTGTCAATTTCAAAATTCAAAACTAGGAAATAGAAAATCTGTAGATTGCACACCTGCACGGGATCGTCAACATCGCTGAAACTATTTCGATCTGAAAGTAATACATCAATCTGGCTTATCCTTGGTGTGGCGAGTGGAGAGCGGGGAGTCAGACTTCCAGCAGATGAGGCTGCAGCTAGCACGCTTCCTGCAGATGAAGAAGTTGGAAGAAATGATTGTTCCAGCTTCGGACCAAATCGAGTCTTACATGTGATTGCGTTGAAACTCCTAGTTTCATCACCTATGCTGGCAGCATCAATCTCGTGAAGATCTTCCAACATTTCTTCAGATCCACGTCTTAGTAGCTCACCCCCAACTTTATCAGTGAGTACAGAGTAAGAGCTGCATCTTTCTGACAAGCCTCCGTCAGAGGTACTGCCTCCATTATTAGAACTAGACGTTTTTGCAGTCTCCGGACTACCACCAGCTGCCATGCTGTAGCTTTTGGGTGTGAAAGATTCCACCATTCTTTCTAATGTTTCTGCTATTCTTCGAAGACGCTCATCAACACCAAGCCCTTGCTGATCACATCTGTAAGCACAGAAACATTTAGCACAAATTCGAACAGTATGAGCTCAACGTAATTGTAGTGTTATGAAAGTCCTCTGTAGTCCTCATAAAGATCTTCAGCATGTCCTACAAAGCAATTATCAGATTGTCAAGTAAGAGAAGCAATGTAGTGACAGACGTCTATCGGGATTCAACCTGTCAGCCAAGGCACAGACTCTAGAATGGTCCTCCAAACGTGATGTTGCCACCTCATCTTCACAAATCCTGCAAATAACATCGAGGCTGTCGTCTAAAACCTCTGGTTGATCCCTCCAATGACCCCATGAAACTCGCTGAGATCTCTTCGAAGAAAGCATGCGTTGCGTCTCTTTTGACGAGCTCCCTGCTTCACGCCGTCCATCCACGTCTATCTGCGAGATTCCTAGGTTCTGACTTGCAGTCAAACCTGATTCAGCCCCAACATTTGACAACCCTTCATGCGATTCGAGTTCATTTATTGAAGCGCCTGAAAAATTCTTCCAGCTTGCAAGCCGGTCAGCGACAAGGGAATGAACTGGACTTATAGAACCACTTGGTACTGACGAGGCGGACTCTTTCACTGGTTTCACTGCCTGTTCCGACATATCAGAAATGCCAGAAGTTCCTGAAGGCGTAGCTTCATCACTGACTCTTTTCGATTGGGTTTTGGAGGCCACCTCCTGAATGTGAGGTTTTGAAGACGGGCCGGGCTTTTTGAGTTTGACGGCGTTTAGAAGAGCTTTTCCCTTCTCTTTCCAGCGTGCCAAAGAAGACCAGTTTTCTAAGGAAGAGCCAACTTTAGCCTCCTCCTGTAGCCTATGAAGCTCGTCCTCGTCTAAACCGTTCTCTTTCTCAAATTGAAGGAGACGTGTACAACGAGTGAGAATGAACAGCATACGAGTATGCAGCCTCTTCAGAACGCCCATGGGAAGTTCTTGCCGTTTATCATCAAGGTCCTGGACAATAGCTTCACACTGCCTCCGAAACACTTGAGGATCCATGAAGGCACATTCGCGAGCCAAAATCAGCAAGTCTTCTATCCTCTCTTGATGATAAGGTTCTATATCAGAACTGGTTTCAAGTACTTCCACCAAGTCCCCGGCAAATACAGCCAATTCTGCATTAACTTCCTCCTTTGCTGTATGAAACCGTGCCCCAAGAGCTGCCATTACTTCCTGCGATTCAAGGCATCAAGCAATTTTAATTCTACTTAAATCCGAAAAAGGGTGTGTCCGATTTAAACTTCGAATTGCTTCTTTTCCGGCCTTCAGCACATAGAACACAAACAAAATAAGCACGTACCTCCAACTCATGGAGGTTGTTAGGCCGCAGAAACTCATAGTTCCTCACACCCCGAGGATCAAGTTCATGCGAGAAGCTTTTGATGTCATTTGTCTTTCCTTTCCGCGGACCGCCAGTCATGCGTAGAAGAGCTTGGAATCGGGGAGATTCGATTTCCTTCGGTAGGTCGGACTGACACACCAAACTCTGCTTATTTCAGATATCAAAGAATTGAAAACAAAAAATCAAACACAGAGAATTTGTTTGATTTGTAGGAGGAAACAAATCGTACTGCCATATGGGTAAGTTAAATTTTGACGTAAGTTGCACAACTTAGATTCGACAAGTACAGAAATATACAGCACGGCATCCCGTGATAACGATGTTATTCCGAGAAATGGTGCATATTAAATATACCTCGATCTCTTGCATGGATGTATCAGAACTCCTGCTCGTCACTCCATCAACTTCAGGGCGCCAAGGAGATCTTGGTTTATCACCGAAGGACTCTATTTTAACAACACCAAAAAAACGTAAGGCAAGAGAAAATCAACGTGTTAATTTTAAGACACCTACGTCCCAAATAAACTAACCTTCAAATTCAGACCATCTAAGGTGATGCAAGCGCGACTCGCACTTCCCATCAATAGCATATTCGAGCACAATTAACACTTCAATTTCATGAAGCTACATCGCTCCCAAACACGTAACTGCAATTCGCACTTACTGCCATCGCTAAACCCAACTGAGATGAAAAATAAAAAATAAAAAATAAAAGGCATGCAAGCTAACCTTGAAGTAGGGACACGCTACCCGCAGGGACGCTTCGCGCATGCTGGAACCCTACAGGGCTTCCCACCATGGAATTCCCTCCAATTGAACCAGTGTCAAAATTACTATCGATATCTACCCAACTACTGGCTGACTCTGGCTGCGAGACTTGACCAATTGAGGCCTCTTTCCTCATACTTCCACTCGGCGATATGCCATCTTCAGATAATTGGCTTGTCTCCGACAAGCTTCTCTCCGCAATTTTAACACTGCCCAAGCCCAATTTTGAAACTGCAACAAATGGAGACCCAAAACTCCCATCCGTGCTGCCGCTCGAAAGCATATCTTTCGACTCTGCTTGCATGCATCTTCGTCCTCTACAATTGCTACCTTCGTCTGTAAGCGAGTCCTTGGGCGAGACAGAGTCTCGTGCATGCACTTTCGCAGCTTTTGCAGCCTTTCGTACACCTGGTGAACGAGATGAGTATCCCCCCTTTGAGCTACTCTGTACAGACCCTTCCTCTCTTTTCTCGTTTCCGATGTTGAATCTGCTCTGAAGAGTACCTGCAAAGACCGGGCCAGATCGCGTGCTGGTGGTATACAAAGGCCCTGACCGCGTCTTGATGCGATTCAGACCCAACGCGAAGCCAAATTCACTGCTCAAAAACGAAGGCGACTCCACTATCGGATCTGTCGCGGTGGTCTGCACCTTCCCCGGGGCTGATATTCGCCTCCCCTTCTCCAACTTCTCCCCGCTCCCCCTGCTGCTGGACGAGTCATCCTTGCTCCAGCTGAACAGCCTCGTCGAGCTCCGCCTCTCGCCCGTCTCCTTCTTGCCACCCTTCCCATGAGCATCCTCCTCTGCCCCCTTCCACCCCTTACTCTCCTCCGCCCCTTTCTTGCTCCTGCTCCCTTCCTTCCCAACGGCGTCCTTCTTCTTCCCAACATCCTTACTACCACTCGAACTAACTGCCGCCCTCCCAAACGGCCCCATGTGGGCGGCGCCCAAGAAATCAAACAACCCAGCGGCCCCAAATCCCCCCCTCACCACTCCTGTCACAAACCGTCTTCTCCTTCCATCCAATTCCCTCAAGAAGCCCCTGCTCCTTCTCCCCTATCTCACATCCCAAAAACAACCAACAAAACTACTCCTCCTGCACACAATCCTCCAACTCCAACCCAATCACGCCCTAGTCGTTCGTGTCAAAATATCTCATCACCAAGTAACCGCATGAACATCGAAGCGACAGGCGCCACAATTGACCATGCGACATAAGACGACGCCACAACTTCTAATTCCGCCTCTCCTGCTTCATGTCGCCCTCGAGTGACCCTACAAACATCCACCACGACCACCATCACCACCCAGAAGCAAAAGAGAAGCGTCAAAAACCGATCATCGCTGTGATCAATCAACGCGACCACGCAGACGAAGGAGAAAAGACTGCCTTTCTGGTCGAGCAAGTCACGCGGTCTGTTGAAACGCCGCAGGCCTCGTGAGCTACCTCGACGACAGGATTACGAATCCAATTATGAGCGAATTCAAAGCCTGATTATCTTTTCCCGGAAGGTGGTGCAGACACACTCAAAGGAGCAAGACTAGTGACGACGACGAACACTGTAGGGCGAGAGGCGTGGGACCCAGATATCATACACTACCCATGGAAATGGACATGGAAATGGGAATGGAAATGCAAACTCTCTCTCTCTTTCTCTTCCTTCCGACCAGTCCCAATTCCCTTGCTGCGCCATTCATGAAAAGACGGCCTCCGTCAAACCTAACGTCTCTGCCATGTGCACGTCACCCGCCTTTCTACCCATAATATCTCTTTCTGCCGCAAGTGTTACATGACGGTCTCTTATTGCGGTTCTACTCATGGTCTCATTCATACATACCACCACCATCCCACTACCATCCTCATATGTACTAACCTCTCACCAATTCACCCCAATCTCGGATTATCTGCAAATTATGGTTCGTCACATGACCTTCTGGCTTCACAGCACACTAACCTCGCTTGTCGTCCAGGTTTGTATGCCAATTCTTTCCACGAGCTTGACAGAAGCTCGGTGATGTGTAAGATGAAAATTCTATCACACGAGATTGACCGAAGATTTGTGGTGTGGAAGATGAAAATTCTATTACCGATTCTGGTCGCGTGGTGAAAGAGGTTGAGGGAGAGGAGAGGGAACGGTGTACGGCAGAGACGTAGGGGAGTGGAAAGCAAACACGGAATTCGTTGGAGTTGTGAGGTTAATCAATCTACCCATCACGGAAGGTTGATAGACAAACAGAGGTGTAATCTGAGGAGACTTGCTATCTCGCTGCTGTTATCCAAAAACCACCGCCATATAAAGCGGGGTCCAGCGCAGAACGTCCCCAGAACCTACCTCGATTTCATAGACACCATGACCATGAACTTGGCGCAACCCCACCCGTTCCTGAACGAACTCCCCAACCCTCCCCATCCCCGACCCCACTCCGACACCATCTCCGACAAGAATACTCCCCCACATGACACAGTCGTCACATCACCCGCACTCTCACACAGACGAATCCCACCAATCTCACCAGTCTCGAGACTCCCACCAGTCCCACCAGACACTGCAGCAGCGACCTCGTGACACACAGACAATCCAATCCAGCGACCACATATACTAGAACGGGGGCAATCCAATCCAGGGTAGAGGTGGATGATTACCATGACAGACAGGGATGACGACAGCCATGGAGGGATGGTGCCATGAGCACGTGAGCTCGTCGTCCGCCATAGCCAGCAAGAAGAGCGACAACGAACTCGCTCACTCGCGTTCGGAGTCCACAGAAAACACCCCAACCGTGCGAGACGAGCCCAGTGAACGCGCCTGGGAACCCTAACTCCACGCCCTCATCCACGAACTTTCATCCTCCCTCGGCGCAATGCAAGCGCCGCCGAGGATGAGAATCGTAAGCGTGGATGGGGGGCCAATGTGGAGGCTGGTCCGGGCTTCCACTTGGCTCGAGCCACAGCGGAACGGGTCTAAATTAGCGAAGGGTGGGTTGGGTTAAGTTAACTTAGATTGGGTTAAGTTAGTTTGGGTTAAGTTAGTTTGGGGTTGGTTTGGGGTTGGTTTGTTTGTTTTTCACTGTGACTGGGAGTTCCGAGGTTATCAGGTTGCTAAATTTTGGGAGTGACTTGGAGGGGGTTAAGGGGCTGCGTGTCGTCTTTCTTTCTTGAGTAACTTATCCTCGCACTGCAGATGGACATCTTTCACATTTTCAAAATTTTGTTCTTTTCTCCAAAATTAAAACAAAATTAAATTTAAATTTTTAAAAATCTATATATTTTATGGGGTCAGATTCTGGAGTTTTCGGATATTCTGTTTTTTAGGGTTTTTGGTGTTTTTTTTTTTGTGATTGTTGTCTTTTTTTTACAAGATTCTCTTGCTGTGCAGCCAGTTCTGTTTTTTTAAGATTCTGTTCGTATTCTTTGATTTTTTGGAATTGTTCTGTGCTTTTTTTCTTTTCTTTTTTTTTTTTTTTTGGTGACGAATATGTTTTATTGTAAACAGAATTAAACCGTTTTTTTGGGGGGTTGTGCGGCAGTTATGTTTTTTATTTTATATTTTTTGGGGTTATGATTTTTGGTTTCCAGAGGGGAAAGGATTGTTTTGAGTTTTTAGGTTTAATTGTTTTGGAAAAATATGTAGGGAGCAAATATCTATGTTTGATGTGAAATGGGAGTCCTTTCTTGAAAAATTAAGTGTGTTATTCTGGGGTGGAAGTATCATTTCTATTGATTTTTCTTGATACACTTGGACTCTTAGATTTTGTTGCCACATCATTTATAATAAATCTACCACAAATTTATATGATTGTGTTTCTGTATTTTACTTCAATTTGAAATAAAATAAAAAAGGTGTTTAAAAGAATGAAGACCAACAATTTAAACAAAACATTCCTAAATATAAAGAATGTATGATTGATTAAAATCCTGATTATTTTACTAATTAAGGAGTGGCACAAATGACTATTCAAAAATTAGTAGTTAGTATATGACATGACTTTTGAAGCATGGTTTACTTTCAATAGCTCAAATTATTGTATCCTTGTATGTGTTTATAAAATTAATAGTTTTAATGGTTGTTTCCATCTCACCCCAATTCCAACCAAAGCTCAAATTCTTTGAGCAAATTCTCAAGGAAGGTTGATTCATGAAATCTTTTGATGCTTCACCTTGAAGCCCAAGTATGAAGTGACCCTAACTTACATGGTTTCCAAGTCAAGAACGGATTTGTTGGCATGTATGTGATCCTTGAGACACCAAATGTAAAGCACACACTCTGGCTCATTTATTGTGCAAGTACAGAATACAAGTCATTAGCAATTATTTGGTTCCAAGACCTCATCACATCCATGTCACTGGAATGGACTCAACCATAGAATTATTAGTAACTTATACCGTAATCCGCTACAATAACAATAACCTACTGAAGTCAAGGAGGACCCACTTGCAAGGTGATATTCTCCACTGAATAATTTGTCATCACCTTGGAATTAATCAATAGGAACTTAGTTACACTATTTGAGATTCCTTTTATGATGTTGTCACTGAGTTAAAATGCCTTCGTAAGCACAACTCACAAGAAAAATGTGTGACATTACCCGGCCATGAGAATGTACTGAGTCACTGTAGTTTATGTTCTGGTTTCCTTGCAGACTGTCAATTACTGAAGAGCTGTAGGCAACGTCTAGAATTTCATAAGGATTCTGAGTCAGTAAAGGTTCCCTAGAACTTGTTCCCAATCATCCAGAGTCCGAAGGACCATCTATTTTGGAGACTATTTTTTAAAATTGATATATTTTTTATCAAGTGAAATTAAATTCCATTGCCAAAGGAACCATCCAACTATTTTGGAGAATCTTTTATGCAAATTAAGGCCGAATCTCTGTATCAACCCATAGGTTTTCTTGGTGTTTTGGGAACAAAAACTACCAAAAATAGATCCTTATTGATACCAAACTCGTGATTTCTAGAATTAGAATTTAGTAATGGTAGGATCTTGTACCTACTTTGTATACAAAGGTGTATACCAAATAGGAGAGCAATCCAGCATACAAATCAAAAGATTATTAGGTTTAAAGTTATTATTAAAAGTCTTTTTAACACCGCCCGAGCTGTGTACCAAAGTTTTGATGCCCAAATTTATTTAACTTCGCAAAGCTTTTTATTCATAAGAAGTAATTGATTCTTGTATGTATTGAAGTCACCGAGTTTGAGCTCTAACTTTGCTTTGAAAGGACAATGATTATATCTTTGGTCATTAGAGATGTGCTGAAATTTCCTTAAACTTCTCAAATTTGAAACCCCCTAAAGGGTAACCTTTACATCTCTAGTCTAATATTCAAATTTTAGATATGTTATGGTCCATAAAAAGAACAACCACAGAAAATTACATCACAATGAAGGTTAAATTTAAGTTGATAGACATTTTTGAAGTTAAATCAATTCATTTTTGTAGAATTTCTTGGAGGGAGCCATGCAAAGACCCGTTGCCTTATCACCTTACTGTATAATTAATGAAATTTGTATGTGAATGGAAATTTACTTTAGATGAGATCTTCATGTTGGATGAGAAATGGACAAAAATTGACTATCAGATGAAATCAATATGTGAATAAAAATCAAATGAAATATGTTCATTGCCAAAAACCAAATGAAATGTATCTTGTAGATGAAACATACTTGTAGGAGGAAAATTGTCCACCAATAAGAATCACTCACACACAAATGTGTTCCTTTTAAAAATTAGTCTTATCTTTTTTTGCCTTCATATATAACAGGTAGCATAGGCAGATTATGTTAGATTGTGAGTGTTTGTGGCTTGTTTAAATTTGGATCAATCCCTTCTAAAAACTATAACCTTTGCATCATAATCTTGATTTCTTCAAAAAGTGTTTCATTAAAAAACTATCGGTAAAAAATATGTGTAGCAAAGATATTAAAAAAATCAAAAATTAAGGTGCCTAAGACAGCATGCTCAAAAGAGGTGCAACCAAAATATGGTATCAAGGAACTTTAGAAATTAAAGACTATAATTGGAGCCAAATGCGAAAAGCGTTGTGGAAATTCATTTCTTCAAAACTAAAAATTAGCCTTTAATTGCCATGGCATTTGAAAATATCACAAATAGAAAAGAAACCGTGAAGAAGGCCAAATCATTCATTCATTGAAATTCAATCATCAACTTATATCCTAATTGACTTCTTAATCAAATTTTAATACAATAATAAAAATTGAATCCAATAAAATAATTGACTATAGTAATTTTGAATAGGTATACGAAAAGAATAATTTGAATATATATTTTAAAAGAAATAGGAGGTACAATATTCTAATTAAAATCTCTTTTGTATTTATCATCCAGAAAATAAAATGTTTGTACTTCATACCTTAGCAAGTTCTTTTGAATGAATATATAAATAAGGTTTACAATGGTATATATGGATAGGAACAAATCAAATTATGGTTAATAAGGAAATGTCAAATTCCACTAAAATGATAAACTTTTGATGATTCTTGGAGTAAAAATTTTCCATTCTAAAGTGCTTTCTTTTGTGACACTCTCAAATGCAATTGTGTTAATTACTTTTATAAAAAAAGTCAGAGCTAGCATAAGGGTGTAGCAAAATTTTAGAAATATCCTTTGTTAAGGATTAATGACTTACATGGGCATAACATTTTTTAGAGGTATGAGAAAAATATTAAATTATATCTTGAAAAAGTTCTTGTATTCCCTATGTCCATAAAAAAGTTCAAAAATTCCATGTGATATTGATATTGTATGAACCTACCCAAAATCACAAGTATGAATGTTTATCTTTTAGAGATTAAGGCACTTATTTCTTCAAGAATGGATCTCTAATTGAAAATATCCTAGAAAACATCCCTCTAAAGTGTTTTTTGTGCTGTGTAGAACCAAAAAGTTAGCCACATTCTTAGACACCTGTTAAAATTTTGTGGTAATTTTGAACTAGAGGTATAGCTGTGGCGCAGAATGGATGACTTGTGTTATTCTTTTGGATTTTGTTGGGTATATTATGTTGGATAAAAAATCATTCACATGACTCTGTATCTCAAGGTTTCTTAAATTGTCCAACATTAATATGCTAGCAAAAAATCTACTCTTCATGCATTGAACATCATGTGGTGTCCTCCACATTGCTCATTTGTATATTACACTCTAAATGTGTCAATCATGACTCATGATCCATAAAACAAATGGCAGACGAGCTGATCCTACAATTTAGCTTCACAAAGTTATGGTGTAACTGATGATAAATTTGGGGAGGGTCACATGACAGTGATGCTCTTGTCTATTACAAATCTCCCACTGTAGAGAATGCAAGTTCAATGTGTGTCATGGGATATGTTCAAATTTAATTGTTAGCCGAGCCAGCCGGACTCAGGGTATGCTTGGTGGAGTTTTGGCAGTCTCTCCAGAAAAGTATCAGGCAGTCTTCAAGCAGTAGGGCCCATTCTCGCTCAGCCCTGAGCCCAACCTGTGCCATGCTTGAGTCATGCCAAGAGTCATGGCAAGAATTCAAAGTTTTGGGTTATAAAAATGCAGAAATTGTTGTTTTATTGTGGTTCATTATGTGAGCACCGGAGCCCAAGCCCAACATGCAAGAGCCTAGTATTTGAAATCAACAGAAAAAAAAATGAGAATTTTAAAAAGTAAATCTTCACCTTTAATTCGAGGATATTGAATGAAACTACCAGTATAATTTACATATTCAACATGGAAAATTGTGTTTTAGCCTTTCTTTCAAATGTTATATCCATATCCATATCCTTGATGCCTTTGTGATTCTTCATTTTTATAAAAGATCATTGACAATTTGTACTTCAAATTGACATGATAGGGACCTATTATGTTTTTGATTGACTCATGTGTAGACATGTGTCATTAGCCCCAAAAACTCCTCGGTTTGTTTTGATGGACAATTGGGACTTTGAGAAATTTTCTACAATACTAATATCAAATGTAATGTTTTGAAACTCCACGTAAACATAAAGAAATGCAAGAGCGTGGTCAAATTTTATTATCTTGCTTCAGGCTTTGGAAAGAATATTTATTATGTCCAGACCATATATAAAGTGTATGAAGGGAAGATTAGATTTATTTGCTATGTCTCTCTACTACCTCTAAGATTTTTTCATTCAAGTATCTATTACAATTTCCTTTAAAATTATCAAAATAAATCTTTCTACAGTGGACAAATTTATCCTAAAAGTTGCCGAATTTTTGTCATCTATAGAAAAATGTCTTAAAAAACAACATAAGAAAACTTTGACAATTGTTTGAGTGAATTTTTTTCACTATAGAAGGATGTTTTTCATTTTATTTAATATTTTTTCCCAACCTCAGAGGCAATCACGCTAGTTATTTGACTAAAAAAATTCAAGGATACTAACAAGGTGTAGCAGACATATTGGAGTTGTCCAACTGGTGGATAAAACCGCTTTAGCCACCAATTTTTATTTTTTGATGTTTAGTTGGAAAAAAAAATCACATTCCTAAGAAACTTTTCCAAATCCCTACATTCATAAAAAAATTCAAAAAATTCATATTTGAAATTGACATCATAAAAACTTGATAAAACATCAAAAATTCCATTCCATGACTATTGTCCTTGAGAGGCTAATCAACATTGTAATTAGCTTTCTTCTTATTCAGAAACATAGAATTGCATTTTTTATTCTTGATATCCTTTCAATCCATTAATCCAATGAAATCAGGAAGGAACAAAAAGTAGGGCAGCCTCCAAAAACGCAACATTGTGACAAGTAGAGACTACAAAAGGGGCGCTAAGGATTGGGGTACACAAAATTGTAGCAATCCATCTACTGTGATTTGTGTAGTGCTCGCTGGAAGTCATGCGGGGTGTAAGTCAGGCTTGTTTGGAGTCATGAGCCGGTCCAATGTTGTCAAAAAGTACTGCTCTAAACTTGCATTACCATGACTTGAGAATACAAGGTTGGTCATGAGAAAGCTGCTGGATGACCTACTTCCAACCCAGCCACAAGGGCATTCTGACCTCAGACTTTTCGCTTTTCTCAAGGAGTCCACAAAAATTGGCTTTGAGGTTCAACATAAGTTACTGGGTTTGGAAATATTATGGATTCTTCAAATGTTCACACAACACAAGTCGGACAGTCAATGTATTGCCATGCTCAAGCATACATTGGCTGAATAACTTAGAAGAAATATGGAAGTTGAGTGAACAACACTCGTCAAATACAGTACCTGAACTTGTCGCCAATCTGATCTGAGTTGAGTATACTGTACTGTACATGGAGAGAGTATTGAACAGGGCAATAATCATGGTCAATTTTGACAAATATTTTCCAAGAAAGTAAAATCAAAATATGTTATCAAAATTCACTTCTATTTTTTTTTCATAAATAAAATCCCCAATTCTAAGAGGTGTTGATGAACATTATTTGAAAATTTTGCGCAAGACAAAACAATTTTTTCAAAGAAAGAGGTTGAAAAAGCACAATTTGGGGGTGGATCGAACAGACACTTAATTCACTTCGGTCTCCTTCGGAGACCGTAGTTTCTCTTCTTCTTGACAAAGCATGAGAGATGCAACATTTTTCTAAATTCATTACAAGAAGTAGATCATCTAGATTTTGGTTTATATAGTGATCTTATAATAATCGGTGAACCACAAAATTCCATTTGGGTTGAAGTATTATATGATTTTGGTTTCATCAACAAATAGTCAAGAATGTAAAAACAAATAAACCATATTTTTTCTACCGTGTAGACGTGGGTTCTTGTACCAATACCTTTGCAAACCTTTTGTAGAACGAGCATAGGCAAGACACATTGGTGCTTTACTGCTACCCCAGCCCCCTGCCCCGAGGTCTCATGCTGACATAATTTGGAGAATCTAGAGAGCAGTACCGCGGCTGCTGGGGATGCTCTGAAGCACCTGAGAAAATACTGCCAGCATGCTTCTTGGTATTTCACAGATTGTCCAATGTCTACCCCAACTGAACTGATCAGCCTCAAATTGCGAATAAGTATATGCCAAATTGGCAAATAGTTGCCATGAACTTGGTTCTCATAACTAACTTTGCTAGGTCTTGGGTTTGACCGGTATGTGTACAGTACAGTTGGGTAATATGTTTGACTTGCATACCATACGAGTGAATATTGGTGCATATGGTATGGTTGGTTGCGGTCAATCAGTGTCTCTGATTGGAGGGTGGTATCACATAAATTGCCAAACCTGTTAAACAAATGATTTTGTTCCGCAGACATACCCTTTACCATTTCTGTTGTTGAGTATTTTTCTTTTAAATAAGAAAAATATTCTCGTACTTTTATACTATGCACCTGGATATGGGAATCCGGAACCTTTCCAATGCAAATAAGTTAGCGGGTGACAAGTTGACCACTCCATTCTGCTGAACCATACAATTTCCTTGACTTCAATGTTCACGGTCCTTGGTACAAGTGGGACTCTACTTGAAACACTTCACCTCCATTTCTAGTCATAAAACAATTTGCAATTCTAGTCATTCTGATTAACTCAAGCTTATCCCTAAAGTCCTTGGTCCCTCCTGAAAGACTTTCATTAATTTCTTTGATAACCATAATAATTAAATTGGTTTTTTTTTTAATAATTTTTTTAAAAATAAAATTTAATCAAAGAAACAATCTAATTTCTATTTAGTATTTTGGATACTTATGGAATATGAAATTATTTTTGAGTGCGTTTTTTTATTTTAAATTATTATTTTTGAATCAGATTTAATCTCCAAAGAACGATTTTTTATTGATTTTTTTTTAAGTAATTTTTAATGCAGTTTATTGACTGAATTTAAAATATCATAAAGGCTTTCTATTGAGTCATATGTTGCTATTATATTCTCAGTTTTTATAAAAGTTAAGATGATTTATGTGGTTAATTAAAAAGATATATTAAATTAATAATACAATAAAATTAAAATGGAGCAGAATAACCTAAGACTCACATTCCATAACTTCTATTTCAAGATCATGGTGAAGTTCTTTGTATGCATTTATGCATATTCTTGAAATTAGAGAGATGTTTATCCTTAAGAAATTATGCGTTTAAGTATGATATTTCTATAAAATACATTCTACTCAAATGGTAGAAGAATGCTTAGCATTACATAGCAAATAATCGAATGAAATGATATCTCAAAAGCCTACTGAATGTATATTATATTATGATTTTAATAATGACAATGATAATAAGAAAGATAAAATCATTCATGATTATATATTAATCAATTTGTGCACAAAGTCTTATATTATGTATAGTTTATTATCTTATAGATAACATATATTACTTGAAATAATAAATATTCAAATCAAATATTTAATATAAGCACGTTAATTATGTTATGGATAGCTTTCCATATATTATGTAAAATTTCAACAGCATCAAGTAATCATATACGCACTTATAATGCTACTTCCAAAGTAAACTAAATGTTTCAATTACGAATCACAGATAATAAACAAAAAACACTTCTTAATAAATTAACAAATATTAAAAAAATTATGTCAAATTTATATAAATCAAGAGCAGATTCTCTGGTCACGGCTTGTAGTAAATACCAGTGCTCCAGTAATTTTTTGTGCAATTTAATTTTACAAACATCCATGCATCATAGTAATGATTATCATGGTTGCTTACCTACTACAATGCATAATTGGATACACTTGGAATCTATGGAACATAAAATTTTATGTTCCTCGAATGCATCTCATACATCTGAACCTGAAAATTTCATCTTCCTCTTTCTTGAGTTGATTTTCAAAATATAAAAGAGTAAAAAAAAATTTCGACACGAAGATGTTGAACCTAACATACCCCTCGTGTGATGCTTCATTGACATGGGTAATTTCCCTTCCATTTTTTTCCAAGAATAAAATGAAAAAGTCCAACATAAGGAAAAGGCCAAGACAAGTTGGGCCAAACAAGTCAAAGAAAAGTATGCCGGGGGAACACCAGGGGAAGGGAAAGGTCCAGGGGGTGACGTCGCCCCCAATACCGATTCCGTGGAACCGGTCGTCCAGCCACGGAGATACCGACATGGTTCCGGGGAGAATGGCTTATCCACACCGCCACACAGTAGTTATTTGTTGTCTAGTTAACGGAACAGAGAGTGTCGGAGCCAGTTGTTTGCAATGAACTGTATCCCATGCACTCTACACTACAGTAACTTACAGTGCCCCTTTTCCAATTCTACAGTCTAACCTTGATAATATCACACCATCCGTTTCACCATAGTGTGTGATATAAACAAGGTGTGACATATTTGATAATGTCACATTTTGAAGATTTGTGCATAATGTGATATTATCAAGGTTAGAGTATAGCCAAATTCATACAATCTGTCCATTCATACAATCTGTCCATCCATAAACTCTGTCCATCCAACCATCACATACATCCATCCATATTTGATATTATCACATTTATACTCCGGATTTTGGAAAAATAGTGACATTATCAAGGGTGACAGGGATAGTAACGAGGGAGTTTTACACTAAGAAAATCGGTTTCAAACTTTTAGGTGACAATATCAAGGTGTTCTATTAACAAGGGTGACATTATCAAGGTTAGACTATACTGTGCAATCCAACACCTACAATACAGTGCCATGTACAGCGGAGTAGGTATTAAGTTCATAGTTTACGGCACACTAATTGCTTCACAATTGCAGATTTACCGTCACTAAAGAAACCGTAGCACTAAATCACCATTTGCTTATAAAAATAATAACATAATAAATAATAGATAAATTTAGAATTTAAAAATTTAAAACATACCGTAGCACCTTAGCAGGATTGCCACCTAGCGAACTAATACTTTAAAAAAAAAAAAAAAAAAGGTTTTCCTTACAAAAACTGAATTCCTCCCATTATTTGTTTAGCAAAAGATCAGCACAAATGTGTAGATGGCTTAGAAACATCAAATTTTCCAAGGAAAACTTACCAGATGAGTCCTTGGACCCTCACCTCTTTTTCTTTAATTGGATTTAAATCTACAATTTTTTTAATTCACTACCTTGTAACAAAAAAATAATAATTAGCTAGGTTGGTTGAATATTCATGATAATTCTTTAGAAGCTTGTATTTTCATTTGTGGTTTCTTCTAATTTTAAAAATACATTCCATCATTTACATGTTATCAATTGTCATACTTTTCAAACAATAGTTTAGTGAACTTTGTGTTGACTAAAGCATTTTCTGGTATTTTAATTTTTGATTGGTTTTATTTATTTGTTTACAAATATAATTTCTTTAACACTTTCTTTGTCACAGTAAAGGCATTGGTTTGTTTAGGGAGATGATATTGTAATAGCACTTTAGATAGTTAATCCAAAATTAAAGTTTAATTTATACTAAAGCATTATGCAAAATTTAATACCAAAGTGAATTCATTTCTAAAAGAACGTTGTTCTGAAACTATTTTTTAGATTTGGAACATGTTCCTACATTGTCAATTCTTTTGATATTTTGTTTTGAATGTAAGGATGTGATAACCTTGCCTAGATAAAAGTTACTATGCTCAAAGTAGATTTTGAAACTTCTGAAGCAATTAAGAAATGATGTCACATCCTTGTATTGTTTAAAAAATGTAATATACATATAGGAGTAGTCAATTTTGATTGACCTCCAAATACGGTAACTCATAAGTACGCTTCGCATGGAATGTAGATAGGCTCTAGACTACCGGTTTAACTTGTTTTTCAGAAGAAATGAATTGTCTTGATTTTGTTTAATAAGGTCCCAAAAAATAAGTTTTATCATCACTTTGAACATTGACACCTTTAACCCCTAAAGTTCCTAGACTATGTTAATTTCACCAAAAAAACGCTCCAAAACTGCCATTTCCAATGTAAAAAGCTTCAATGACTAAAACATCATTTTTTTTAAATTGTAACTGTAAGATCTTTAATTAAATTATTGTAATAAAAAGCTCCAAAAATTTCAATATAATCGACCATAGAGATTAGAAGATTATAACAATTGAAATTTAAAAACAAACTTTTTTGACAAGAGTTTTGACTAGGTTGACACACTCTAACTTTTGTTTTCTTAGGTTTTTTGCATTATAGATTTTGGGGGTTTTGGTGCATGTCAAAGAAGACTAAGTTAGGTAATTTTATAAAAAACATTACACCAGAAAGTCAAGTGTAGCATGTTGAAAACAATATTTTTATTAAGCAGAATACATAAGAATGCTAAATCTTATTTCTTTCCTAGAAATTCCATTATTCATTAAAGTCCCAATCCAAACGGTCAAAGTAAATATTGATGTCCATATTTTCATTGAAAAAAAGAAAAATCCTAAAATAGTATTTTTCCTAACTTTTATGAAGGAAAGAAGAAGTTTTTTTGGTACACTTCCCGAAACGGTGAGAGAATTTTGATATTTCGTGGAGTGAACATTATGCACTCAAAGTTGTTTTTTGTGGAAACGTCAAAGATGACATCATGAAGTATTTATAGAAATATTTTCAGAGTATTTAGCATGGCTGCCCGATTTGCCCATTGAACAGCTTTTTCCACTACAGGTACCATAACTATTTTTATAAATGTCCAATTGAAAGAAAAAAGTAGATTCCCTCAAAGTTCTTGTTATGGCCTACATTCACAAAAAGTTTCAAAAAATCTCGACTTCAATTGAAGTCACAAATACATGCCCAAATTCTAAAGAAGCTTATTTTAGGACTATGGTCCTTTAGGGGTTAAACATAAAAGATCATAAAGTCTACAAAAATAACCACATATTTTATAATAATTGAGATTATGATCTTATGTTTGAAGGTGAAAAAAATAAATACTTTTTCCATCTTATTTTCTTATGCATGAAATGGCAATTTTAAAGTTTTTTTTGGTGAAATATAGTAAACAAGTATAAAGGATTATTATGAAAAGCCATCTAATATCTACACGTGTTGTAGAATCTTTTCAACCTTGATTTTGAGTACACATGTCTTTATATTTAGGACTCTATCAAGATAAAAGTATCTAAAAATAACAATTTAAGCTACTTTAGTACTTTGAAACCAACTACAAATTAGAAAAATAAATTCTTATAAAAAGATATTTTATGAGAAATGCATAATTTTCTACAATTTTATTTCCAAGATTGAAACCGCTACAATTTTGAAATTGAAATTACATCATGATTCATTTTGTATACAAGTTTTTCTTATCTCCAAAACATGTGGTATTGTCCACAAACTACCAACTATTTTCTACGAATGTTTGCCATGCCATTGGTTTGGCCTTCTTTCTAAATAACGAAATGTGGTGGTTTTGAGTAAGTGAAGGTAGATTTAGCATAAATCTATTATGTAATATTTGAGCCATAATGGCAGAAGATGCTTTTATATTACTTTCTACTTTAAACAAGAAACTACAAACTTAATTTAAATTAAAAATTTAGAACCTTGAACAAGTCAAGACTTCTCTGTGAATTAAGGTTATGGGAAATCTGCCTTATGCTTAGGTTGGGTTTAAGTTAGTGACTCATGTTGGTATCCGGAAGTGGTAATTACATATTTTTACTACGTGGGTAGGGTCATCCATCACTCATGAGGCTTGGTATTGGTATCAATATGGAAATAATATACCTGATTCCGCACGCCATATCTTCTTCTTCGTCATGAAACGAAAATGAAAGTTGCTGCAGGCTACCAATCCTTTCCTATGTATTGCCCAATGACAGATCAGGTGGTCCTTGATTGTTCAATCATGGTGCATGAGAAGACAAATAACGCCCCTTCCCTATCAAGCCTCGAAGCACCGTCAATGATAAAAAATAAGGCCAACAAGATTTGTCACTAAGTGATGTGGCTAGGTATGGGAGGTATGATAACAATATGAAAGTTTTCCCAAAGTTCATCAGAGCTGGAGTTTCGTAGCCTGCCCTCTTCAGTGTGTGATGATTTTTGCGGAAAAGATTGGACAAATGATACAACTCATTGGCCTATGTTAGTGTCAGAGCTCAGTGCACATCTTTGTCTTTGCAACTGTTTGCAGAAGTTGTCACTTTCTGCGGTTAGTTCTCTTCTGAAGAACGTTAACCCCTAAAAATCCAGGAAAGCCGAAATGGGTTTTTGCTGTTTTGGGCACCCAAGATGAAGGGGTTAAAATTCATATTTTTGCCTAAGATTCTTACTAGATGCTCTTTATAGTGCAAAGTGTATGTGGTAAAATTTTCAAAGCCAAAATCCAATTTTCAGACCTTCATCTAGAAATTGTAGGTTTCAAGTCCAAAACGGGCAGCTTAAAATTGGGGTTTTTAAAATTTTTTTTTCTTGAAATATTTTCATGACCAAACCACCACTCAAATTCCAAAGAGACCCAAGTCAAAAAATAAACCAATTTTACAAGGGCAGCCTCCAAAAATTACAAAGACAAGCTTCAAATTTTTGAATTATTTCTTTCAAAATTCGTCAAAATTTGAGATTTTAAAATTTTTCAAAAATAATTTCGCCCCAAAAATAAAAAATGTATAAAGGCACCTAACCAACGTTTAGATTTTCTAAAACCAAGTATACGTAACGTCATACATGTTTTACGATATTAACATTTTTAAACCCGCTTCTAGAAAACAATTTTTTTGAAGGTTTCAAAAAAAAAAAAGTCTCTAAACTTTTGCATGGAGGTACCCAACTTGATTACCTACATGGAAAAAAATATGAGCAAAATGTTTGGGATAATGAACATCAAGTCCCCATTTTCACCATTTACCCTATGTCGTTCGGTTTATACCAAAAAAAACTTTTGCTGCAACTTTGAACATTATAATCTCACAAATGGTAAACATCCAATGGTTAAAAATTTCATCAGTACTTCTAAAGAGGGTAAAGTACAAGATCTTACGGTTAGATGTCTAAAAAAAGGAAAAAAAACCGGTCCAAACAGTCATTCCCACAAAGTGGTCAGAAATGACAGTTTTGAAACTTGGAGCTTCCAAAAACGACCGGATTTTTAGGGGTTAATGGTCTTTTTTATTTCTTTATTTCTTTATTCCTTCTTTAAATAATAGAAAGCTTCAGTTTCCATATTTAATTTAGAATTTATATTCTAGCTAAGAAATGAAATAGAAGTTTTTTTCAGACAAAAGTTGCACTCTTTCATTATGCTTACATAACATAAAGGATTTATTATGTCATTATGTCTAGGGTGATCATTTACATAGACTCTCTATATAACAAAAAATGAATTTCTACAAACTTCTCTTAAATTGGTAGTTCATGCGCCCATCTGCACTCAATGCGGAGGTTATTAAAGTGTTTTTGTGATTAGAGGTCAAAAGAACTTGACTACTCCTGTGATGTGATTTGCAGAGAGTTGTGAAAAAGGTGGAGAGCCCTCACAGATTAGGGTTACAAATGGTGCAAAGTGTGTCCCCGCTTTATATATCCATACCCCCGGTTTAAGGCATAAAATCATGGAAGTTTTTTTGCCATGTGCATTTGGTCACTTGTTTGTTTTGAAATAATTCTAGTTTGCTACATGTGTATGAGAGATTTTTAGAGCTTCTAAAGTATATGGTAGTGTGGAGCTAAAGCATAGTATAACATGACTTGGTGTGGTGGAACTATTTGTGATGCCTTCTGATTTATAATTACTAGACTCTTTCATCCCTTCTTTTTATTTGTATGTAGGATGTAAGGTTTGAATTTTCTTGTGACTAGATTAATAAGCTATGAAGGGTTGTTCATACCTTATCTACAAACAAAATCTTAACTATGGTTTTTGGTTGTGTTTATTGGAATATGTGAGGTCCTTTACATCAAAATTCTTCTTACTTTACAACACCAACATTCAAGCATAAAAGGATTTACGAGAACTTAAATTATTTTTCATTTGATATTGTATAAGTAAACAAAATATTTCCGTACTTTTTAATCAATTTACAATATAACTAATATTTTGTCTCTAAAAAATAAAATATTGCGAGAGTTGAGGATTATTTATTTATGTTATGTCATTGAAGTAAAAGCCATTTTTTAGAAACAATTATTGAAGTTTTCAAAGACATACATAAATGAATAATTTTAAATTTGATAATTTGGTATTCAAAAATATAAAATATAATTTTTCTTTATTAATTATCATATTATCTATTAAAAGATGTGGAAATTTTACATATTTACATTAGAAAGGAATATTAAAAAACTAGGAATATGAGATTATTATTAAAATTTAATGGTATGATAGTACTATGATAAAAATCAAAAATTATACAAAGAATTTTATTGAATTTGTAATTTGGTAATTTTCAAATTTTTTATTTCTAAGCCTTTTCCAATAAAATAAGTTTAAACTACACTATTTTTAAGCATCATTTTGAAAATGATCAGGTAAAGCATGATTTTTATTAGCGTACGTGATAGGCCAATTCGACACTTTGCTGTCGAATAATTATTACTATTTTAGGATTTTCAATTCGACAGTTCAATTTCCGTGCCAATTTCATGTTTTTTGAGTACAAATATCATTTTTTCTAAAAATAGAAATTGCCAGATTTTTCGGCGATTTCAATTTTAATTTAATTTCCGTTGAACTGGCCTATCACATACGGTACTCAAATTAGATAAGTTTGGAATCTAACAAAAAAAACTTTTGTTGAAATTTAAATTAGATAAGGTGCAATATATCTAAAAGATTTCAATCATTCAAAACGTCAAAAAATAACATTTTTTGCCATTAGGAATTAAAGCCAGAAAACTCATTTGATTATTATTTTTTTTTTTTCATATCATAATTATATGGAACAATCAATTACTTTTTGTTTTTGCAAGTGATAATCTATTTTTGGTATATTTGAGGAATTTCAAATTTTATTGAAGATACGAATTCATATTGTTGAAATGTCAAAATTGAACTTGCCATTTCATGTGGCAAAAGAAATTAAAAACCCACACAATCGATTGATTACTTTTTGAACACTTTTTGGACACACTAATTAGATTATTTTTGTTTAAAACCATCAAAGTTTGTCTAATTTGTTCATTTCAATCAAGTAAAAAGACCCTAAAATGGAAAGTAGGAAATTATGCACATCAATGGAATCAAAACATATATGCCTATAGAGTTTTTTTTGAATTTTTTTTTTTTTGTATCCATTCATAGATGAGGAAAAAAAAGATGAATTTTGGGATTTGCAAGCATTATAGTGCATAATTAACTAATTTTTTTAATAATGAAATAATTATTTTGTACTTTACACAATTAGATGTAGGTCATATTCAAAAATAATATAAAAGTAAAATTGTTTGATATTCCATTTGCTTGATTCTATGGATTTTAGGTTAGGTGGACATGATTTACTTTTTCAACTAAAAAATCAAATAAAATTACTTCAAAATCTTTGATTATTTTTTAAACTTTTTTTCTTGATACCTTAAAAGTACAGACAACTAAAACCACATCTAATGAAGTCTTACTTTATTAAAATTAAAATGTGGATTTTTTGACACACCAGCATCTAGTGCAATTGTTCATGGACAACTTTTTTGGATACCCCAAGCTTACCATTGCCCAGAATTTCGACACATAGTCATCATTTCATTTCTTGACTTAGATTTTTACATAGTGAATGTGAGTTTGATCTATGTCTTTTCAACATACTAAACAAACTTTTGTCCAAACATTTGTCCATTAGAACTGAAACATTCCATACTAATAAACAACTATTCATTCAAAACATACTTTTAAGCTTCACTAGAGGATTGAAATTTTGTGTTGTAAATTGAATATTACTTTCTGGTATCACAAACCTGTGGATTTAAGCCACAATAATCCAATTGCCTTCCAAGTAACAAGTTTCAATTTGCAATTTGATGTAGGAAGGTTGAGAGGTGATTGGTCTAAACATGCACTGATAAGATATGTTTTCAGCAACAACATAGTACTCCTTGCAACGCTATCTGTTTGGGGAATGGTGACATATTTCATCTGGGTTGTGACTTGACCAAGTGGTAAGAAAGTGCATGTCGTGGTGTTCCAATCAAATCCCAAACCCAGAGAAACATGTACATGCAAACTAATTCCTTTTGGTACCCCTTGCAATAACATAGGTACACGCGGCACTTCTTGTGTGGTCACTTAGGTAGTTGATTGTCTTGGTTTTCTGGAATAAACAAGTTTCAAATTCCACATGATAGTCCTAAACTACAGACACAATCAATCACGGATGTGTGTTACTGCAGATTTGCATGAACTCAGTCAAGAAAGCTTACAACTAGGCAAACCCAACCCATCCTTCATCAACCACCATCATTGTTGTTAGTGCAATAAACAAATCGGTCAAATTTTGATATTTCATTTTCATCTATTTATTTTGTAGCCACCATGACCATGACCATGACCATGAATGACCTGGCCAAAATGGAATGTAAGAACAGTTCACATCCCCTGAATGGACACCAGGCAATTTCAAAGTGCACAACATGCAAACTAGTATATCCTTTCATTGTATTCATTAAACTCTGAGTCAGACCCATGGAGTTCATACAACCCATTGAATTCAGAACCTAGAATTATCCAGTATACTACACAAGCTAAACATCCTGAAGAATCAAGTCATCTGAATGATGTTTGTAATGTTTTTAATAATCTATAATGTTTTTGTATCAAGAATTTGTACCTCTTCAAGGGCACCATCTTCTGCACAAACTGGTGAAGAATGCCGTATTTCCACTGACTCGTTGCTTGAAAAGGCACAATCTTGTCAAAGATTCAAGGAGATCGATCCTTAATACAAACTCCTTGAGTTGCATGAGATTCAAGCATTGTCAGCCAGCGTTGAAATGATTTACTCAAGGCCAAGTTTCAGCAACGTCGTCCAAGTTGGTGAAGCAAACAAATCCGTCCTTGATCGATTCTTCTACGACCAAGTCCATAACAGGAGTCTAGACCAAGACAGCGGACAGCCCAGTGCATGTAGTTTACTTCTGATACACTATCTGTGGAATTGTACAACATCAACTTCGTCCGAAACAATTGTTGCAGGACTACAAAGGATGGTTGAAGTACCTCCAATCAACAATCTGACATCTATCAATAATGCTCTCTCAGATAGAGGTTTGGCGTCTCGCAGATGAGTAGTTACAGTATCTGTGAACTCTATACCGGTACCGGTACCCACTTGTGATACTACTACTGTTGTGGATATGATATTCCTGAGTGTGTCATTGCCCAAGAGATGATATGATACATTCAACGAGACTCAAGTGCCTGACAATGATTGAGGCCGAAAGGAGGCGGACTCGTTGTGTGGGAGTACTGCAGTTTGACTCGGTCTTACGGCTCTTAACAAAACCGAGGACCGCTTCTGATCACCTTGTTTTTCTCACTTGTTGCATTCTCGAAACCGACCATATGGAGGTTTTAGGGGTCCTTTGGAACTGTTGCACAAGCCTGGCATGTGGGATGGGTCGCAGAACATCATGAGTCTAAGGATGGCCACAGTAGCTACGAAGCAGGGTATTATGTGAGGACAGATCATGTCTGCAGCGGATAGTGGAAATATCATTGATCTCTACTGATACGGCCCGTGAGACTAACTCCATACCTAGGAGATGATCCAATCTGAGATGCGTGCATTATGACATGGAGCGCAACATGTGTGCATGGTAGGTGAAAGGACCGAGGATTGGCAGGATTTGCAGGTAGAACTAGGGCTTAGGCTCTAGTTCTGAGCTTGCAAAATCGGAATGGCATTACTTTCACCACTAGCTTTGGGCATTTCCAGAAGATGGGCTCCTTAGTATCACCCATGAAAGAGTCGTCACGTGTTCACTATGTCATTTCTGTTTTCGCATACCATCGCCTAAGTACCTGAGCAGGAATGGCTGTTGAGGGAGCCTTCCATCAGGCTGGTCCAAGTATGGGTAGTGACATTAACGGATCAGGCGGTGAAGAGGAGAGGAGAGCGAATAATTTCAATTGGTCGCCATTCAAACCTTTGGCGTGGAAATGATGGATATTCTCGGTGTGATAGGCAACGATCCATTCAATTAGAGGAAGCACTCGATCCACTTAGCACACGACAGTGATTAAGGTGAGGGGTTGATTGCCATGTCCATGATTTTGACTAGTTCTTTGGCGTTTCTTTCATTTGCATTTTTGTCAAGGAAAGAAGTTTCGGAATCAAGCATGCTGGCTTCTACGATTCTGCGAACTCCACGAATACTTTCGTAAATTTGGTTAATTAAGTTAATATTTCTAATTAAGGTCCCAAAACATAAGTTTACGGAAGTTGCGATGAAACGATTTGGAACGTCTTTCAATCTGTTCCAAAACATATTTCGAAACGATTCAATGCTACCATTCGTTTCTTATTTATTTTAAAAGCAATCATTCATTTTGTTACATTTCGATGCTTCTGAAGAATTTGAAACGAGCCTTGGAACTACGAACATGAGCTTCAAGGGCATGTAGACTTGATCGGGTGTTCAGCAACTTCTTAAACATATGAGATCAAACCAGAGTGCAGTATTATGAGACGAATTTTGGCCCTGATTTTGAATGAAGGGACATGAAAATGCCCCACGACATTATTTAGATACCGTACACAGGTTATGGCATACACATACAGAACGATAAACATGTCGATCAAAAAAGTCTAGTACTTCAAAGGTACCACAGTTTTATTTATCTAATTCTTTAGAGCAAACAGAAGTTAATTCTATTGTCAAAGAATTGTACACTCAATATGGCATAAGGTGGACCATATTAATAAGCCCATAGAACCCTCTCACGCTTAGACATATATTCTGAAACAAGGAGCCATGCGGTTGTGAGTTTACATGCCCATGGATCCTTTTCAAGCTCCATTTTCGTATCAAGATGGAAAGCTGAGGCGACCCTGAACATGAGCTCATACGTTTTTTAACACCGGAGATCGGTGCCGGGGTCGACATTGAGGGCCTTGCAGAATTTTGTGTAATACTTGACTCGGTTCTCCACTCGCTCGTCGTAGCCATGGCCGCACTCCTGACCTCCATTGATAATTCTGATAGTGCCTGCAAAGCTTGGGGGATTCTTGATTATTTGGTCATGACATCCTCGCCGCACCCAGAACCAGAGTGCTGTCTTGAACGCCGTTGCGCCGCTTCTGGCAACCTGATCCGGGTCGGCAAGAAGAGATAGGCCCAGGTCCTTCCCACATGCACCGTAGTTGTAGTTCCTGGACGTTCATTGCAATTAGTCAAGACATCAACTTATACATTGTCCATGATAACTCTTCAATATTCACGTCAACCTAAATCGACAATCTCAAATAAGATCAAGCTGAAACTCTTTAATAATCTGTACTTGTTAGATATTCTAAACATTCATGGTGGACTGAGGACTTACCATGACAGCTGAATGGGCCCACGGCCGAAGTACTTCTTCCCAGGGGCACACGGATACTGCTTGTTGCTTGCATCGCAATATACTTTGTTCGGGTCAGTTGGCCCGTTGATCTCCTCAACGTAATACAAGCCTGCAATGCCCAAGCACATGACCCAATCAGGCACAACAGTGCTTTCAACAAAAATGAAATCACATGTGAGTAGTGAAAAACTGGCTCTAGTCAGACACCTGCAAGCTCCCTAAGAGCTCAGTTCTTGAGCAGATTAAACATTGTGGTGAGTGAAATGATAAGATCAGAATGTATTCTTCGTACCTCCGGACTCTTGCTGGACGTTTCCAAAGAAGGCCGCGATTTCGCGTTTATTGGCGGCCGTGCTGCCGTTGTTGCCGAACGTGGGGTAAGCCGAGGCCGCCTTGCTGAACTCCTCGAAGGTGTAGAAGTTCTTCTTGCGGTTGGGGAACCACGCCTCGAACACCGCCTTGGTGAAGAAGCTTTTCCAGCTCGATCCAGGCGGTCCAGGTGGTGGGGGAGTAGTCGGCGGAGGGTTGCTGTAGCAAGGGCCGTTTATACAGCCAACGCCGCAGTAATCACTGGTACTTCCACAGTAGCCCCACTGGCTGCAGCAATTGGCATTGTCAGGGCACGCCTTGGAGCTTGAGCATGTCACATCTTGCAACAACGCACGAGTCGACGCAGCTGATCCTTGGATCATCAGCACTGCAAGCAGGACCACCAACATAACTGCAGCATGGGATCCATGGTAACCCTGACCTCTCCACATGATGACAATAGCTACAAACACCTGATTTCTGCAATGGAATGTTATTCTAGACTGTACTCCAATTGAACAATGAAGCAACTGTGAATTCTAATGCTTGACTGATGTGTTGTGCGAATGAGTTGGTGAGCTTATATAGGATATGAGACGCGGCATAAGTAAGTTAGAGCGAAGTAGTGGCAAGGGATGGGGTGTAGTGACTCTACAAGTTTGGCGACAAATGTAAGTTATGAGCATTGTACCGTCTGTATTGACTTCGGTGAATTCTGATGCAAATATCTATACAGAAGTATTGACCATTGCTCTCCGCAGTGGTAGTCAACTTGGAGGTCGTGACTCCTGATTCTCTGTTTCAATTCAACTGTGATAGAGGAAAGGTCCGAATAGTTGTGATTTCAACTTGTTTGGTTATGTTGAAGAAGTGTGTTAGACAATTTGTTTCAAAGAACTGCTCTTAAAAGTTTGGCAGAATTAATTTAGATTGCTACGAAATTATGCATTTTCCAGAAGTTTTATTCAGAAGCTGTATACGACAGAAGATGCAGAAAATGATGAATTGAAGTTAAGTATATGATGAATAATTTATAGCAAATTAATTGCAGTCAAAGCTATAGGATCAATGGTTATGGTCAAGTAGTGGACATTCACGTCACCGAGGAAGCTACCAAGATTGTGCAGCCTAATTGTGTGTAAAATGAACAGTATTCTCCATTACTAGGTGTGCCCACTCTTGAGGTACTAGAGCACTTTGGAGCACAGTTGTTGCTTTGATTTGAAGAATGAAGTACATGATTACTGTCTAATTAGAAGAAATTCAACAACATGTGCCTGATCAGCTCAATTGTTTGACCACATTGCTACTCTAAAGCAACAGCTGCACAATTAGGGAAGTCAAGGCTGCCTAACTTAGGAGTACCCACAATTGACTGCCACACATGTTCCCAGAATATGCTTTGAGTTACATGGGTAGAATGTTGCATTCCGGACCCCCGGCCGTGGATGTCACTCATGCACACATGTGAGTTGCCTTGAATGTGCTGGATATGAACATTTGAGGGGTGGTCATGGCTGGGGTCGGAATGGCGCATGTGACCCAAGTTACATTAGTAAAATTCCCCTTTGATGATCTGAAATATGGACGAACATCAAAGTGATAAGTTAGGGATATAACGTTAGTTTGATGTCATCTTGGCTTCTAAAGGGCATCCAAATCATAACAAAATAGCATCGTAAACATAGCATTAAAACGAGATAAACCAATACTCCACAAAGTTGAAGTCAAAATGACGCCAAAATGGTATGAAAATGATTTTCAAAAAACAAAAGTTATTAAAACATCAAAATAACAAAAAAAACTATTTTAATATTATTTTGGGGTGATTTTGATGTCATTTTGGCTTATATCATTTTCTTGTCATTCAAATTGGTGTCATTTTAATTTCAATTTAACATTGTTTTATCTTCAGATACTTCAATGTAAACTTTAGCTAGTCTTTTTCACTCCCTATTTCATGAAGTAGTCTAAATTTTAAGTGTTTATGATTTTTTTATGCTTCATGAATTTCTTATAAATTTTGAAGTTTATGTTCAGAAAGGAGTGAATCAACCATGAGCTATATTTTTTCTACATCGATGCGTGCAAATAATACATCTTATGGTGTATTCATAAGCTCGAAAACAAACTCTATTGTTATTTATGATGGAATAAAGACCAACGTTGTTTGATAGATTAAAAGTCATAGAAAAGTAAAGTGGAAATACCATGGTAATCCTAAAAAGAATCTAAAGACCTAAAATTCAAATTTAGTTTAAGTTTTAGAATTTTCAATATTTAAGCATCAAAACTTTGCGCATTCAAATATGTCATTTCAATGGCCTTGACTTCTTCCCTTCTTTTCCAGTTTGTTTCATAAAAAAGAAAAATACTCTTAAATTATCATTTCTAATGCTAATGAATGAAATTGGAAAAAAATAATAAAAATAAAATAAAATAAAAATAAAATAAGATTCCACCTTTGATAGAAGGATCTTAAATTTCATTACTAAAAGAATGTGTGATAGTTTTTTAAAAGAATTCTTGACTACATGAATTGAAAGATTAAAATGTCTACAAGAAGGAAAAAAATATTTTAAGACTTTACAATATTGAATAGAGACACTTTCCTTGTAAAATGGACTTTTTGACCATATCCAAAAAAACCATTTCAATTAGATGTGGAACAAAATTTAGACATAAAAAAAATTCTATAGCATCGTGAGAACTCAATTGTTGTGAAAGGAGATTCAAATAATGCCAAATCATATTTTATTTTTTGTAAATTCAGTTTTCCAAACAATCTCAATCCAACCAGTCAAAAAGATGGTCAATATCTCTTCCTGAAGAAGAAAATGAAACTCTTTAATTTTTATATTGCAAAAAGAGGTTTATTTTTTTTAATATCATATTTGACAAGGTAAAAACTTTGTCTTCTTTTTAAGTAAATTTGTTGGACTATGAAAAAGCCATTATTTTTGAAATAGCTACCAAAAAAAAATACTAATTACTTATGTATCAAAAATTAAAAGTAGTAGAAGGTGTAATATAATTTTCTGATGTGTCTCCAGAGTTGGAAAAAATTACATAGGACACTACTAATTTTCCTCCAATGTGTAATTGGAAATTTTTTGTATCCCCAGAAAGCTATCACATTTCCAACCTTCAATTAAAGTTTCAAATAACATACTCAAAATTCTCATCATAAGAATTTATTCAACATTTCACAAAAACTCCTAATATAAACAATTGTCTTCTAGAAATTTTTGGATTGTAATACGGATTTTGAGGATAAACTGTATACAAGGTTACAAACTTTGAGATGTCTAAGCATGGCTTTTCTCCTCAAGCAACTTCACAAACTTGAAATGTTAGCAATTTTGCTGCGGATTGCAAAAAGTAATCCGTGTGTCTCAAAAACAAAATTAATATATATATATATATATTAGCAATTTAATTTAATATAAATATCATCCTTCAACAAGGTGTTGCATTAGTACACCAACATTATCAAATATGTCACACCTTTCCACTACACAAGAGTTGTTGATTCCTCTACACAAGAGCTGTTGATTACACTATAGTGAGTGTATTGCGTCATAGAGAGAACAATGTCTTTTCCCTAAGGTTTAGCAACACATACAGAAATTCATAAAAGAAAAGAAAAATGAAGGCATTGTTCTTTCATTTTCTTTGCCTCCACATGGTGAAAAGTGAAGAGTGAGTGAAAAAAATAAAAAAAATAGTAGGTGGCTCGAAACCCGCACAACACCAGAAACTACACTTTAAACCTATCCAAATAGAAGGTACATTATAGCTTCCAACTTCAAATTTCTATGTAATCATGGTGTACATTTTAGGCTGAGCAGTTTAGGGTACACCTACAAGTTCCCCTTTCAAACTTCATAACTAACTCAATATTAATTCAAAATTGTTTATTCCATTTGGTCCAATTTTCTAAATACTCTACACATCTTCCAAAATTTGATCCTTCAATAACTCCCCACCGATCCTGCCAATCTGAAATTTGAGCAGTTTCCAAGCCACTTATTATAGTAAGAAAACAAGCGGGTTTGAACCACTAACGTATCAAATTTGTAGCCAATTGCTCTATAGTCTAACCTTGATAATGTCATACCTTCCGTTTCACCAAAAAGAGTGATATAAACAAGGTGTGACATATTTGATAATGTCATATTTTGAAGATTTGTGCATAATGTGATATTATCAAAAAAAAAGGTAGAAATCAAAAATAGAACTACAATATAAAAAAGAAAATAACAAAGACAAGACTTCAATGTTTTTGAATGTAAAATCTAATTCAATTGTAAATAACAACAAGAGCACATCATGAATGTTAAATGTGAACAACAAATTACCAGATATATAGATAGATAAGAAGTCCAATCTTCAAATTGAAGATTGACGTGAAACATCGTCTGTTCGTAATGTCTTTACCTCGATGGCCAAAGGACAAAGAGGTAAAAGAACAAAACTATTCACCCCTTTCGGGAATAAACACTAAACTTTACATGTAAGAGTAGCTTGACTAACTATAGTAACCTATATATGACTATATGTGGTGTAGTGTTTTGGCGAGGTATTTACTTATGTGCTCTAGATGTAGGTAAATGTGTAAGAAGGTGGTGTGTGACTTTCAAGGGGGTTCGGGATTGGTGGGGAGGGGTTGATGGTTTTTTATTTTGCGTTTGTGTAGGAGGATGGAGGCGGCATGTTGTATTGCAATGGTATTAATTGATTTGAGGGCGTGATAGATTTGTGTTTTGGTGAGTTTAAATATTGTTCCTAATGGAACCATTGATGGTGTATGGGTTGTACCTCTAGAAGCGGCTTGCAAAGAAGGTACTACCCTTGTGGCCATGAAGGCTCTAGGCTTCGGAAACAAACCCTTAAAAAGGTGGGTGAAAAAGCTTGAGGACGAGTTTGATGGCAAATCGTTTGGTATGGAAGATGCGATGTTCTGGAAGGACTACTTCATGTATTGGAAGGAGTTCAAAGGCTTCAATCCCAAGCTGTTGGCACTCTCGGATGTCTTAGAGACTTTGGAGATGAGATTGACATCGTTCTATGACGACGACTATTTTATGGGGATCCTACAGCAAAATCTTGTAAGCTTTGGTCACTTTGAACTTTGAAGAGGGGTTGACAACTCTGTCCTATCAGAATATCATATGGTGCGTCTCTAAACTAACTGCAAATGACTAGCGCAGTACCTGGGAAAGGGAGTGGTGTACTTGGGCAATGGGTTTTGCAGAGAGAATAGTATCTCGAGGAGCTTATTGCGAAGGGATACAATCTACCGCCATAGAAGATTGATGAAGCGGCATTCAAGCTTCAAAAGGATGCCATTCTCTATTTCACTAAACTCAAAGCGGCTTCTCATCGCAACGACATTGCTCATGTATTCTCGAATGCCATTGAGCAAAGGGTTTATACAAGGGACTTGATAGGGAATAAGAACCGCACCCTTTGCAACTTCCTTAAGATGTCTGTTGATGCAGAGAAAAAAAGGAACTTACTCACCATCCTTGAAAGTCTCTCAGACCTATCAAAGCTACCTGGACGGTTGGGGGCGTTGACAACGCCACTTCCCATGCAATTTTTCTTCCTAAAGAAGTTACTCAGCTAAGGCTGCTGCATAACTCGAGGTGTAGAGGGCTTACGATCTATAAGAAGCATGTAGTGGATTTATAGACTAGAATGAGATGTTGAATCCTTAAGACACCATCGACCACATAAGACTTTTGCAAAATTTTGAACCTTTTATGAAATCCCTGCTTTGTCCGAAGTCAGTTTGATCCGGCTTATTGTTAGTTCCGTTAGTCTTTTGCTCTTTGACGTATCCGAATAGAAATCTTTGATCTTCATTTATATGAGAGATTGATACTGAACACTGGATCCTTTGAGAAATTCAAAATATAAGAGCAGACAATTTGTAGTACATGTGAGTGCCTAACGTACGCCTCAACTGCTGATTCGGTCACTTGCACATGCACTTCTTTTTGTATTTCTTCATATGATTGCCTTCAACACCAAGAAGAAGAATAAGAAAAAATAAAAAATAAAATCTAAAAAAATTGTCTTGAATAAAATGTTTATTTACTTCAACTGTAAGGCTATGTCTACACAACATAGGATAGTGGTATAATAACTACTGCCTTCTTTTGAAAACAAACTGCTTAGTTACCATTTCCTTGAGTTATTGTTGATTGGAATACAATATTGGCACACAACCTCGTAAAATCTTTGTTTGCATTAGACATGCCTTCTGTCCAAAATGTTTTTTAAACCTCGTCTTGTCCACCTCCTTATTATGATATTGAATTTACTAATTTCATTTTTCTTTACAAAAAGAATATTGCTTTATCTTTGGCTCACCTCCTCTTGTTTTTGACTTCGGCCTAAAAGCCATAGCTATATTTTTCAATTGTCACATCAAACTTTTTATTTGATTCAATACTTGAATTAGATACCAAGCCATTACAATGAACCAAACCAAGAGATTGACTTACCCCAACACCATAGCAGGTTTGTCCAAAAATAATTTAAAAAAAAAACACTGAACGTTAAAAAATATAAAGTTATAGAGATTAAAAAAAATTAGAAATAGAAGAAATTAGTTTTTGCAATATTTTGTTATTTCTAAGCTAGATAAGGTTATGTTTATTGACTTTTTGCTTGAAAATACAAATTGAGAAATTCAGTTTTTGAAAGACTAACCTTTTTTTTTTAAATAAAAAAATATCTATTTGCTAGGTGGCAAACCTGTTATGGTGTTATGGTAGTCTTTGAGATGTAGAGAATGTTCTCTGCATCATCCATGCCATTGATGGTAGAGGTTGAAGTAAGCACATTAACTTTGAAGCAAAAATGGATAGAAATACCTTTCAATTTTGTGGTTGTTATGTCTTGTCAAATTAATAAATATCATGATTAAAAAGAAGCTTTGAGTGACGCAACATTACCTTAGACCATAACAATTTTGCATCCAATCAAAAGATTGGTCACAAGTGAGAATCTAATCAATTCTTGATGATAGATGAGTATGATACAAGCATGTGCACAACAAAAGTAATAGGATCAAGCAAACAACCCTACACTACTAAAGGATATAAGAAATATCTGGGAATAGAAAGTATTATTTTAATATATAACTTTTCATGCCTTTCCTTTAAATCTTCATAATTGGGATGGAAATTACATGACTTTTGGGCCAAAGAGATTACGGCATGTGACTAATATTCCATAGGTAGTGTGGATTTCCATCCTGATGTGGAAGATCAATAGATTTAATAATAATGACAATATAAAGATAAACAAGTTCTTAAAAATAAAAAATAAATATTTAACTCCTTGAATAGAAGTGCAGACTTATTTTCACTCAATAAATAGAATCTTAACTAATTATATTTGACAATGGCATACAATATTATACTATAAAGAAAGTTTTAAACATGTTGGTACTAATCTTTGTATATTCTTGATGATTTCACACCAAAAATTGCCTTTCAATGCTTCTTTGTAGAACAAGCTATTTTTTTTAACTTCATAACATTCTTTGGCAAATTCAAGCATAGGATCTTATAACCAACTTATTGAAATATTATTTTCCAAAATTTTAGAAGGAAAAACAAAACCAATTGCAAGATCGTAATATTTAAAGTTCACGAAGGAAATTTTTCCAATCCTTCAAAATGTAGAAATCTTATCTCCAGTGAATTTCAAAAAAATACAATTCATGATTTTAGAACGTACAGTTTCATATTCCATTTAAAAATTTACTTAAGAGCCTACACAAAAAAATTTAAAAGACAAAATCTTAATTTTCATCATCAAGAGATATGCAAACTAGAATAAAGTGTAGAATAAAAAGAAAAATCAAATTGTTCATTATGTCCACATAAAAGTGGATAATGTCAAATCCAACAGTAAAAATGATGTAATATATAACCAAAACTTTCGCAATTTTCATTTTTGAAAAATTATTGAATTTGAATTCAAATGAATTGTTAAAGTTATTTTTGATGAAGGGTTGACCTACATAACATGACTTCTCATATCTCTTACTTCACTTATTGGAATGGATTGAATGAAAGCTTTCTATATAAACATGAATGTTTACAGAACAATAATATCTTTATTTAAAAAAAAAAACATATTTGAAAATTTTAAAGCATTCAATTGTTCATAACTTTTGCATCATATATTAAAGTCTTCCGAAACAAAGCTTGGCATTTACACAATGAGCTAAAGAATCTACATGTTAAATCTCAAAACTTGATAATTATTTTTGACACCCTAGGATCCTTCCCAAAAATAGCTTGCGACCTCATTTTTAGTTGCTTTGGCATTTAGGGATCAACCCCTAAACTTTCAAAAACGTTTTTAACAAAAACTATCAAAAACATAACTTTATGGATAACAACCTATTGATTTCTAAATTAACGACTTATTGAAATTTATAACCGTATAATCTTGTATCTATTTTGTATACAAAGGTGTATTCTAATGTATTGTAGTTTTGAGTTTCTCAATTTGTTAATTTTTTTTTATCATTGCTTGAGCAATGTAACTAGGTATTGATGCCCAAAAAGTTTAATTTCCAAAAACAAATTGATAAATGGAGGATTATTGATTCTTGTAGGTATTGAAGTTAAGTTTGTGCTCACAAAGTTTAAGCCCCATCTGTACTTAGGAAGACTAAGAAATCTTCATTTTGATAATTTGAGGTGCAATAAAACTCATTTACTCTCCCTGACTTTGAGACACCCAAAACGACAACTATTTTATGTCTTATTGAAAATCCAAAGTGTTGATATTTTCTTCTACATGGGAAAAACATCCAGACAAATGACCAATCCAATTGGAGTAAAACTCAAGTTTATGGACATTAATGAAGTCAAATTAGCTAATCAACTTTGATCAAATTTTCAAGATAGATGTGCAATTGTGGTTATAGTGGAAGGACCTGATGCTATGTCTTTGAACCTATACCGTGGGGGAAAAACCACATACAGATGAAGATAAGATGAAATTTTCACTTTTGGATGAGATATTGAATGGAATTTGTTAATGAAAAGACCCTAAAACCCTAAACCCTAAAACCCTAAACCCTAAACCCTAAACCTTTTGAAAAGAACTCATGATTTTTTTTGCCCTTATAAATGACAAGCAACCTTCATGAGTGGCATACTTAGTCCAGATTCATATCACACTAGTGGGAAAAGAGTCCTTCCTCTCGAAAATTTTGTGGAGGAATTGGTAACAATTCTAGGAACTGATACGGATTCCTCCAAATCTTCTTGAGGGGAAGGACTCCTTGTCCACTAGTGTCAAATCCTTCTATAATCATAACTCTTGCATTGTAATTTCAAATTCTTCAAAAAAATTCTAATTCAAAAGTTACTAGTAAAGAAATATATATAGATTTTTTTAGAAAATTCCAAAAATTATAGAGATCAAAATAGTCTACCAAAAAGGCTGCAACCATAATATGGTCTTTGCAAACTTTAGGAGTTAAGATGGATTTTGAAGTTCTTTTTCACTTTTAAAATTTGGTATAAATTTCAAAATTAGAAAATAAATCATTTAAAAATTACATTCTTCTACAAAAGTGTAGATAACTTGGCTTCTAAACTACTATCTAACAAAATTATAGTTTAGGATTTAAGGTGGCAATTATTTTAACAATGACCTTCAACATATAATCTCCCCATCTATATGGCAAATTGCTCTCAAAAGTCAATATACACCTTTGTATACAAGGTAGTTACAAGATCTTAAAATTACATATCTCATAAAATCAATAACTTGGAATAATTTATCTCTCCTAACGCAACCTCATTTGAGAGATTTCTCTATTCGGCTAAATAAAACTTCCAAGACGTTATTCAGTGCTCATGACACTTCCCGGGTTATCCAGTGAAATTGCACTACCACAAAAAAACCTGATCCGCAAAAAATCCGGGCAACATAGGCAAAGGCATGTCGAAGGATGACACGAGCGTTACGCATGAAAAGCGCTTGCTCATCAGGACTCTCAAGCATGGACATCGCCCTTTGTCTGGGAACAAGTTTCGCCGTCACCATGGGCTTGTTCACATTTCTCGCTGGCAGACGTAGGGAACCTACTCCGGATTTGGCTCCCTGCTGAATTCGTAGGCGAAAAGCCATGTGAACTCAGCTTTTTGCCTACGAATTCAGCAGGGAGCCAAATCCGGAGTAGGCTCCCGGTGCGTGCCAGCAGGAAATGTGAACGAGCCCCCTCCACCTCCGGCGCCCTCCCAGCCCATGAGCCCCTCCGAGAAGGGGCTCTTCCTTCACAAATTAAAAAAAACTCACATCATAGCACAGAAGGAAAAGAAAGTCCGAAACTCATCATTCTGTACCTCCCTTCATTATCTCAACAACCAAAGCTAGAAACCAGGCACTGGATAAGCATCCCACACCTAATCCCACCCCACCACCACCCCTTGGAAACATTCCCACCTCAAACACACCCCCACAAACCTCCCCACATCGTGACACATTCATTAATCCAACAAAATTATTGCACTCCATTGCAGATCCCCACTCCCCTATTAATGCAACCAAGGCAATCCAACTCCAAAAAAACATCAAAAATAAATCACAAAATGAAGGCACCCAAGTGCAAACCAACATTCACCCTTTCCACCGCAAATAACTCCAAGATCTGCACTCTTTCTGGATTGAACTCCAACTCCATCACCACTGCATTGGCATCGCCCCGGCTCTACATCCCGACGCGCACGAGCCAGTTGCCGTCTTTGATGCCGGGTTATGCTATTTTGAGTCCGAAAGCTTTTTCCATGAATGTGCCAGCTTGATGAATTTCCTGCTTTCTCGCTTCGGCAATTTAATACCGAGCTACAGATCCCTTGCTAGTACTAGATTACTAATAATTGGATGCTGTACTTGAAGTTGCTCGGCAACATGCAATGGGATCTAGTGGGAGGTGTCGATACTGGTGTGATGTTGTGGTGATACTCGTGTTTTTATCTAGGTGATGCCTTGGCTGATGACGGTAGTGTTTCATGAGGAGGAGTGGTTTTTAGAAACTGGCTACCGATTTTTTAGTGTTTCAAATTGGCTACAAATAGTTGAGAAAAAGGTCACTGATGGGGTCGACTGTCACTATCCATGCCTAGTACAGTTTGGAAATTATTTATCAAGTACAGTGCGGCGAAGGTGTAGGTAGTTGGATCGATGAGTTGAGAGTTCAGTTTTGGAAGTTGAGATCAGGTTCAGCTGAGGTTTGGAAGGTTTGGGAGAGTGAGGGAGTGGTTGTTTTGTGGTTTGGGAGCTGGAAGAGGCGTCTAGATCATGTCGGCGTCGTTTGCATTGGAGGAGTTTGTGGGCAATGGGGCGTTGCTGGAGCGGCTGGACAACTTGATTGAGGATGGGTGGGCGGATGTGCCTACGCTCAAGGTGATGAGCAAGGAGGATATGGAACTTCTGGGGCTCACGCAGGAGCAGCGGGTATGTTATCGTCTCGTTTGTTGCTGTTGCGTTTTCTGATCGAACTTGTTTGTGTATGTAGTTGAGGGTTGATGACGACGAGACTGGAAGTTATGTAAACGCTCAATGCGTAAGCTTGGGAGAAAGATAAATAGTATGCATGATTTAAGCCTGGGAGTGTGTTGAATATTCATGAGTTGTATGTCACCGTTTTTGTTGCGCATCCCATTCCAGCCTCAGCTAGTCCAATGTCTCCTGTCTCATTGACTTCCCTCGTCGTGATCTTGTCCCTCTTTGTCGTTCGTGGGATGAGGGATTCAGGACTTTGTATCATAGTTGTCACGTTTAGTGTCCTCTTTTTAGAAGTTACCTTCGTGCCGCGCAATATGAAGCAGCTGGATAGTCTTAACTCATCACCATAATGAATACTCTGTGTTGGAGATTACAAGAGTCTAGTCTTCTCTGTGTGTGCATTGAGTCTGAGGTATTTATCTGAAGTTGTGTGTAGCGATTGACTGTGACCTGCCACATTTGCACGACTCTGTGCATGCAGGATGCATTGGAGATCCGAACCTATCTACATGACAGGCTTCTCATGAAGTATGCCGACTCAATCGAGGCGTCGGGCAAGACTCTCACGGAGCTTCTCAGCACCAGCCCGACGCAGCTCACCAACGAGTTTAAGATGCGCAGGGGCCACGTTGCCCGATTCTTGGACCAAGGCAGCGCCTGTGCAGTGAAGGTACCCGAGAACCTCGTCCTCCCGGCAAGGAGGGTCACCGCCGCTCATCATGGCGGCGCCCCCCTTGAGAAAGAGGACGAAGTCCTACCACTCGTCGCTGAAGACTCACCAAAACCGAAATTCAACAACGATGTCAACAACAACTTTGGCAACAACGACGTCAACAACAACTTTGGCAACAACTCCAACAACGACTTTAAGTACGATATGGCGCATCCGAGCATGAAACTGGCCAACAACTTCGACAGCTTCAAAAGCAATTACAACGATCATGGTAAACTCTCATGTTCATTTGATTCCTATACTTCCTAATTCCGATGTTTGTTAGTGGTGGCATTGCACCTTCTTTTGCTTCTCTTTGGTTAGTCCTAAACCCTGAACCTGTGATGCCATTGCAGAGTTTAGGGCGCCCGTGTTGCTGAACGGGCCTTTCAGTGGACCAACACCACCAGTTGTAAGCAAAGGGATTTTCTCAGCTCCGGCTGTGGAGCCTCGTCTTTGTGGGCTTGTGAGGGGTAGCGGTATAAGGGAGGAGGTCACCCCTCTTTCCATTTTGGAAAAGATCATGATCCAGAAGCTGACGCCGGCTTACCGCAAGGGCTTCAATCCTTTCAAGAAGGGGGCGCCGGCCAGTCCATTGCCTCCCCCTACCAAGGCCTCTGATCTATGGGCTGAGAAAGCCACTCTCATTTTAGTCCTTCGCCGGCCTGGGTGAGCACTTCTAGTAACTCTTTTCTATCGCTCAACATCTAGAATTGAAACCTAATCAGTCCCAATTCTCGAATCCTGTATTAAAACTCCTTAAAACCTCATCGGGACTTCCAGAATCTTTTGACGAGCAACTAGACCTCTTAATAAGTGTAAATCACCTAGTCTGATACTATGAACATCTTCTCATGAATGAAAAGAAGTTATTATCTCAATCCCATTTGTTTCCACCTGCGAAATGGCTTGTCATTGTCGACGATCCTGATCGTGGCTGCACAACTGCAGATGTGTGATGTGTCGAGCTGAAGCACACCAACTGTACACGAGGAAGCCCATTTTCGATGCAATGGGCATTCAGCTGGTTGTCTGCCTCAACGAACACATCGAGGGCGAGGTTTTCCACTGATCCTTGAAAATTATACTTCAGACGTGTTGTTCCTTGCTGTATTAGTCTTGAGTATTCCTAAACCGGTTGGGCAGATACGAATAACAAGTCATAATTTACATAATGTACCTTACAAACAACTGATGTGCTCGCATTGATGTGTGACTCAGGTGAGGGCGTTCTGGCCACGGTACTGGGGTGGCATGGTGGTAGTGGACGAGCAGAGAGACTTCTTCCGGGCACTGGGCCAAGGCAAGATCCCCCGCGAGAATTACTTGACAGGATTCTTCCTCAGCTCCACTGCCCGAGCGAACTTCAAGAAAGCCAACGACCTGGGCATCCCGTGGAATGCGAGGGGCGAAGGGAACATCAAGGGCGGTGTGTATCTCATCCGGGCTGGATCTGGCGGTGTTGCATATCAGTTTGTGGAGCGGAATTTCGGTGATTGGGCTCCTCTGGACGAAGTTCTGCAAGCCTGTGCCAACATCACACAGGTACGAAACCAAAATCAATCAATCTGATCCAAAACTTTAGATTATTTTCTTCACTCTGCTACAGATATGAAAGTATAGATGGTACTTATTGAAATGGTCACTGTGGTTGTGGTTGTTGTAGTTGGCCTAACCATGCCTGTTTTTTTTTATTTGCTGCAGAGAAAGTGAAGTGTTTTTGTGAGCTCCTACATCTGTGAGCTTTTGATCGTTCATTGAATTAATGTGAGCCGAACTTGGGCAAAAGATTAGATTACCCAGGTCTAAAGTTTCCATAGAATTTGTACATTATGTTTGCTGCATGGGTGCAGTTATTGATGTTTCCCAATGCAGTCAGCAATAACAAGATTGTTAGATAGGCCCACTAAGTTGGGTAAAATACACCGCGAAGTAGTTCCTTCTCGTTCATACACAAATTCGAGTAGCATATGCTCCCAGTAAATTTTCATTCTGAGTAATGTGTATAGAGAGGGGATTTGCTTTTGCAAATATAACCACATTTTTTTCACATCCAGTATTACTGTCAAAGAGTCCCCTTTCATCTCAGTGACTGATTTCTTTCACCTATCTCTTTTGAAATATTCTTTTTCATTTAAGGGAGACATATCTCTTGATTCTTGCCCCAGCCGCCCGGGTTCTACCGTATTCTTTCCAGTATTTGATTCATGCACTTTGCAAAAGTTTTTGGGTCTAAGAGCATCCCAATGGCCTCGCTATGCACTCCTTCTAAATCTAAATCTATCTTTTCACTAAACTAAAATCAAATATTGAAATTACCATAATTAGAAGTGCATTAAAATAAATGTGAGATATTTCTTAAGAAAAAAGAATTGCAAAAATTTGACAAAGGTAAATGTCCCATTGAAAACACCATGTATTCAAATTTTAGAGGGAATACACCAAATCTTGCTTAAAAATGGAAAGATTTACCCACACTCCCTCTATATTTCTGAAATTTAGAGAGAGTGTGGAAGGATCTTTCCATTTTTAAGCAATATTTGGTGCACTCCCTCTAAATTTTGAATATGTGGTGTTTTCAATGAATGATTTCACCTACATTAAAATTTAACCAAAAAAAATCATAAAAAGTATCTCACATTTATTTTAATGCGCTTCTAATGATGATAATTTCAATATCTAATTTTAGTTCAGTCAAAAGATAGATTTAGATTTAGAGGGGGTGCATAGGGAGGCCATTGGGAATGCTCTAAGTACTGTATTGAAGCAAGGTCCCGAATTACTCTATAGAGATCCTCTTGAGATTAATAAGGACCCCACTCAAATACAATAATAGTGGTAAAGATTTGCTCCACCCCTCCCACCTCCTCCCATACCTAGGCTTCGAGCCACAATTCATGGGGTGATTTAGACAATTCCAAAAGGTATCAACAACCGTTTACCTATGTATGAGCTTAAGAATGGTTCACAAGATGTCTGAAGGCCAAGAGCGTGTCGAATTCCGTCAACAAGATTGTCAAAATGCTACAATTAGAATGCCTCTTTTTAAAGTGCCTTTATAAGCACACTTTTTTCATAATTAGTGGCGCCAAAAATTTGTACTTTGAACAAGAGGTTGGATGAGAATGTAAAGTCACAAAACTTTTTTACTTAGTAAAGTTACCTTTGACGTCAACCTGATTTTTTTTTAATTTACCATGAATTATACTTTATAATAATATTATTCTTTACTTCAAATAGTTGGAAGACATAGAAAAGCTTAGTAGTTTCACTATGTCTAAGAACTTAGTGGATACGAAATTCAAAGAAAACTAATTTTGCTATCATTTCAAGTAGTTTTCAATGAATTTTGAGACCACTATGCTCTTGTTAAGCCAATATGGGGTTTTTCCATGTCTATTAATTATTTATTGTAAACAAATAAGATTATGTAACATCAAAATTCATAGCATCTAAGTCAAATACCATATATCTTTACGAAAAAACTCCAATGTGTTATCTTTGATATCATTTTATTTATTACCTTCTCCATTTCATTTCATGTTTATGATTAGACCGTATATTTCAATGCCAGATGTTTGATCCATGTTTCAATGCAGGCGTTTGAATTTTAGGATGAAAATTTTGAATCACTCTCTAACTTCCTCATAAACATACTAAATTTACATATAATTATATTAATAAAGTTATTTGAAAATCAAATAGAGAAAATTTATTGAAATATTTCAAAGATGTCCAAACCTAGACAATACCTTAATCGTGCTCGTCATTTGTCATATTTATTTCATTAATTTTTGTGTTGTCCTCCATTTGTAAAAATGAAAGTAGAAATATCTAAATTCTTTGTGAATTTTAAGAATATTAATCCCATAACACGCTTTAGGCTTGGATTTGGAGGTTTATATGTTAATACAAATTCATTCATTTGGACAAATTCTCATTTATTGAAAAAAATTATCGTCCATTTAGAGAAATATTCATTTAATATGGATAATCTTATCACAATAGTTTGGAAAATTAATTATTGGTGTGGTCCTTCAAAATAACGCGTTCATCATAATATGGTGATGGCGTAGCTATTTTTGTTTTTTGTTTTTTTGTTTCTTTTTCTGGGGGGTGGTACATTTTCAGCATAAGATTTGAACCCCTGACACGACTTGGATAAAGAGGATGACAAGTTGTTACTATAGTGTGAACTGTCCTTTAGCTTCAATCGGTGGAGGGTCCCAAACTGAGAGTCATTGGTGGAACATAATGTCGTAACTCATTCTTCCATTTGCAATTGAAATTCAAGTGTCAAGAGGGCCCTTGGTTCTTTAACCCTTTAGTGCCCAGAGAACCAGGAAGTGGTCGCTCAGGCAAGGGATTTGCAAATTCCGTTGAATCTGTTCAGAAAACTGGTTTGCTTTCTCCGGGACGGATTGGGGCTCTGCCAATGGCTCTCCAATGCAAAAAGAAAATTCACCATCTGATAAGCAGAACTAAGTGAAATACGTGAAAATACGGTGGCATGGTGTGAAAGAAACTACGAAATGGGGGGGAAAGATGGGGTCTCGACGTATGCGGGGGCAGAAACAGAGGCATATGTTTTGTGTTTCACATTCTGTGCTCGCATGGATGGAAGGCTCGCGTTCTCGGTTATGACGAACATGAGTTCCCCATAACTGCCGGGGGTAGCCCGGGTCGACCCGGAGTTCATGTTCAGAGTCGGGCCTCCCCCAACGTCCTCACTCGCAGGGGAAAGTTGAAACCCCTTCTCATTCTCGGGTTGACGCAGGTGAGAAGAGGAAGTCGATGCGACCAGGGTTTGTCGCACCCGAGGAGATGTATTAATTTCGGTTGCGTGAGGGGTTCGGAGATGTCAGGAGTTGCAGAAGAATTCTTGGACAATGGAGTCTGGGGTTTAGCAATTGGGTCACGGGGGTGCCAGCGATTGGGAGAAGGGACGACGCCGTCGGGGACATTGCGGCGGATAATGGATGCGTCAGGGGAGAGCGAGGAGTTGTGGCCAGCGCATGGACGCGTTTGGGATCAGTGCAATAGGCGGCGAATTTATCACCTCTGTGATCACATCGTGCACAAACAACCAAGGCAGGGTCGTAGGAAGGTATGTTGCATGGATGAGTATGTTGTTTTATGCACACTCGCGGTTGTTAATGATGGCGGCGGTGGCACAGAGGGTGAGAGAGTAGCTTGTAGGATAATTCCAGGAGACGTCCACGCAATCTGCGGTTGGGGGACATTTGTGGGCAATGCGATGGAAGATGACAGAAATTCGAGAGCCCCTGCGGGTCGCCGTCCCGTGCGAGCAAATACCTACATGCACTGGCCGCGCCCTCCCACAACGCCATCGCCATTCCCAAATGCGCAGCGTATTCTTCTTGAGTGGGGACAGACGCGGGGGGTTTGGGGGTACAGGTTGCAAATTCTCAGCGGATTGCTTCACAAGGAATATCTTCTCCAGTTGCCATTGCCGAGGGGCTGCAAAGGATTTGAGAATTTGCAGGGATTGGAAGCACGACAACTACGGTACCTATTCCGCAGGCAGTGCGCTGTGGTTCTTGGGTGGCGCAAGAGAATTTGCGAGGGTGATCCAAATGGATTCCCGGATGAACTTAATCGGTCCCTTAGGGAAGAGGTCTTCTGCGACTTGTAGGTGCGGGCTCGGAGAACACACCTGCATGTGCCGTGATGGAGCAGTGCATCCAGTGGACCGCAGTGTTGGTGGACAGGGAGTAGGGGAAGACCCAATTATGGGCTGCAGTGAAGGGGAGGGCATTTGCAAGGGTTCCAAATGGTGTGAGGAGCCAGGGGGATGTGCCGCTATGGATGTGTCACCGTCGGGTGTGGCGCATGGAGGGGACAACGATCGGCCACTGGCTGGAACATGGGTTCAGCCGTCCCACATGACCTCGGTGGAGGTTAAACAAGAGAAGATACGGGAAGATGGCCTGGAATGTCGTATCCCGGTAGCATCTGAACCCATGGAGGAGCAGCATGGACGAGGGGCATGTGCCGGGGTCAGGAGTATGCACGAAGGCCCGCTGGAATGCCAGCCAGCTACCAATGTCTCTGAGGGGACCTCGGACGGGGTGACGAGGGGGACGCAGCTTGATGCGAGAGGGATCAGCAGTTTTCACACCCCTCCTAGGGTGTCCACAACAGCCAATACAGCAGAAGAGGCTGTTCAGTTGCAAAATGTACCGTCGGATGGGATGACGGAGCGAATCAGCAAGCGGACTGGTAAATCGGTGAGGAAATATGAAAGAAAACAGAAAAAAAAACCGGATGGTGGTGCGAGTGGGGAAGGGACCGTGTCATTTGTAGGGCAGGTGACGGCGATGATTGATACAATAACCCGCGGCGTCCAGGAGGAGGTGGAGCAGGGAATCATGGGGGACCATATCCCACAGGACTCCGATGTGCCGCCCATGGCTACTGGGCCGAAGCAGCATGCGAGTAAGGGTAGGGGAAAACGGAAGCTCATGCAAGGTAGGGGTCTCGGAGGCACGGCTGGCAGTGGTAACAATGAAGCATCGCCACGAGAAGTTCTGAAGCTTGGAGAGGTGAATGCGAACACTATGTCAACGTCACCGGCGAGACGGAGTCGGAAGGGGAAAGCAGTCGCGTCGGATGGCAGTTTTGACGTTAAGGGGGAAGGAGAAGTCGGAGGCGGCAGGCATAGCCGAGGCAATATGGTGGAGCCTCCGGCCGTGTCAGTGAAGATATCTGTGCATCCTACGCATGACGCAAATGAAGGGGAGGGGAGAAAGTTTCGAGCTGCTGCTCAAGAGCATGTGCACATCGAAGACCAGGAGGAGCTTCCCATGGACTTCGCCCCATACAGCCCACCAGCCACTAGGCGCAGTGTGGGGAGACCTGGAGGGCCTTCAGTGCCATTACGGCGTTGTCTGTTCCACCTTCGTGACGGCAGAAGGACGGAGCCGGGCAACACATCACCTCTTCGCAACCGTGAGGGAACAGGTAAGAGTATGCTGCTTTCTCAACAGTTCAGATGACCTATTGCATGTAGTAATTCATTGTTAGTCCATAGCGTAACTCGGTCCTGATGATAACCACAGAGGGGTCGTATCGCATGGAGGGGGGGGGGGGGGGGGGGGACTCTGCGACGGATCTATTGACAGGCACCTGTTCCCTGTGCTGTTGGAATGTAGGCACACCTTGCCCACAGCCCATATTGGCGGACATGGAGCCGCTTCTCTCTGATGGAGAGGGCCAATTCCAAGCTGCTGTGGAGGCAGTACTCAGCACTGCGGGGACACGGGAACAGCGTGAAGCTTCAGAGGAGGTGTTGCAGGTGCCACCCCGACGTGGACAATTGGAGCCTGATTTGCAGCCTCCTGACTTCCTCGACCCAGCAGCAAGTGTTGCAGAGCCATCCCCGGATCGTCTTGTCATGGACGACTTAACGGACATGTCCCTGGAAGGTAATTTGCTTAGGAAAGTTTCAGTGAGTGTGGTAGACATGCAATGGGGGGGGGAGTCCATTCAGAATCCTTGTGGTCAGGTGTGCCGTTATGTGGCCGGGATCTGCGTAGACGAGGGTGGAGACCCCTGCTTCGACGTGGATTTTGGAGCTTACTTTGGGGTTCAGAGTATTCGGCAGCAGGATTGTCGTCCATGGCTCCCAGTTCCAGCCACCGACCGTGACCGATGGGGCTTCGAAGGTCTGCTTCGGAAGGCTGTTGCAATGCCCTGCACATCAACCGACATGGAGGCCTTGTCCTCGAGGCCGCGAACAGGGGACATCCCTCCTGCGCTGGAGACTGCTCGGCCAAGGGCGGGGTTGCAGGGTTCACAACACCCTGCGGCCAGCGAGGAGTCGGACCCTGACTGGGTGCCGGAGGGGCCTCTTCAAGAAGCCGCGGGCTCCAGCGGCGGGGGTGGAGGACGAAGGCCTCGTTGGAACTGCGAATTCTCCAGTGGCGACTCCGACGGAGATTCCGGAGAAGACATGGAAGCTCTGCTGGGGGACCTCGGGCAGTACAGGACCGGGCCACGCAACGAAGAGGAAGAGTCGTTCGAGGCAAGGTACAGGGATCAGAATTGGCATGCAAAGACATGGGCGTTGCTGCCTCGCAACGAATTCTGTGGTCCGCGCCCGGGCTCAAGGATTCAGTACCCCGACGTACTAGGACCGCTGGAGTGCTTCCTGGATATATGGACTGATGCCATTCAGAGAAAAATTGTGAAGGAATCGAATTCATATGCCGAATGGATTGATCCAGCGACAGGAAAACGGAAGGGCGGAGAGGAGATACAGCCAAAGATCACGCTGAAAGATCACAGAAAATTCATAGGAATCTGTATCCTCATGGCTGTCCGAAACCAGCCACGCGTGAGAGACTTCTGGACGGTCCACACCGACGCTATGCACTGCGGGACTGTGGCAAGCACCATGCCAAGAAAGCGTTTCCTCTACTTACTACAGTGCTTGCATGTAGTGTCTAAGGACACTTTGAAGTATGACCGGAGCGACCCCTCATATGATCCCATTGCGCAGATAAGGTGGCTTCTGGACACCCTTGTCCAAAACTTCCAGGCACTTTGGAACGCGTCGCCTTATCTCTGCGTCGATGAGTCCATGGTTCCATACAATGGAAGGTACTGTTCATTCAAACAGTACCTTCCATTGAAGCCAATCACTCACGGGATCAAGGTCTGGTGCCTTTGCTGCTCGGTCACCAAGTACGTGCTGAATCTGGAGGTATACGTGGGAGCTGCAAATGAAGCCCATGCAGGTCTACCGGCGCACGCGTGCGGGTCGGGTGGAGGAGTGGTATCGCGCCTCACTTCAGGGTGGGAAGGGCAGTGGTATACAGTTGTCATGGACAACTATTTTACGAGCCCCATGCTGTTTCAGAATCTGCTCACCCGGGGCTTCTACGCAGTGGGAACAGCGCAGCAGAAACGGGTGGGATTCCCTACAAGCTTACGCGTCCCTGACAAGGTGCCACGGGGGTCGCTGGAAGTTCGTGTTCACAAGGATCGAGAGATGGCAGCAATCCACTGGCAAGACACGAAGGGGGTCAGCTTCTTGTCAACTGCGGCCGACCCAATGCATCGTGGTGGAACAACGGTCAGCAGGCACCATAGTGGTGGGAAGTCAGATATCCCAACTAGTCCTATTCAAAAGTTGTACTCGGCCATGATGCGGGGTGTTGACACGCAGGATCAATTGAGGGCTAGTTACACCACCCAAATATTCACTAAGAAATGGTGGCATAGGCTCTTTTTCTTTGGGTTGGACTCTGCCACCACGAATTCTTATCTGCGGTACAAGCACCTCTGTGTTGACGCAGGGAAGAAAGCCGTTGACCACGAGAGGTTTATGGTCCTTCTCGCTCACGGATTGATGGAGTGCCCGCTAACTGGGGATCCCAGCTGCGCTGGTACGCTGCGACGATCCGCCATGTCCCGGACGCCTTCACAGCAACGCAGAGAAGAGGCTCCCCTGGGTGCGGAGGACCAAGAAGCCGCCCAGGCAGAGGACGTGTTCCTCTCTCAGGACTCCGTGAACGGAGCCGCCCCTGACGAGAACGAAGACTCCCATGGCGCAGGCCACCCTCGAGCCGGGGTTGATGCTGCACCACCGAGCAGCAGCGCCGAAGCCGCTGTGGATGGGGGCCGAAGACAGAGGCCCCACGGTAGAAGTCCTGCTGCACGAGGTATTGTGCCAACCGGCCCTCCACGACGGCCCTCCACGAGCGCAGGGGAGAGCCGGAGCCCCGCCCCAAGCCTCGCCAGGCGGGCCTTGCCTTGCCACAGCATCAAGGGGACGCTCCGGAGACGCTGTCGGGTGTGCAAGCGCCGCACCTACTGGGTCTGCAAAGCTTGTAGAATGTGGTCCATGTGTCCTGGCTCGTGCTTCCTCGAGTTCCATGGAAGTACACACATATGACCCTTTTTTTTTTTTGGCAGAGTGGAAGCGACTATTGGATACGCCTGGGTTCCGACGCTGGATGCATCGATGGCGGTACGGTCCATCACTCTTTTTCCCTGGGTTCTGTTTCTGTTTGTGGCCCCGGTCAAGCACTGCCTTACTTCTGTCTTTAAATTTTTCCTCTTGACGCAGACAAAAAACCTGGGCGATTTATGACGTATCTGTTGAGAGAGCGCGAAGGGCTGCTGCTCCGCCTTCACCCCCATCTCCTTAGAAGGCAGTAACTGTCGCATCCGAGTGCGACGACCAGGAGGTGTCTGTGTTTCTTGTTCCTCGAGAGAGGTAGTTCCCTTGTTTCTTTTTTTTTGGGCTTCCAAAGTACCCGGTAAGGCACAGACCTGGCCCTATGCCTTGCCTCCGACAATTTCTGTGGACGTCTCCTCCTCAGGTTTCTCCTCCCTCTGCTGTCAATGTTTATGTCCACTCTCCGTCGTGCTTCTTCGATCCTCAGGTGTCTCCCCTCTCGGACTGTCTCTGGATGTATGTCCTCGTAGTCGCTGTTCGTTTCCATTCCCCATTTTATGTTTTTTTTTATAGACTTGTTTGCCCAGCGCACCCTGTAATGCACAGAACCCGCTCATTGCCTTGGGTAGCATAAATTCTGAAATCCAATCCTATTCAGTTTTCTCTTTCCACTGCTGTGAGTGTTTATGTCTAATTTTTCTACTGCTTCCTTTCTCGAGCCCTGTCTCGCATCTCCCACTGTCTCTGTTCGTTTGCCCCCTTGGTCGTAGTGTTCTTCCCATTCCCCATGTTCTGTTTTCAACTTGTACTACTAGTTTTTCCGGTTTAGTGGTGGGTAACGGGGGTTCTTTCTGAAGCTTGCCCCTTAATGCCACCAGTAACGATGAAGTGAAGTAGTTCCGTGTGCTCTTTGAGGGCATCTTCACCTGTATAGGGCCCTGGGTAGGATTTTCCGATGGAGGCAGGTCATAGAGCGCTGTGTATACCCCTGCCCCCCCCCCCCCCCCCCCCCTGGCTAGTTTTTTTTCAACTGTCGTATTACCCCTAACACTATTTCGTCATATGATGTGACAGACATGGATCCTTAGCTTGGTCCGCATGTACATGGTACGGGATCATAATATGTAACTCCGGACAAGGAGATCGCTTTAATAAATGCGGATTATCTTCAACCATTTCCCTTGGTCCTAATCCATCATGATTGTCATCAGTAACCCTACATGGTACTGTGGCCACGATCATTACACCTTCTCCACTTTGGCACATCACTTCAGTCCCCCCCATGCACTGGTCTCACCCTAACCCCCGTGAATTAGCCCGGGCTTCCCTAGTTTCTTTTCTCTTGTCAACTGCGCAGGTGTGCCTGAGCTTTCATCAAGTTCCGCATCCGATCGAGGCACTATACAGCCGGTGCTTCTTATAGACTTCTCCAGCACCCCTCCTAGGTTGACCACCATGGCCCGTGCGTCGAAGACTCGTCCCCGGAAGCGGTTGCATCCGACATCGCCTTCGCAGCTGCGGCCATGGCAGGTCAAAGTCTCTGCCTTAGTCGGTAACTTCCCATCAATTCATGATGATAAAGTGATGATTGGGCTTGTCACTTCTTGTACTTCCGCAGGCAATGATTGGACTAATTACCCGGCTCTTGTTGATTGTCATCATCAACCCCTATTTTATTGTTGCCGACAGATCCGATTTCCCCTAAGCTGAGACGTCTTGTCCCGTAAACCCTCACAGACTCTCATGTCTTGTCAACGCCGACTGCCCCTCATCAATGCCGCCGACAGGAAGTAAATGCCGTCTTCGCCTCATAACTTCCGCCTTCTCCTACTGAGAGGTACGTACCCCTCACCCACAAATCTATCTTCCTCCCCTACAGTCTGTACCTTCCCTCTGACCGCCTCCCCACCCATCCTCATTTTCCACGTTCGTTATTCCAAGTTCCAATTCATCGTGAGTGTTTCACCATGGCTGCCGGAGCTTCGCAGGTACATGTGAAAGAGCTGGAGGATGTGAAGGCTTGGTACTTCACTCTTCATGTCACCTCCAAGGCTGACCTTGAGCGCCTGGTAAGCCACCTTACCTCCTCCTGCGGTTTCTATTTATCGTCCTATGGGAATAGATTGTGTGATGAGTGTGACATTGAGCTCAGCTTCGACTGCTGCATGTGTCTCGGCCCATTGTAAATTCACTTCCGATCAATGACATTGTGAATGAATTGAAGGCTGACTAACCGAGCGTGTTGGGCATGTGCAGGACATTCCGACCTCCTTTGGCCGCCGATGTGGCTTTCCTAGCCAAGTGAATTGCAAGCTCATCACGTCGATGAGCAGGCAGCCTGAGTGGCACATCATGTTCCGCACCCATGGCGTCACTGACCCTAGGGTGTCGGCCTTTTCCATCGGAGATGGCTTCCCCAAATTCATGGAAGAGAACAACGTCGACCTTGGGACGCTCCTGGTCATCGAAAGGGTGGACGTCGAGTCGTTGCATGTGACAATCTACCGCCGCCCGGACGAGACGACCCCGGTGCTAACACCTCCACCGTCCCCACAAACCGACCTCCGCCCTCACTTCCGCAAGACACTTCGTGCCACCAATGTCCGGGTTTCCAAATCCACACGACTCGTAAGCTCCCTCACTCCGCGTGCCTGCTATGTTACTGCCTCGTTTTGGTGTTTACGAGGTTTGCACAAGGCAGCTGCTCTTCAGAATGCATATGCCCTGATGGGAGTTAATAAAAAATCTTGACGTGTTCCTGTGTGGAGGAAGCCTTTCTCTGTGGCTTGGTTTTTGTGCATTGTGGCTGTTTACCGTGTTTTCCCAGCTTCGCACAGGTGTTTCAATTAATCGTAGATGCGGATGCCCTTGACATGCTAGTTCCCAATGTGAGGATGTGCTGTAATGGTGAACGCGGGGGAACGGAGTGTGGGGGAATTTGTGGCGGAACAGTTCGTGTGAGTGCGTGTTGTGGTACACGAGTTGCGTGACGCAGGAAGAGGTTGCTGTGGGTAGTCTGTTAGCGGTCTTGGTGTCTTGCTTGGAGAGGCTGGATTGTGTGATTCGATGGGATTTGGTGTAGTGGAAGGGGATGTCCTCCCTGCAGGGGGGATTCTGGTCTGTCGTGGAGTCGTTTCGAAGTGCGATGTGGTTATGGCGTGCGCATGAGCATGAGAGGTGCTGTCGGTGGTTTATGTGGCGGAGCAGCAGTGCCTCTCCATGGAAGAATCTGCAACATCTGTGACTTTGAGCAGAGAATTGCAGATCTAGACTTAGACTTACGGCTGTGCAGATATCGCTAGGGGGTATGCTAACGCCTACTCTCTGCTCTCAGGACATCCCCACAGCGTTCTGGCGGAGCCTGGGCGAGGAGCGCTTCAACGGGGCTTGGTACACCTTGGAGGGGCCGCTTCATACGGTGCTGGTGAAGTCCGGAACTTACTCCTCCGCAAAGCAAACGTTCTGCTTCCTCACAAAGGGATGGATAGACTTCGTCGCCATGAATCGCCTGAATTTGGGGGACACCGTAGTTTTCACTCTCGTTGGTGTGGCAGAGTTCGAAGTGACCATGGTGTGAGAAAGCTCTGTGAACTCCGAATGCAGTCAGTGGATGGGGTGGTTCTTAGGGCTGTACTGGTGGAGTGAATTCGAGAGTCCGTGGTTGTGGCTGGCGGGAGTAGTGACTGGAGCAGGGGCTTTGCCTTGATAAATCAGGAGTGTGGGTTCTACTTAGTCCGTGCTCATAGTTACATGTACAGTGAGGGAATTCGGTGTTATTACCTTCGGAGATAGAGTCCACTCCAAGACTTGGACGACGTGCAATAGTGTAATGTACATGTGTAAATTTTTGGACTTCTAATACCTATAACTTTGCCCCGTAACTTGTCTGTCGCTTGTGTTATCCCCTGGTAAGCACCCTTGACTTCCAAGGGCAACCGTTTTTTTGTCAGGTTTCGGCTGAACTGGACATGGCTTCCCGAACCACCTCTACCCCTCCATTCCCCGGGTCCCCTTCACGGCCAGCGTCGTTCCCCAGGAGCTCGGTTTTGTTCAGGTGGTCGCTCCCCTCTCTCATGAGTAGTGCCGTGGTCGCTCCCATAGTTCGCGTTCAGAAGCCCTGTTCCTGCCATCGGAAAGATGGGACACCTGTCCTGACAGGAGTGGTTTCTCCCCCACCTCAAAGGAAAACTACGGTAAAACTGCACTGTATCGGTTGAGTTTCGTATTTTGATTTCTTCCGCAATAGTGGTTGTGATTTTCGGAGGTTTTTAGATTTGCAGTTCATCTACATTGGGTAGGCATGATTGTGACCGCAGGGATTGCAAGAATTCGTCCCGAAGGTGCTCGAATTGGATGGGTGTGACTCTGCTCTGTACCGTATAGATCAGGGACTCTTTCACAGAAAAAAACCTATATCAATTCGAAAAAAATTAATTTTGCACTTGGGTTTCCTTTCCCTCTTGGTACTCCGTGTTGACATTCCCGTCCAGGGCACACTCGAATTCCTCCATTTTATCCCACCTCACATGTGTTGGATAACCGGGAGGCACTCAAACCGTATGCCTGTTTTCACACCAGTTTTGCTACTCAAATACACGTTAATTTCTCCGAGTATGTTCAAATTCACTCCGAACTACAATGTCCTCATAAAAGCAGATCAAGGTAGCTACCATTTCAAACGGTTAGATTTACAAATTGCCTCAATTTCCACCTCCCATCGAACAAAATTCGTCACAGTGTCAACAAAAACTGGTTTCCCTCAAAAAGTGCTTGGGCACTAAAGGGTTAATTCTGCAGCTCCCACTTCCTCCATCACTGGCAAAGTTTAATTTTGATATATCTATTTTGTAATGTTATAGGAATTAATGGTGGAATAAAAGGTTCCAGTTGTCTCAAAAAAAAATTTAATAAAAATAAAAAAATGTTACAGGAATGTGACATATGTCACGGTCCCACTTAAATTATACATCATGGACTCCAAGTATGATATGGCAACCATGCCTTCCTTGACTTTGTAACCATCCTTCATCCCAATACGTAATTCATCATCATTTCCCAATCCAAGTTCCTTCAATCTGTCCGGTGTATGGAGTCCCTATGGAATGCCAAATGCATCACTCTTCTTGCGGACAACTCAAAAGGTCATTTCCAAAACTCTTAAAAGCGCTCAGTCGGGATCATGCATGCACTTATTCACATGGTTTCATCCATGTTTCCTTGGGTGTGGTGGGCTGTGATGGTAGGAAGTTGAGGTGTCCAAATACTGTATGCTCAAAGTCAAAACTTTTCCATGTGCCTTGCAGTCTTCGGTGGTGCATACAAGTGTTTGTTTTGAATTGTAGTTGTTCAGAAGAGGTTTGACAATTTGAAGGCCTCACTAGTGACAACTCATGGTCTGTGCTTGGATCTACAAGAGCAAAGGCCAAAATTGGATATATCTTCCAATAAGTTGTCAAATTTTGTTCATGCAAAGCAAGTGGCATGACACCGTACATAGGAAATCAGTTTGTTCTGTTCCTTCTTGACTTGAAACACAACATTTAACCCCTAAAGGATCTTACCGTTCTTGAGATTTGTTAATTGTGAAAATTCATCATAAAATATAAATTAAGGGAAATTTTATAAGTTCATGTGCAAAATGAAGTTGTAAATTACGAATGATAGATCAAATCTATACGGTTACAACTATGATCAGCATCATCAATATTTATTATATTTTTCTTTGAAAATAGAATTTAATTTTTTGTAAAAATAATAACCAAAAGAGTATTAAGAATCTTTAGGTGAAATTTTTTGTGTGGATTGAAATGTGACACTCTAATACTAACGATTTTTTTTCATTTTTTAATTGCTTGATTTTACGGGTATTTTAAGGGCATTTTTAAGGGCACTTTATGAATTAAAATCCTAAGTGTTTACAGTGATAGGGGGATTGAAAGGAATCCGCTAAGATAGGGAAACCTGGATTCAAATATATACAACTGAAATTAAACTCATACTTTCAAAAAAAATTGCAACTAAATAATCATACTAAACAATCCCAAAATTGTTTAAAAATGGTTCTCAAAGTTTCATTTGATAGTTTTGAAAGACAAGTATTTATCAAAATTTTCAAACATAAAATAAAGAATTAGTTTGTAATTCATTTACGAATAAGATATTGACAATAAGTGGATGAAATTTAATAAGTCACTTGAATTAATGCCATCAAGGAGAGATTCCCGACTTTTTGGTAGCTGATTGTTCAAAATGTGGACGATTGCCGCATACAGGATTAATGGATGTCATTTGCCGCATGTAGGATTAATGGATGTCATATGTTTTTGTGGGGGGAAGACTTAATATCAAAGGTGGAATTGTTTTTATTGGAAAGTACTCTTTACATGGTAGGATTTGATATTTAGAAGAAATAAATAATGACTGCAAGGAAATAAATTGAATGAGTTGAGAAAATGCATCCATGTAAGAATTTGGAGTTTGCAACAGAATATTCCATTTTCAAAATGGTCAACTTGCTGAAAGAAAAGTTTTCCAGTGAGGAGCACTCTTGGTTGCAATTGTACCACCTCTTGCTTTCCACAGTGCAGTTACTGCAGTACCTTCAGTACCCAAAGTGCAAGGAACTTGTTTCGCAACCACGCTGGAAAATTCGCGGACTACCCATGGCCACATGATACACTTTTATTGAGACCATACAAGTGCGTTCATACTTTGCAAGGACATGAAGCATCCAACCCGTGCTGCTTGAATCGGGACATGATGTATCTTAACCACGATGGAATGGTGGTGCCTTCGGCCTTCGTTGGGGTACTTCCCTGTACTGCCTACGGGTGTTTGTGAATACGGTGTATCATAGATGAGGCTTCTAAAATATTTTCATATGAAAGAAAAAATATACTGAATATACGAAATATTATGTGTATAAAATATTATCTTTACTGGTCATTTTTATTGGTCTGGCTCTTGTAACTTAGGGTTTGTACTATTATCTACATTGTAAAGTGGATTTTTTATGTTCAACGAAATAATTACGTGATATTATTATCCAATTCCTATATCATAAATTAACATCTTTAATAAAGCTCCATTGAATACTATTGAAAAAAACCTTTGGATTAGATTTTAAATATGAATTCTACATACGATGGGTTGGTATTTTGCAAAGTTTGAAAGTATGGGTGTTGATGAATTTAAATAAATGAAATGCTAAAGTGAATGGGTGCAAACTTTAATGCAGTGGAGAGGGTGTACTTTGAAAGTGCTTTATGAATTTTTTTCTTGATGGATACTTTGATAAAAGAATAATTTTGTAAGCTCTAACATCACTTATTTTGTAAGCTCTAACATCACTTATTTTGTAAACTCTAATAATTGCGAAACTAATGTTTGGGTTTTATTTGATAATGCTTGAGAAAGAATAATTTTTGGAACAAAATTCTATGACAAGAGGGAATACCATGCTTTGTTTTTTACATGTAACTTGTGTTTATAAAGGTGCATAATAAGATAAAAAATTTAGAATGAAAACACTTCTAAGAATTAGCTTGTCAAAGAATGCCAAGTCAAAAGGCTTCTGTAACTAATAACTTAAATTTAGTTGGCACTAATAAGATCAACAAACAATCAATGTTCTAAATGGATGAGAATTCCCAAAACACCTCTAGTAGACGTGGCGTGACACTGGATGCTATGAGACATGATACTTTTTTAATTTATTAAATTTATGGTGTTGTCTTTTAATCCATAGATAGAAAATTTTCTCTTGTAGAGAAGGATGCTATGATTATCTAGGGAATAACATTGACAATTCTATTATGATTTCAAGTTGTTTTTGTTAGATTTGATGTTTTTCAAATGTTTCTTGATGTGTTTTTTAGAAAATGTGAAAATGATTGTTGTCTTTTTTCGCATAGCCTTGCAGCTTTTTTAATTCATATTGGGAAGAAAGTATGCTTCGACTTTAATAGAGTAGTAAATGACCAAGGTATGATTTCAACAATTATATAGATATTCATCATTTTTGTGGATAAACCTCAACGTGGCATAATCTTGCCTCATTCTTTAGCACATGTTTTACTAAAATTCTCCTACAACAATTATGGAAAATCGTTCATGGGTGCTGCACAAGAAATAATCGAGACCAATAACATAGCGTCTCTTTATTTCTTCCCAGTGAACTTGGCTCGGTTACCGTCTTCAGTTGGTTCCATTTTGCTGCCCTTCTCTGTTTTGGAGTCTTGGGGTCCTTTTTGGCTAAATTTGGGCCTCATGCCTCAAATCACTCCATGGTAGTCCTCTTGAGATCGATATGGCTTGGCTCAAATATAATTATAAGGGCAAAGATTTACCCCATCCCTCCCTCCTCATCCAAACGTGGATTCCAAGCCACGCTCAATGGGGGGATTCCGACAATTCCGATAATATACCCTCATAATTCATAAAACATTGGAGTTCTTGAGAATTCTCCAAATGGAAAAAAAAAACAATCCAAAGAAGTATGAGTCATTAATATACCTGGAATGCAAGAATCCCACTTTTGCAACCCAAATCTACCACACCACACTCCCAGTGATCAACCAGAGATCTACTTCCCACCCACCTTTTCCCCGAAAAAATACAATCCATGAAAATCTATCACAGTCATTAAACATTTCAAAACTACAAGTAAGCGTCAACCGAAATCCTTTATCTATTATTATGTTATGCACATAAAAGCAAAATGAAAGGAAGGGCGAAATGCCGAGAAAATGTGGAAAGGGAAAGATGGGCACATGTGGTAGACATTGGAGCAGGGCTGCGCTTTTGTGGTTGGCGATGGCGATGGCGATGGCGATGCGGATCCAGGAAAAAGGATGCGGGAGCGGGGAGTGTCCATGAAATGAGATGGAGGAACGGAGCTCCGATCGATCATCGATCGCACTTGAAGTTCTTTCCACCTGGGATTCCGCTTTTGATCAAGTCCAGTGAGCTGAGGACTGCTTGGACTCTGACATGTCGTGCACAGATCCAAAGTGCGGCTGCTGCCTCGAGAGCCGAGGGGCGAGGGGCGAGCAGCCCGGGCAACCAGGCTGTGCCGACGGGTAAGTTAGGACGGAGCACGGGCGGATGGTCCAAGCCGAAGTTGCTTTTGGAATGGCCTGCCACAAGAACGGAGGAGGTGCAGGTGTTGTGCGGAGTGCCCTTGATGAGTGCCCACATGGGCTCATCGCTCCAAAGGTGCGCACACTTGTCTGCTCTCTGAATTTGCTGATGCAGAATTAGGGTTGACGTTCATCGGACACCGAAACTCTCCTGAAAACTTCGCATGGTTCAAGGGAAAAAATGAACTGTCCTTGAAACCATCAGTTTTGTGAGTTTGCATTTGAACTTTTCACTCCTGTTTATGCATGATCCTCTCATGTATTTACAAGTAAAACAGGTTTTTTTTAACGTTGGTTTTGAATCTTAACAAACACGGAATAATTCAAAACATTTGCATAGTTAGACATCAATCGGCCTTTATGTAAACTCAAGTTGGGTTAACACAAATGAAAAAAAATGGGAACCCAAATGAAACAAGGAGGATTTGGACCTGAAACGAGTTACCCAAAAGCAAGTAACCTAAAGCGTTCAAAGGAATTAGCGGAGGGAATTACTAAAGCCCAAAGTACTCGCAACGAAGAATGTACCGGAACCATCAGTCCTCCATGAAGGAAAAAGCAAAAGCCGGACACTGCTCCAAGTCTGGAACCGCGGCACGGACTCGGGAGATCCAGAAGATGGGTCCCAGACGCGCCACCTCGGCCGCAAAGGGATAGCAGGGCGAGCACGCGTGAGCCACTCGACGCAAGAGACGTGGCCCCCGCATCTGCATCCACACATCCATTCCGCCCCCCAACTCCACCATAAAAATAATAAAAACTGCGCCTTGCAGTCAATTCCGCTGCAAATCCACAGTAACTCCCTCCCTCCCCACCATCACCCCCATCCAAAGGCCCTTATCTTCTCTCGAAACCATCTAACTCATCAACCATTACCTAAGTTATCACCAACATATATGCTAGGATCACTTCGAGCGCTCTCTGATCTCAGTTCGACTGATCACCATTTGTCTAGGTTCTTGGACAAGGGACCAGATTGAAACTTGGGTACTGTGCGTGTGGAATTCAAGTTGGTTTAGTTTGTTTGAGGATTGAGAGGCGATGTGCATAGTTTCCAGTAATTGGGAGCGAAGGAGTTGATGGTGTTGATAACCTGGTACCAGTTGCAGTGAAGGTGTTTGGTGGGCAATGTGCGTTTGGGAATTCGGTGGTTAGGTGCGAGGAGGCTGTGAGGTGGGTGGAGCTGTGAGGGAGAGGTGTTGGAGAGCGCGTTGGGTTCGTGTTCGGCGCAATGCAGACTGTGGGATTACGAGCGGCGAGCAGCACGGCGAGTCTGTGCTGGGGGGAGAGCTTCCTCGCTGGGACGAGCTCGAGCTCCGGTACCGATGGGTCCAGCGCGTTGCTGGCGCTCCGGGGAGCCCGCCGTGGGGCGTCCACGGTAGCTACGAGCGCTGGTGCTGTGGCGCCTCGCGCAGTGCTGAGCCAGCGTCAGGAGAGCGGTGGCGCCGCAGTGCGGGATAAGGGTGGAGTTCGTGTTCAGTCGAGTACGTTTACGGAGCCGTTGGGACGGAACTTCATGTCTGCTGAGCAGCGCGTGTATGAGGCTGTGGCCAAGCAGGTGGCCATTGTGGAGCGCGAGCAGAGCCGCAGCCGCGGGAGCTCGCTAATTGACGTTCGACCTGACTTGACTCCCGTGAGCACCCAGGAGATGTTGGACGATGCGTACACCCGATGCGGCGAGGTCTGCGCTGAATACGCCAAGACCTTCTACCTCGGTACGCTTTCTCATCTCTATCCCTCCTCGTTGGACCATAGCCGCGATTCTTGTGCAATGGCGGTGATGCACGTTAATCATAGTGCTGCCTGCCACGTATCTGCGCATGCGTTTTCTTAGCGTTGGTATCTGTGAAACATTGGCATTCGAGCCGCACTGTTCATTTGCAACTACTTACATATTTGTTGGTTTGTTTTTCCCCACAGGGACCAAGCTGATGACTCCTGAGAGGCAACGTGCTATCTGGGCCATCTATGGTATGTTCGACTGTGCCCCTTATTATTGCTTAAACATTTCCTGAGATTATTACTAGTTAGCTTTATATGAAGTTGTGCTGAAATCTCTGTTAGTCGTGACTAATACCTGCGGTGACCAGTACTTGGTTTAACTGTGACTAGTAAGACAGATTATGACATGTGTTTGTGGATTGTACTGGAGTTTATGATATTAGAACGCTGCAATCATCCTGTCATATGATGCATGTGGCTATGGTGGCGTCAGTTATGGGCACAACGCAGAAGTTAACCGGGTTTCTGTATGGTTTTCAGTGTGGTGCAGGAGAACCGATGAACTTGTTGATGGACCAAACGCATCGCGTATTACGCCCACTGCGCTTGACAGGTGGGAAGACAGATTAGAAGACATTTTCCGTGGGCAGCCTTACGATATGCTGGACGCTGCTCTTGCGGACACCGTTTCCAAATTTCCTGTTGATATTCAGGTACAATTCTTTCGCACTAACCTGGACATTCCCAAGTCAAGTTCATGTCTGACACTATGGAGTTGACACTATGATATTCACGACATTAACAAAATGTCTCTCGAATGGATCTGACTCAGAGTATTAATCTTTCCTCATTCTGGTGGCAGCCTTTCAGAGACATGATTGACGGTATGAGGATGGACTTGGTGAAATCCCGGTACGCGAACTTCGATGAGCTGTACATGTACTGCTACAATGTTGCGGGGACAGTCGGCCTGATGAGCGTCCCCATTATGGGAATCGACCCGGAGTCCAAGGCTACCACTCAGAGCGTCTACAATGGCGCTCTTGCACTGGGCATTGCTAATCAACTGACGAACATCCTCCGTGATGTTGGAGAAGAGTGAGTCACTCTACCATCAACACGCATAGATTTACACAGTTGATGACTTCTAGTCAGATGGAGGAAATGTTGTTGCAAAGGCTTTCTCGCAGCCCTTGAAGCTTACTATGTGTGATTAACTTGTGTACAACAGTGCACGGAGGGGGAGAATCTACCTGCCACAAGACGAATTGGCTCGGTTTGGCTTGACTGATGAAGATATCATGGCTGGCAAGGTCACAGACAAGTGGAGGGCGTTCATGAAGGACCAGATCAAGAGAGCGCGTGTGTTCTTTGCGGAAGCAGAGAATAGTGTGCGTGAACTGGACAATGACAGCCGCTGGCCAGTAAGTCGATCATCTACAATTTGTCACCTCATTATTTAATGTCTTGAATCGATTTTCACATCAAGTCTGCTGGCTGTAAACCTCGAAGTACTCCTTGAGCCGAAAAATTAATATTTGGCCGCATCTCTTACATGGTAGTTGGTGTACTGCAATGTGAGATTTCTGTAGAAAGTTACTTTTCTTGCGACCTATTATCGTCGAATGCGATTAGTCTTAAGGTAGTCCAGGTATCTCCTTGGAAAAATAAAAAACAAACCACTGCTTTGATAATTCAACTAATTTGAATTCCTACCACGTACCTGGCTGCCGATCTTGCCAACTTGAGTCTAATGAACTGTTGTGTTTTCTTTTATTTTTTTTCGATGTTCAGGTCTGGTCAGCTCTTCTATTGTATCAACAAATTCTGGACGCCGTTGAAGCCAACGACTACGACAACTTCACGAAGAGGGCATATGTGAATAAGTGGCAGAAGTTCGCCACTCTTCCAATCGCCTACGGCCGAGCACTTGTGAAACCGCCAGCAGCGTCACCTGCCAAGAATTTGGTGCGCTCTTTGTAATCAGAAACCTTTGTATTATAGTATCACTCAACTCGTCGAGAAAACTGACTTTTCGCAGTCATGGCCGTGGAACCGCGTTCGTGAATGCGACGGACGCTTGTACTTGGACAACTAATCTTGTAGGCACCCTTGGAACCCAGTTGAGAGTAGAGATGAGTAGGAAATGTAGCTAAATTTTGTAACTACCTCATGACGAGGTTAATCATTTATTTGCACAGCCATGACGGCACTTGTGCTTTCATCTCAGGGCGAGTGTCATTTCCATCTCATGTGGATCTAGTGCTATTGGTATGATAGTAGAAGTCCGATTTTGTTGTCCAACAAGGGAGTTAGGACAAGCCAAACGAGAAAGTGAAATGTATCGCTTCAGCATGTATATATCCAGTAAATCTGTCTTGTCTTTCAGCTTCTAAGTACTCTGTCAGCACATTAATCTGGTGCGAATAAACCAATAATCAAAGATTATCCTACGCACATCAGTCATAATCCATGCTATTCCCCCAACTCCAATCTCAAAGCCTTGGACAGGAGCAGGTTTGCAACGATTTCCATGTGATGGGGGAATTGTTGCATAACAAGACAATCCTCTCTGTACATTTCTCTATATTCCAATGGAACAGCTAGTAAGAAAAGTCAAGAAAAAGAACATTGCGTCGAACAGTATATCCAGAAGTTTGCTTCAAAGAAAGTGACAAAGTGAAGATTTTTGAAGTACTCGGACGGTAATGATGAATTGGAAGAGTTTAGACATGAAGGGTAACAACAATTTTAGTACAAAATTTAGGTGGTTTCACTCACGGAATTGGTTATCTTGTCGGTGAATATGCTTTCATCTTATTCTTTGCTCAGATCTCATAGAATGTACCTCTGCTATTGATCATTCCACGATGGGAATGTACCGTAGCTGAAAAATTAAATAGTTTACCCAAAATTTAGGCAACGAACAAGCGCGGCACATTTGGCACAATTTGGTGAGGTGAGTCCCTCGTCGGAGGCCACTGCGTTTGCTCTCATTACTTGGCTTGTTCGCGACTATCATACACCATCAGCAGTGTCTTCGTCTTCGTGTATGTGAGTGTATCCCCCTCCACTGTCTGTCGCTGCTGCTGCCCATTCCCTCCCTTTGTGATCCCGCAATCCCTTTTCCCGTCCGGTCTTCCCGGATTCGTAGCTTCGCCGCAGGAATACGAAACATGCTGTCTCCTTGGTTGGGGTTCATGTAAGTGCTCTTCGTGAGTTTTTCTCCCTGACCCAGCATATTCCTTCCGCCCGGACTTAGGTCACCCTCGCATGACAGGATATGTCATCGGCCTTTTTGAAATTCCCCTTCTCAAGCGTCAATTTGTGACGCGTTTATATCCTTCGCGTGATTTTCCTGGTACCACATGTTGAAATGAATCCACTGGAAGCGGACGATTGTGTGGTCTCATTGTTTTGATTCAGTAGTGGAGTATTCCGTACCTTGCCGGATCGTAGGTTTCCAAGACAGAATTGCAGTCCGTGAGGGTCGGATACGCGATGGTTTTCTTTTAGGCCCTTGAGAGCTGGAGTTGCAATTGGGATAATCAGAGGGTTTTGGAACTGTGCAGTCTATCGAGAAATTGATGCGGTTCATCGACGTCGGAGCCAAGATTAATCATACTGTGAGAAATCTCTGTGGTGTTTTTCCTTTTTTATATTTTATGCTTTCGAGCCCATCAATTTCGGAACCTTGGAGGTCTTACAAATTCAGTAAGATTGTCGTGCAGAGAGACGTTCAAGCTCAGTTCAACTGTGTGCAGTAATTGGTGTCAACTTCAATTTCTTGGTTCTTGATAGACATGTCCAAGGTTGTGCTTGCAGCGACCATGACGAGTTTCCAAGGGAGGTTTTGCTTACCGCTTTGTGTGGAGCAGGTGAGAGCAAGCAGACAATTGCTTTAGCGATGGCGATGCGATTGGAGCTTCTGCAGTATCAGGCATCACAGTATGCAAGCCCTTCTGCAGCTCGTCCTCGCCCCACAGTGTCACGGAGAGGATCCCAAACAGCTTGCTGCCTACCGCCTCTACGGTATGTTGTTCTTCTTGTGTGGCGACTTCGCTCATGGTCTTCACATCCACGCAAGCTATGGATGAGAGAAGTGGACATATAGGACTGACTATACCACACTTTAAGAGATTTTGAATTGTTGGAGTTTTTGCGAATGTATGGATTCTATGACTGTTTGTGAACATCTGTATATGACTTTCGTCATTGTATAATTGTCCAACTATCTCACAACCGAAATGCAGTTCTGATGTTTTTACTCTATAGATACATCTACTTCGTCTGCTGCAGCATCGCATTGTTCACATATGTTTTGTGGTTACTCTAACCAGGAATTTGAATCAGCAACATGCAAAGACTGCAAATAGCCTCCACCATAGTCCACAGGTTTGCTGAATCTTCATCACATATTTTTACTGTCTATCCATATGCAACGTTTGGAAGTTTTAGTTGGAAGTGAGAGACCCTATGCTTTTTGTTAACAGTTTGATTGACTGGTCATTTCATGCGGATGACTTGAAACGGACATGCGATTGAACTTAGATCTTTTGGTGACTCTCATTGCTACTGTTGCTTACCTATGATTTGCAAACAGATATGCAGTTTTTTTAACACCAACTCGCTATTTAAGCTTCGTCCGCGCGACATACATGGTCGGGAGAACACGAAGTGTTCTTTTGTTACTCAAGCTTCTGCACGAGGCGGGAACGGCTGGGATCAGGGCGATGGGAGCGATTTCAAGCAGCCCTCCCCCAAGGAAGAATCAGGCGGCATAATGTCCTTCGTAGCTAGTCTTGTCAAGAAAGTCATAAAATTAGCAGGCATCATGCTTATACTCTCAACACTATTTGCTGCTGCTGCCCCTACCATCCTTTCATCGTCCAGAGGTCTCAAGACAATCATGTCCTTGGCAAGCTACACTATTCCAGGTAAGTAGCTTAATCGTACTGGGTCGAAGAATATTACGGCCTGTTTTAGAATACCTTGTTACATTTGACAATTTGACTTTCAAAGCAAACTGAAATGTTATTTCATTAAGACGATGTCAATGATCAAGAATACCTCCAATATGCTTTCATGTTCGTTCCAACTTTTCATCTTTATTTTTTATTCGCACTGAACTGTATAGCACTATCTAATCTACTTTTTTTACTTGGACTTCCAAAGGATCTCTTTTCTGATCACAGTGTATGGTTTTGCACAGGAACTGTATCCGTAGCGCATGCTTCTCTAGGCTGGAACAAACCAGTTCATTTGGAAGGGATCACATTGAAAGGCATTGATGGCGAGACGGTGGTGTCGATTCCAAAAATCGAAACTAGAGCATCTCTTTGGTCGATTGTGCGTGGCAAAACTGGGTTTGGTGCGGGTCTCCTCCATCGCACTCTATCCAAGGAAGAAATTGCAGTTTTCCTGGACATGCACCTTTATTTTACCTTTGCTCTATGAATTTCACTTGATGATGATTTGATGATGATTTGTTCAGGTGATGCTACTGTAACGGCACCTGTTGTGAACCTTCAACAAGATCCAGAGAGTGGACAGCCTCATCTCGCCCTTGCGCTCACTCCACTGTCAAAACTGCAAGCAAGTAATCCAAATCCAAACAAGAACAAGAAGCGTCCAGTGGCCACACAGCCCCCCAAGGATGTCTCATTGACAGCCACCTTGAAAGCTCCTAGAGGGAGCTTGGAGGTTGTGAAGGGGAAGGTTGTTCTGCCTCAAGATGCTGCAACTGCAATTGGCCCAAGTATATTTCTTGACGTAGCAGCGGGGCGGTTCGCAACTGAAGGCAATGATGCTTTGGAGGCGGCAACCCATGAGTACCGGGGTAAAGTGCCGATTCGTGCGAATCTGTACTCGGATCGTGCACAGTTTGAGGCTTTGGGATTTTTGGGCTTGGCACGGGGCCAGATTCAGCTGCTTAGACCACTTAAAGCCGAGGTGAGGTAACCGAATGTATCTAGTTACTGGTCTAATTTGAGATTTAACATGATTGAATTCTACTGTATTTTGCTAGATTGAATGTTGGGACTTATAAACTAAACTGAAATCATGTTGGTGACTTCGTTCAAATAAGTATTCGTGGGAAAAATTAGTTCGAGGGTGCAAGATGCGTACTTAGAATCATTTTGACATCTCACGGTAGCACTATTCAGGACATGTGATACTAGTCAAACATTGTGGTTTGCTGTCGTGCATTTAAAGTGAGTGTTCGTAGATAGTATGGAACTAATTATCAATTATTAATCAGATTATCCACGTTTGGTATTCAATCGTTCCATAGTTTTTTTTTCAAAAATACTGAAAAACCTACTAATTTACTGAATACTTGAAATACTAGGCTGCCTTTAGAATTGGAAACGCAAGTTTCTATTAAGGACTGAATTAACATGCTAAACCTGTGCAGATTAATTTTTATTTTCTTTAAAAACGGGTGTTCATTGAACTGTGCAGATGGATTTGACACCTGAGTTGGGCAAGCTATACTTGGCGCAAGTGAATCCTCTACTAGGTGAAATCATCGGACCGGCCATTGGCGAAGATGACTTGCCAGACGTCACTCTTTACGTGGCCCCAGCCAACTTTCGTCTTCCTTCTGATGAATATTCTATCCGTATTGAGCCCATGAGAACGGTAATGCACTCATAATGATATGCTATGTAATTGAGATTTTGTTCTTGTGCACCTGGTGCTTTCCACGTTGAAGGGCTTTTAGTCTCATACGCTTCATTTGATGTTAAGTTCTGTGCAATGGCTACTAATGTTTAATAGGGAGGTAAAACATTGCGTATTCACGCGGTCCATATCGGTAATACGGATTTGACGTAACCAGTTCAAATATACGCTAATAACTACATCATTGTAGATCACATTGCTTTGTATCATGCATTGATTTGCACATTTAAGTTGTTTCAGCCACTCCTACTGTGCAGACTCTTGCAAAGGGGCAATTAGTGGATGGAGTATTGAACCTTCTTTCTCGTCAAGATCTTCTGAAGGGCCGGTCACAAATCACCGCGCTGACGTCCCCTATTGAGGCTAATATAAACCTCAAAACTGGCGTTGTTGCATGTGATCGAATCGACCTCCTTCTTGCAGGTAGTGTGATGCACATGTCTTAAGTCCAATTAAAAAATAAAATCAAAATCACTCGCATAAACCCGCAATGTGGGAGATTTTGACTTAGTCTAACTGGGTCGTTTTGTTGGTTGTGATTCACTTTCCTTTTCTTTCAGACCGTGTGCATGTTGCAACTTGGGGCGTTGTGAACATCCACCATGAGACAGTTCAAATGACACTTGCGATCCCCGGAGCAACGTTACGCGAAACTCTGGGGCTAACTCGACTTGCCCACGACTACTACCTCAAGGCAAGTCCATGAGCATGAAGCTTAATCTGACTGTTGTAAATTTGATGGTGGTATTTGCAGTTTTATGTATATTATATGTTCTTGTTTATATGTGAGCTGCAAAAGAGGAGTCTGATGACGAGTGCTTGCCAAACAATATTGCAGATCCCAATTCGTGGCTCGATGGAACGACCGCAAGTGGATTTTATGGCAGCAGGCAAGGGCATTGCACAACTAACGCTACAGCAGCAAACAGGTTCAGCTGGGCAGCTTTTCTCATCCTTTTTCCAACAGTCGGACAAGGAAACCAGCGCCAGCGAGGTTCCCAAACCTATTGATGTCCTTCCATGGGACAATCGGAGCTAGGTGAAAACAGCTGCATTGTATGCATGTAATTGTACATTATGAATTGTAGTCATAATTGTACATTATGTTTGAAACAGATGTTTGTATTTCTACATGAATCCTGGCAATGGATCAAAGAAGTAAAACTTAATTCCTAAAGTCTCCTGAATCTGCTACCTACAACTTGTATGCTTTTAAATCGCAAGTGAATGGGCGGCATTTTTGAACAGCTGATCAGCATCGTATAAACACGATGCTTTGGTCATATCTACATCACTTCTGGTCTGCCAGTGAACATATGTCAATCAGAAAATGTTCCAAACTATGGCGTTTGCTTGTGAAGTAACTCGGCGGTTGCGGGCCCGGGTACGTCGCATGGCTGACCTGTAAGAGCGATCAGCTCCAGAGGATGGCAACGTCCGCGTCGAGTCCAACGCAGCTCCAACTCAACTCGATCGCATCGTCACTACAAGATATGCACCTACATCCATCACTGCATCTAAAACCGACTCAATCTACGGAAACACTACCTTGTAGCACCAAAGGCTCCCAACATCCGCAATGACTGTTCTTTTACGTTCACTGCCGGTCTTCGAAGCCCAGACCCCACTTGCACACAAAACCGTGTAAATACAGTCCATATTTTTTTCCAGATTATTTATGCAAGTTTTGATGAAGGCTTTTCAATCTACAGCAATTTTGCGGCATGGTATTTGGGAACCCACAGTAATTGCATGGAATTATGCAAGTGAAGTGCTGTTTGCAATCCACCAATTGACAGCAATCCGGGCTCACGCGATTCTCCTCGTGATGTGAGTTGAAGCTCTGATAACTTAACTTACGTGAGCCGTCTTCGCACTCAGCCACACCTCTCTCGCTCAGGTTCGCTCAGATTGCACTCATCGATTAATCTATCGATCGACCGATCGCTTCATCACCATCGCTACCATCACTGCAGGGAGAGTGGAAGGGAGATCGGGGTTCCTGGGAGCTTGAAAGCTGTTGGATTGGATCACATGAGTGCTTTTGTCTAGATTCTGTTCAGTCAAATTCTGGGAGTTGTCTGGGCAGTTGAGTCGTTTTCATAATTCGCTTGTGAATTGTGTAGTCGACCAAAGTGTGAGTTCTTTGTTTTGGACGAGGGAGATGTGGTTATTATTCTAGCGATGGGGATGGGGATGGAGATGGCGCTCTGAAGGTGAACTTTGAGATTCGGATTCGGTTGGCTTTTTGGGATGGTTCGTTGTTGGAGGGAGAGCGAGAATCGTCGCAGTTTGTGATCGCGGGTGAGAGTGAGGGAGTGAGGGATTGAGTGATTGATTCTGCAGTTTGGGTGATCATGGGTGGAAGACGGGCTTCGTTGCCGTTAGTTTCGAGGCTGTGCACGTCTGTGAAGCCACGCAACAATTGGGTGCAGAAGCGGTCGTTCATTACAGCGAAGGATCTCGTGGTTGAGGAGCAGCCGAGTGGAGAGGAAGAGAAAAGAGCAGTTACCAACAAGCTCAACTTGTTCTCGGCTGTCAATCAAGCGCTTCTCACAGTTTTGGAATCTGATCCCAAGTAAGCCTTGCGTCCAATTGTCGCCTTGCTTTTGTAGCTGAGAGGAGGGGTTTTAGTTGTGGTGTCGATGGAGGGCTTGGGTTTATGGTGTGCTCGTGAGGGACGGTCCTCGCAGGTCGTACGTGTTTGGTGAAGATGTGGGATTCGGCGGCGTGTTTCGATGCACGACGGGATTACGTGACCGGTTCGGCAAGCATCGAGTCTTCAACACTCCCCTTTGTGAACAGGTATCCAAATTCTCGTCAGATTTTACGATGCGATCTTTTCATTGTTTGAATCGTCGTTCGCCATAGCCCCGGAAGTCAAGCTGGGAGTTACATCATGCGCTTCTGGGCACTCTCTGATTGAATTTTCTTCAAGATTCAACGATATTTTGTTGATTTGCATGTGCAGGCGATTCTAGGTTTCGGAATCGGCTTGGCATCCATGGTAAGAATTATCTGCAACCTCCTCAGCTCCCTCGCTGCTCTGATGCGGCTTCTCTAAGAAATGAATTCATGCACTGTTCAAGAATTTCCTACGTTTGAGGATTTTGCTTCCATCTATGTTGAATCGAAGTTCACGGCGATTGCACGTACATTTCGTTTTGAGCAGGGCAACCGCGCCATAGCGGAGATTCAATTCGCCGACTACATTTTCCCTGCACTGGACCAGGTAAGGCTCTACTTTTCAAATTCCATCACAATCGCATATTCAATTGCAGATGCAATCACTTCCTGAACTTGTAACAACGTGGTAATGATTCTCTTGTGGTGGTAATCTAGATTGTGAACGAGGCTGCAAAGTACCGGTACAGGAGCGGGAACCTCTTCAATTGCGGAGGTAATTGGGTCCCACTCCTGAACGACCAATTTTTCTGTAACCCTAACTTTGTTCGATCACCCAACTTATCAACTATTCTAGGATTCTTATGAGGTTAGAAACCTTGTGTCATGTGCAGGGCTGACTGTGAGGGCTCCTTATGGAGCTGTGGGACATGGAGGACACTACCACTCGCAGTCTCCTGAAGCTTTCTTCTGCCACGTTCCTGGTATCAAGGTCTGTAGCTCGTTACCTTCCTGTCTTGCTGAAGTTACTTGTTGCCATGTCAAACAGTGTCCCACGAGAACATGGTGGTCGCTGATGGTTTAGTTTGTTGGATAATCAGGTGGTTATTCCTAGGAGCCCCGCGCAAGCGAAAGGTCTCCTTCTTGCTTCGATTCGCGACCCCAATCCAGTTGTCTTTTTCGAGCCCAAGGTTTCTACTCCATATAATTGATTCCCAGTTTGAATTCCATTACGATGTTTTGTGATAATTGGGGTAGGTCAAGTTCTGTTGTTTCTGCTCTAAGACGGTGGAATTGTTGTGTCGGGGAAGATAGATGCTGTACAGAATGGCCGTGGAGGAGGTTCCTGTGGATGATTATACACTACCTCTCTCCAGTGCAGAGGTGAGACAATCCGCTCTGAAGGATCCTTTCTTTATGTTTCTTTGTTTTGGTTGATGGATGTTCTACAAGGGATCTTTTGTACCCTGATTTGGTGAAGTGGACGGCTGAATTTCAATTGATGGAATTCTTATGTTCGGATTTTGTGGCGGCCATGGAACAGGTGATGAGGAAAGGAAGCGACATCACTTTGGTAGGGTGGGGTGCGCAGTTGACTCTCATGGAACAAGCTTGTGATGAGGCCAGCAAGGAGGGCATTTCGTGCGAGCTTATTGACTTGAGGACTCTCATACCATGGGACAAGGAGCTCGTCGAGGCTTCTGTTAATAAAACAGGAAGACTCTTGGTTAGTATTCGGCCGGAGATGTTTTTAGAGCTTGCAAGTTCCGGTTGGAAGTCTCCAGAGTTACTCTAGTCAGATTCTTCTTCTCTAAGTAGGAGCTTGTCAATGTGACAGGTGAGTCATGAAGCCCCGCTTACGGGAGGATTTGGTGCCGAAATTGCAGCATCCATCACTGAGAGCTGCTTCTTGAGAGTGAGTTTACAATCCTCCTCTTCTTGCTATTTTCTGGATCGGTGCACCTGCTTTTCTCACTTATATTTTGTCGCTGAAATGGATGATTTGCTTTGCGTGCCTCATTAAAATTCTCAATTATGAGCTCTCTTGTGATCTGTTTTGAAGTCTTTTTTTGAAGGAGAATCTTGTTTGACCAATATGGGCTCTCTTTGCATTTTGCTTTCAGTTGGAAGCGCCTGTATCTCGAGTTTGTGGGCTTGATACCCCGTTTCCTTTGGTATTTGAGCCCTTCTACATGCCCACTAAGAACAAGGTAAGCTCGTCTCTCATCTCTGTAGTAGATTGATTTCTCCAAACAGTAACTTCCAACACACTAAGTGTTCCTTTGGATGTCTCTTGGTTGCTGAAGTCAGGTATTGACTTGAATTTCCTTCTCGAGAGTTTCTTGAGAAACGAGAAATGCTCGATGTAGTATCTTATAGTTCTGTTATTATTTTGTAGATATTGGACGCCATCAAGGCCTCGGTGAAGTTTTAACAGAAAAATTGGTCTCCAAAGATGACGAATTTGTTCACGAGCATGCAGCTTGTCATTCTGGAAGGTTTTATTTAGTTCTTCAATCGAGGGGCATGAATTTTTTAAAAACAAGCAATGGACAAAACCTGTACAGAGCTGCAGCAGGAAATATTATTATGATGCTCTAGTGTGATGGTATTATCAAGATCGGAACGAGATTTTTGATACTAGGTTATCACTTGTACAGACTTCCAGCATCAAGATTCAATCAACAAAATATTGCTTTAATATGACATTTGTCAGAAATCTGTGTTTCTGTGCAACGCGGTTGGATTATCATAACCGGCGTCTATTTATATAAACAAACTGCATTTTCTTCGTTCAATCTCTGCGACCTTGATTCATTTGAAGCTTTTGTGTGATAATGTGAACTTACTTTTATGTTGCATCAAACAAAAAATGACTTCACCGAACTACTGACCTGTATGTGCCTTTTGAAGCATCTGTAAGAGAGATAATCCGCAAACTCGCATCTCACAACCTTATTTGTTGAAGAAGTTATGTCAAAAATGTTGGAAATTTTATTTCCCTCCATACATTACCATGTCACATTTCAATCCACCATCCATGACCATAATCATCCAACCCAAAGAAATCAGGTCGCAGCAATCGTTAAACAGATTCTTCGTGTTCTCAATTAAAAAAAGAAATATTGTGCAAGAATTTTCCAAAAATATCCTCGTCTCCACAGGGATGGATAAATGAACTCTAAATTCTTGCCGCCAATGTGGCATGATCAATGATAATGTTACAAGGCCTGTGACATATCAATGTGACAAGGCTTAAGAATTATTCTAGTCACAAGATCACAGCAACAAATGATTTTAACTTGAGCTAATGATGCTGGCTACTTCGTGATCTGAATCCATAAGCATGATTTACTAGGATTGCCGTTCTTCACCACCCAGAGCATGTAATATGCAGGAGGGAGAACAGTGACATCTGCTGGAATTTGAAGGTTAGCAGTTCTAAGATTTTTCGAAACTCCATTCTCAACCCTTCCACCAGGAAGGGTGGTTATCGATAATGATTTAATGCTAACGAGTCGCTGGCCTTGAGAAAATGAATGAGTTGAGAAGGGTGGGCTGGACAGCGTGAAGAGGAAGGTGTCCGTAGCAGGTTTCGGTGATATATCGTCCCAGAATCCAAGTTGAAGTACGGAGCTGAGTTTGACAACACTTCCGTTGGCAGGTGACAGCATCCGAGGCCTTCCCCCTGCAACGGTTTGAGCATAGGGAGGAGTGAATGCCTCCACACTCAACTCCGTCGGCCACCAGCGTCCCACTGGAGGCCACCATTTATTGGTCTTGATGAAGGTGTAGAACTCGTTTGTATTGCTGCCGGCCACCATCACACTGCCATCCTGAGGAGTCACAAACCAGAAGACATATATTCTTGAGATCAGCTTAATCCGACCCACGAATTATAATGACAAAACTTAGCCTCTTCGAAAACCAAGCATACAATGAACCTGAGTACTGTTTGCAAAATACCATCTGCACAATATGAGAAAAGTGAGGATACACAAAGTTTATATGTTTCAAGCTGATCGACTTACGGTTAAAAGATTAGCTGTGGAATGATACACTCGAGGAGTGACGGTGCCAGCCATGACCGAGAATCTTTGGCCTGCGGTCTTTTTTGGTGCATACAGCACCGGGTTTAGAGTAGGCTCTGATTGCATACCCCAGCCCTGCAAACCTGCCAGGAGAGACAAGAATCATAAGCACTACTGATCGATTAGAAGACATTTAACGGAGCTGAATCATTTCCCCATGCCATTCAGGTTCATATAACAATGTTCAGGCTAACAAGAGGGACGATGTCCCGGACATGAGCAATTGTCCCGTTGGATTCGAAGTTAATTCCATCCATCATATCTGGGAATTTGAAAACGGTAGGACCGCCATTGAACCATTAAGCTTACCTCTCTTCGCGCCATTGATGATGAGCACATTCATATCAGGAAGAAGGATCATGTCGCCCATGCACCTAGGAATGGGCATACTCTCCATCTTCCACTTGCTGTTCGCCGTGGTGACCTGTATTCTCCCACATGTAACAGAGCAAAGTGCCTGGGGCTGCTGGTTTCCCAACATAGATGTGGCCCCTCCACAGACCAAGACCTCGGCCGTTTGGAAGTTGTCTTGCCATTTCAGCGGCAGCATCACAGAGGATCCCGCACTGGGGTAGTTCCGAGGATTGCCAGGTATTTTGGGGAATTTGCGAATGACAACGTTATTGATGTAGTCGAAGATGATGGAGTCCCGGTTGGCGAAGATATACAGGTACCCTGTTGTAGGAAGCAGATGCACATAAGGGTAGATGTTATTGGTATCCGTGGCTGACGTTGTAACATCTGCCGATGTCTTGAGGAAATCCATGGGAATGGCTTTTGAGTTCGCTGAGGGCGGTGAATACTCGTAAGAAGGTTGTCCTCTTCCTCCAACTATGATTTGACGACCATCCGGCAGCAGCTGATTAGTTGCGTACCACCGACCGACGTTTAGTTTCTGAGCCCCTTCCACCCAGTCGCATATCGTGTTTGTCGGCGTCACAAAAAAGCAGTTGCGTGCCAAATTCCTGGCCGAGACAAATAATCCACGTCAAGGGTGCACAAGTACAATGAAGATAATCAGGTTCTGTACCTTGAAAACGATTGACAAACGCTCTTTGAAAAATGAACACGAAAGCACACGTTGCGATTAGGATATCACAAACTCATTTTAACTATGTTGCAGTTCGTACCTTATTACTTGTGCTCCTTCTCGATCTCCCCCTGTTTGGCCAAGCTGGCCATCGGCTAAGAACTGGCCCGAAGAGCACTGAGTGTCGGTCTGGATAAACAAGGGCCGAACAACCCCAGAGTTGGGGTCAAGGATGACCGAGTGCACGTAGCAGTCCACCGGCAGAAACCTATCGTTGGGGTAAAGTTTGCACCTGCCGTCTGCGCAGACAACGTATGTGGATGATCTTCTTTGTTAGAGCTGCTTGCATAGCATAGAAGCGCAGATCCTAGCTTCATCATATTTAAACATAGTTGCAATGGAAATAATTTATACGTGTTTCAATGCTTCAAAACTGGTTTTGAAATATATCAATAGTACATGTTGTCGTATTGCTTTTTTGAAACACATTTCAAAACGTTTCAAGACAACGCTTTGAAACAAGCCTTGAACCGTGTTGTATGTAACTCATGGTCTTGACTAAAAAAATCAAATCAAAGGCACAGAATTTTTTGCATTGCAGTTGACACCAGTTATAATACAACAAACTTAAATCATGGTATCGAGCTTTTTTACTTCCTACATTAGGCCATGTTTTGAGAGAAGTCCTATTAAAACTCGCATATGGACAGGTGCACTGAATGAAGAAAACTAGATTTCTACGAAAACATATTCATGTGCGATGAACTCATGTATACCGGTAATAACGAGAAATTAATCCTGCTTAATCTTACTTTGGCCTGGCTTTGTGATTGAACAGGTCTAGTACATGCTGCCGAGCGCAGAACTTAGCTAGGATCAGTGACTGACCTGGAAATGTCATATTAGAGGGTCCATTGTTACTTTGGTGCAGCAACACCACATTCCCTGTGACGGGAGTGACCGCCGCATGCATGGCTGTTATGCCCACATTCTTGCTCACCACTCTCCACACCCCCTGTGCCGCCGCCACTTGGACGACATTGCCAACCATCGCCTGCACAGCCACCACCACCGCCATCAACATGCCCACGCTCCATCTCCGCTCCAGCGACCACTTCCACTCGTTCTCCATGGCACACATGATCAACGCTAGATCAACGAAGCGCCGGTACTTCTACTGCGGCAAGTGACTCTACAACTGATTCAGTTTGGGTCCAGGACAACGAAACTGAACATGAACTTGGTGCATGAATTGCTTCTTATCAAACACAGATGTTGGAGCATTTAATCCAGAGTTGACTTTGATAGGAGAGCCTTCATGACGTTGTGGAATGAGGTAGAGCTGTATCGTTACAATTTACAGATGAGCCCGTGCCACTGTGCCAGCTTTCCCCCGCTCCTGCAAAGGAAATAAGTCGAATATGGGAAGAGGCATGCTGGAGTGGAACACATGCAACCTGCAGCAATTATGGAGAAGTTGCACTCTTGTGCAATTATCCAAATATAACTCAAATAAAATTATAAAATAATCAGATTCTTTTTATCAGTTAGTCTGGGTCAGTTAAACCTCTAATCTAGATTCGGGATCCTGGAAAAACTCTATCTAGGCTCCAGGAATGACAAGAACTTTTCTTTTTTTGGGTACGTCTGGAACGATTTACAGTATCCTACGGCAGGAGTAAAATACAACAGTGAAAGACTGGAAAACCGTCGGGCTCAGATTCATTCCATATCCTACTAACTTAGTACTGGATCACATGAAGCGGTAACATAGATAGTTCATTTTCCAGCCGTGTATGAAGAATAGATTTTCACCTGTTGTGACATTCACATGTTCAAACACCTGCATCATCTGGTCTAGTTCGATTCTAAGAAATTCTAAACACGCACGATGTAAAAAAACATTTGCTCACAAACTTGCGCTCGTGATATTCAATCCGTTGAAGAACAGTGTTCAGTATTTGCTCGGACGATCACTTGCCAGTGTAGACGTGATCTTGAGAGTTTCAAATAACGTTTAATCCATATTTGAAACAACCATTTCTCATCCCGGAATTGGACTTCATGGCCATTACAGCATCTGCCACACATTTGTTGACATAATCTTGCAAGAAGTAAATCTTCTTCAAGATGCAAAAATTGATATTTTTTCACCTCCAATGTTAAAAGATAGAGTTGACAGTGAAGCAGTGAAATGATGGCTTTTTCCACCACAATATGACCATTTGTTACACCACGTTCACTTCCAAGCTCATGGCTCTGGACTAATTATCAACCCCTCTACTTTCAGTTCGCACCTGTAATGTGCAAACCTGTGGATTTATTCAACATTGTGATTTTTAGAAAACACATGGATGATAATATAATAGGCCCTATCAACCTGCCAGATCATGGACACAAGTGGAAGGTTATCCGGTTCTACTGTTTTCCATTCTTTGCTTCCCGAAGTCTTTCATTTGTTCAAAGTCAGGTGTTAAATACGTGTGTAAATCAAATAAGGTAGTCTCGATCTGCTCGAAAATACAGGTAATTGATACATGTAAGCAAATAATGATATAAGCTTACCGATTCTAACAAGCTATGGTGTCTGATGTACTGTATAGTTCACAGCCTCACTTGCATTTCACTAGTAGGAATTGTGTCCAACAAGGCATAGCAGTAAATGACAATTTGTCCAAATTCTGTCCCAAGTGACTCAAAAAAAGACTGTTTGTCATTTGTGGGTCAAGCGCAGGGGACTCTCAGTGATGTGTCGGAGCGTCCTTAGTTGCTTGCTTTCCTTCGAGCCAACGAGGCAATAGTCAGTCACTTTGATGGGAACAGTCAGAGTGTTAAATGTACGCAGGGACCTTGTTTGAACAGCATCTTCAAGTCAGCCTGTTTTTCGCGTCGACCAGATATGGAAGATGCGTCTTACTTGCTGCTGCGATGACCCCACAATGTTGATTTCGCTTATGTCGGATTGAAATCCACCACTGGAATCCACCGCCTAGATTCCAAGACCTACTCAAAGAATGTTCCAAAACTGTTAATTCAATCAAATCTCTTACGAGGCATAATTCACTTCACTGTAATGTTCAGAAATCAGAAGCCCGCCACCAGTACAGGGTTATCATGGAATTTTCTGTGGCTGCGATTGCAGTGACTGATTTCCATCTTTCCCAACCCTTTTTTTTTATATATATATTTTAATTTTTTAATTTTTTTTAATTATTTTTCTTTCTCAATAGAGAACACATACAGGGTACTTCTCTGTCATTTCGGAAAAAATTAGAAATAAAAATAAAATTTGGATTCTTTTTATAAGAAATATAATTAAGTGAGAATAGGAATGAATTAATTACAGCTGGAAACAGATTAACTTGCGAAATCTACGAATATGAATTGGAGACTCTCAATCAAGTCATCAACTACATACTACTATGTTTTTTAAAGAAATGTAAGCATCATCGAACATGACGCTGAATTAATGATTTTTTCGACTCCTTCAAACAAAAAATCCATTGTTCATCTGCAAACAGTACGAAGGTTTTCATAAAACACTAGACTGAAAAGCATAAACACACTGCATAAAAATGAGAACCACTCTTGATAGTGTGAGCATAGGTTGATCAAACAAGTGGATTTCCATAAATTTCATTTCATGTGGAGTAATGGTCGTTATGAAGTACTGTTCAGAGATATTACATCCACACTAATCACATCAGATATGAATTCTGTAAATCCCTCTTAGGTAAGGATCTATTGTTTCTGAAATTATTTTCTATGAAGAAGGTTTTGTTTAATTTTATTATTCCAAATAAATTATAAAAAAAATGGCGAACAACGTGGAAGATAAAAGAGAACAAAAGACATGAAGGAGATTTGAACGAGTGAAAAAAAAAAAAAAAATGTTTAGGAGAAAAAATAATTAAAAAAATGTGGGAGAATGAAAATCGACATATATCCAGTATGAAAGATACTGTAAGAAGGGATGACAAATTCATTTGAACAGGTCGTTAACATCTATATGCGTTGTTCCATTATGGATTACTCATTTCAAAAGGGACTAATGCAGATTAAAAATAATGTCATCAGTGCTTATCTTTTTTTGAACAAATGGAGATTCTGAGTTTCATAACTTAAAGACTAAATGAATACTGTGTTTTTTATCAGCATCCTCATTATAAAAAATGATTATAAAAAACATCATCTACTATGGCGGATAACAAAATTAACATAAAATTGATATGAATTGTACAAAACCCCAGAAACAAAAGAAAAAACTTTATATAAATGTAGTTGGGGAGAATTAATTTTGGTTCGTGAATTAGAGTGAACAGCTCATAATCAAACATCATGTGATGATCAGTGGATATGTGTACATACTTGATGTAAAATTATAAGTGCCTTGTACCTTTACAGTGCTGGAAGATCGCTGACTACACTTCGACAAAAATTTAATCCAGATGAATCTGCTCTCACAAAAGAGTAATATGATGTGGATCTTATAATCAACTCACACCACAGTACTGGAGATTTCAACGTACTGAATAGACCCAAGATTTCATGATTACCTAAGCAGCAGACTTGGTAACTCCGCACTCCAAAGTGTTTCTCATTGTTAATGACAGTACACGATGTTTCACGAATGCTCAGTAGGTCGCCATTGTTTTCCAAGGCATTGTATACTGGACTCCTCCTGCGCACTCTCAGAACTATTTCGCCGAGTTTCTTGAAGTTTATCAAATAAATGTGTCGGAGTTCTAGTCGCGAGTTGGTTATCTACTCTGCTCTCATCATGAAGAAATCCGATCTCCTCAGCTGGTTGTCTGCGGTCCATTTGCGTAGAGAGAAAGATGATTTGGTTCTCCCAGACGTACCAAACCTTGCAACACTACTTGAATTTTCTAACGAGTTTCGGTGGAGTTCTTTCTGCCAACGGGAGGTTCTTGATTTGGGGGACGCTTGTGGCTTGCATTTATCAGAGTACTTGTGTCAGGAGAAGCTCCGGAGCGTCGTTCCCGGGAGGACCGCAGGGAATCCCATCGTCATTGATGACGACGTAACTTGGACGAACTCCACCGACTTCCACCAATTCGTCTCCACCGAGTCCAAATCTTTATCGGGAGATGTAGGTGGCAGCCAAGACTCATCCCCTGGATCTCATTGCAGTCGCAACCCTGGATTCTGGGAACAAATCAACCTCATTGGTCAACGACAGGCAGAAAGAGAAAGGCGTCGGAATGAGAACTATGCGTCTTAGAGGAGGTAAGCATAATCTGGAAACACCACTCTGGACAATTCAAAAAATCACTCCATTACTCCAACCTGTTTGCGTTCTGACTTCAGTTATCTTGATGTTTACTGAGTTGTGATTTTCCGATTAACATGACTCTGTGAAGCAACTACATTTTTCAGATCATATACAGCGTTGAAGAGAATCAGTACCTGCGGTTACAGGAGATCGAGCAATCAACAGCCAAGACACATATTATACTTTTTCCTAGTATCTCGCCTAGTATGTATCCGTTGAACTTATAGAATACCTCAAAAACCAGAGAACTCTTCAATGAGTCTTTCTTTTAACGTCGACTGGATATAATGTGTGCATTGTAGATTAATCATAGTAAACTAAGCAGTTGCTTATCGGCCAGTACAATGTTAATATAAACAGTGATCCCGGGACTAGTAGGAAGGCAGTACTGCAAAAATCTCATTTCCTTTTAACATAGTACAGATACTGCTAACAGATGTTTATCCGTGCCTTTTCTTACAAATTACCTCAAAAACTAGGTTCCTTTAAGAATGACATTCTGTTACAACGTTGTTTACATGTTAATGTCTTATCCTTTCCCAATGATTGAATCTAAATTTTCCACAAGCAATTCTAGCGCTGAGTTACCAATTTACTTCTGTTATATACATTGTGCTCATGTTTACATTTTAGATGTGAATAGTAGAACTTCACCACACTCGTCCAACACTTCATCAGCTTAATTTCTTATCTTGTTCCGATGTTCTTCTATTACGTCAAACGTATCTGTACTTCACATTCAGAATATTCGCTTAGGACCTTTCAATGTTTCACATTAACTTTTTGCATTACCTGTTCACCATCTCACATTCGTATCAAATCTACAGTTTTGCAATTAAACATAGTAATACGTAGAAATCACAAACATTATTGTTTAAGTAATTTGCTGGAGTTTGGTTCAAAAGTTAGACTGAGAATTGACCTGCATCTATATTAAATACTACGATCTGCTACCAGTTACTCTTTCACTGACTATCAACAGCTGATGTTTACACAAATCTGGGCTCTGTTAACATAGGTTTCGTTTCCAAAACAGTGCAACATCAAAAACAATTAATTCGGAATACCCTTTCTTTCCCATTATAGCAATTTCTGCCTATCGGTAGAAAACAATTCGTTTATACTTTCAGATATACTGAATATTCCGATACTGTTAATAAATTTCAGATATCATTACGTCTCATATCGTTAGTTACTTCTGAAGACATACAACGGTGGTTAAAAATTGGTTTTTCCCTCATTCTCGATTAAGAATCGCACATTACCAAGGCTGAATCTAAATCAAAGCAGAAGTCTGTTTACTTTTAATCATCCTCAGTTTCACAGCTAAAACTATACTGCTGTTAATAGTAACCATAGTATGGTAGAACACAAAGTCTTCAAGTTTCGGTTAGCTATTACAAAAAACGAGTTCGACTTCGTATTGTTCCAGGATAACGAGAACTCTGATCAGTCTTAGTGAAGGAATTCACAACACATACGAACAGAATGCAAACTAGCAACAGCTGATCACTAGAAACTTCAGTGGCTAACACAAGTTACTTTAACCGTAGTGAGATCTTACAAGCAGGAGATGTAATCTTCGTCCAACACTGCCCTCCAATTTTCTGTGACATCTTTGCACTCCAGATTTGAAGTAGAATCCAGTAGAAGAAGTGCGGGAGCTATTTCTCTGGCTCATCGTCATCTGTGAAATCAGTTCCAGAAGACAAAACCACGTGGTCAAAAAACTCGTTGAAGTCATCATCAATGAAGTCGTTGTTTTGAACTCGTACTGTGGGAGAAGTAAGAAAGGCTCCGCGTTGGATTTTATCAAACATCATGTGAGATGTATGGTTATCACTTGCTGACTTCGCACCTGTCCTTGTCATCTTCTGCATTCTTCGTGTCGGTGTTGGATTCGTTCGCAATTGATGATTCGGAGGTTCCTCAGCTTCAGCTACTTCACGCTGACGGCGTCTTTCCTCTGAATCGCTTGCCACTCTGTATGTGTTGTTCTTCGGTATTACCTTCTTTTCTTTTGCCCTTAAATCCTCCAACACAACTCGGACTCTCGGGGGGATACGCGGAGAGTAAACTTCTCTGCAAAACAGATCATAAATGTGAGTGAAATAACTTCTGGAGACACTTCATCAAAAAGAACAGTAACAGATTCATCATATTCTAAATATTCCATTAGTACTAAACGAGCAAGTGTATGTAATTGCTTATAGTGTTGTATAAAAATCTATATGCTCATGCAGAACAATATGAGTAAAGATACGTAGTTACGCAGTCTTGCACTGAATATTCTCCAGAAGAATCTCTATAAATAAAACCTTAGCGATTATATTAGTTCATTCACATAAACGACTAAAATGCTTTTGATCTTCAATAAACAGTTGACATTCTTCATAAACAAATAAATGTATTCAGTAAAATTTCAAAGAGTCACGGAAGCAACTACATCATCGGGGGTGAACGTATATGAGTTACAGCTTGCACTGCAACTTACGTTACCTCACGAAAGACTGATGTTTCCAAAAGAAATTTGTAAGATTAAAAAACCCAAGCAGATCTCAATTGATCGTTATCTTAGTTTCAAATACAATCTACTACATAAACTGCTTTGCATAAAAACCTTTCCCACAGCATGCCTCGATAGATTGTGACACAGTAAAAAACGAGGTGATTTCTACCTTATTTTTACAGTGTACGATTATAATTCACTTTAGCTATGAACATTTCGTTTATTTTGATGAACAACAAATACAGGATAAATTCCTAGAAGATCCTTATTTGCCTTAAACTCACAATGTACTATACTAAGAAAAACTCATTAAGTTGAAGGAATTGTGGGAAATTGTACCTGGGGGGGCGTATAGAGCTACCTTCTCCGATAGTAACCCTAAGAATTTGTGGGGTCGGATCTGTTCCATGCTTCAGAGGTACAGTCCTCTTCATAGCGGAAACAGGTAGTCCGAGATGGTCACTAAGCAAAACGTCGTTGAGGCCACGGAGTCGAATGGGTTCTGCAACGACTGCTGCTGCGGGACGCCCTGCGCGGGGAGTGAGATCAGAAGGCTGCTCCACATTCGCAACTGCCGGGCCGTCTGCACTAGATGAGCGACGGAGAGTGCGATCTTCTTGAGAGACGGGAGAGTCCGCGCGGACTCGAGTGGCAGGGCGATCTTCGTCACGGCAAGGAGAGTCTGCACGAAGACGACGACGTCCATGGCGATCCGCTACAACATTGGCAGTTGGGGTGCGCTCCTCGGTTGCCGCTATGGGGACTTCATCTTCTGGAGTTGAGAGAGGATCTGCGACATGGAACTCACTCTCCTCAGCTCGACGTGAACCGGCCGCTGGAGCAGGGTTGAGAACTGCGGCACGGGATGGAGAAGGGTTCACAGCATGAGCTCCACGAGTATCTACGGCCGGTGCTCGAGGAGGGTGGAAGATAGCACTTGCGTTTGCAGCTGCCTGAAAGGATAGCAGTGCATGCGGTGTCCACTCCCCCTCCCAAGTCGGCGACACCAGCTTCGCTACGGAAATGAAATCGGGGCATTGAAGACCAGACACTTTCTGGAACTCCCGCGCTCTTGCAATCCATCTGATCAGACAACAGATCTCCTTCGGTGCATCCTTCACATGTTGATAACGTCCCCCCCTTCGAATTGCAGCGTCTTTCCATATCGGAAGATGGCTCTGTTCGTAATCAAAATGGGCAACATCGAATTCTTCAGGGAAAATGCCTTCGCCTGAGCCTGCCATGGCTTCTAACGTCTGCAACTCCACCTTCACCTTTTCCACGTGGTTGGTATCGACAGGCGGCGTGTTCTTCGAGGAAGACATTGTGAAAATTAAAATGCCCAGCGGTTTGAGATAACGGAGTGAGTATCGAGGAAGAAGCTTAGAAGTAAGAAGAAGACAGAGAGAATTCTCGTGAAATCTGCTTAGGGGAACCAGGGTTCAGAGAAGTTTCGAGAATTTCAAGACTCAAGAGTAACTAGTACAAAAATTGAATGCATTGGACTCACTAGAATTGCCTGTGTAATGTCGATCAAGACAGCTTGGTGCAGCATGATTGTTTTATTTCCGACTTGTCAAACTCCTCATAATATTGTACTAATCTCGATCATGATTATGATTCAAACAACTCTTGGGTGCCAAATATGCAATTCCAATTACAATGTATTGTCTTTTGTGTTTCCCCTTTACAAATTATCTGTTGCGAAAATTAATTGGTTACGAGATATCTGCACTTAGCTACTTGGGACAAATGCTGATGACTCTGATCGGAGTCATCAAAATCCAAAAAACGGTTCATGGTATTGGCAGAAGGTGATTTCATTTAGAAACGCATATTGGGGTCGGTCAAATAGAGATCAGTTTAAATATACTAGAAAAAAAAAGTAAAATTGTAAATAATAAGTAAATGAAAACGATATAAGAGAAACATTAATATAAAACAAAAAAACCAGAAAGATAACATTCAGACTCATGGGAACAAACAATGATCTTATCTATCTTTACGACAAAATTAATTATTAAATGACTGTAAATTTTTTAAGGAAACACGCTTCCCTTTAAAGAATATCATCATATTTAACAAATCATTGAATGACTTCTTCATTCAAGATATACAATACTGTGTTTTCGTATGTATCGCGTATCACATACAACTATAATGATTTGTTCTAATAATATAAATCGTGGAATACATTTATAATAGGCAGACCTTCACACTTGCAAGTTTTCACAAACTCATAAAACCACACCAAAAAAATAAGAAACAAACTGTTCACAATTAAGTTTAGGTGGAGGAATTAAAAAATAAAAATTAAAAAAATTAAAAAAAATTAAAAAAAATTAAAAAAAAAAAAACCATTTATAGAGTTCAATGGGTTTCCGTACATCAAAACTATGTAATGAATGAATCTACATATCAAATACAAAAAGTTCGATTCGATAATTACATAAAAATAAAAATAAAAACAATGAACAATTTTGAACTAAGAAATACATCTAGAATCGTTATTTTTTTTTAAATACATAAAAACTTAGCAAACGCTAGAACCCCTGATGTATAAGTGTTAAAGAAATATATGTTGGGATTGAATAACGAAAATTCAGAAATGATGGAATTATTTTTTCCAAAATTTAAAAATTAGACATTAAGAGTACTGGAAATTCAAGTATGTCAGTTCTGGTACTGATGTTTACAACATTTATGTGAAAATTTCTGTTTAGAACATAAGACAAACAATAGTGATTACCTTGTACAAAAAACTATCTTCCAAAAAGACTGTGAACCTATTGGAATGGTAAATATACAGATTAGATGGTTACAAATAGTGACTGCGAAAGCTTAAGATTTCTATTCAAAACAGATGCCCCCTACTAAGTTGCTTTGTAGTAAGTACGAAAGAATTCAAATGATTTAATTTTGCTGTACATTATGAAAAACTCTATTCACTTCAATGAATTGTATAGAACAACGGAAATCCAACTTTGATAACTGTTCATTTTGGACACCATAATATCCTTCTTTTGTTGTCATGAATACTGATGAGACTTATCATGACATATGCCTAATTTTAAAATTTTAAGTTTAATGTTCTAACTCCAATATTATCAAATTTTCTACAATCAGTTGAATGCGATTCAAATATTTCGGACACTCCTCTACGGCGACCTAATGTATGGAATTACTAAAAATCTCGAAGTATATGCTTCCTCTACATATTTATTGGAATGAAATTCATATTTATATGATAATAAAACTTCTTCAGTTATGAACACATATTCCATATATGCTGAAAGGAAAAAGAAAAAAAAACCCCAAAAACAAAATTATAAATAAATAAATAATGAATGAATGAAGAGAAATACAGAAAGTAAACTCACTGAAGAAACGAATGGATTAATAATTCAGATGAGAATCACTGACAGAGACGAAGTGCATTGCTTAAATTATCATATTACTCTCTCCGTCCATTGATTGGATAATAACAATCGACGAAAAAGAGAAGAGAAGACAGTAATCTAGGAAAAAAAATAAAAATACCTTAATCTAGAAAAAAAAAAATGGAAAAATAATTAACAGTTAATACGTGTAGTTTGTTTGATTCCATTCCCAAGATCAAGGAACATCACCCTTATCAAACCCACTGACTCCCTCCCGTATATGTTTCATCATTTTATTCTTAGTTTATTAAAATCCTTGCTTATATATATCTTTTATTTTTTTATTTATTTTTTAACAAAAAATGTATATTGGGAATCAAATTTCATAGAGAATTAGTAATTTCATGTAAACGGTATTTTCAGTGGTCAATGCTTTGTTCCATTTTCTAAACGAAGTGGTCTGACCTTGTCTCATAATTTAAAAATTTCGGTTTAAAAAAAATAAAAATAAATGAAATTCAGACTGTTGATAACGAATAAGTAAACGGAGTCAGTACATGGTTTTCAATTCATGTCATGTGTTACTAAAACTTGTATTTCAACAAATTCTGGTTAGAACTCTATGGTTGCTTGATTTTAATTTTAGACTGACGCACTTTGTTGAAGGGAATTACAAAAAATTATTCTTGAATAGTTTGCCCCCCTATGATTTCCTACGAGTACTTTTTTACATGTCATACACTGCTAGAAAAAATTCAACAATGCAGTTGCCATTCATAGTGGACTACGTTTGAGCTGTTTCATTAAAAAAAAACGGAAACTTAGCAAAATTTATAAGATATTGGAAATTCACATTGATAACAATCTTCCTATGTGAGAATGTGTGCAACATAAAAACATAATATACGTATATATATATACAAGAACAATAATACGTACATACATATCTGATTCGGAAAAAAAACAGGTTATATATAAGTCATAATTTATTTCATACCCACAAACAAGGCTTTGACCTCAAATTGAGGCTGTGATTCTATGTGAATATAAATAATATACAGAGCAACCCAACTACTATAGTCAATCAGTTCTTCCTACTGTAAGGAATAAGTTCAGGAAAGGTCATCTTCTTTTTAGCCTTTACCTCCAAGTAACGATTACTCTTCAAACGGTACTCCAACATGCACTTCTTCCAATTCAGTGGTAAACTCATGCATTCAGCATATATGGAATCCAAATTATCATTCCGCCCGAATTCTGCATCATCCGCTGGTTTCTGACACAGAAATTCATCCCACGACAGACGAGAGTATGGGATTTCTCTCTCCTCTACTACGGACCTAAGGTGGGCCTCGTACAATCTCTGCTTCTCCAGGAAATCAAAATTTTGAGTTTCAGAGTTGGAAGCGTCCGTTCCTCTGGAATCACTGTCAAACTTTACCAACTCCCCAGACTCTTCAGATTCTAGGGACTCGCGTTTGTGTTTCTGTGCAGTGCTTGAATACATGTCACCCTCGGAAGACAACGTGCCTATTGACAACCCTCGCACAATGGACTCACTAAAGCCTTCAAGCCGGTCATTACTGTCAGAGGATATCCCATAGGATTGAAGGTTTAGTTTGCCAGGTAACAAACTTCCTTGGGAAACGGTAGTTGGCACAGAACGGGAACTCTCGGAAACACTAAAATTCTCATTGTCCTCCTGCTCACAACTCTCTGACGAATTGTATGCCTCTGAATTCATCCTCTCTGTCTTTGGGCATCTTCCATCCTCAGCCATCGAATGTAGAATCAGAAAATGTGTACTGAGCATGGAGAGTCCACTATAACGAAGGTGAATCCGACCTACAACAGCGTACCAGCTACTCACAAGAACATAGAAAACGCAGGGTCTTAGAAGAAATTCTTGATCATTTTAGTCTAAATATTGCATGCGTGGTACACGAAGAAAGAGATATCAAATGCATCACTTTCACTATCAGTTGTCATTACTCTGTATGTTTACCACATTCTGTTAACCTCTCAATATCTCAAAATTAAGTTCATGTGTGCATGTGTTACACATTGTTAGAGACATGGTACACACATCCTTTAGGTAGATAGCTTGACTTAACCATGGCTTGTCTGTTTCATGATGTGGTTTTTTTAAATACAATCTGTATTTAGAACAACATAATTTACGTACTCTCTAGAATTATACATGTTCTTCAGGAGTACAATTATGTTATTTTTTAAATAAGTGTTTTTTCCAGAAAAAAATTTAATAACTGCAAAAGAAATAAGCAAATACAACTGGTTCGTTATAAAACAAAATTAAACTAAATTAAAAAATAAAACTAACATCGAATACAAAAACCATTCACAATATACGTCCAACGAATTCTGAACTCCATGTATGTGTCATACAAAAAATAATCGTACATCACATTGACTTCTGCAATTATGTTGTTAGAGAAGATGTATTGTGGATATTTACTTGTTTTTTTATTCTGTTATTTTTTGATATTTATACACATGTCAATCACTGTTTCCAGATTAAAACGAATCTATTTACCGCCCAAAAACAATGATACCCATATTATAACCATTCGTTATGGAACTGCTGCGCACTGTTTAAAACTAACGAAGTGCAATGGTCAAGTCAAGTTCACAAAGAGAAACTTAATTGAACTCAAACATGTATTCTGCGATAAAACTATACTACCCCATATATGCTATCAGAGAATTGGATAATAATTGGTAACTCACTGTAAATGAATTGTAGAATAATAACGTTTGATACCATCCAACCTTCCAAATCATATACTACTCTGCTACTTTTTTTTTTCCTCGATTTTTCTTTGTTCTTCGTAAATTAGTTTCACCAGTTTCAGCTGCTTGTCTATGTACTGCCCTCCTGCTCTCCGTTACCTCAAAACTTTGTAAGGCAATTGCATTGTCAGTGTCGTTGAGAATAATTGCACCTGCGAGATCTGGTTCTGCTGGAGGATTCGTGAACGTGCTACTTGGTACGACACCAACGGACTGATCATTAGTCGTTATGAAAACATCATCATCCTCTTCAACTTTTCTCCTAGATCTAGCCTCCTTTCGTAATACCACTTTCCACTCTGTTCCAGAGGGATGCAGATCATCATCAGAAAAGAATACTTGTGTACATTGAATAGGAAAAACATAAGGATCAACAGATTTGGGTGTGTTGTGTCTAAAGTTCACAGTGAGGAAACCATCTCCATCCCGAACGTATGTACTGTTTCCGAAATTGTCTGTTCGTTTCTTCCATGTGCAAGAGAAAATAACAATAGGAGTCTTGATATCACCATAGTCTATAAGAAGAATATCTTGAAGGATCCCAACGTAGTCCAATCCTGTGCCTGCGGATTGATCGTTCGCCTCTAGACACGCAACCCCGCAGTCATAGGTATTTGAAGACCTCCCTACCTCGTCGTCAACTCTCCAATGATTTCCATATGCTTTCATTTTTGCATAACGTTTGCAGGTCATGGATGGGGGATTTGATAATAATACAGTGTCAGCTTCGTCTGCATCATTCATGTCCAATTCTTGCGAGTGTATAGTTCGTTGTACCCATGTATCCACGGGTCCAATTTCACCTGCAGTGGATTCCCACAATTCTTCCCATTGCCTGTATCAATCCAATTTTTAATATAAGAACCATGAAACAGTTGATGCATTAATTACAAACAGAGAAATATGAGATGTTGAATTGAAAAAAAATTAATTTCCTAAATTAATAGTGAGGAAAAAAAAAATTAATTTCCTAAATTAATAGTGCAAAAAAAAATTATTAAAAAAATAAAAAAATAAAAAAAATAACGAATTCCTAACTGACTGATTAATTAACTGTTACCAATACATACGAAGTTGTTATCCTTTCACCATATGAAAGTTAGTTAAACTAACTATGATACAATAAAAATAAAAATAAAAAAGTGATAAAAAGTAAATAGAAAAACGATAACAGAACAAATTTGATAGTCGAATAGAACAGAAACAGAAAAAAAATAAAAAATTGAAGGAGAACAAAAGGATAATATGATCAGGAAATCGAACGAATCCCAAAACCACAGAAATAACAAATATGTAGCTACATATAGGAGTAGTAAGTCGATGACTATTCAGTACCCAGTTAAAACAATACTAAATAAATCAATAAACAGTATCTGTACTACAGATTAGCGTAATTTTGTTTTTACTTTCATGATTATATAACTGCAGTTACTTATAGAATTCAAGGTAATTGTACATTCCAACGAAGAAAATTTACACATTCATGACAGAAACTGTTTGCTGCTAAACCCCGCTTTGTATTGATAAAAAAAATATGAGTTATAATTTTTTTTTCCTTGAATGCAACTGACGTCCGTCTCACAATTTTAAGTCAAAAGTAACTCACATAAATTACTGTACGATCACTTCTCATTAAAGATCGTTATTTCGAAATGGTCACACAAATTAAATGCAGACTGTTATAAAACTATGTAATAAATCACATGTATGAGTAGAAAAATATGTACGTACCTGTAATATTGAGCAGTGAGTGTGTTATTTCTCAAAACAAATTTGTGGATAGCATCCCTTTGTGATCTAGTAAGAACTAAATCGGTATGACCTCCCTCTAGCTCCTCGAATTCGGCGCAGTCTTCTGGATCGGCGTCCCATACACGTCGTCTAACAACGTCAAACCCATGCATGTATGACGTAGCAAATCCCATAGTCTCCTCTAATAAATACCCATGTGCAATAGAGGCCTCCGGCCGGGCACGGTTCTTGACATGATTTTTAAGAGACATCATCGTCCTTTCAATTGGGTACATCCATCGCACTTGGGTGGGTCCCAATATGAACAACTCTTGTACCAAATGAAATGGAAGATGTGACATTATGTCGAAAAATGTAGGTGGAAACGTCATTTCCATAAGGCACATTGTGATGGCCACGTCTTCTCGCAAGTTTTCTTCATATGACGGATCCCAGACTTTACAACAAAGTCGCCTAAACACACGTGATGCTCTCATAATAGCCAATCTGGTATTTGGTTCCATTAGCCCCCTCAAAGCCAACGGTAATAATGATTGCATAAGTATATGATAGTCGTGTGATTTTAGAGCACCAAATTTTTTCTGACGAATATGTTGACCAATCTCCGAGCAATACCCTGATGGAACTTTCAACTTCTCTAACCGGGTACAAAATATATCAAACTCTGCAGGTGTAAGAACATAATTGGCTCTTGGTTTTAACATCCTGGAAGGGTTTCTAGGATCTCTTGTCATCCATAAATGGGGTCTAATTCCCTCTCTCTGCATATCTCTCCTCACTCTCACACTATCTTTTTCCTTCCATCCACATATTGTTTTCAAAATATTTTCAGCAAATTTTTTTTCACAGTGCATAATGTCCAATGTATTACGAATCTCTAAGTGCTGCACATCAAACACAGACATTAGTAAGTTATGCAACATAACAATATACTGTGAAAAAATCAATGTACATAGTTCATACAAAACTATGGAGCCATGAAGCTAAAAAACAAAGTGCAAGGTGACCCTTACCTCCCAGTAAGGCAACTCATAAAAAATGCTCCCTCTTTTAATGCCATGTATCTTGGATGGGTCAGGAGTGATCTGTCTTCGTCTTCGTGTGTTGCTTGGATCACTAGGTTCAGTTTCATCACTTTGTGCATGCGATAAACTTGGATGGTCATGTGCTTGATGTGAAGTCAGACCTCCACTTACTGCACTTGATGTTTTCCTTTTTTTACTTAAAGGCCCTCTGCTTGCGGTACCTGCATCCTGTCTAACCCTTTTCTTCCTCAAAAATTCCGTATATTCTGCAAGAGCAGCACGTTGTTGAGTTGGCGTTTTCGGAATTGGAGCGTCTCTGTCTTCTGGTAATCCGTCGAAAAACTTGTTGTATTCGTCTGATCGTATGTAATGATCTCTTCTTACCCACCGTCTAGCATCTCTGTATGACATTTTCTTACTCTCAGACATGTATTTTCCCCTAAGTTGGTCTCCACATGGTGGGCATGCCGTATACCCTTGATGAGCAGCGCCAGAAACAGTTCCATATCCTGGGAAGTCGTGAGTGGTATACAAAACCGCAGCTCGGAGCTTAAATATACGTTCTCTTTCGGGCTTTAACACGTCGTATGCTGGAACTCCATCCCATAAAACCTTAAGCTCATCGATTAAAGGTCTTATCCAAACATCAAAAAATTGAAAAGGAACCTGTGCTTTTCCAGGAATGAGTAAAGCCAACATTGTAAAAAATTTCTTAGTTATTAGCCACGGAGGTAAGTTTAAGAAGGTCGCTATTACGGGCCAGGCTGACCATGTGGACTTGTGGAGCTTAAATGGACAGATACCATCACATGAAATTTGAATTCGCACATCTCGTTCATCCCTCCCAAATCCGTTGGTGTCAAAAATTTGTGGGTCCATTTCATCCAATTTTTTCCAGGCTCGGGAATCTGCCGGGTATCTAACCTTTCCATCTCTGCTTGGATTTTCCTTGTGCCATCGCAATAATTTTGAAAGTGCTGGAATTCGATAAAATCGTTGCAACCTAGGCGTGATATGGAATTGACGAAGTACTTTAAGAGGCCTCGTTCGGTTGAACATGTCTTTAAACCGTGCAGCTTGACAATGTGGGCAACGGTCCAAATCCTTAGTATCTGCTCCGTCAAAAAGTGTGCATCCGTTTATGCATCCATCTATGTTCTTGAAATTTAGTCCCAGACGCTTTGTCAATGTCTTTGCTTGATACAATGATCCTGGTAAGCAGTTATCGGGCGGTAAAAGATTTTTCATAGTGGCGAATATATCGTCTGCTGCCTTTTCCGTAATTCCAGAATGCGTGCCAACTAAATTTACCAACATTATTGTTGAACCAAGTTTTGTATTTTTTGAACCATCGAATAGTAGCTTCATTGCATCCTCTAATGCACGAGCATCTTTCATCCTCTCTTCTTCAAGTTCAGTACTGTCCATATTTACTCCGAGACTGTCCTGTAAATTTCCACCAATTTCCCCTGACCCAGATGGTGATCCCCTTACATTGGGGGTTGAATGCTCATGATGCTGGGGTTGAAATTCAGTATCTTGTGACCCATGTTCATTTGGAGCATAATTAGGTAAATCATGGGCTTCATTCTGTATACCAGCATTACTTGGTCCACTTTCATCTTCGTCTTGGTTAATTCCAGTAATGCTGTCTGAAACTTCCAAAGCTGACATTGTAATTTCATTAATCTTATCCTCTGTATCCGCAGCTTGCTGAACCTGTTGGTACATGTCCTGTACCATACTACGTATTTGTACTCCAGAGTCACGTTCTTGGTCACTTTTCGTAGCCGCAGCAACTTTTGAAGCAGCATCAGCTTCCCATTCGTCGTCGGACGAATCGTTCTCTTCAGGTCCTCTGGATGTTCTACAATCAGATGATCTTCCCCATCGGAGTAAATGCTTTTCAATTTCATCCAATTTGTAAGGCATACCAACACCTCTGTGACGTTTACAAGGACATGAAATTCTTGTTAATCCATAAAGAGCCGCTCGTTCTTTGTCACGGATCCACAACTTATTGTCACGTTCTCTAATTCTTCTCAAATCAGTTAGTGGTAATCTATTCGCCATTCTGCACTCCAATTAGAGGTTTGTTAGTAATTTCATGTTAAAAAAAAATGTGGAGAATATTTTAGAGGATTTTTTTTCTGAAAATAATGTCACCAACAAGTCTTAAATTATCGTTATAAGTATTTTCATACTGAAATGATAAAATTTAGAATTAAAAAATGAAGAAGTATTTACGAATCTATTATGCTAAAGAAAACAATACTGTCAAATGAAAAATACATGAATCTAGCAGTACTGATGAAAACAGTTGTTCTTCATAACAATCATGTTTATCACTGAGTTATAACTTTGAAAGGACGTTATGAAAATGAGAAAGAGAATGAAGTAAAATGAAATGAAAAGTGAAAGTACATGAAAGTGATATATAATTGAAACGACTAAGTGAAGAGGAAAAATAAATAGTCGATCAAACTAACTTATAGTTATTAGTGAAGAAAATGTTCATAATTAAAACTATTTGTATAGACGTGGAAATGCTGAAATAGTCACCTTGAATTGTGTTGTTATAATAAAATTGTAAAGTGATCTTTGGCCCTCGTTCCCTTAAAAAATGTATTATATCACAGATACTTATCTGTTGATCCAAAAAAAGAAACAGTTTTTTCCACACTGGATGTAAGTACGAAGTCTAGCGGGAGATTTTTGTACGATAAAAAAGATAAAAAGAAGCAAAGAAATATATTTAAGATGTGATGTTGATGAGAAGAGTATGAATTCATTACAGAAAAGTTGCTTATATAGCAATGAATTCAAACATGAGTTTATGTAAAAGAGAACGCAATTAATGTAAAAAAAATATAAATGTAAAAGTAATAAAAGTAATATACTAAACAATTTTAGTTACTATTGTTTCTATTAGTTCTGAAGCCATCGGGTAATTGTAACCAGACAACAAACTGTTGTACTTGGACTAACAATATCTAGAACAATGATAACCAAATATATTAGAATGAAGTGGCTCCTGGTTTATTTATATCAACATTTTTAATACCCTATTCGCGTATGCATAATTCAATTTCTAAATTTTAAGAGTTCGTACATGTATGCTTTGCCTCAATTTGAAGTGTTTTTGTTGTTGTGATTCATTGGCGTCTATGACATAATTTTAACACACAGTAACCTGTTTTATTATTATTCTGAAGTCTGTTACAGTGCATTATCTATAAAAATTACATATATCTTCTATGAGAAATAATAGAATAAAAGTGTGTGAGTTAACATTGTAGAAATTAAAAAAACATACGAGCAAGCATTGAAACATATTTAATCACAACCGTTCAGAGTTTCTGCAAAAGGTTGTTAACAATGTAAACATTTTCATTTTTGACAGCATAAACTATAGAACGTTTGAGCAAGTTTCATAATTATATCTTACAATACAACGCGTACATTATATATTTTTTTAGAACGGTAATACTGAAACCAAAAAAAAAAAAAAAAAAAAAAAAAACGAAAGAAAAAAAAAAAGGGAAAAAGAAAACATAAAGCTTAGTATGTGCAAAATAAAATAATCAAATTAGTGAACGAGAATTAACTGTATGATTCAAAACCGTATGTATTAAACTAGATTGGAAAAGAAACTACAAAAATGTATTGCCAAATTTTAATGTATCAATCACAGAATGATAAGGTTTCAAGCGATTCAAACCATTACGAAAAGATTAAAAATCAGTACATGAACCTGAAGACAACAAAGACAGAACAGAATGGCCCCATGTGAACATAATTAGTTTCTAATACGGGTTTTCGTTCAGTATCAGTGATCATGCTGAAGAAAACCTAAGCACTCCCTCGCAGACATCGAACTCTACGTGCAGGAAAACTACGTCGGAGTTAAGAATACATGACACGGTTCTCGAAGGCACAAAGTTCTGTAGAAACGGTACTTTGATTAGGCGATTTTCACTTTGTAGCTGCTAGAATTTTCCATTGTAAGGCTGATGAGGCTATAAACCGACTTCTGTAACATGTCTCGTAACTTCGATGATGAAGTAGGTGGTGATAGAAATTCGGAACAAGCAGATTCCGAAAGCAGTAGGGAAGAAGAAAACGAATATGAGTTGCAGCGGAGAGCTAGAATTGCAAGTAACATGGCTCGTTTCGAGGCTGTCCAGAAAGCAGCCGATGATTTGTGAGTATATTTTTACCCTCAGAAACCCTAACTTATGATCGCGTGCATTCAAAGTTTAGATCATTGGGTTCGAGTACTGGGTAGGCTTTGTTTAGCGTATGTTGTCTTTCTCGAACTCTGTGCCTTAAATTAGGTTAGTGTTGGTATTTCTGTTTATTTTTGTGAATTCCAATGTCACATGCCATTTATAGGGTTGCACTACGTTTACTATGAGTGACATTGTCTTCCAGTAATTCTGACATTAGCCGCGTCAAGAAGACAAGACATTCGAAGGCCAAACCACCGTTACAGACAGAGCAACGTCGAAGCGTGAGGACGATTACACAAGCACAGAGGGAAAAGAAAAATGCAGACATTTTATATGAAAGCACAGACTCTCCAGGGATACGCGAGGGACATAGCGCACATCTACTTCGCCAATCCGAACGGGGTAATTTTGTATTTTTTACTTGCATTTCAGTTCTTCTGATTCGAACCCACGTAATCCGTATGAAATTATTTATTTGACTATTTCAAATTGCTGCTTATTATGGACCGTTTCAGGGCAAGTGAATTTCATTGCATGTGCCATGTAATCTTCATGTTACAAGTAACTTCAGCATAAGATTTCTCTTCCCTCGATCCTTTTGAGATATAAAAAATTCACTCCACTGAAATTGTGAACCGTAAACCCTGACTTGATTTACTTGCTTAGGTATTGCGCCTGCTGTAACGTATGCACTTCAATTTGCTGATTATTATTTATCGTTTCAGGGCAATTGAATTTCATTGCATGAGTGATGTAATCCTATTGTTATATGTAACTTCAGCACAGGGTTTCCCTTCTCTGGATCTTTTTGAAATATAAAAAAATTGAATTCAGTAAAATTGTGAACCGTAAACCCTGATCTGATTTACAGGCTTAAGTATTGTGCATGCTGTAACGTATGCATACATATTGTGTAAGAAGACATCTTCTACCATGTTGCTCTCTTCAGTGAAAACTAATATGTGGAAAACTGATGCTTTGGAGCAGCACGGAGTAGTAGCAGGAGTTCAGAGGAGAGAAGTGTAAAACGTAAGAAGCAAAAACATTCAGACGCTGCTGTTGAGAATGAAGGACAATGTAGTCGATGGAGAAGTTCTACTTCTAATGAGGGAATATCTGTACCTCCGGTCTCGCACATGAAGAGAGGACGTGTGGAGCGGTCGAATCCCCCAATGCCGCCTTCTGAATTTCAGCCACCCGGCAGATGGGCCTGGGTGCCTCTTGCTAATAGTCACCAAAACCCAGGTATGCTTGACTTACTTCCGGGTTTTCAGCAGGGAATGGGTTCGGGTAATTGGCACTGCCCACAACCTGTACAGGACCCTGGGACACACTTGGCAGAGAATTCGAATGAAGACTCTACGAAAACCGGCGACGACGGTCCATCCAAGTCATCCTCGGTGAAGGAAGAATCTGTGAAGCGAAGAATCCGTAGGACAAGGAAAAAAGAAGTAGAGGACGAGTCCATACGAAGAGAAGATGCGGGCTTGAGACCTTACGCAGTGCAGGTACGATCCTCTGGAATGATTGACGCTGGGTGTAAGGGGCATTTGGAATGGCAGGAATTTGTACGTGATATGACACCTCGTATGCTAGATATGAGTGTCGTCAAATACGAGGACCAACTGGAGAGTTCAAGAAAGATGTTAAGAGAAACTTTGTTCGCGAAATTTGAATTCTTGGACCATCAAGTGACAGAGCGATCATTCGATACTATGATTAAAACTTGGCTCCGTAGAGACCGTGAAAGAATGAAGAGGCTGCATGGTGGAAAGAACAAGGCACCAGATAGAATTAATCAAAAGCAGTGGGAGTCGTTGAGGGAGTACTGGGGTTCATCATCTTCGAAGGAGAAATCGGAGAGAATGATGGAGACACGTCGAAGAGTTGCTAATAATCCTCGCGTTGGTAGACACGGTTATGCAGGAAAAAATGCGCAATTGGTAAGTTTCCGATATTTGGTGTTACATCGACAATTAAATCTGAGTTACTGTCTCATTTCTTATGTCATACTTTACTGAGAATCCGATTTGAAAATACATTGTTTCTATCAAACTGTGGTTTGCATTGAGATTGTCACGTCTTGTTTTCTGCACGATTACATTACTGAATTTGAAAATGTTTTTTATGTAGAGGAGCGCTCGCTCAGTTTCTCCAGGTGTTGCAGACCGGGCTGAAGACCTACAGGCGTCGAAAGAGAACCCTCTCAGTTCGGTAATGCACATTGAGTTATCTACGCAGGTTTCCTCTGTATTGTTCAACCACTGATTATTTGTTTGCAAATTATTGACTAATGCTTGTATAAATATATTCTCTTGTAACATTTATATTCCAAGACTTCTGTAAGTTAGAGCGTTTTGCTTTTATATACTCATTCTCAATATTTGCTAAGTCCTGTACTCTGGTTTACTGATAGTTTTTTAGTTACGGAAATGAAATGCAAATGACAAGTATTCGGATAGCATGATTCTGGACAGTAACGCAGCTCTCAGTAATTGAATTCAGTGATCTCTGAACCTTTTCCTTTTTACAGAACATGGAGAAGCAACAGGCTTGGAGATTATCGACAATGGAACGAAATCAAGTTGAGACAAACAAGAGGCTGGATGAGAACAATAAAAGATTGGATGATGTTATGAAAAGTAACATGGACCTCCAGCAAATGATACTATCTATGTTGAATAATTTTTCAGGTAACGAGTCGAGGAAAGACGGTCTAGTTGGAAGTTGTCGCGTTCAAGCTCATGGGGATACGTCGGACAATGCACAGCGGCACATATCCGACGTGGATGCAGCTCCAGGAGATAAGAACAAGAGCGAGAGCTGGTGGGACGAAATGTGTCACGATTCAGGTGACGAAGAGCTTGGGAACTCTGGAGGAAATAAAGACATCCCTACATCATCTGCGAAACGAATGCCTCAAGTGAGCCTCACTGTTTGTAACTGATATGTTAGTATAGAGGAAAATAATATAATTCCTTACGCTAAATTGAAGTCTTCGTTCTGATCTTATATGTTAGTAAAAGTAATTTTCAATGCGGAATTTGGGGATAACTTTCTAACAGTGGATATTTTGTGTAACTTACAGCGACTTCAATTTGTATTTAATTGATAAACTCCTTTCTGGAAACTATTATTCCAGGCTGAGAGATATATGATTACGTGAACTTTGCTGTCATGGACGACGCGCTGGGTCATTAATTCACCAAAAAAAAAATTTGTTGTTCGACGGGGTATATTACACTGCAATCATTGTTTGCTATGTTCAGCGAATACGTGATGTGAGTTCTGTAAATTATTAATTGAGAATGGTATGAAAACAAACAAAACTTAATTCTAAACAGATGTACGTTTTTCTGGACATTTTTACAGACAAAGTCGACGAACTCAAGGAATGCAATCCGGGATCCCCGAGCACTACCAAATGCTGAGAAGGTATTTTGAATTGCCGAAAGTCTGTTGACTGTTGTGGAAGTTTGATTTAACCGTTCTTGCTTCATGATAACGTTTGATGAATTTCTAACGAAATATGCTTCTCAGTTCATGCTAACCGGTGTAGGGGATTCTATATTTAACATTAATATGTATTTTGTACAAAAAAAGATAAGAACTTGTACTGTACTGCAGTTGTGTTTTGCTTTGTTTTCTTCAGTAAGTTACAACTACATTTTTTTCTTATGATGTGCAACATACGTGGTATTTTCTCATATGTATTTTCTAGCATTCTAACATAGCAGGTGATATCTAATCGAAGACGACTCATTCTGAATCATGTGTGCAGACTAAAAACACGGTATTAACAGCGTTGGGCACTTTTCATGAAAGAAAGGTAAACGGACGAATCCTAAACCTTTGGATTCTCATATCCGTTGTACAATTTTAGTTTGATATGTGTCTTCGTGGTCTCATGCCTCTTTCTGAATCCAATTGTAGATGTACAAGAAGCATTTGGAATACTCCATCTTAATAGCTATATGTTGTCCCACCATGAATCTTTTAATCTGGTTTATATATGAATCAGTTTGTTGTTATTTTTATTTCTGTATTTTTTGCATTTATCTAAATCAGTTACGTGTATTTTGTAATGCGTGCTGGACTAGATAAGAAGTAACGTCATAGGAACCGAAGGAGCCAGAATCCGTGGATTTGTCAGTACTTACTGAAATACGACGTTATTAGTCTGTAATTTTTTATTCTTTATACTACTATGTTATCTTAACACTGTAAAAAACATGTGACACAGGGGAGACAATCATCGGAGAAAGAAAGGAGAGCCACAAACCTCGAACAGAACAAGGTAATTTCTTAACAGACCGTACAGTAGGATAAAAACTTCACATGACGAGATTCTATGACATACTCATATAGTGTATTCTCAGTGAAATAAAGTAATTACTCTTTATGATTTATTTTTCTTTGTCATGCAGTTTCGGGTAGGAGATAGGGTATGGTTGGGAGACAGAAACGACGGAAGTATTCGAGTGGCGACAGGAACTATAATTGGACTTGGAGGACAGGGTGTTTTTCACAGTCGTCCAATACCAGAAGAGTATGTTCGTGTAAATCTTGAGGAGGTATACAAGAACACTCCACTTCTATTTCCTGTCGAGGATGCTGATCAACTGAACTTGGAGGACGCACGAGGTTCAAGCGTGCTATGGTACAGTGCACTCACCTCAGTTAGGGAGTAGTTGCAAACATTTCAAGTCTGTTCTATGAAGTGCACAGCATACAGTTCACAAGATCTCACATTCTAATTGAACTTCTTGTTAGCTGATCCATGTATGTGTATGTGAACGAGTGGGAGTTCACATCAACAGAGTCTTACAATTCGAATCAGTTTAATAGGTCTGAGTGTTAAATGATTTGCTTTAGAAGGTTGCATGTGCACTTCTCTACGGTCAGTAGGTCAGAGTAGGACCAGCGTACCTCTGTAGAAGTAGTGATTATTTTGCGGCAAAAAGGATTTGTACACGGCACTTTGTATGAAGGTTACAGTATTTTATATATAAATATAAACGTATTCCTGAATATGTTTTCTTTTATGAGCGCGAGTACCCCATCGCAGAATGACGTGTGGGTAATTGATTGGCATTCATTTACGAATAATTAATGATTTCTATTCTACACTCATAATTCAATTAATTATGAGCTATACACTTGTCAATAAACGAGCATTCTAGACAAGCAGTGCTACAAGTTCGCAGTTCAAGACAACTGAGACACCTGTGCAACCGACGTCACGGCGTTGACGGAAACCGCGGTTCGAACATGCACTTCTGAGCTGCGAATCCGTAGATATGAGTTCGAACCCGTTCATCGGCAATATGTTCGCACACCGATCATAGACGCGGTGTAAACTATGACGAATTTCTGAGTTTCAGGGTGCGAATCACGTAGATTGCTCCATGTACAGCACAGTTTCATGTCGCAGCGGCCGAGGCTCTCGCGAAAGTGAATACCTTCGCGCCATAAAACGCCCGTAGCGACGATGACAAATTAATGACAAGTCCATATGGACTGGGGAATTCCAAGTCGTTTTTTAACGCTGAGAGTCTGAAACGACAGAAAACAGAGTCCTTTACGCAGTCTTAATTCCTCGATTTTCTACTAGTGTTTGTTGCAATAATGCTTGTATGAGAAACGCCATATTCGCTAAATTGGCTAATCTTGTTTGTAATGGCCTCCACATAATCAAATATAAAAGAGAGAATACAAACTGATATCATTATATTTGAGCGGTCATTATAATTAGGATTTACCAATATAATGAATACAACGTTGAGAGCTCTGAAGAAGGCTGTTTCGTAACTATGACTTGCTTGAATGATCTCTGTCGTTCATTGACTGAATTCACAAAGAATGCCATTGCATTAATGCACAATCAATATGAACCAAGAAAATAAGGAAACTTGAAAATTTTTAAATGAGAATCTGTTGAGAAATATATTTCTTAGTAGTAAAAGAAGAAATTCTAAAGATGTTAAATGATTTCATGTTTTATTTCTTGCAGAAAAAAATTCTATTTTTTTTGAAGTTGCTTTCCTATTTGTAATGCAAGTAGTTAATACGTAGGCTCATCTTAAATCATTACTAGTGCTAATCTTCATTTGATCTATGAGTTGAGTTACCATTCTATTCTAAATATTTCAAAAGTAAGAAACCAATCAATTAGTAGTAGTTCTTAAAAACAATTGAAGGCAACAATTTCACACATTTTACTAATTCAATGGTAGTTAAGAAAACGACTACTTGGTTATTACCAATTTTTTACATCTATTCTATTAAAAAAACATTGTCACAATACCTTGTCAATACCCTGCCTGATATCCGTCACAATGAAATCATCCAAATGTTACATCTATAACTCCCATCCCCAGTTCTGTTTTGTTTCCAAAGGTTTCCGTGTTCTTTTCATATTTTTAATTGATTTGACTTTCTCGATGCCAATGCAATTCTTGCATTCCAATATGTTGTTTGCTAGTTTCTACTTAAAGATTTTAGTGATGAAGTTATATACAGACTTTGGGTCACATGAGAAAACCCTTACTTTTGAGATCTTATATGGTATTATTGTGCAAAAAAAATGTTCGTCCAATCAGACAATTCTATTCATTTAAAAGTGTAGCATATTACAACGACCATATTCATCCATCCACCATGTCGATACAAATATTAAGGACATACAAGAAGCTCCACAGTCCAGAATCTTCACAAGCGGCTTTGAAGCTTATTCTCGGAAAAGGTGAACCCAATTAGTAGAGGGGTTGGAAGCACATATGCTCTACAAAGTTCTAATTGTAAAAATAAATGATTGTAAAACCATGGTTTTCTTTATACTTTTAAAGATATAACAAATACGTAGCCTCTTAATTCATGTCATCCCTTTTCAAAAGACTAAAAGTTTTTTTAAAAAATTTTTTTTTTAAATAATCTGGTTATATTTTTTAATTTAAAAAAAATGTAAGATTTTCTAGTCCATATTCAGCTTCTCCAACATTGAAGGATTAATCCATCAAGAACTTTGCAAACAAAAATAGATTTTTGTTTTTCTAATTAGGTTTATGTGAATATATGTTTAATCTTAATTTTTGAGATTTTTTCTCAAAAGAAGGGATTCTAAGAGCTTCATGGAAATATAATTTCTTTATTAAAATGAACAATTGTACAAAACACAATGATTTATGTTACTCAAAATTTGTGGGCCTTGTTGTATAGGATGCAACTAAACATTTTTTCCACATTTCTATAGAAAAAAGAATGGTTTTTATATGTATGTTTTCTATAAAAACTATGGTTATTATAAAAAAAATCTATAATATTCCAATCAAAGATTCTAAAACAAACTTCACATATTCTTCTTATTTAGTCTATAACACAATCTATAACATAACCTAATGACTGTAAGTAGAAAAATATTTATTTTAGAAAGACGTGAACTTGACTACTAAAGACCATTTTGTAGCCCTTGGAATAAAGCTTGTCCTTTCTTTTTTTTTCAATTTTTTTGAATTCTATGGTCTATATTTAGAAATTTTGTTTTTTTAAATGGAATCAAGGACCTCAAATTAATCTACAGGGATTCACATGTTGATTTAGATAACTAGTTTATATTTTATATTATTTTATTTTTCAAATAAAATAACTATTTGAAGGAAGCTTTTTGCTCCACCAATGGCTTCCTTGCTTAGGGGTCGCTCATCATTAAGAAGAGGGCGAGGTTTATTGTGGGGGATTTTGTTGTATTTTTTTGAGAAATATAATAAAAAAATCTTCGAAGTTTAAGGACACAATGTTCTTCCATATTTAGAAATAAATGACATTCAAATTGTCCCGAGCAATAAAACTCGCTCGTGTCTTAATGTCAAGGCAGACCGTCCCATCTTCCTCCCCTTGCTATTTTTATTTTTAGAGAATATGCATTTAGTAAATTTGAATTTTTTGTTTGCAACAAGGACCTCAAACTAATCTATAAAGCTCCATTAAATTAAGTTCAGATATTTTTTTTTAAAATTCAAATAAATTTTTAAATTTTTTTTCATCAACAAAATATTTAGAAGAGGCTTTTGGGCCGGCCAATGGGAACCCTGCTTGAGAGACCCTCATCATTAAAGCGAAAGTCCACAGTGGAGATAAGGAGCTAATTCGAGTTACTTTATTCAGAGGTAAAAAGAAGCTTGACTATTCATGTGATTGAAAAAGAGATCCAAGAGAGGTGGAGAGCCCTCAAAGGATTAGGGTTAAGGCCCGTTTGCACCATGGATAAAAATTTAACCCCCCCACAATTTTGAAAAAAATACCTTCTTCGTAGGAAAGGTGTCATCAATGAGGTTTAAAAAATGGCAACAATAGTAGGGGGATTACATAATGGCCCCTCAAGTGCCACAGTAGCTAAGACCATTCTTTAGTGTTCAAAACTAAAGAATATTTCTTATTTTGGTGCTTCCTTAACAATTGCCTACTATTACTCAAATATTTTTTGTCTTCCTAAATATTAACTAATACCCATTCTTAAAAGTGTACCATGTGTACATCCATGTAGGATTGGTAATTACTAAAGAACCTATGTGCGAACACATTTTTTAAAGGATGCAAGACCCCTTTTAAGACCACCTATAAGGCCAAGTACGAACATACCTTTAGAACATTTAACATTGACCCATTGCCGCTTTAAATACCCATACCCCAGTTTAAGATGAGGACGGGGTTTATTGCCATGGTGTAATTGTTGGATTGGGAACTTCAAACGGGAACAGGTACTCCACCCACCCATCATCCAGGATTGAGAAGAATCCCAATTTCCTTCGATTCAACTCAATCCTTCTTCGATCAACGCCTAATTTCTGAACGCGTAACCACACATCACAGGCCACCGCAGTCGCAACTCTCAAAATCCGGAACTACACAAGTTCCCGATTCCACTTCGACATCACAAGTCACAGTCCCGCCGCAGTTTCCCAACAGGTGTAAGGTGGTGTAACACACGTCGGTAACACTGGATCATGTCGGAACCTTGCTTCTCAAGAAAGGTTTCATGGACTCGACAACGACTCAAATCAGAAACTTATCGATCACATAATCTAATATTTAATGCATTTGCAAGACAGGTTCTTCGAAGTGAATCATGAGTCTGTTCTAGCACCAGGATCTACTGTGTCAACCAGACTGGAGGAGATGACAAGTGCATATTGTCAAAAATGTCGGCAATTAGTATTACCCTTCTTGTCACAGTACAATTCATGGCTAGGATTTATTCCAAGCCAAAGGAATCAAGTCTCAATCATCGCTATACATATTAAGTTTTCTTCCTGTTCTGAATTTTGTTCTGAAATTTACAGATCTTTGTGTCTTGAAAAAATTGTCGGGGGAGTGACTCGTTGCTCCGGCGTTTTGGAGCTGAATGTTTGCTGTTCTGTTCCTTGTGTATATGTATGGTACAGATAGTACTACTTCTACGGTTGCCACCTCTCTTTTGATAATCACCGGTTTGTGGGTTGCCTTCACCACCCTCCGTCGTATTAATTACAGAATTATGTGCACGTCGGACTTGGCCGAACTAGAAATAGAATGGCGAGTGTTGCATGGATGCCATATGTACAATGAGATCGATCACCCTGTGACTGCACACGAAGGTCCCACATGTGAGATTAAATGCCATGAACTCAAGTAAATCTAAACAAGGCGGAAAACTACGTTAAAAGCTGGTTTCATAATGAACTGGTGTTACATAGTTTAATCGAGAAATTAAACTAGAAAGCATGAGCTTCAAATAAATGATGCGCTCCGATATTGTACCTGTAACCCCACTCGTTGTCGAACCACGCTACGAGCTTCAAGAAGCCGTTGCCTAACGCAACCCCAGCTTTGGCATCGAGTATGCTCGACCTGAACATGGATAACAACTCTGTTAAAACCTCTCATTTGAGATCAATCGAAATGAACAAAGGAAGAATGTCATGATATCGACAACTAAAATTACTTTAATCCTAACTAGTCATCTAACCTGCTATCGCCGATGAAGTCGTTCGAAGGAGCATCCTCCTCAGTATAGCCTAGGATTCCCTTCAACTGACCCTCTGCCTCTTCTCTGCAACAAAAATGATCCACATGTAAGCAACACATTCGTAACCAGGTCCCAGCATAATCAGAAACTGCAGAGGAGAATACAAAATTCCACAAGAGAATACAGTACAGGGAACTTACTTGATCGCTTCACAAACATGCTCATACGAGACGTGCTGGTCGAGCTTGACCACCAATTCAATGAGCGACGCATCTGCAGTTGGGACTCTAAACGCCATGCCTCGAATCTTTCCGTCCATGCACGGGATCAACCGACCAATTGCCTTCGTAGCACTCGTAGAGCTGGCTATGATGTTCGCGCACCCACTTCTCCAGTCCTTCAACGACGGACCACTCAGATATTTCTCTGTTGCTGCAAAGTAAACATAGAATTAACTAGGTTAACAACAACCTTAAACATGGCAATTAATATAAAACGTAGTTTCAGATGCTTGTACTAGAGGATGACCTCTGTTGCGGAGAACTACCTGTCAGAGAGTGCACTGTCGTCATCACCCCTTCTAATACTCCGAATCTGTCGTGCAGAACCTTCACCAGCGGTGTCAAGCAGTTGGTGGTGCAGCTGGCCATGGCCACGACGTTATACTCAGGTCGGTACTCGCTCTCATTAACGCCCATCACAAACATGGGCGTGTCCTTGCTGAACCCCGTGATGATGACCTTCTTTGCACCGCCCTTGAGATGCTCACCTGCTCGGTCTTTCGTTGTGTAGTTACCAGTGCATTCCACCACGTAATCAACGCAGTGCTCGCTCCATGGAATCTCGGAAAGCTCTCTGCACATTTCCACGCCGTCACTCTCATGTTAGACCCCGTCATTTTCTAGAAAATTTTAATGCTCGCTAACACAAAGGATGTCTCCAATAGCGTTAGTGGAACTTACTTGTATCCAAAAACAGTAACCTTCTTTTCATCGAAGCAGAGTGTTTGCTCATCTTCGGCGTAAATGTCAGTTTTCGTCGTGCGCCCGTGCACTGTGTCATACTTGAACATGTATGCCTGCGGTACCATGCGTTTTAATTATGTCAGACAAGCAAACTTTAGAGGGGAAAACGTCCGGAAAAAAAATAACAGATGCTGGTTAAATGTTCTCTCGATGACTAACCATGTAGTCAGTGCTGATGAAGGGATCGTTGACAGCAACTAGCTCAATATCATCTCTCTCCAGTGCAACTCGTGCCACAAGGCGTCCAAACCGGCCGAACCCATTGATGCCAATCCTGATTTTCTCAGGTACAATCTTCGCAGAAGCCCCTGCGCACAACACGAAAACCAAGACAAACTTAATAAACTCGTATCCCAACGAACGATCTCCCACTCTTGGAGCCTAGTGAAAGTATACAGAGCATTCTCGAACAAAGCAAGACGGAGTTAACATTTAACCACTTGTAAATTGCCTAAACTTGTCAGACCAGAAAGGACCTAAAAATGTCGCCTGCCGCCCAGAATCTTGTGACCAAGCGAGAGAAAGTCCGCGAAACAGCTGTGTTCTCATGTACCGAGGCCCGACCGTATAAACATAGCGGGACAGGAGTTCGACACAAAACCCCATCCTAGACTACTGTGCCTGGAGCTAACGCACTTCGCCAGGTTGCAAGTTGCAACCACGTTGGTACCTGCAAGGGCTTCGTCGCATTCGCAGACCGTGTACCAGAATATTCTGACAACCAAGGGAGATTGTGCAATGTAGAAGATCCGTAGAGGAGCAGTGCATACCTCGGCCCATGAATACTACTGTTACGTCGGCGATGCAAAACTTTGATGCTGAAGTCTAGAGCCCTCGCCACCAATCCCAGCAACAACAGTGGACGTTTCTTTCGGCTGACGAACTCCACCACCAGTCACCGAAACAAGCCTAACTCTGTCGCTAAAACAATAACCTCACAAATACTACGCTTCTGACTCTCATGTTCCAGATTTATCTACGCACAAATCTTCACAGTCCGCAAAGCTCCTCCAAGATGTCGAAACTCAACGTCGTCCGCTTCCAAAATGCTCCAGAAACACTCAAATCTCCTCGTGCAGCTTCCGTACCGCTTTCACTCCATCAGTCGAATCCTCTCCCCAGGCCCACTCCACCCGACTACCGCACTCTCAGATACTCACATCAAACTCAACTCAGTCCCTAATCTCCACAACACTCTTCAAGCTCCTCCTTCTCACTTCCAAAACACCAAACTCCTGATCTCCCCCTCCGGTGAACAACACACACAACAAACCCCCTTTCTTCCTAGACCCAACCCACTCTCCTGCAAACACCCGACTAGAATCCCTCCATCCTCAACCAAAATTCTCAACATCCGACACCATGTGAACTGGTTCGATCAGATCAGATAAATTGTCAAAAACACCGCGAAATGTCTCAAACGAAACATATACCGGCAGAGATTTCCACTATCGTCCTCTCGCGTTATCCAAATCTAGCACACCGCCATGCAACCAGCTTGAACTCGCAAGTGCGCTCTTCCGGAAAATACATGCAAGCGGGCCAGGGAACGTTTTCTAGACAAGCCTGAACTCAGGCTCGGGTTCCGGATCGAGGTTCGGAGCTGCGGAGAAGTTATTGCCGAGCCTTGTCGCGGCCACGCGGTCGGGTGCGGTGAAATCTCGTCACATGATGTCAGACAACAACATATTTAGCTTCTGGAAACGGTGGGTCAAATTTGCGGCACAACTTTCTGGGATGAAATGTCGTTAGAAGTTTCTGTGTTTGAGGGAGTTTGGTAGATGGGATGGGGTTTGGGATCGGTGATGGTTTTGAGGTATGGTTTTCATGTGATGATTGATGGTGTAAAAATATGTGTATATATGGTGGTTGTGTGATCCAAGGGCCCACTTGGAGGGTTGGATGGGGGCTTCACAGATGGTGTGCTCGGGGGCGACACTTGGCAGGTGAAAGGTTGACAAAAGATGAGCTATGTTTAGTGATGTGGAAAAGTCTGGGCTCACATGCCGTGCTTGATTGCAGGAAACTGCGGGAAGTACCTTAAAGTTATGAAACATGGGTCCAGGGCCCAGGCGGAGGTGTGCATTCGTGAATAGTGTACAACTTTCTGGTTCAGTGTTTGCTGCGTCATGGTCGGGGCTGACCCAGGTGCATTTTGTATCATAAGATATGAGGGTGTACCTTGGACCAAACTACTGCGGCCCATACTGTAACCCTGATCTGGTCTTGTTTATATTATTCACATCACTGTAGCTGTAAACGTTAGGTAACTCATTTTGACAGAAGGAAAGGGTAGACCCAAGTGGAGGACTGAAATGGTGGGTGTTGTTTTCCTAAACGTTTTCCATTATTCCCTGCTAACATTTCTCTTACTATTCTCAGGATCAAGGTACATCCTTGAATCTATGTCATGTTGTTGGGACGGCTGTTTTGGTGTATTTGTTTTGTGGATTTCAATGTTGAGTATATTGCATGCTACACAGTAGTATGCAAAGAATATGAATGAAGGAGATTGCAACATTGAAATACCATGGGTGTAGATGACATGTACCAAATTTTGGAACTTTCTTTCAATCATGTAGATTCATTTTTTTGTAAAAATCAATATCTCTGCGATCACTGTGGCCCGTGGGCTATCCTGTTTACAATCACTGGGCTATTTTGTTCACACAGAGGAATGTTGGACGAGTCAAGACAGGTGAACTTGTGGAATGCATCTATAACCAGGACTGAGTTTCAAAATGTGTGATTTTCACTGTTGAAGGCAGCTTGGTTATCAATTTTCATTTAGTTCCTTACCTCATGTTCTGCTCTGGCCCAAGTCTACACAGGTGTTTTGTGTTTACCACAGAATTCAAGGCAGGGTTTTACATATTCCACAAGGAAAGGGAAGCAATGGAGAATCATGTGACTTGTTCAATGGTGAAGGCCCTATGATTGCTGTAATCTTTCCAAGAATGCAGTTGACATTATGGAACCCCCACACAACCTCCACCCTGCGAAAAAAACAATTATACCATGCAAGTTTCAGATGCTTTGGATGTGAGTACTTTATGGCACCAACTGAATTACTGTCCTATGAATCCCACTCGGGGTGTTCGTAAATTGCAATACCCCAAATACTGTCCAATCAGTGCATGCAGCCCCCAATTCAATTGTGTGATTTTGAACAATCTTTGGAATTGGTCATTCAAAATTCAAATTAAGCCGAGCCTCCTTCCTCGGCAACAGTGATGAACGGGAGCAACACATTTGGAATCATGTATGGATGGTCCTAAAATCAGTGAAATTTCAAAGGCCTGTTTTCCTGGCAAACTCTCCTAGTATATTTTTCAAGTTCTTCATGTTTTTCAAGGAAGAATAATTCTCTTTAAATTTTCCAAAAAAAAATGGCACTCTCTTCTTATTCAAGAGATTTATAAATCGAACAAACAACATAATAACATTCTACAGAGAATAAAGCATCACCCTTCATCATGAATTTACTTTACATGCATGTGTATTCCAGCTAAACTCCTAGTACTACAAAAGTGCCAATTACATATTTCAAGCACGGTTCATAAGCTATGTTCTCAACCCCTCAAAAGACAATTGTCCTAGAGTGGGATTTTTGAAATTTAAGGCAGGTACATGTGATGTCAATTTTAGATAAGTTTTTTTGGAACTTTTTGTGAATGTAGGAAATAACAAGAGCATTGAAGGAATCTATTTTTATTTCAATTAGACATAATTTTAAAAAAATAGTTATGATAGCCAAAGTAGAATTTTGTGTTTGTTGGGCAATCTGGGCAGCCATGCTAAATAAATCTCCTACCTTTGAGATTTTCCTAGAAACACTTAATATTATCATCTTTGAAATTTCCAAAGAAAAAAGAAAACCTCCTTTCCATACAAAATGTTCAGTCCATAGAAGATCAAAATTTTCTCATTGATGTCAACAATGTACTCAAAATACTTCTTTCCTTTGAAAAAGGTAAATGATTTGTCTTTTTCAGTTTTTTTTTTTTTTTTTTTTTTTTTTTTTTTTGAAATAACGGAATATATAAGAAAGAAACATGATTTTTTTTATAAAAACTAGCTAACATATTTGTCTTTGTCGTACACCAAAACTCCCAAAATTCATAATGCAAAAAACCTAAAAAAAAGAAGTTAGAGTGTTTCAACCTAGCTAAAAATTGTGTCCAAAAAGTTTGTTTTCAAATTTCAATCGCCGTAATTTTCTAATATCTAAGGTTGATTTTGATGAAAAATTTGAACTATCTACTACTATAATCTAGTTGAAGATCTTATGGTTAGAATTGGAAAAGTAATGATTTTTAGTCATTCATTCTTTTCACATTAGAAATGACATTTTTGGAACGGTTTTTGGTTTAGCATAGTCAAAGAAACTTTAGGGGTTAATTCAAGGCATAGAGAAGAAGTTCCATACGGTTTTGATTACTCCTACTATGCAGTATGCCCTCCCTAAAATGACAGGGCCCAATCAAACCAGGTACAATGAGGAGAAGACACTTGTTTGCGGTTTGCACACGCTTTTGACAACAACTTGATGTGGATGAGAGGGTTTGAAGTTAGTTGATGTGGAACTGGTAAGGTGGTGCACATACATTGGAGAGCCGTCAACTTGCACACATCTCCTGTAGTCACTGTGCACCAACAACTTACAGCAGGGGAAACTTTCGCTTGGTTGGAAAAAGTTGAACTTTGGCTTGCACCATGGTTTCTAGAAAGATGACCAGCCCACCAACCGTATTTTGTCCATCTCAGGTTTGGCGAGGTTTTGACATTTACCATAAAATTAATTAGATGGATAAGTTTGGTTCAAGTTAGCCTGCAGCATCAAGAAATTCAAGGAACTTCAATTTGTTGATTCTCTCTAATATAGCTCATACTTAGCCGTTTACACCATGGACCACGAGTAGCAGTAGTGACGAAGGAAAATGGATTAATTCCATGGTCCCACTTTCATGGTCACATTTTAGGAAAAACATAATTTTACTATGTGTAAACCGAACTTAGACCGGGAAGAATGACTCTGCTAAAAAGTGGTTATGCTGATTTTAAATGATTATCCATTAATGGCAGTTGTGCAACAATGACCCACTCATTAAAAAAATGTTTAAGATATTAAAAGAACATTTATCACATACGGACTCCTCATTTTGTAATGGAAAAACCATTTGTGCCTCTCGCACCACATAATTTGAAACCCGGATAGGTGATGGATATGCTGGCTTAGAAAAGTAAACTTGTGGTTAGGCATTTCAACTCTGTCATTTATGGTGTAGGATGTCTCGAAGCTATCACTGTGCACATGAACAAGAATCTGAATCAACCATTGTTGACAGATCTGAGGAATAAGGGCGATACAAATGAACAACTTCCCTCTAAAAAAGTAGGTGATGTACGAATTTCTACTCGGTTGCAAAGTTCACTATACGAGAAAATCTACCTCACGATGACTTGGCAACTGCGACTTCAATAACCACCAACAACCAACAATAGTTCTACTTTAGAGATCATAACTGTTGCCATTAATGTGGAGTATGTTCGTATTCAAGTTGCATGATTATCTTATGGGCACGCCGCACCATGCTCTAGCTGGCCGGTGAAGATGTACATCTCTCCACTTTCAGTCCTTGGTTACTTAAAAAGGTTAGTTAGTGACACAGCAGAGGGAGTACAGGAAGACAAGTGGGCAAGACTGCTTGGCTCCAGCATGGATCACACTGCAGTCGACAAATGCCCTGGAGAGCCAAAAATTTCAAAATCAATTTGTATGGGAAACAAACAGTTTGTTATCCCGTACGAAGGCGATTCCTCTACATCCAGCGAGACCAGAAATATACACAAGTCTTCCTTGAAACCAACCCTTGAAGTGAACAATATTTGCCTCTAGATAATTGTTTTAGAATATTACAAGATTTCAGTCAATCGTTGGGAATGACTACGATTATGATACAGAAGGATGGGATCCGGAGGAAGGGTTACTCATCCTCATCTGATGCCATGGCGTCAATAAGGGCTTTCCTTGCACCTCTCCTGTGGGTAGAAGGTGCTTCCAACGTCGGGTCATCTGAAGGATCGTCTTGTAGCTCGGTGTTCATTATCGACTCATCGGCATCATCCACCTGAATAAGTAATGAAGTTTCAGAAGATTGCTCAGCACAATAAATGTGTCACTTGACAATGTAGTGCAACACAAGATCGCATTGACTCAAGACCTCTAGCACCAGTGAAGGCTGGCAAGAACAAAATCTCTACAAGCTCATATAATTGACGGCTTAGTTGCTTCATTAAAAGCACAAAAATGTACAAACTCTGTTTCGTTAAAGTTACTAACCTCTCTGTTACTCGACGTCTGTTTCCTTTCAAGCCTGCGCTTCTTTGACTTCGTCGCAAGCTGATTTTCGTAAATGCGGACTTCTTGCAAAGCCGTTGCAAGATCTTGAGTGTCCTCCATGTCTGATGCATCTGCGGTAACATGAACAGCAATGTATAAGTATAGTATGAACGAGTGAGGTCTAATAAACATGCTATCATTGAAACACATTCTAGTGAGCAGCTAACATATCATTATGCAATTAGTGCTCTCTGAATTTAGCTGGTTGCACATGTACAGGTTAGTGTGACAGTTCGCACCTGTCTCAGAGTCACCCCAAGTTGAGCTCTTAATATTCTGCTCCATTGAAGATCTTCTTTTCCTTTCGTATGTCTTCTTGACAATTGCAATCTCAGTGTCATCTCCACTATCGCTATCTCCTGACTTCTCAGTGTCACTCTCAATGGAAAGCATGGGCTGATTCCCAGACTGCAGCCCCTCTTTTTGAATCACTTTTGGAACGAGTTGTACACCTGAGTCCTCGACTAACTGATCGTCTAAGTCGCTTCTTTCAGCGATTGTGTTTTCAACCTCTGGTTGATCCTCCAGGAATTCCTGACCTGGTTGTTCTCGTAAGCCATCTATATCACCAGCAGTTTCAGATCCTGTATTCTCGCCCCCATCCCTCATGTGCAGTTCCTGCTCCTTAGGGAGCGCTTCATTATCTAGACGTGACTTTCTCTTCTGGAAAATACTTCGCATAGAATGGTGCAGCGCTATCGGTACGTCGTCATCACTAGAATCTGCGTGTTGTGTTTCACCCTCCACCACTGCTGTAGACTTGCTCATTTGAGCAGTCTTTCGTGCAGAAGGACCCCAGGATGCCTTGAAAGCGCTTCTAATTGGTAATTCGGTTTCGTCAACTTCCTTTGAATCATCTGAGTTGTGTCCTACATCTTGTTTCTCAGATATATGCTCGTCACCGCTGCCACCTTTACTTCGCTCAACTTCATCTTCATCATCCGACATTTTCGCTAACTTAGATTTCCGCTTGCGAGGTTCAACGCAACCCAGTTGCTGCAGTCTACGTCCAATTTGTGCAGTTGTGAAGACTCCTTCAAGGTCATTCACGGAGAAGGCTAAATGCCATGTAGTGAAGGATAAGGCGGGAGCGGCGCGCCGTGCGCGCCCCCGTGGCGCGCCACGTCAAACGCCCGGTTTCCACCTAAAGCAGCCGTCGCGGGTAATTACCGGCTACAGTGATTACTTCGTTATGTGACACAGAGCTTGTGACTCTGAACCCCGTGACACAACCATATCCTCGTGACACCAACAGTGAGACACTGATGTTTGTAACACTGCCCGTTGAAAAAAACATTGTGACGCTGGCATGACGTCAGCCCTCGTCTCCATCACTTCTACCGGGTTAGGGTTTTCGTGTTTCAGTGTCTCCGAGGCTCAGCACCGAAGCTCCGCTCCGTCTTCTATGCAGTGTTTTCGGGTCATATTGTATTAGCGCAGGGGCTATGTCGCATTGATAATGTTTAGGGTTTGTGGCGATTTGAAGGTCGCTATCACGAAATTTAATAGAGGTGATGATTGTACCTTCCATGTGATTGTTTACCTTGTACGTCGAGACTCGATTTAATTGTGCAATGAAGGGTTGGCGGGCGAGGACTTGATACATTGGGGTTTAGGGTTCCAATGGCGCATTCAAGTTATGCTCCCGCAACTGACTACAACATGAAGGGGGTTACGTGATGGGCACAATGCCGGTAAGTTTACGGAGCCCCTCTGTTTCTTCCTTTGTGGTTAGCAATTCCTTCGGTGATGGGGAGTGAGTCACGCGTTCGCAAGAACAGGCGCTGTCTACGCACGGTGAAGCCTGTGAAGCCCAGTAACACCGGACTGTTTTTCTGGAGTATTCCTAGGTTGTTCCGCGGATTGATTTCGAGGAGTCTTTGAATTGCGCAATTCAGAATGTCTTCCTTCTTGATGTTTTCGCGACCTTCGGATAGAGTTTATTCGGCTAACCCTATTTGATGCTTGAGGAGACTAACACATCCTCCCACTGTTGTTCCAGGGACCAAGTGAATTACGAAGAAGCGGATTGGTATTACAGTTCTGTGCGGTGTCTAGGAGGCTGTGGGCGCGTAGTGGGGCTACAAAACAAATTCAGGTACATTAGTTTTTCTGATACGGACTGCCCTACGTGTGGAGAAATGTCCGTCCCCTGCAGTGCTGAAGAAATGGCTCCTCAACCTGTGACATTGAGGGTGAAGATTTACAAGCAAACTTACAACGTTACGTATCCCAGCCAGCAACGAGTGGAGGATCTCAAGAAAGAGTTTGCAACCATGGCTAAAGGGGGAGTGAAACCATGTGGCAATCGCAAGTTCTTCCTCTGCATATACTGTGGTAAGAATCACTACTCTAACAAAATGATGCTTAACAAGCACAGATTTATTGAAGGGTGTGATGAAGCCAGGTATCCGGATGGAAAGAAAGCCCTGCTGCTTCCGTATCCGGATTTCAGGACGGGAGAGGGGAAGAAGGTGGAGGTCCTAGGGAAGTCAGTCGCGGTTTTGAAGAGCCACGATAAACCGCATGGCAATTCCGAAGATGGAGCAGATGACGACCTTGGTGTGGACGGGGATGACTGTGACGATTTCGAGGCAGATTTAGTCACAGCGGAGGATTGCGAGAAGGCGACTGAGGTGAAAGGGAGTTCCCATACTGTGCCACATACTTTTCCACGTACGGGTTGTAGTATTCCACAGGATTTTCTCTTCAAGGGACCAGCAGTGCGGATAGGAAGTGCATCCGCCACACGGTTAGCAGGTACTGAAAAGCCCACGGTCGCGCAGGTTGAGGGAGTTGAGATACAGAAGGCAAAGAAGATTACAGGGAAAAAACCCAAAGTACTCGTAGGGAAGGACTGTGCTAACAGGGAATCCCCGACGCTTAATGCGGGAAGTGGTATCAATATCAGCAAGAAGAATAGCACAACTGAGACTCGACGGAGTCCTCGGGTTACTTCGGCAGATGAGAAGAAGGGTTCCAGAGATGTCTCACCGCAGGTCCGGGCTGTAGAGAAAATGGCGGCTCTCGACTTATCGCCACATCGTAAAGGAGGGATGTTGTCAACAGAGGGCATCTCTAGCCCAATATTTTGCGACACGAATTTGGCACAAGAGCCAGAGGTCAGCGGTGATGGAGCAGATGGTGTCGGGAGGGATACGTTGAAGCGAAAAGCATGTAGCGACGACGACTTGGAAACGTTCAAGGTCTTTGTCCGGGATCCTCTGCTGCATCGGAAACTTAAATTACCTAGATCCACAACAAATTCTACTTCTGAGGTTAGTTACTTCTCGTGACATTAAATGTACAGGTTTAATTCCTTTCTCTTGAATTCCTACAATTCGGAAGTTCTCCACTTAACTCTGGATTGTGTTTGTTGGCCACAGGTGGGAATCTCTTCAGGAAAGCTGACTGTCGGGGCAGAGTCACAGTGTCACACAGGTTGTGACAATGTTACAGGAAGCGCCCTAGACGTTGTATCAGTGATTCCTACGGGCCCATCTACACCTGCGATCTCAGAGGACCCTACATACGCCGCTATCCCTAAAAGTGACGGCTGGAGTAGGAATGCCAAACTCCGACAATTCTGGGCGGATGGGATGGGCACACCTCATCCTCTATCGTTTCATCCCGATGTCGAGGTGGCTCACCAAAGAGGGCTCGCGGATTTTAAGAGAGCTGAAGACGAGTACATCGAGAAGAATTGCCCGTCGGAGGAAAGCCTACAGGTCCAGATTCCCCCTCCCGTCTGTCCGTTGAAGCCACGCATGCCTGGATTGTACTATCTGAAGGAGATAGGGGCGGAGGTTGATCTGCCATGGACGTGGGAGTGCAGCAGTGGAGATAAGTTTGTAGAGAAATGGGAGCTTTCCCTAATGTGTACAGATTTCAAACTGAAGCTCATGCGTTGCGTGTACTGGTGGACTTGTAGAAAGGTGAGTAATCGATTCCTGCTTGCGCTGTTCATTAGTTTTTTGACCTTTTCTGAATTCAGTGACCATTTAACGGCTGAGTGACACTGGCGCATAAGGTCACATCCAAACTAACAAGAGAATCTGATATTCAGGGGGATAGGAAAGCACCTCTACCTGCTGATGTAATTGAAGCAGTTTCAGTTGCCATTGACGGATTAGTTTTTTCTGTGGAAGAGGGCACTGTTTACAAAGACCTCGAATGCCTCCGTCAATACATTCAGTGGACACAGGATTATTCTAATTACGAACTAGCACTTGCTGCGTACCGGGTCGACATCGTAAGGAAACGCGACGACATGTTGGAGTCCGCGATTATCCAATTCCGCCGTAAGAATGGGAAGTTAAGAGAGGCATCTGTATGGCACTGGTGTCCCCTGTGGCAGATTCTTACAACGGACGAGGGAATAATGCAGAAGTTGCCATCCTTGCCTTGGGTGCACGACGGTAAATATTTCTGCTCTAATTTTGTTTCACATTCTCATTTTTTTTCGCTCTAAGCTTTATTGTCGTGACTTTTTAGGTTTAAGGGTGTTCCACTTTCGTACGACTGATACCCTGTTATCGTGTTCTCTTCATTCCCTCGCAGTAAGCGAGGCTCAGGAGGTGCGACGCATTCTCTATGAATCGCGGGTGAACCCACGACCTCCTTCGCATTTTGTGTATATTATGCGGATTCTCTTCAGGAACAAACACGGGATTTTTCGTCAGTTCACATGTCCCTTTTACGGGATTACAAGCCACATATTTAGAAGTGAATGTCGGGAGCTGGAGGACGTGATGAAGGCGCTGTCCATGCTGATTTTGGAAGGACCTTCTTTATTTGCGACGTTGTCGGTGGATGTGAAAGATGCAGCGTTTAGGGAATCGGTGTTTTCGGAAATCCAGCTAGTGAACTCCGGATTGGGCGACGACATAGTATCGAATTTGGTTGCTTGGGTACGATTGGTGCAATTGAGAGCGTTGCAGGATTTTGCGGTATGTCACCCAGAGCAGTTTCAAGAGGCCTGGACTACCACAGACCCTAATCTCTGGGCGGAACACTATTCCAATTGGCGATCAACACTTAGAGTTCGAGAGGAGCGAGATGTTGGGTGGATTATGGGCGGTTGTATTACAAGCACGAACCCCCTTGTGTCCGAGTTGCGACTCAAACTCCAGGACAATGTTCACACTATGACCAACCTAATCCGCGAGGAGGATGAGAAGCATTGGGGGGACTGTACCCGTGATATGCGAGTGCCCGACTCTGCGACTTCTACAGAACCCTTACTCAGTGATTCAGAAGCCGGCCAAGGTAATGATGTACAGAATGCGTCGAAGGCGATGCCATCCGGTTGTGATTCTGGTCACGATGAGAGATTAGAAGATACGGTTATAGTGACGGACATTGTTACCACGACTGATACTACTGCCGAAGGAGAAATTGCAGTTGAGGAGATCGGGGTGTCCGGTGGTTTAGGGTCAGGAGACTGTGACACTGAGGTGCATGATGGAGCCGAACCAGGAGTCAGTGTCACAGACCCTGTGACACTGACCGACGACAATGACTCTGTAATCGCAGCAGTGATAAAAGATATAGCAGACGGTGTTGACAGATGTGACTCCGGAGACTCTACTGAGACAGAGCTCTGTAACCCTCTTGTGCCTTGTGTGACCGGCGGCAACTCTGAACTTCAAACAACATCTGCTATGAACGCTAACCTGTCTCAAAGCGAGATTTCAGTACCCGATGAGCCAGGGCATGAGGCGATGCTGGAGTTCAAGCGAGATCAGAAGGATATAGTTGACTTCATTTGCGAAAAAGGTAAAATAATTACCCCCGTCGTTGCAGACTTACATTCTACCGGGGTGAGTTCAACTCAGGCTGTATTTCCGGAGATCGACAAAATTCTGGACGAGGACATAGTGTCCCCAGGTGCGGCACCGTTACTTACGCTAAGTCAGTTTAATAACAGTGCCCATGCAGGTCAGGACGTCGTAGTTGAAAATGGCGCGTTTTCACAAGACCCTAGCTTTCATCAGTGGGTAAGAGATGATGTCCAGAATCATGTACAAACCCCTTATAAAGGGGTGTCCATTGTTGCGGGGCAAGACAGTGGGCATCTTGGATTTGCTGATGAAGCTACGACTTGCAGGAACCTTGCCCAGAGCTTTGAAGACGAAGAAGACCTTGAAGCGGTGTCTCAGTTGGTGAACCTGTCCCAGGCTGCTGAACGTGATACTGCTGTGGGCCCGATGAGGAAACCTGCCACACGATCCAGATATCTTACGAAGAATGAGGTTTTGAAGAGGGGGGCTCATTCATTGCCGGACTTGTGTCTAATTCAGGTTGGGGAAATTGGAGTTTTGACATTGGCACAGGCCTATACTTCTCTCAATATTGAGGACTTATTACGGAAACTCCCCGGAAGGGAAGGAAAGAAGGACCCCGCGGATGTAGTTGTTTTTTACAACGAGTCGCGTAAAGAGATAGAGGTGAAATTTTCCAACATTCGCGATTTGAAGCGTCTTCGCACTCGTCTCGGCAACGACATTGTTGATTTTACACTGTCACGAATGTATTATCAATACCCGGCTCGCAGTCGCCACGAGATTCAGTTCCTCACGTCCCGGGTATCCAGTTGCTATATGACAGTGGCCAAAGGCAGGACAACTTTGAAGAAGTGGGCGTCCGTTTTTCTTCAGCCTCCTTCACCTGTTCGGATATATCAAGTGAAGGAATTACTCCTCCCCTGGGTTACGGCCAATCATTGGTCTCTACTTGTGTTTCAATACGATAGAGTCCTTCACTTTGACTCATTTCCGGATAGTGAATTGCATGTTCCAGGGAAGAAACATGCTGATTTTGTTAATGTCATTAGTCATTCTTGGCAGACTCTTAGAGGAGTGGAGTTGTACGATGTCCCCGTAGTCTCTCAGAGTGTTTTCCATCAGAAGGGGACTTACGAGTGTGGTCATCATACTCTACGCAATGCTATGCTGTATTTGAAGGTACGTGGCATTCACTTTTATCGGCTGTTTTCGAACTGTGTACAGCTTATAGTCCCATATTTCCATTCAAACTTTTTCTTACGTAATGTCACAGTCAGTGTTGAACTTCATGTGCAGTTTCGAGGGCATCTGAGTGTGGACAGGGAGGAGAGCTTGGCCGCGGCACTAATGGAGCCGTTCAAACCTAAGGATACCAGTCTCGAGATTCTGACACTCTTGGCAAGAGAACTTGACTTCAGAAGGCGGGATACTAGATACAGACCACCGCTTTGTGTAGTCGCGAATGTGTTAGAGAAAGACGTAGAGCCAGACGGAGATATGGTGCTGTTAGATTCCTGGGTTTAGAACTTCTGTGCATAGTGCCACTGTTGTGTATAGCAAACGTTCACTGTTTCTGTACGAAGTCACAGACTGTACTCTTCAATTTTTTTTATTCCACACACTGTCATTATCTCTGAGTGTATACTATGTTCCGAAATGGGAGTATGCTCCGTTGAATGTCTTCTGTGATTTGTCCAAGTGTTTTCCTTGTTCTCTCGCGGGTGACACTGGTGACACTGGTGACATTGCTGGCAGTGGTGACACAGGTGACACTGGTGACATTGCTGATATTGGTGACACTGGTTAACACTGTTGATACTGGTGACACTGGTGAACACTGTTCATACTGGTGATACTGGTGACACAGTTGATACTGCTAACACTAGTGATACTGGTGACACAGGATTGCATGAAGAGTCTTCATAATTTATCTGTTTCCCAGTGTTACAATGAACGGGAAGTATGATGTATTCTGGCTGTCTTTGTTATGAAGAATACCATTAAATCGCACACCCGTTTCTTCGATCTATACCCTCGATCTATACCCTCGACTATACGTTGTTTTCAAATTTGATCTAATCTATTAAAAAAACTACCTCCTACAATAAGGGGTACAGAAAAACAAAGAAGCTCTATATGATTTTTATTTTTATTTTTCATATTCTCTTTTTTTTTTTAAAAAAAAAAAAAAAACACAAACAAACAAACAAACAAACGTTGATTAGATTTCTCTTTTATGGCTATTTCAATATATTGTACTTAAGAGAAGTCTTGCTTGAAAAAAACAAATTAGTTTCATCTGTAAAAAATTGACAAAAGGCAAAAAAGAAAACCTGTGAGAACCTTTCCAAATTAGTCAACGAAAAATCATACTCCAAAGAAAGTCTTCAGTCCTTCATAGTTTTCCAGGTTCACTGGGAAAATCAACTCAAGAAGCAAATATTCATTTAAAATTTAAGAGATTCAATTCAAAAAATCCATCAACAGATGATAATAACTATTCTATATTCAATGAAACAAAAACAGAATCTTATGATTTTTCAATGGTCTAAACAAAAATCAAAAATAAAAAAGAAATCATGCAACAGATCAAATTTCTAGAATGTAAACGGAGCCGGTCATGGACAGTTGTTATGATTTTGGAGTATATTGGGGCACGGCCTTTCTTTATAAATCTACTATGTTAAACATATAATGAAGGTTCATATAATATAAGAGTTTACATTCATTGAAGTAAAAAAATATCCAAAATGTTTAAAGAATAATCTAGGTAAAAGAAAAATACCATTATGCATATAAATTGAATGTTTATAGTCCACATACAAATCCAAAATCATATGATGAAAACGATATATTCAACAACTTTTTTGGTCTGCCATCCTGTATCAAACAAATTTAAAATTTCATGAAAATAAAAAATCATATTAAAAAAAGGAAACATCTACTATATATACATTTAGTTAAATTTTTATTAGATTTTTTATATTAAAGAGAACATCAGAAATCCGGATAATCAACCCTCTCAAGAAGATAATCCACCAAACGAGTTCTCCAAAAATTTTAAATTAATATTTTTCATGATTTAAAGAAGAACATCAGGAATCCAACTTATTAACCTTTCGGAAAAATAAGCCACCAACCGAGTTCTTCATATTATTTTAGATTTTATTAAATAGGGAATTAAATTGAACATCAGCAATCCGAAGAGTTAACCCTTTCGGGAAAACAATCCACCATGCGAGTTCTATAAAATTAAAATAATTATTTAAATTATTTAGAGGACATCAGGAATCCGGCTTATCAACTTTAGGAAGATAAACCACCAACCGAGTCCCCTCTGGATTTTGATAAATTACAATGTTTATAATAAAACAAAAATTACATTTACATTGTACTAAAGAACTCACTACATTCACATTTACATTCACATTTACATTTACATTTACATAAATGAAATAGTGGTTAACAACTCCAAAACAAAACTTACAAATGCAATGATATTCAACACACTGTCCACTCATACAATTCATTCCACTATGCAACACAACTTTCACAAGCATAGGCAGCTATATAACGATTCTGACGAGGTGCTTTGTCTTCTAAGTCAGTGCAAATATAATATTGTGCCAAGGCCGATCGGAATCCTAAGAGTAGATTTTGTGCAATTAGAAGATTGAAGCTTACAGCAAGTGTCGCATGAACTTGTCAAAACATCCGCTTTCCTTTCGTGATCTGCCATCTGTATTATTCACAGAATTAGCAATCTCGTTCGCACATTATGAGATTGCATCAGATCAACACAAATCCCCATGTAAGAATGAATGATTTGTTTATTGAAGGTAATACTAAAAATTGGGCTCTTGAATCACCAAGCTCGTCCAAAGTAAACCTACTTGTCCAGAAGTACGTTCTGCAATGACATCTTCGCTCGGAAGTCATTATTCAACCCACAACATCATTATGTCCACAATGTTGTGAAGAAACAGGGCAACCCCAACTTAGCAACGTAGGTTATTCCTTATCTACTTGAGCATCTAAATTCTCAAACCATATTTGCAAAAGGTTGTACTATACACCAAAGACATAATAAAGAGTTACTTCTATATCAGTGCTAAGAAAAACACGGATGGAAATGCAGAATTAGTACTAGTTAATATCTACTCTAAGCACGCCACTAACCTCAATAGCCTCACCAGGTCCTTCTATTTCTGTTTCAATGCTCCTGTTCAGCTGTCCCATACATTCACAATACCATCTAGACCTCCAGATGCCACCAGCTGACCATCATGGCTGAATCCTAGTGCAGCTATTGAATCCGTATGACCTGCAATTGATTGAAAGCAAGTTTGTAGATGAAAACAAAATAATACAAAAGTTTCACCACTACATACAAAAGGACTTCAATAATTTGAAAAACCTAACCTTGTTAATAGTAGTATGAGGATACTTCAACGAACAGTGCAACAATTTCTATACACCGTGCCAACAGTCATCCTACTGTTCTGCAAGTGAAGCGACAACAAGATGCTTATCTGGTCATGCCGCAACTTCATTCAAAGACACAAAAATAAAAAAGGTCATTCAATCTGTGTAAAATGGCCAACCAATACCCAATCTCAATTACCTTGAAGCTGCTTGTGAGACTCTGCATCGCCAACCCGCTAATTAAAGGTGACGTCATCTCCACCTCCGGTAGCAACCAAGCCTTTATTGGTGGGACTGCATGCCACTGAGTACACAGGCCCTGCTCGAACACAATCCCATGTCCATTATAGCGAGTGCAAGAAACATTATGCATTTAGAACGAAAAGAGGAAAAAGTGACAGACAAAATACATGCCGAACCAACAAAATGAAGTAGATACAAAGCCACACAATGGCAATAACTTGTTGACACAACCTTGCCACTCTCTCTTCCTAAACCAAAAGAGACCCCCAAGATATACACCGACTAGCCATTGCTAGTTGCACACAGTAGGTCTCCATTCAGAAGTACATTCGAATGTTTCAGATCGCGGTGTATGAAGCTCAGATGCGTCAAACCGTGCAGATACTCCACCGCTTGGACAACGTCCAAGCGCATTTTTCCAACCTCATCGTCCACGAGAGAGGCTTCCCGGTCATCTCCTCGTACTTGAACAGATGCTGCGCCAGGGGGCCTTGCGACATGTACTCGTACACAAGGAGTCGCTCAATGCCATCAGTGCAGTACCCCAGGAGGGCCACCAAGTGCCGGTGCTTCACCTTGGTCAATATCGCAATATCAGATCGGAGCTCACTAAGCCCCTTGCTGCTCACCACCGCCAGTTGTATCCTCTTGACGTCAATCTTGGTGCCGTCGGCAAGGACGCCCTTGTACACGACCCTAAAGCCGCCTTGACCGAGCACATTGCTCTCCGCGAAATTGTCCGTCACAGATCTGAGCTGGTGAATGCTGTGTACCATGACTCCTGTGCCTGCATGATTGAAATCCAACACCATGTGCTTATTTCATGGAAGCTAGCTCTAGAAAACAGAGTATGAGGGTGGGATTTAGGGCTCATCTCTCCGATCGGGTGGTAGCTTCAACTCCATGGCACATTCCGCTTTCTCCATTTCTTCTCGTAGTAGAAGCAGAGAATAACCTTACAAATCCACTCCCTCCGAAGTCCAATTGTATCCCCCCGCACGAATTGTTGCAACCCGGAACTGGTCCAGTCGCCGCAACGCAAGTAAACTTGTCATTCGCTAGCGGCGAACACGCATGCCTAGCGCACCTCTGCGCGCACTGCGACAGGCCTGAAATCTCGCAACAAACGAAACGCATTCAGAAATCAAAACTAACGATCGCTCCATCCCAGCATTACCATCCCTTAAACCCTAAACCCTAGCCATCAAAACCTGAGTTGTATAAACTTCATACTTCATGAAAGTGTAAACTTCATACTTCATACTCGTTGAAAAAGCTCACTTGAAAAAGCTCACTGTCCCGGTTGCCGAAGCTGAGACCCAAGAACGCTTGTGACCCAAGAACGAAGGTTGTCTCTCCTCAATCAGAGTGGTCCCGAGCCAACACTGTCAACACGATCTCCGAAAGCACCTCACAGACACTCAGCTCACATAAAAAACATCCGAAATGCATGCCCAACACCAGTATCAGGCTCACCGCTGTCTACGCCAACAGGAAGTCGAGGTGCTTGTCAACCATCCGGAGTCCAGTGTCAAAGAGCTCCACCACTCCCACAGCACGACAGACGGAAGATCAGGTGCACGACGAGGTGAATCTTAGGTCGACTCCTGCACACACGTACGCACGAACCGGGTGCCGCTGTCATGAAAACTAGCACAACATTCATCTCAAGCGCCTAGGAAACACGAAGTAATCAAATACTAATGATTACATTGAGAGTCTCGACTCTAGCAGGCCAGTTCCTCTCCAACAACAACAACACCACGAACTCTCCAGGAAAACGAGAAACACATAAAGCCTCGCACGCTCCAGATACGAACTCATCTCTCCACAACATCACAGCACAGCAACACCGAGAACAAGGTCTTCCAAACCATATTGGCCGACTGCAGTAAACAGAAAACCGGAAACAAGACATCGCGATCATGTAACTGCGAGCGAACCTGATGTGCAGGGCAGTGGACGTTAGCAAGAGAGTCCCTCTGAAACCTTAAAGACAACAAAGCTTACGCACCACAGCCCAACGAGGCATACCAAGAAAGAAGTCCCGAGATTCAAATCCACGCTCCCCGCCCTCTTTCCTCGCTCCCCCCCAACTTCCATCCAACGCATTGAACCCCCCACTCCATCCCTCATTAGTACTCCGCCGTCAACACTTACCCCTAACCCCCCACTCCCTCCCTTATCATTACTCCGCAGTCATCACTGTACCACTAACCCCCCAACTAATCACCCACTAAATACCAAGTTATTGATAAGCACCTACTATTCACATCCTAAACAAATATATAACTAGGATAAATAAAATTAAGGAATTCATCTACCATGATAAAAAACCAAAAGAGTACTGACATATAGAGAGAATTGCTTCCCTACAATTTTAACTTCAAAAATAAGTAAATGAAAACAAAACATAGTACTAATTCAAAAAAATAGAAACACATAAATAAAAAATAAACAAGTATAAGTATTGATAATAATAAACAATGAAAATCATGGTACAAAAAGTAAGGAAGTGGGCATAAAAGTATAACCGGTTTTCTTTCATGAATTGAGTATAATGATAAAAAAAATTTAAACAATTAAATTAAAATAAGTAATTTTCTAATTTTCTAAATTCAATTAAGTTTTTCCGTTTTCTTAGAAAGTACGTAACATGACCATGAATTTGTCCAAGCTTTAATATCCAAGACATACTTTATACGTAATAGAATAATAAAAATTCAAATATATAGTCAAAATTATAAGAATGGAAAGTTTGTGTCTTTTATAAGAATATACCTTTATATTATAATTTTTACAATAAAAGTAGTTTATAAATATTTATAATAATCTTTTCATGTGTGAACTCCACAAACAGGATATGGATGTGTCTATGATATACCAAGTTTTGCAATATTGAAATGAACAATTCAATCAGTGAATTGCACATCTTAAAGTCTAGTGTAAGTAAGGACATGGCATACATCATACTGTAAATTTATTAATATCAATAATATGCTTAGTAGTCGAGATATTCATTGTTATGCTTTATGTAAAACATATATCTGGGGCGTGCATACTCTGAACATTTGCAAACTATGTTAAAAACAGAGGGATACTGACAATTAAATTTTTTACTATCTTTCAGTATTATTTTATAAATATCCTTGAAGCAAATACATAGAAATGATAAGACAATAACATCTCCTCATAGAAGAAAAATCAGAGAAGATATATCATTTTCAAACTCATATACATGAGGCAATGAGTTTGAAAATGTCCTTTACTTAGCTAGTTCGACGTATAACGCATTATTTCATGGAGATTGACAGTTAATTTTTGTGCTAACAAAATTTACCCTTTCTAATACTAAGAGACTGTATTCCAGTATTTGCAATATCTAACTTTTAAATAAATATCAATGGCTAAATAAACGGTCATCGAAGTCTGAGCTCGCAATCAATATACGTAAGTCATCCAGTTAATATATAGGAACTTCTGTAATATATGTATCGTGAATATATTATGTCATTGTCCTCGAGATTTACAATATGGAAACCTTATTTTATATCAAAATCTTTATTCTACAAATTAGTTGGGATGCATTATGTCCCTCTAATATATGAAATTAGAGAACTACCCATTATCAATAACTCTTTCTTAACGAAATGGATTTGTTAGCTTCCAAAATTTAAATATTGATGAATATATACATATGTTTATGTATACATAGACTTGAATTCTATATGGAAGTTTTTATATATATAGATATAGACAAACCTTGATAAGTGTTAACGGTTGGGAGCATACCTTTTGTTAACAATTAGAGAATAGCAACACTTAACATTTAACACTTATAGAAAAAAGGATATAATATCTATGCTTGAAGTTCACAACATTAATAATATGTAGTAATATTTTATATAGCATTCACTCCCTTTTTATATCATTTACACCTTTCCTACTTGCTTTTATTTCTATGTTTATAAACTTAGAAATACACTTACCTTTTATTTCATGAACTAAAAATATATAATCTTTTAATTTACGGTTTAAATAAACATGTGCTAATAATTTTGTTTCTCAAATGGGTAGTAGAAACTACTGCTTGACCTCAAAGTTACCTCCCTCCAAGTTATGGTTCTTACAAAGTCCCTTTTAAGAAAGATATCACTTATCGAGGTAAAAATAACAAGGTCAAGAGCATAACATTACATAACACTTAACACATTACACTTACTAGACTTAATTTCAAGAGAGCAAAAATCTCCGTAACAGATATAGAGTTTTAACACTTACGAAGGGAACGCTTATCGAGGTTAGACCATACAAACATTATATATATATATATATATATATATATATATATATATATATATATATATATATTTATAAATAAATAAATATATATATATATCTATATATCTATATATTAATATAATTTAATTACTCATTTGTAATTTTTCTAGATTTCCTTCACTACTCTTTTATTAATGAACTTTTAATTTCGAATAAATGCATTCATTGCTTATTCATTTAAAAAAGTTTTAATGTCCTTATTTTTTATATTTTTTATTCTCTCTATGTTACTATTTGCATCGAAATAATGGTTGCATTTAATATTTCCAAATTCTTTTATGGTATATTACTCTATCCCTGTTTTTAAAGAAATTATATAAACGAAATGTAAACGACATGGAAATTGTTTATAAAAAATTAATTGCATTTCAGTCCACTCACCTAATTAAACTCTAAATTATTTATTTTAATTTTTATTACATGGTGTACTGTAGGATAGAAGTACATCGTAGTAATGGGTAGGGATTAATATAATTTGTTTCCAAAGTAGTGCGTTACGTACAAAGTTTTTACATGTGTTTTGAAATACAAATTAGCGAGGATATTTGTACTAATACTGTAATCTCGCGGGGATATGTGTACTAAAAATGTAATCGATACCATACTGAAGACAAGTCCATCATAAAGAAATTGGAAAACATAGAACATAAAATCGTCAAGTTCTGTAGCAAAACCTATAAGAAGATAAAAACAATGGCAAATTAACTTGCAAAGATGGAGTATAATGCGAATTTATTACTTTAATTCTTCATTAAAACTAGTATAAAATTGTAGACATAAGAACATAAAACTCTGTATCGTCTGAATACAGTCTCGAGTGAATCATTTATTGATTCTGTAACTCTCGTACAGACTGTCACAGTGTCACAGTGTAACACATGATGGATAGTGTCACACTGTAATGACTTAACACTTTATGGCTACTGTCATAATGTAAGACGCTTCTACACCTGCATTACTGTACGTACCACGACATACAACTAATTGCCTTAAGTTCAAAACTGCGAGCTGCTGTGGGTACAAGAAACCACAGAGTTGCAACCACACTGAAGTCTCTTAGTGTCACATGTCGATTTCTCCCACTTGGAATGCCCTTGCAGTAGAGATACGTAAGTAGTAGAACAGTGTACTCCCTGGAAGTGTCCACTGTCGGGGAAGAGAATGACCCTCTTCCTTTCCGGAGCCTTCGTATTAACACCTAAGGGTACAGTCCGCTTACGCTTCACATGGCCACGGACTAATGACAGAGGTGGAAGATAAATTCGATCATTTTGCGCAGGCACGCCGATACAGTTGGAGGACGGAAGGGAGATATGCGTTTTCCGGAGAGGTGCCTCTACATAGTCTGCCATAGTTGCTAAGAAGTCCAGTACTTCTAATTCTAACGCATCCATACCTACTTTAGAGTCTGAAACGAGAACAGTCCTAACGAAAAACACAGCCTAGAAAATGGAAGCTCAAAAAAGAGATTGAAAGAGAGTTTCTGAGACAAAGAGTTTCTCCCTTATATACAGAGCAGAGGGCGTCGATGTGTTGAGTACGTTCACGTTCTTCTCCTCTGGGAACTTGTTCACGTCCGGAAGTATGAACCCTAAATCAAATATAGTTATGGTGCGCAACCGCAAATAATGACGAGCGTACGATTCTTATGTAAGTACTGAGTAATTCTCTTAATTGAGCAAAGGAAGATGTAGTCTCGGACACATTGGAGGTGATGATTAGACTATACCGTAGGTACAGTGAAAGCAGTTCGATAGTGTCACAGTGTAACACATAAGTGAAGCCAAGCATTGAACATACAATTTGATAACGATGAACATATTATAAACATTTATTCCATTAGCACACGCGTGGCCAAAAATTAGCCGAAGCCATACACTTCGTCCACGGACATCGTCAGTTCTAACTGTTCCACTCCAACGTATGCTAAGTCGTCAATAAACGTAGGGGCGACTCAGGAAGATATATACCCATCTGCGCAGACTCGTAATCACTAACTGCGACTATAACAGCTTATGTTATGGTCTTCCTCCTCACCCATGGCAGAGTAGAAATTCTTCATAACCCATCGCATCTCTTCACTGTCTGACCCGCTTTCCGTTTTAGGAAGGGTTAGAAAATGACGTTCTCTGCAACTCTGTCGTCCAGCAACATTGGTCTCAAAATCCGATGGGTCGACATCCTTAGAGCGCCGCCTCGACCGCACATTCCGACTCTGGTTGGACGCGCGGTCAACCCTCGCGCGGAAGCATCTACTGCCCACCCTCTTGGCTCGCTCACGTTCACCTATCGACTGACCATGCCCTGCCACCGGAGAGACGCAGAACTTGAGCAACAGGCATATCGATAAGGTGAACAAAGAAAGTAAGAGCCAATCCCCTAAACCATCAACAACGACACGGAAACTAATATACATGCTGACGGATCGAAAATGAGAATGACCAGCTCTGGAGATGGAGCACTGTCAAACTAGAATGAGCGACTATAGGACACGACTAGAAACAAAGTAACCATCACCAAAGAGTGTGGTTGACGTCTCTTAACAGCGCTACTATTCACTGGTTGGATGAAACAGGATATTCTTACGTATCGTACCTATAACCGTCGTGAAACAGGATTGAACGACCTCTCAAGGAAGTCCTTATTGCGACCTAGCTTGAATCCTTGACCGTCGTCTACAACCTGTAACACTGGTGACTCAGCAAGCGGATGCAGAGAACCATGCTTCAGCTCGGCCTTAATCTTCCGGATACGACCCAGCGTTCTATTCAACTCAGCTATTAGGTGCTCCATCATTACGGAGTCACCGTCTACTTCCTCGTGTAATTCAATCACTTGAAGCCGCAAGCGTTCAGCGGGATCTTCAGCATTCCTCGTTTGTGGGGTGGGTCTCGGAGCCGAAAAAGGTGTCTCTGACTGTGACATGTTCGGCATTTGAACCCTCTGGGGCGTGAGAAGCTGATGCAGTCCACCTGTGACACTGCCAGCCAACCTGCCACAGAACCTAGCAATTGTTCCTTCCGCGACATCCGGGTTCATCATCATGACCACTTTGACGTGGTGTTTACACATATTCCCACGCTGCGCCCAGACGCAGTTACAGACTGCCCATTCTGAACCCGGATTATGGACAGTGTAACGGAGATGACGATGTTGAGTGGATGTCACAAGGGCAGTGTCACCATTATGTTCTGGCAGTGTCACATCTTCGTCTGGAATTTTCCTGGCTCGAAGGATAGATGAGACCACGATATCCTGACCTTTCTTATTGTCAACGAACCCTTTTTCTTTACGTAACCACTTGTACCAGTAATGGTCTACAACGTCTTCTGTTAGAGCTGTAATGCACCAATCAACCCTTCTACCAGTCATTCTACTCCTCTCAGACTTCAGTATCGACTTCGCAAACCCGTGATAACCCTCTATGGCCGCATTAGTGTCTTGTCCACAATACGATAGATTTCGAAATCCAACTACCCACATATGCACCTTATCAAGCCACTGAAATTTCATATATTCCCAGAATTCCACTTCCTTTGGGTACCTCTTTTCCAACTCTAAGATTTTATTCTCAGCCCATTCCCTACCTTCCGGTCCAGGTGGAGCACTCCTATCATACATCAACATACCGAGCTCCTTCATTATGACGGCTCTCATTTTCAAATCAGAGATTTTGTAACACGCATTCTTCTGCCACGCTCTACGTACGTGCCATAGGCACAGGAATATCTCTGTCTTAGGCCATGTTTTGCTGTACACATAGAATAAAATAATAGTTTCATTAGGAGGATACATTTCAGGAATGACATATATCCATAACTAATAGATTGGACTAAATTCTACGTGAAGGGGGATCACATACTTGATGGCATTAATCTCGCCCTGCGCACAGTCCACGATGAAGGCTGCGGGTTTCCATTCTGGTTTTATCCCCACCATTTTCTCGTTTAAGGCGGCCATCCACGGAGTTAAATCCGCTTCAGCACATCTAGAGGTGAGAATGAATGCAACAGGAATTCCGTTGTGCCATTCGTCGAAAACCATTAGCGTATACAATGGGAACTGCGAAGACAATTTACACACGGTTTGAACAGTGAGGTCAGTCCTGACCAGTGTCACAATGTCAGAGTATCGAATGTAAGAAACGGAAAAAAAAAAGGAGAGTTTGAATCTGATGAGTACCTTCTTCTCATTAGTACCGAATGTGGCGTCAACAGAAATTCCACCCGAATGACCGTGCTTAAGCATCATCTTGGCCTGCCATGGCGTTTGGATCCCGATAGTGAAAGGCATATTTTCCCCTGTCAATTCACCTTCAACTGGTTTGGCCTTTTCCTTGTTTGATTCAGAGTAATAGAAAATCTTCTCAGGATTTCTCTGCACCCACATCCGTACACTTTGGGCGTCGTTTTTGTGTAACATATATGTCTCTTGGGCAAGCTTCCCAGAGATATTACGGATATCTTTCGTTGTCAGCAATAAATCCCTAGTCAGATCTTTCCCTTCCGCTTCCCATTGTTTCAGCAAGTCCAGATGCTTCCTCATGATCTGGTTCGGTGTGTCCTTCCGCCTCAAGCATTCCTCCACAAACGATCTGATTTCAGGGGACAGATGAGCTGAGAAGGCACTTCGATCTCCAATTTTCATCCCTCCATGAACCACGAGGCCATCGCTATTCACATGTTTCTCTTGAATGATACAAATCTCGGAGACATGAGGGAGGTACAACAGCGACTTCACAGTAAATTGCGCCAAACAGCCCCTCTTAATGGACGATCCCCATTTCTTCTTAGAATCCCGAGACTTTCGAGGTGGCTTCTTCACGTTGTTTGGTTTCGGTGAACCCCCACTTGTGTGTACTTCTACCTTGGGAGCCACAGTATCCACAACCTCCCCGTCATCTGAAGGTCCACTCTCAATTTCTGGAAAATCCATACAGGACTCCGTAATATCACCAAGCGCGGAGAGTAGTTCTGACAACTCACAACAGTCACCATTGTTCGCGGACGCAGTGGCGTTATCTTCATCTATTGATGCCGAACAGCAAGAAGACTTCGCATTGTCTGTCACCGGGGAAAAGTAAGTTCCGCTGCCAGTACACTGATCCAGAACTGTTGGCAGTGGAGCGTGACACTGAACCACTGGTGTTTCACACCCCTTCATCTTCCTACAACCACACTTCGGTGAAGTTGTGGTCGTTTTATTTATGACAGGTGTAGAACCGGCCATAGAAGAGGATTGGTTCAGATCCATGACAACGGACTCCGCTGGTATGTGGTCCGATGATACCAGACATGCTACGTGTTCGTGAGTGGCATCTGATTTTTTCTTCCTAGGCGCTCGTTTTTTCTTCTCTTTTGGTGGAAGTTTGCACGACTGTTCTATCGATGATCCATCAGAGTCCACGGGAGGTTTCTTCTTCCTAGGCGCTCGTTTTTTCTTCTCTTTTTGTGGATGTTCGGTCGACTGTTCTATCGTTGATCCATCGGAGTCCGCGGCCGGTTTCTTCTTCCTGGGCGCTCGCTTTTTCTTCTCTTTTGCTGGAAGTTCGCCGGACTGTTCTAACGTGAATCCCTCGGAGTCCACGGGCAGTTTCTTCTTTCGAGGAGCTCGTTTCTTAGTGACATTCGCCGAATCCAGAACTGGATCTTCCACAGCGGGAACCTCATTCAGGTCCGGAATGCACCCAGCATGCCCTTCAGTAGGATCAAGTGCTGTGACACCGTCTCCAACAACTCCCTTCTTCTTCCTACTCACCCGCATCTTAGGTGGGACGACTGGATCTTGAAGCATCCAGTCCATGGCGTCTACCTCTACTCCTCCAGGTCTGGACTTGAACTTCCGTGGTGCCTTGCGTGCTTCACTCTTGGGAGCCCGTTTCGCCCTTGCCTTCCTAGTCGGTGCCAACATGTTCCCTTCTGGAATTGAATCTGGAATACGGTGCTTCTTCCTCTCCTTAGGGAGGAGGTCCTCAGTGATTGGTTTCACGATACGGGAGTAATCCTTGGGCCCATATTCACATTTGTACCTGCGCTCAATAATTAGAAAACAATGCAGGCCACAAATTCATATGACTTTAACCCTTAACCACGACAAACAAAAACTGCCATTGGAGAACTGTCGAGCACATCTTTTAGATCAATCGGGATGGAACATGACACCCGGCACAGCATGTAGTACCCAGTGCTTGTGATATTGTACATAGATTTATCTGTGAACCACACCTCCCTAGATGCAACAATACAACAATACATGCATTACGAAGGAATCCCTAAACCATACCTAGTGAAGGATAGAGGCGTCCGCGGTCCATCTCGGCGTAGATTCGGCTTCCGGTTCTCTTTATTCGCCCTGAACCTACATTGTGTCCCTTCTCGCCCACATTGCATACCATCTACGAAATCGCCTACTCGGCTTGTTGGAATGTAACACTGCTGAACCAGGTGTGACTTCTTGTGTTCCCCTCGGGGAGGCCGATACTCTAGCTCCCATCTTAGGTCACGAGCACCGAAAACACCCGGGGGTGGTTCCTGAACTAGGTCCTCAATCTGTTGGAGCTGGAGTGCGTGAATGTCAAATTGGGAGAGATCCACCTCAACACCCATATCATCGTCAATGATGGGTTTCTGTTCGGGCTGTCCATTGCAAAATCCCTCCATGTTGCTCAAATGCGTCGATTCAAATGGGAAGTGCAATCAGAAGGACATAGGTAGCGAGAGATACATAGAAACTGTACTGTTTAGAACACGATGCAACTCCATTATCGTAAGTTTACAATAACCCTAAACCGTAAACGCACACAACTGTTGCATGTGACATTGCTCACATCAAGGAGAACAAATTGAAACAACCACAGATCTGAGACCTAAACCGATTGAAGAAATAGCACAAAGAACCGTCGCTAAAAGAAAACCCTAAACGTACATTCCACACTGCATAGAAGACGGAGCGGAGCTTCGGTGCTGAGCCTCGGAGACACTGAAACACGAAAACCCTAACCCGGTAGAAGTGATGGAGACGAGGGCTGACGTCATGCCAGCGTCACAATGTTTTTTTCAACGGGCAGTGTTACAAACATCAGTGTCTCACTGTTGGTGTCACGAGGATATGGTTGTGTCACGGGGTTCAGAGTCACAAGCTCTGTCGAAGTAATCACTGTAGCCGGTAATTACCCGCGACGGCTGCTTTAGGTGGAAACCGGGCGTTTGACGTGGCGCGCCACGGGGGCGCGCACGGCGCGCCGCTCCCGCCCTATCCTTCACTACATGGCATTTAGCCTTCTCCGTCATTCACTATAAGGTGCTTGAATCTCGTCATTCCCTTGTACCTGACAAATGACACACGACAAACAAGAGATAAGTACAGGAAGTTCACAGATAGTTGGGCCTCATAATCCTATATAGAAAAACAAAGACTCTGGACAATCCAATCTGATCGGAAGCACTTACTTTTCAAAAAGCGATTGAAGTTTATTGTCCTGCTCTTCACTGAACAAACCACTTCTGCGTCTCCGTTTCGATACATCACTTCCTCCTTGAACTTCTGAGACTCGAGATTTCCTTTTCTTTACAGCAGCCTTCGAGGACAAACTCTCATCAGCAGCTACACCGTTTTTAAGGACACCATCCTCTTTGTCACCCTCATCGTCACTGTCCTCATTCCCCCGGCTTGGACCTGCAACATTCTCTTCTTCACTCATATCTTCGTCGGGTCTACTACCAGGATCATTATTCTCCTCTGCATCAGTCCGTTGCCCATCTCCTTGATCATCGGAACCACTCTCATTCTCACTATCACTTAGGTTCCTGATGCTTCCGAGTGATTTGTTCTGGGTGGTCTTCTTCCCAACAACTCTAGCAAGGCCCAGCCGTTTCAACGCTCGGCCAACTTGCGCGGATGTAAATGGCTCACCAGACTCTTGAACAGCCCCAGCGTCTTCTAGTCCCTGTGCGATCAGCTTTGAGCAGCTACGATTTTCTTTGAACCTGAAATGCATTGCAATTCAGCAATAGTTAGACTTTCTGAAAACGCCTTTCGGACAGTTAAAGGAGAGACAATACGTTAGTATATCCGTTAGTGTCAAATGAGTTTAGACTAAAATATCCCAGATTCTAATCTACGCTAACAGCTGCTAATGAACGCGAACATAAGGGAAACAGACCTCGCGAACAGGTCCTTGATCAGATCTTCCTCAAAATCGGTGAAAGGTCCTTTCTTCTTCACGACCTTCTGCCTCGTAACTTTGCCCTTTTCCTTATTGCTGCAGGAAAGAACATCAGCCACTTAGTACAAGAATGAAAGCACTCAATAGTGCACAATTATAAATGGTATCTCTGATGTTGAAAAGAAGTAGTCGCACAGGAAAGAAAAAAGGTGACAAACCTGTCTATTGACCTAAAGAGGGTCTCGACACCGGGCAGATTTTCATCATTGCCCATGTCATCATCGTCATCATCATCGTCTCCCAAACTGTTCAATAAGGCCCTTCGGTCCTGAACAAAGGCTTCCTTGCTAATAGATTTCCCACCACCACCGGAAAACTTCTTGAGACCATGAATTGCGTAGTTCGCTGTTATACAGTGACAGTCTTGTTTTGATTTCCAGAAAAGGAGGTCCACAAATAGCATTGGAGACGTTTTGAGCTTTTCGAAGAGATGGCGGACAAGTTTCGTCAAGAAGGATATCACAAATTGATGTTGCTCGGAGTTTCTAATGTTGCTGTTTGAGAGAATCTCGTAACAGGTCTGTAGTATCGAGAGCTGCAAACGAACAATTCGATTTATCAGTGATAGGGGGCCTGAAATATCAGACGTTTTAGATCTCAGCACGGCTTCACTGGAAGAGACACCGGAATGCCTAGAAATCGAATTGGAGAGAGTGGTGCAAGATTCATGATCGAAGATGTACCTGATACAACATGGGCTCCATCATGAGGTCATCGCAAATTCGCTGCAACATCCGTACAATGTAGTAGTTCATAGCTGCTGTGTTATGGAGATAATTCTTCAGGAGCCAGCAGTAGTTGTGCAAAATCGTATTGTCAGCAAACATCCTAACACACTTCGTGACGTCCAGTGTCTCCTCCTTTGTTTGCATTTCTTCCTCTTCCTCTTCTTCACTCTCGCTCTCGCTGTCGTCTTCTTCATGATCCCCTTTGTCCTCGAACTCATCGTTATCGCTTTCCGCGATGTCATTATGATGTCCTTCCTCGGCAACCACTTCAGCATCATCAATAGGTCCGAGGTTTGTCTTTTCAAGCGAAGCATGCAGAGCATTGTAGACCAGTGCATTGGCGTTGGGAATATCTGATTCAGCTTGGACTTCTGTCGAAGCAACTGAGTCAGCCTCTTGGATCTGATCTTGGCCCGTGCCTGTTGGTTCAGACGGTTGGCTGGTTTTCTTTGGCTTATGATTTTTCTTTTTGGAACTTCGAACTTTCTTCTTAACCTGAAGAGAGACGATGACTAGTAACCTCAGCACCAGTGGTGGGCGATACCAATTAGGGAGATGACATTACAATCGAGCGCAAAAATCATATGAAAGAACAGAAGGACGTTGTGACATACTCTCAGTGCTCCGTCTTGCTTCGTGATGGAGTCGAGTAGCCGAAGCACGATGTGCGTAGTCTCTACCAAACCTGCCAATTGACTGCATACAAAAATGTGCGAGACTGAAATCAACATAGGAGTATGAAACCTTCTATTTCTGAATTCATTGACATGCAAACGTGTTCATCGCTGGAGACAGACCCTACATTTCAAAGAAACTCATTAGAGAATTGTCACTTCTATGGTCAAGAGATTGTTATGCACCTGCGGGGTTGTTTATGAATATCGAAGGTCTTCATAAGACGAAAGATAAATGGTAAAATTCCATGCTCTGTGTGGTCATAGAAGACTTTATACAGTAAGATTCGTGCTACTCGGATTTCTTGTTGTCCATCATTAGTGTTCGGATCAGATGCTTTTAAAATGTAGTCTAGCATGTGGATCTGCCAAAAATATCATGCATAGTTGGCCGTCAGTTCTCATCACTACGGATCTCACATGAGCTCCTTGCAAATGCAGATGGACAATCTAGGTTAAACTGAAACATACATTTGGAGCTTCTTTGATTCACGAAAAGCAGGTGCATCCAGGTTTAAGCTTCATCCAAAATTAAAATTACAAGGGCTTCTCAAGGAAACAAAAGTTAGGGAAGTGGTGAAGTTACCATTTCCTTGAGAAGTACTCCTGAAGATGTCGCTGGAAACCAATCGTTGGTCTCCTTCGCAGCTTCCACAAAGGCCTGCCATTTCATGGTAACGAGAATGAACATGTCTTCGTCCATAGTGGATGCGATTCTCCCACATCTTCCTTGAAACACAGCACCACTGTTTTCAGCGGGGGTTTCGTTCTCCCCAGTTTGTTGAGCATCTTCATTCGGCTGCACAGGTTAAATTAAGTCAGCCCCAGGCATTTAAAGGAGTGCAGCTGGTACTGATAAGAGCAACTGTCAATCGCCAGCCTGCTCTAGAATCCCGCTCACTTTCCATTTTCATTCTTGCTCTAGATGGAACAAGGATGTAAGTATTTTAGACACACCTTCCTCTTCAATAGAACACACCGCTGATACGCCGTAAAAAAATTGGCTACAGCAAAAAACGTTACGATATCCTGCGATTGCACGTTGTTTCTCTCACTTCGAATATCCGATTTAATGGTCTGCATCAGCACTGCGAGAGGCAACGTAGACACATTCAATGCTTCTTCCTTCGTCATATTCGGAATTCTACTTGCAACCAGAATAGACTCTATGACAGACGCTATTCTGCGTTAGGCTACGGCTACTAATGGGTTCTATATTCCTAAAACTGCTGCTGCAGTTCTCTAAAGCCGACGAGTCTTATACAACAATAACTTACGGTTGTAATTGCCTTCCAGAAGCTGGTCTGCGAAACCCCTGAGCATGGCACATACAGTGGAATTGGATGGAACGTGTAACGGGAGATCCGTCGCAACTTTTTTCACAAGACCCCTTTTGATTTCAGGTTTCTGAAATAGGTTATCTAGAGGCGACTGATACGGGTTTCTGGTGATAATCGTCTTGGATCCATCCTGCCAAAATCAAAAGTCGATATCAGATCAAAGGGTGCACAGAACTGAGCGCTCTACGTATCAGGACGAGACAAAGAAATCTAGCCTAGATCCAAGGTTTGGTTTATGTTCACCATCTGAAGCACACTTAATGATTGAGAATAAATCAATGTTCCTCAAGGAGAATTGAACCATGTCTAAACTATAATAAGAGAGATCTTGTACCTTCCCAACGCGTACGAACATACCGCAGAAGTTAGAGTGGCGAGGACCCCCAAAGCTGCGGCTTCGTCTCTCCTCGCGCTCCTTGGTCATTAGAGCCTCTAGCGCTGCTCCAGATGGCTGACTCTTAGATTGCTGGATGACAAAAATCATCAACAAACCAATGAGGATGTATCTTGATAATTCAACAGACATATTGAAGAGCGAACTTTCACCTAATCTAATACAGAGCGCCTCTATACTTGGAGGGCAAGATCAGCTAGGCACAAGCCGAAGACAATTTTCTGACTGGCTTAGAAAGGAAAGGGAGATCACGTCGAGCACCTTCTGCGTTCTGTCTCGACTTGACGCAATTACATCTGGCACTTGCCCTGACAATAGGTAATGAAGAATCTCGAGGATGAGAAGATTATCCTGCCGCAAGAATGGTTGCTCTCCGCCCACATGTTGCGTGAGGGCCAGCAATAGGTCCATGACATTCTCGTTGAAGAGACGCTCAATGAGCGCATCCTTGATATACAATGCTTGAGAGTCGGCCACGGAAGCTCTCACAAAGGGGGAGGAAGGGTCATCAACGGCCAAGAGGTTCCTTATCAATGTGAGAACCAATTGGAACATCTTGCCATCCATATCTGTAAGCGTTCCGCTGGACCACCGACACATTATGTCACATATCAGTTTCAATCCGTTTTCATACCTTCCTTGAGATGCTCCTTCAGGCAGAACCCAAGTAATCTGCATAGAATTTAAATTGCCAGGATGTCACAAACTAAAATCCTAGTAAGATTAAAGGTGAAGTACCTTTCCATGTGCTCGAGAGGATCTTGCAGATGCGAAACTATAACCCCAATTGCATCATCTTCAAGTACAGCCGCCTTAAACTGCCGCAAATACTGTAATTGTTGCGGTATATCAACCGACGAAGGATCAATTGGCATTGTCAGAAATACCATCACCTTCACTGCAGAGAAACAAGAAAACGACCAACTAAACGTCAGAACACCATCACCAATTCCCAAATTGACAGAGCTGCTCCCTTCACCCTTCCAAACCTCCCACATAACTGCCACTACAATTCCCAAAGAAACAAAAACACACTTACCCGCATTAAGGACAAGGTCGAAGTCGTCTCGGTAATGAATAATAATAGGAAGCACATCCTGCCGGATCGTGTTCCACTTGCCCAGCTGCATAAAGATGTCCCGTTGCTGGGGATCATCTCTCCTCAGAAACCGTTGCAGATGCTTCAAATTAACTGCCAGACACAAAACCCACACACACACACATCACGACACTACCCCTCTCCAACAGCCACAAAACCAAAAAAACAAACCCATTCCACATACCTAAACAGTCGGCGTGCTTCACATACACATCTCTCCCGCTCGCCAGATCCTCCCGCAGCGATCCCAGCCCCGTGCAGACTGCCGTCACATGCTCTGTATCCATTCTCTCCAATGCCCACTCCTTCAACTAACACAAATCTCCAAAATGGCGCATGAAACCGACCACCAGAACCCAAACCCACAAACTCCCACGCTCACTCACAGACACCACAACCCCGCCATGCTCCAAACCCAGCTCAATTCCCACTCCACAACCCTAACAACCTCCAAATTCCTAATATCTAGATCTAAAAACTAACCCAAATCTCACGCTCAAAGCCCAAACCTCAGTCGCAAGATGAAATAGTTCCGTTGGAACACATCAGATTTACACAATTACACATGAAGAAACCTCGCGAGCATGACAACAAACGAGCACTGGAAACTATACAAAGCTCGCAGAGCACACAATCCCGATCAGATCAAAGCCAGAAGTGGCAAAAGCTCAACAAAAGGGGCTGCAGCGACGATTTGAGAGACGACCCGGAGCGGGAACAAGCGCTTCAAACCACTCACAGCTGATGGGAGCCACGATGGCGCGACGATCGAGAGAACCGGCGGGAAGCCCCACCCGATTTCATACTCTCCGCGCGTTCCGGCCATCGTCGCAAAATCCATCATCAGCGCACATCTGGCCCAAATGAAAACCTTCTGAGGATGTGGGCGAGCTAAGAATCCCCGGATTCATCCCAGATTTCGATCATTCCGGGCGCGGATGAACCGGTTGCGGATAGACTGCCTCCCTGACACGGTTTTCGTTTTAGGTCCAGCGCTAGGGTTGATGATTTCCGGGCGAATGACTTATTTTCCGGGGTTTTGGTGCAAATGTTTTCGTGGATGCACTTTCAAACGGTTTGAAACCTTGCATCGCTCCCGCTCGTTCTGTGCCTGACACACGGCCTTTGAGCCTTGAATGATCGTCGTTGCGAGGCAATCGTGTTCTGCTGCTGAGTTTGCTCCCAGTGGCGGGAGTTTTTGTGTTCAGTCTTCGCGCGCTCTCTGCGTTTGATTCCTTGCGTTGCCTTCGTGGTTCTGTGAAGGCCACTTCTCCTCTTCTGTGTGTGTGAGTGGGTTTGTTGTTTAGGTTTCCGTTGGGTTTAGTTGACATGAGTGAAGTAGATTGAGAGTGGTTTTGGTGTCGAGATCTGGGTTCGTGTGTGTCCTATCCTGCCGTTGGCAGTTGATGGTGCGGGGAGCTCAGTGATGTTGTTTCGGATGTCGAGGATTTGGAGAAGTGCCGCCATGTGCCCGGGCTTGACTGAGGATTGAGTTCGAGCTGGGGAGGTTTGGAATTCGGATGTTGTCTCACATGGGCTTGGTGGGGGAGGGGGATGTTGCGTTGCGTTTGATGGAGAGGGGGATGAGTGCAAGATGTTCCTCGTCGTTTGAGAGTCGTGTGATGTCGGGGGGATACTTGTCGTGATAGGAGTGTTGGAGGTAGGTGGTGGAGGAGGGGAAAGAGGGGCTGTGGCAGTGAAGAGATGTGCTCTCGAGATCAGAGTCGAAGCAGAATTGTGACCTCCATCCAGTAGACAGCCATGGTTAGAGAGACAAACGCGGGAGCTTTCTATGACAAACTGCGGAAGACCGTTGCGACGTCGGTTGGATCCCCGCTGCTGATATTCCCGTCTGCGTCGGACGTCGATTCGCTGTGCGCGCTGAAAATCGTGACGCACTTGCTAGTGCAGGACTCGGTCCGGTACTCTGTGTACCCAGTGGCAGGGTTCCAGAGCATCCAGAGCCTCGCAGGGCGGTCGTTGCGGTCGGAGGATGATTTGGTGGTGATCTTGCTCATCAACTGGGGCGCGTCGCGGAATTTGCATCAGCTGCTGCAGCTGGGGTCCAAAGTGCAGGTGTTCGTGGTGGACAGCCACCGGCCCATTCACTTGCACAATTTGAGTGACTCGAACCCGCAGGTGACGGTGTTGTTCACGCACGACGATGAGGCGCAAGCCGACATGCCGTATGGGTTCATGTTGAGTAGGTTATCGAGCTTCGCGTCGACATATGATTCGAATCCCGATCATTTCGAAGACCCAGACTCGGACTCAGATTCGGATTCGGATGACGACGGTGATGGGAGGAGGAGGAAGAGACGGAAGAAGGGCAACGGCGATGGGGATGACGAGCAGCACCGGGAGGAGGAGCTTCTGAAAGCGGAGTATTACAGAATGGGCTGCTTCCATGGCCGGCCATCAGGCTGTCTCATGTTTGACATTGCCCACACTCTCCACAAGAACACGAACGAGCTTCTGTGGCTGGCGGGAGTGTCTCTGACAGACCAATTCGTGCACGAGCGGTTGAGTAAAGAGAGATACGACTCTACTCAGTCTGAGCTTGAGGGGTTCGTCGCGTTGGCTGGCAATTTGGAGGGCAACACCAGCGTGACATTGAAAGATGGGACTAGAGTGCGCGCGCCGGATGTGTCCCGGATCATCTTCGATGAGGAGCCTCGTCTGATGCTGCTCCGGGAGTGGAGCCTGTACGAGGCTATGATGTGCTCGTTCTACGTGGCGCCGAAGCTGAAGACGTGGGGTGACAGTGGCTTGAAAACAATGAAGCTTCTAATCGCCAAAATGGGGATCTCACTCGCGGAGTGTCAGCAGCAGTACCAGTACATGAAGAACGAGACTAGGAAGGGGTTGAAACAGATGTTAGAGAATGTAGGGAAGGATGCAGGTCTGGGCGATCTCTACTTCCGAAATCTATATAGATTTCATGGGTACAATGACCAAGTGTCAGCGGCGGATGTTGTCTATGGAGTCACAGCTCTGCTAGAAGCCTCCACTAATGATGTCCAAAAAGACTGGACAGACAATTTTTGCACAGCTCTGGAAGCTCTCTCTCCGGATAAGTGGGACCATCTACGAGCAGGAATGCAGCTCGCAATTAAGGTGCAGCGCGCTTGTATCAGTATGGGCAGTGCTGCAATTGTAAAGAAAGGCGAAATCAAGATGTGCAAAGCCTTCAGGTATTCTAAACCTCACATGTCTATCGTCATATTACTTCAACCTTTACTTTTAGGTTTCGTCAGCTTTCATCGTTTGTCATGTGCAATGCTCCATTGCAGCGTCTAACATAACCATGTGCTGTCTTGCTCTAGGTATTTCGAGCTTCCCAAGTGTGTAGATGCTGAGCTGCTGGCACACCCGTTGTCCCTCACGAAGCTGTGCTATTTCGTCATGGATTCGTTGAAGGAGCAAGGCCGGGCAGTAAAGCCCATGATTTGCTATGGAACTATACCAGGGCCAGAGAACGAGGCCCTCGTTGTAGGCGTCTCCCATCGCCCTCGTCTCGGAGCTGCCAATGGTAATAGGTTTGGATTGGTGTTCAGAGCGATAGCTGAGAAGATTGGATCAAACTTTAGTCATGATGCGTTTGAGTCGTCATGGATTCACTTACCTGCCGATGATGTCACACGCTTCATGCACGAATTGCAAACCTCACTCGCCAGTTATAATTCACTATGAAAATAGCTGGTGACCATGAGTGGAAGAGATTCTGTCATTAGAACTCGCCGAAGCTGCACACGTCTGTATGCACTAGATTCTAGCACAGATTTAACTCCCAGGTAGCAATTTTTGCGGGTGGGTGCTGAAGGCCCTCCGTCCATGTAAATCTGCTCTAACCCCCATGATTGTAAGGTCATTCTGTTCAGGAATCTCAAATTATTCTCAAGGAGTTTTGGCTCACTTAGAGCCAGAGTAATGCATATACCCTCAAATGCTGAATCTTACCCTCGTATTGTATTTGTTCGAGTTCCTCGGTGTGTGTGGCCTATGTTTTGCTGATGCTTAACGTTTTACTCTGCTCTTGGAACTTCCAACGTGTTTGAAAACTGACTGCTTGGTATGGCCTTGTTTTCAGGCATTCTATTCCCTACATACAACAGCCTAGTTGACATTCCAATTTTATAGACAATGTCTGGGTACGGACCTCTTCCTGCTGAATTATGCCAAGCCCTTTGACTTGGTGAATCATATCTCTTGGTGTCATTCTCTGGAATCTGGATAATCAGACTAAGTTATCTCCAATTGCAGATGAATCATGATGCAGCTGTAAGTTGCGATATTGTGACTACCGTTGAAAGAAGGGTTACTAATATCGAACAGTTCATCATGCAACAGCATCAATACTAGATCACTACAGTACGCGTCTTGGCATTGCAAGTGCAGTGCAGTGCAGCCAAACTCTCCAGCCCGAAAAGAGACCATCGTTGATTCCATTGTTACAAGATATGTAGATAGCTCTATTCCGCTTTCGCAAATGTGGCCCAAATGCTTCAAATCATGTCATTCACAAGTACATCTTCTCGATCGAGAATATGCATCGTGTCGCGGATGTGTCGCGGATCGGACATGAATCAACTCAAGTAACACAGAATACAAGTTATTCCAACACAACAGTAAGACGATTCCAATTTAAGCATGAGTGTCTCATTGTTACGTTATAATCCAGATTAACCAGATTTGATATTGCAAAGAACATTATAAAATATAAATAGAAGGGAAAATTATAAATAGATGAAGAATTCTAGATTGCATTTAAACAAAGGATAAGTCTACTTTATTATTGTAGATTTCAAAATGGGACATGTAGATTTAGGTTTCATGTATTTTATTTACTTTGTGCAATCTATTTACAACTAAGAAGAGTGAGTTGGCAATGGATCATGTTTTGCTTGGACACCAAGCAAAGTAAAAGCATTGACATCCAATCTAGAATATCACCAAATGTAAAAATTGCATTCATCCCTATTATAAATAACACTCAATTCTTCTTCCTTTCTTCATTCTAGACTTCTCACTCTTCATTTTCACTCTTCAATTTCACTCCATCCTCACTCTTCATTTTCACTCTTCATTTTCAAGTCCCTTGTAAGTGTGATTGTGGTCAAGCTCAAGCCATGGATCATTTTGTAGGTCATGATGATTGTTATGAGTTGTTTCCAAGACATGAATCCTTATTTGGTATCCACAAGGATACTAGTGAGCTAGTGGTCTCAAGTTACATGGTTGGAAAGTTGGGGAACATAAACAAATGGCCCAACTTCTCATACTTTAGCCATTTAGATGATGGATTTGTTCCTTCAAACACTTGGAACAGTTCAGACACTGTATGTAGTATGGAGATCGAAGAATTCAGTTTAGCCCAGTTGGGATTTCAAGAGATTGACTTGAGTCCAAAGGAAGAATCAATGCAAGTTGGAGCCTCCAACAAAAACAACAACAAAAAACAGAGAAGGAGGAGGAGTAGAAGAAATAGACTACCTCCAAGACAGTTCCAGCAAGCATCAATCAACTGTAATACAAGAGCAAGAAGAGGGAATTACAAAAGCCAAATACCTCTAAGACTACAACCATGCTATGCTAAAAGATGGGAGTATTACTGTATGATGTGGGGCTGTAAATATGTTCAAATGTGAAAATTCCAGATCAGTGGTGAAATTAACAGCACAAACAAGGAGATCAGGATAGCAGCTGATCAGGAGGCAAGCATTCAGTTTTGCAGATTTGACAAAGTTCAATGAAACAAACAGTTCCATTTTCCCCTCTCAATCCTCTAATTTTCTCAATCCTCTAATTTTCTCAATCCTCTAATCCATGCTTTCACTATAATTTGGTCATCACTCAACTTCCACATCCTGGCAACATCCTTTCCTTCAAGTTCAAGGGTCCTATGTCAAATTAAATAACAACAGATCAATGGTGACTCATGTTTCCTCCAGAACTACTGTACATAGGTTTAAATTCATAGTAGCTTTGAATATTTAGTATTATTACATCATGTTGTAGCTGCTGTGGGACAGTGGGATGAACCAACCCATGACCACCAAAATAAGAAATACAACATTTCACAAAAGTATTGTGTGCATTATATATTAAAATGTGAAAAAAATTAGACACAAAAATTTATTTGTTTTTTAATTTTAAATTTAATAACGAAAGAATATTGACAACTTGTGAATGAGATTTATTGTGATGGATTGAAATGTGACACTTTGACAATGGTGATTTTTCTACATTTTTTAACTGCTTGAATTTATGAATGTTTAAAGGGTAATTTTTAACTCAAATTTAGAAGTTTTCTATAAATCATTTCAATGTGGAATGAAGCATAGAGAAATTCACTTATCATCTCATTTCAATAAATTCCACATAAACAAAGTAAACAACCAGAGGATTTTGTAATATCTTTTGGAGATTGGACTAGTGCCATCCAGAAGAGTCTGATAACCAATCATCCAAAATCTGGACACTGGCAGCGTAAGGGGTTAAATGCCATGTGATAAGTAACTCCAATCTCATTGAACAAGTTCAAGAAATCTACTGAACAACGACGTATGCCTAAAAACTCCAGAAATTCTTAACAACTCCACGTAGATAACAAAATAATCGTCTTACAAAAACGACCACTTCAACGCCAGAAACAGGACAATGTCAGATCACAAATCCAACCTGCACCTTCACCTCTCAACAAAGCTGCATGATGCGAAACAAGATGAAAAACAGCCACCAAAGACGCACTTTGATCATACAAAATAACAAATAACTGTATTGCAAGTAACAAGGCATGACAAAAAATCTGTCGCATGCTCGCGAAAAGAATCTAATGATACAAGCCAAAGCAAATACGGTAATCTATCAGGTTAAGCGCATTCAAGTCTGCTGCTTTGTGCAAAAGAAAAAAAAAGGAAAAAAACAGAACAAGAAAAGCATCTGGTGATGGTAGACTTGGGGCAGCGGTGTTGGAAGAAGTTTGATCATCATGATGCACCTCCGCTGCTGATAGCATTCGCTCCCTTGGCAGGCTCCACATTCAGTCGCCGTTTTGCAGCTTTCGTTCGGAAGCACCACACCTCGAAAGCCTCGCTCAGATCTGGAAACCTGCACCCCAAACATAAGAGAGAGAGACCCACTTCGTCACAAAACCACACATTCCATGGAATATATTCAAATTATATCCTAAATCACATACTTAACAGTGCATCCATAGAATTAATATAGCTCACTCCAAGCTAGCTTACGGATGATCAATGAATACCGGGAAGCCACAACCTGCTAGATAAGAGTACATCATAATTCTCCGCACTATCGGCCTGATATAATTTGTGGCCCAAGACCTCGAATCAGATATACATCTTTCCTTCAAACCTGCTATTTAAACTATACAAAGGAAAAAAAGTATGGCAAAAGTGCAGGATAATCATCTCAGCTGCTGTGAAAATGGCATGAGCACAAGACAATGAGTAGCCAAGTGGTTACCTGGCGTGATCCCAGCGAAGCCAGTCGGCAAGAATTCCAGCTTGATCACAGGAAGGCAGAGACAACACGAGCGACACAAGCGCATTCTCGATGCTCTGACACAAGTCCACGTCCATTTCCGATGCCATTTTCTCCACCGCGAACAGAGAGTCCAGCACAGGCTTGGTCTCACGAATGAACGGCAACCACACTTTCACCAGCTGGGTGCGCTCGGTGGCCGTCAGGATCACGCTCCCATAGCCAACTGCTTTGAGTACCATGGACGTGATTTCCACCACACGGAGCTTGGTGTCCCAAAACGTCTCCCGAAGCTTGTCACTGTTCAAAGCCTGCGTCACCTCGCTTGAAGCCTCCACCCAAAACTCCACGAAATCTGGGTTCAGCCCCACGTGAGGCAGCACACGGGAGGCCCACACAAGGTCGGAAACTTTCTCCAGGATCACTTTCTCAGACACTTGTGACTCCTCGGTAGTGATCAGGGCATTGAGCTCAGCTTTGAACCCCTCAAACAACTTCAAAAAATGCTTCTTCAGTTCAGATCTCAGATCGTCATCCGCAATGAGCAGGGGCGCATCGTCATCTTCCTCTAGCATATACTCAACCTTGACCCACACATAAGATTGAACAAAATAATTAGAGGTGGACAAAATCATATTGAACAAGAGAAAAAAGATAAAAAATAAAAAATGAGGAACTCCAGAAATGAGGTTAGTTTGAACACCTGTTCCTGAGCAGCAACTTTGAGGTCACTAGGAAACTTTTCAAGATTCTTCGACCGGCTTTCTGGGCAGGTGGCCATGTGCACTGCGGAGAGAAACACATTACGAATAGATGCAGCATCCACTGGCTGAAGACGACCCAGGACAGGTTGCACTTGTGCCCCAAGACCTGCCACCAGCTTGTGCGTGGAGCTCACGATGGCGGGCAAAGCCTTGAGAATCTCCTCCTCCTCGCTCTCCTCCCAAGGCACTGCCTCCAAGTACCGAGCACACTTCATGGCAATAGCATCGCACCCGAGCTTGGTGGCCACTTTCAACATCCCAAGGGCATTCTTCACGCTGTGCCACATATCTCCAACCGGCTCGTCAAGGTTGGAATACAGCATGCGCAAGAGGTTGACGTGGTGGTCGATATCACTTTCAATGCAGATAACCTCCACACAGTTGCGAGAATCCAGAAGGTTGTAAGTGGGCCATTCATCTGAAAGTCGAAGCGCAAAGAATTTGCTCTTAGCACAGAGAATCTTGGAGTGGGAGTAGAACCAGTCGTCACGACCATGGACTGTCCGTAACCTGACGATCACGTCACTTGTGGCGCGTTCTCCCAGCTTGCAGACGTAGCTGAAGACACTGGACGGGGGCTCAACCTCGGTGATCTCGCCTTTGGCCATCACTGAGTATTTGGGGAAGTGCTGGACGCTACAACGAAGGGAAGGAGTGACTAGAGACTCTGTGAACTGGGCTGCCTGGTTCCCGTTGCTGCCATAGGCACCCACGCTGACAATTGCCATCCAGTGAACCTCTCTTCGCTCTATGATCCTTTTGTGAAGCTGTGAGTGTGTTCTGCATCGATCAAGTTGAAGGTTGTTTTTAGGTTGATATCGTCATCTTCCCATTCCGAATTATGTATCAAACTCTCTTGGTTAATCAAGCAGACGATTCCACAAGATCGAAAGCTGGCAGCAGAGAAGGGGACGATTCAAGCACTCGAAGACGACATGAGGAGCCTTTCAGTTGTGTCAAGAAACTTGCTGCTGCCCAAATTCGCTCTTCATCACTGTTGCAAATGTGAAAATACACAGCAAGGTAAGCCTCTCTTAAACTGTACTCTCTGTAATGTGTTTCCTTAACAATGCTGATGTACAAATAGAGTGCAACCTGGGCAATGTTATAATTGATTGATCTTGAAAGAAGATGAAGAGCTCTATTAGTACCTCTTCTGGCACTGGATAATGGCTATGCAGCTATTCTTCTGAAACTCCACAAGGTCCCAGTTCAATGCACCTCCGATTACACCATACAGTGTTGTAAGAGCTGTGTCTAACGCTTCAGCGAATAAATCCTCTGTCGATTTGAGTTTCGAAGAATCCAATATCCTGTTCGAAACGTCGAGACCCAATGTAAAATAAGAGACTGCTCGCCCAACCGGTAATATAGAAGAGAGTTTGCTGTAGAGATTGACCTACTCCCCTGTAGTAAACTAAACCAAGAGTCTAGATCATTTAGTCTAAAGTCTGAAACACGGAAGGGTAGAAAAGATAGATGTATCCCAAAATTCTCTTCTGTAATCGGGAGAAGAGTCACACACTTGCTGCAAACATTTTCCATCTAATACTCCATCTTTACCCGGAAAAAACAACATGGCTATGCTCGGTAGATTCCTCAAAGTTTTAATGGAATGCACTAAAACAATCAACAGGAGTTCAGAGAGGCAAACCGTACAGATTGAGACGAATAAAAGAATGACCCAGCTTACGCCGTCCTCGCGATTTACTAGCCGGCATTCTCAGGTCTTTGTCCTGGCACTAGTTGGAGGATGACCTTGCCTGACGAGCATTTTCACATAAAAACTGTCGCTCGCTACCGTTAATTCAATAGAGCTGACCTGCACTCTGGCAACGGAAAAACACTTTTAGTTACTCTACAGCACAAAATGCAAAGCTTTGAGATAGAATGTCAAGTATGTGTATGCTTCGACCACATAAACAGCGTCTTTGAGTAACAGCGCCAACGATTTCTACATTGACAGGATGATTATCCAATCCCCTGCCTGCCATTCAACTACATATTATTCCAGTGCCAGCATAACTCAGAATCAATGTCCAAAGTAAGAACATTCATTGAAGACACTTACAATCATTGACCTCATGTACCGCCTTTCTTCCTCAGAAGTTTGCTTGCAAGACTAAAATCAAACGATACCTCAAAAACCCAAGCCCTTCCTAGCTCCACAGATACCTCAAAAACTAAAACTTCTCTAACTCAATCCAACCTACCCAGGCGATCGACTAACCCATCTAGAAATTGCTAGAAAATACCAACTCCAAGATAGAAACTAGATGCGGTAATTCGATGCCAAAATCATAACCATCACAGCAAAGGGGAAACAAAGAAATGCAACTCCCGAAGCCATGTCGTGTATCCCCACCTAATAACGCGCTACAAACCGGGCTCCATATCTCTAAAACGCCATCACCACCAAATCCTACAATCCACTAAACCATCAAAACTAGAACCACCGCGAAAGATTACAGAATCGACGAACCTGACCCACCTCGTCCCAGCACCATCACACCCCTCCCCTCCACCACCAACACCAACACCTCCTCCTTCACGCGCCAACACCAAACCCAGGAATCCTCTTCAAAGCTCCCCTTCTCCACCAACACAAGCCCATACAGATTCCCCGGCCAACACCCCAGATGCCGCACAAACCAAAACCAAGATGACGAGATGACGATGATGATGATCCCAACCTCCCCAACCTCCCAACCACAGCCACACCACCACCAACAACAACAACAACAACCCTGCTCCGAAGACCACCCCCAGAAGACGAGGAGCAAGTGGACACAACACCTCCGAAGGTCGTGCTCTCGAGAAGATCGACAGCAACTTGCAACTGGGGCTGCTGCTGCTGCTGCTGCTGCTGCTGGATGATGACGATGATGCAGCCAAAAGCATCACCAGTGACGATTCCGCAACAGAAAAGCTCCACCTTCGTATTAACCTCCCAGATTATTGTATCACACTGTTGCTTTTTTTTTTTCCTTCCCCTCCCTTCCCTGAGTGTCGGAACCCCCGGGCCAAGATGCAATCTTTGTAACCAAACGTACAAGCCTTCCAAGCAACTAGCTTGCCGAAAGTGGATAACTTGGGCAACGAATGCAGATGCAAGTGGCCATGCAAATGGGGTCGAGATCACTGTAACTTGGCGTGGGGTGGGGTGCAGCAAAAGAGCCGGTTTGAAGGATGCTCCCAACTATGATGGTTTGACGGTCATGGTGTCAGGCTTTGCCATGCTTTTTTTTTTTTTTGGTGTTGGTGTTGGTGATGGTGTTGGAACTTGGTGATGTTTCCTTGGCATAAGTTGGGATGGATCTTAGACTTCCATCTTCTTCCATGTGCGGGGGAATCGGTCGCTGCGGAGGCGCTGTGGCATCGACGGCGTGCGCTTCATGCACCTGTGCTGTGTTGGGGCCATGATGTTGCCTTTCTCTTTCTCCTCATCCTCTGCTTACGTTTTCTTTTGGGATTGATTGATTCCAATTTCCAGGTCCAGTCTGGAACTATTCTTTTTGCACTCTTTTGTTGTTTTGCAATTTTTGTTAGATTGTGTGCTGCGGATTGGTGGAAGCTTGGTTCCAGGTGGAGTAATCTGGATAGTCTTATGTTGTCATCCTGGTGGAAAACAAACAATCACCTTGTTTTAATTACATGATTTTACATGAGGCTGTAATGGTAAATTTTTTATGGAAAATATGTGTGCATCAAGTTGAATACTTGCAGTGATTAATTGGCAGAACAAGTGGCAGAGTGAATGAATGTGGTGTGACCTCATATTGTGTGAGTCATTTTAATGTTACTGCAGTGGTTAAGTTAGTACCCTGGCTGGTGTAACGTACTACCTAATGACGACTTAGACTGGCATGGAATGAGGTGTATGGTAGAGATTATGATAGGGTGTGGAAATGGGCTCTGGCATTGTAAGATTGTAAATCATGATGTGACATTGCCATGCCCCATCCTGTGTGCGCTGTTGTGAGTGAACAGTGTTTTCTGTTTGTTTTGGGTGGGACACAGGGTGCCTGGGGAGTTTCCCTTGATGAAAGTGTGAATGTAGTGGAATTTTGTGGAGGGGTAGCACGTTGGGTGCTTGAAGGTTGATAACTCAGGGCCGGTTTACGTTTTGTAATAAGGGTTGTGATCAAGAAAAATGGATTGTTTCCTTAATTAGTTGCGCCTCTTTGTTACGTTTCCATTGTCACACTTCAAAAGTGCAAGGAGATATAGACTCTACGGTCTTAATCTTTAGAAGTTCATAACTTCTTCAATATTAGTTGCATAGTATTGCTTTTTGTTCTTCGGAAACGACATTACTAGGACTATTAGATTGATACTTGTTTGCTTGATTGAAAATGGTTTCGAGTACTTCACAACACTTTTAATTTTGGGAAATGTTGAAACTAGCGACGGGTTGCATTGTAGATTAGTGGTTTCTACCAGAACCCGGGAATGGGCGTGTGCTCACCACACAGTGTAAAAACACTGTATTAGGAGTACATTTTATTGAAGCCTGGAGTTACAGTTCCTGTCATATTCTTGACTCCAAGATACTTTGTGCAAGTGGGACATGTGAATTGTGTGGACCTCCTAATAATACACATTGGTTTCTTAAATTTCCTTACCACATTCCAGTAACTTAGCATGGGAAACATTCTGTTCCAAGTCCATATGTAACATTCATGAACAAAGGTACAACTCTAATTGAATATACTCTACACTGTGTTGGTCTAGGCTTGGCCAGACAGCCTATCTACAGTTTCTAGGATATACTTATTTGCTAGTGATGTGGAGTAACTGAAATGAATGTTGAAATCTCACAAAGCAATAGACTGTGATTACTTCATCAATAAGTGACATGTGTCTTGTAAGCAATACTTCAAAAGCCATCCAACTCATTCCCTATATAAAGAAACAAACTTCAAAATGGGAAAACTAAGAATATGCAAGCAAGCCACTTCTTTCAGATCAGAAAGGGATATGGTAACCTATACTATACTGTGGAAAATAACTTATTGGCCGTTCTTTTTCTTTTCAATGCTTACTACACATATGAACATTTTATTTCACTCAACTTGGATGTGGGACAACTCCCAGCTCATCATCAATAGTAAAAATTAATCATTGATGAGCCAAAAAAAGTATACTTTTGACACTTATGTAAGTGCATTACAAGGCTTGTCAAACTATGGTTTATAAGTTTTTGTTACAATGACTTATTCGAATTTTACTACATTGTTTCAGTTTTTCAAAATCTGGAAAAAAATATCTTACAGCATCTACAATTCTTCTTTCGGTGCAAAATTTGATTCTATCTGCAAGCAACCCCTTCATAAAAATATATTTAAATTTCGCTGGGTGGGTCGATGCCATCATTTTGCAGGGGCTGGATATGGAATTTTTTATCCTTAGCAAATATTGACTTGATATGGGAATTTGATGGACCCACAAAGCCCCCATTCACATGGCATTCTATCATTGTACATTACTTTCCTACGTATCAGCACAGTCTGACGTGTTCCCAATCATATGATGGCATCTGGCACTCCAGAACAGCTGTAGTACTCTTTGCTTTGATATAAAATTCTGTATGAACATGTGAATGCAAAGGCGGATATATTCCAGATTCCACATCATCTCAAGTTTTTGTTCGAAGTCACGGAATATGTGACTTGAAAAGTAGCTTGACTGATAAGGTAGAGATGGGTATTCCCGTCAGTTTAAGCCATTCAGCATATTTGGGATTGAGAAAACTATGGGGATAAAATTTATACAAATAGAAGTTAGGTCAAAAAACACAAATCTGAATTCTTAATATTTTCTTTGAAATTTGTCAAATTTTCATGAATATTTGAAGTGCAACATTGTAGACCACTATTTATGTGAGTAGGTATATGCAATACAAAGATTCTTGCATGCACAACATGATAGGTTGTTATACAATCTGCTGAGTGTGGTAGTTAGGTGTTGTCTGCTCATATATTGGTGCACTGATAGGCCACGGAATAACCATCTCTACCTTAATTGATGGGCAGAGAGATTTGGGAAAGGTGGAGAAAAGGCACAAAATTAGGGTTAAAAATAAGTAGTGGTTATTGGCGTTTTACAAGGGGAACTCCCGGTCTAATGGTAGCATGCATTATATATATCATGTTGGCCTTTGTCATAGAATTGCCTCCTACATAGTTTTTGTTCAAGCTCATCTTAGTCAGAGTTACTCTCCTTATCTTTTTTCTTTTTTCTTTTTTCTTTTTTTTCTTCATTTATAGATAATTTAATCACAATCCACAAATCAAATATTTTCCCTTCATATGTAGCATTATATGAGCTTCTCTTCTAGGACATTGAAAAAGCCCAAAGAGACAACAAAAAATCATTTTTGGATTCCACCAAAGAGTGCTTAGAGAACACTTCAACAAAAATAACAATATATATAACCTTTTCAAATTCATAATAAACTCAGATTTGATGACTCAAATAAATGATGATGACATGTGGTTACTCATAAGTGGTCTACCATCCTTATAGGTTCTATGTAGGTGAGAAATGCAAATTCAAATGCATATGTTTTGGATGTTGATAGGACTAATTGCAAGTGTCGTAACAGATAAGTCCCAATGCATGTTTTGGATTCAGAGTAGCCTTTATTTCATATTTCAATTTCTTTCTAAGTCAAATAATTCGTTGTTCGGTTTTAGAACCTTTTAAATGCAAGTAATTTATTTTTATTTTATTTTTATGTGCAATTAATATATAGTTGGACCAACAATAGTTTTATCCTTAAGGGGTATTTGTTATGCCTCATACATATATGTGCATATGCAACAAAGTGTAAAAGGATCTCACTGATCTAAGAGCAATAAATGTGTTATTATATTTCTTTCTACCTTTGTTATAATTGGTTGTTGTTATATATAGCCAATTTAATCAAAAACCACCAATATGCACAAACAATGCATATCTTTATACCATCCTTTCTATCACTAATAAGTATGGTAGATGACTTCTATTTTTGATTATAAATCCATTTTATAAAATTTATAGAAGAAGACGTGATATGTCTTTAGAAGATATTAAAAATAAAAAAACATGGAGATTCATCACATCTTTTTATTAGAAAAATCCCTATTTAAGAATTTACAATTTTCAAAAGTTTGTCATGATAAATAGAATAATAAAAAAGTTTAACAAAAAATTTCAGAAAATTCTAATCAATATTGTAATGTGAGATTTATATATTTGTAGTATCCATATGAATTTGATTCAAAGCTTGACAAAGAGATTTATTTGAGATATCACAAAAATAGTCCATCAAACCGCTTTCCTATCTTAAAACGTACAATTTACAAGACAAAAAATATTCTTACAAGACACCTTTTAGAGGAGAAGAATAGAAGAAAACAAACATTCATGCTAATGTATAAGGTAGAAGCATTTTTAACAATCAATGTACCCAACACCACTTCTTCGTTTTATAAAGAAAATACAACCTTTGGTATATAGCTAAGGCATTTACCACTCTTGAGTTAAACCAGGAGTCCCCTTATGTTAAGTGGCAATAGCTTTTGCTCATTTCTAACTCTAATTCTGTGCCTATTCTTCACTTCTTTCAAAGCTCTTTTCTAATCATTCAAGCTACTTTTGACCTATGAATGTAGTATCTGACTATCTATACTTCAAACTTCCTCTTTATCGCCCTGCTCGAACTCTGTATGTGGGACACAGTTGTCGACATCGCCCTTGCAGAGTGGTTGAAGGTGCAACTGTTGGCCACTTCCAAATCAGAGTCTGTCCCAGTGCGAGGGTGGCGTTCCTGGCTCGGTGGGCACGTTCTACAGTTCTCTGTTCCTTCCAGGGCTCCTATCCCCGTTGGACTCTCCAACTACCAGATTGTGGCATTTTCAGGTAGCGTTTAGCTGTTTGTAGTTCAAATTGGTAGGTTTGGTATTATTAGGAGGTAAAAATCTCTAAAATTCTCTTGCCAGGTGAGTCTGCTCACCTTTGTTTTGCAACGGTGTATTTTCTTTTCTTTGCAATGGATTTTCACCATTTGACTCAAAAAAAATAAAAAATAAAATAAAACTTCTTCTTTAAACCGGAGGTAAAGGTATATAAAGCGACAATGGGCTTGGATCAATTCTAACCCTAATCCTTTGAAGGTTCTCCATCTTTCTTGGATTTCTCTTCCAATCACATAAGCAAAGAAGCTCTTTTGACCTCTTAATAGAATAACACGAAGTAACTCCTTGTCTACACCCGGAACTTCCCCTTTAACCCCATGTACTGACAGCCTAAATTTTCTCTCTGAAATGAAGGAATTGAATGTCAAAAGTTGGTGGTATTGGTGGTTCAGGGTGCTTCTCCCTCAGTTGAATCTGAGGTTCATGAACGGAAGGTTGGTAAATTGTGTTATCGTGGCAACAATAAATCATGGTGAGTCTGTGTGCCCTCCACTTGGTTAGAGCCACCCTTCCAAAGGGGCCATGATAGTTATCAGATATTTGCAGCTTAATGGGTACAGACATCATGGTGACACTCAACCTGATGAAGCCACATACCAATTGTTCTGGTCTTGAGATATTTTGAATTGCCTTTGGATCAGGTACAAAGTTAGCCTGCTCTCAGCCTAGACTCACTCAGATTGTCAAATATGCCCCTGACTTTTGGAACTTAAAAAAATTCTCTGACGACATATCATTAGTTGAACTTTCAATACTTTCCTTTGCCAACTACAGTGGTTCTCATTTCCCAGGATTATGTTTGTGTAGATTAGTGTAATTACATGTTGGTCAGTTTCTGCGTTGCAGCTAGGAACCGGGTGTAATTTCATGTGATTTTTACCCCTGCAATAAATTGAGTATCTGAATGAGTCAAAAAACAGATAGGTTCTTCCGTCCTACAATTGATAGTGTTATTTAGGACATGGAGCAGCTGATAATCTACGCCGTTGTATTAAGCCTTGGCTCAAAACAGAACTCCTGCAGGTTTTTACAAATATGATCACAGTGAGGTGCGAAGCTCCATGTCCCATAAGTTGTATCGAACACCAACAACTTTGCTGCAAACAGCATGAAGATGAAGTCGCCAAGGCCATAGCTGTCAAAGTTGTAGCGCATGACATTCATGTACTCAGGAACAACGGCAACCTCTGACCAATCCAAAGTGCCGCGAGGAAGTTGGTGGACATGGATACTCTCGCATCCTGAATCAGCGGCCATGTTCTTCTTGATGCCTACAACCTGTTCCATATATACCCACAGAGATCATGGTGGTGTTACAAGGCCTGAACAAACCCTCTGATGACGACAATACAATGTGCAAATGCTCTAATGCACAACACTCAACAAGGTAGAGTTACCCACTATCAATGCTATGGTCACTGAGCATGCAGGAAAACCGCGTTAAGCTCCACATGTGCTTGTAGTGGATGCAAAAAACCAAGAGCTATCCAACACAGTCTGGCATGTAATAATTCAGACACCATAATGTAAGAAATAGACAACAGGTGTGAAATAGTAGGCATCCATTATCAGCAGACATTGTAGAACATTCTCATGAATAAGGTGCACATATATTCTTAGCTTTAGTGGTTGTCAAATCTGGCGTAGGAGTTAATAATAGGCATCTCTACCTTGGATCAATTATATGCTTCACAGAGCTATGACTGATATCGGTCAGTGAGTCGGAAAACAGTGTTGTTTTTGTACAAAAGATCTGTGAATCAGAAGCAAAGTAAAGGAGTACAATAGTTTAGAAATTTGTACCATGACAAGACTATCCCGGGAGCATAAAAGTTGCTGAAATGCACAGATGCTAGGACGAACAGCCCAAGGAATCTGCAACCAATCTCTCCTCGTCAAGCTGTATGCAAACACTCCGAAGTACCCTCGAAGACGACAGATGATGTAATCATCCCACACGAGAAGCTTAGTGTCGTCAAAAGCATAAGAGGGAAGGCCTGCGAAGATGTCATGGTTTATACGACACAGAACCTGCCACGAGTTAGTCGTGCTACTAAAGGCTTCAAGAGTGTGGTCATGGGGATTTGCAACAAGCCCATCCAAGAATGGCTCAAGTTGGCCGAAGTGGTAAACTGTGTATGCCTTTGTTGCTTCATCCACCACCATGGCATAGCCACATCCGACCAATATCTGACGAGGGAGTATCCTTTGGGAGCCTGTGAAGGGGTTGCTTACAACGAGCAGATCGTGCAAACCAGAAGCTCGTCGCGAAAACCGAGAAAGGATCAGCCCTTTGGATGTTGCCAAAAATATTGAATTGGGTTGCAAGAAGCTTGCTGGCATGTTGTACCATTTCTCCGAGTGGGGTTGGTATACATACACCTGCAGAGAAAACCGTCATTACACCTGCTCGAATTCGCGATCTCTCTCAAATTCAAGATCTAGATGGCATGGGTTAGTTGCCTTGTGATGGCTGGCAAATCAGATATATATACATGGATTTATCCTCCCTTCACAATTTTGACAGATCTATCCGTCTGACTATCCACGCCATGCCATGAATCATGCCTTACACAGGAAGAGACATCTAAACATAGGTGACAGAAACCTTCACCGCGAGGCTTCTATGCGTACAGTTTGGTTCTGCAGTTACCTTCCTTGCCTCTGCAACTATAGCAAACCAGGGTCTCTCAACTTTGGCTTGAGAAAACTCATCCAAAAACACCGGTGATTCAATCAACCGGCTCCATCTTCGACAAGCCCATCGGAGACGCAAGAAGTCTCGGAGAGGCAATAAAGCTAGGATCTTATAGATGATGTGATCCGGAAGTTCACTCCAGATCTCCGGGTCCATCACATCAGCTTCCCATAGAGGGGTTACAGCCTTGGTCGGGAGCAACGTACATTGCTTTGAATAGAGTGGCAAATGGGTTGGCAAAACTTTCCACATGGGAACTTGTTTGAAGAGAAGTTGGAGATCAGAGCTTACATAGAACGGCCACTTGTGGCAGGTGGCATATGCACTGCTTTTTCTTCAACATCACAGGGCCTCACTTCGTACTTGTAATGCACCAAGAAAGTTGATACTCCGATCCCTACATTGGCTGACGTCCTGTGCCCTGCTCTGAGCGAAATGAAAGTCACAGTCAGGTGGGCACCAAATGAGCATCTGAAGCTTCAAAGCAAACTTCAATAAAGGTATGCGCAAGCGTACTTACATGTTCGTAAACTGATAGGTATTTACCAGAAAGTTTCCTTCTCGATTTAATCAACACGCCCACCAGAATCATTACAAGATAAATGGTGCAAATCCAGAATGCCTGATTTGAGAGATTTGCAATGCAAATACGGCGAGGAGGTTTTAGGGTGGTATTGCAGAGCGGTGCCTGCTGACAACCTTTTCGCTCTGTTCATGCTCTTTCCAAACTGTTCACCTCCGACTCTCTCGCTGCAGCCCAATCTGACACTTCAAACGGCACCAAACGACATCTTTCTGGCATAATGGTATCGTCAATTTCTGATTCATCTGCACATCACCTGTTATGAACTCACAAAGGCAGCGTAAATAGATTTCGGAATCCAAAGCAGCCTCCCACAACTAACTGATTCAATTTTCAAGTAATGGCAGCAGCACAACTACGAATTTCAAATTGATGTCACGAAACTGGGATTGTAAAAGAAAAGATTTCATGAGTCAATTGCAAATACAGTTAACCTGCAGCAGTATACCTTCCTTTTAACAAATTCTCAAGCCTTCAGTACTTCAAAAGAAGCAAGAAGGACAGGTCTGACAGGATTACGAATTCAATCAAGGTGAAAGGAGCAGTGCTCAGAGAAGCTTTGTTTTCAGTAAGCTTTTGTTTACAATGCAACCAAGTAAGCCTAACATTGTTTCAGCGTATCAGCATGCAACCAGGATGCTTCGGTCCTATACCCCACAATAATCTAAGACTGAAATAACAAATGTCGCCACATGGTGTCGTGAAGCTATTCTTTGGTGCAGTCTGAGAATCCAGTCACTCCAATGTTCAGTAGATGCTTGCTGCACAGAACCTACAATCAAATATCCATATCCTCACCGTCATCACCATCATCATCCTTCATATACTTCTCCTGAATCGCCATCGTCGTGGAAGAAAAACCAATGTTAAGGCAGATATCCCATGTCGATATGTTGTGTCCTGGATTAGAAATTGCATAAACCACACTAATACAAATCAACAACTCAGCAACGGTATGCTAACATCGAAACGCAAATGACAATATGTAGGAACACAAGGAAAATGAAAGGATATCTATCATAATCCCATTTGGTAGGGGCAGCAGCAAGTTTGTTGAACTCGTTGATGTTGCCCTCAATCCCTCTGAATACATAGCCGTTGCTTTTGTCAATTATTTTCAAAAGGTCCATCACACTCTCCTTATCCTGAACACAAACCACAATGAGTTCATTAGATGACAGCTTCACACCATCAGGTCGAATAAGTTCGAGAATAACACCAAGCCAACAAAAAGACGACGTCTGCAAATTGAGGCCAATGACAGCATAAGAATAGAAATATCAATACGAGCGCCCTGAAAGTCCCTAACATATAGTAATATGCGCACAGCATATTAAATTCATTAATAACTTGAAAGTCGATTACACTTTTACAAGGCAGATTGCATTGCATCCCACATTTAGAGGTCAACAATGGATGGCATTGTGCAAGATGGATGTTCAAATGGAGAAAAAATACATACCTGTATATTTAATGTTGTGAAGCTCACAAGTCCATAGTCCTCAACAACCTCACACAATTCCTTCGTCAACTTCCTACAAAAGATCCAACATGTAATGGCACTTATAAAAACCTCACTTATAAGGTGACATCCTGAACCATGAGGTCAAACTTCAGAAAAACGAGAATTCGGAGGTTGATGAGATGCAAAACCAGCACAACCCATCACCACAGGATCAGAGAGGTACCTATACTTGGCAGATCTAGGATCTCTATCCAAATACTCTTGGAGGTATGAGAGATCTTGAACATCAGTGTAAAATTCCAGATTAAAATCTGCCAAACACGATCCTACCTCGTTAGTCATGCATGACAGCAAAATCACATTGACAATCAACAACTTCATCGTCTAGAACATAGAATAACGATAGATTAAGAAAAAGAGTTTACTTGTACTTGAGCCGTGAAATCTATAAACTCGGGGGTCCATTTATTGAAATCGTCTTGCATGTTAAACGGCATTTAATTTCTGATATAAACGATTGCAAAAAAGCTTGCTACTTTGATGGGATTACCAAAAATTGATGGTTGCCAAAAACATCATGCACAGTAACAACAACACAAGGATCAATTCGGTGGGTTAAAGATGTTCCTTGTCTGCTTTCAAAAACATGCGGCAAAGAGTTGTGCGGCGGAGTTACCAAGTTTGCCGTAGCTTTCTATCAAATCAATCTTCGACAACACGTTGATGTGTGGAAGTTCTAAGTGGAGCATAGTTGACAGTGAGACCAAAAGAGCAGACACATACTTCCCAGGATCGCTGCATAAGTGGGCATCCACTAGATGCACGGCTGTGAGCTGCAATTAACAGAATGGAGGCTTATTAAGCGAAGAAACAACATGAAGGTAGATGATCGCTAGTAATAATCTCCATATACCGTAGTGCTGAACACGGCCACGACCTGCATAATATTCAGAAGCCCTAATAAAGAAACCTCTCATAACTTACAGGAAGGGAACGTACCCGGAAATCCCACTTGTTGGCCATTTCTAAAATAACGTTCTTTGCATTTGAGTGTAGCGTGAAGAGCTCCACTTGCCCAGGGAAGTCAAATAATAGGTAATGATCTGCTAACGCCGTCCACATGAAGAGCGGTAAACAACATGGTACTGGTCAAAAAGAAAATAATCTTACTGAAACTTCTACTCTAGCACCCAATCAGTACAATCCACGAAATGAACTTACAGAAGAAACCAAATTAATGTACTACCTTTGATCAGTGGACGAAGTTTATCCTGTAACCAATCTATGTTCTTCTCCAGGTAGTCCATACAGTAGACAAGCCCTGCAGTTGTCACACATTGGCTGGTTAATTCCGCACAAATTATAGCATATAAGAACCAAAAGCCGTTTTAATTTAATGTCACCAGGGAAAAGCCTGTCCAGAAAATATCAGTGTTTGATCCTCATCCAACTAAACTAATCAGGAGGAACGATTCAGGTTCCAGATAAATTACCTCCATTAGGTCCAAGATCGTACTGAGACATCACATCTTCCAGTTTAATGAGGTCTTCGATGTTGACAGCGCACTCGTATCTGATTTGGTCAAGGGGTCTGGCACAGTACTCTCATATTGACCATAACATAGATGTTGGAGAAATGTCTCATACATTAAAGGCAGTAGAACGAAACAAGTACCGAACTTCAGCAAGATGCATGGTAATTCTTTTTTAAACTCGTAAATGAAACATCAGGCTTCATGGAGTGGAAAATTCATTTACAAACTCTCAGTCAATAAGCTACTGAAGAGGATATTTGACACAAATTAGCCTAGGTTGATCGTCAAGAGAGGATACGGGAGGTTGTCATTTGCTGGGTCCAGATTGATGACTGCAGTCTTTCTGCCAGAAGAAGCACCTCAACATATTAGCAGACCATACTGCAAATTACACACTGAACCCCTAAACCATAAACCCTGAACCCCTAAACTCACAGTTGCAATGAATTCCAATAAAAATTTCAAACCAGACATCCAATTCCGATGCAAACAACACTAGACTTCTTCAGACCGATCTAGGCACCATTTAAAAAAAAGAAAATGAAATTTGGAGAAGCCAACCTCCCAATAAGATTGAGAAATTGGGACATGCCATTGCAATACGTAGTCTTCCCGGAGCCCGCAGGTCCGATCACAATCTGCCCGAATACCATGGCCTTCGCTCACCCCAAAACTCGCTCCCAACGTCAGAATTCTTCGTAGATCTTCCTAACTTCCAATTGATTGAATTCTCAAGCTGCCACGATTTCCTCCAGGCATCAACCAAAGCTGCAATGAACCAAACCTACAATCAAAGAGACGCCAACTAAACTAAACTTAAACCCCTCAACCCAGTGCCATCTAACAGGGCAATTGGCTCCTTAAACCCTAACCCTAAAACAGAGCAAATTCCCAAAACCCTTCCACAAACAAATCTCGATTCCACCTCTCCAACACCGCTCACGCATGCCAAAACCCACCAAATATCAACACTTAAGAAGTGTACCCTACTAGTAAAATCGCGAATTAAGCTGCTACTCCTGTAATCCTCAACAGAAACAACAACAAATCTCCAAACAAAACCAATCCATCAATGGAAAAAAACACAGGCACTGTTATCAACATCAGTCGCAAAATGCAACACCCACCTAAGTTACAGCTTGATCGGTATGAATCCGCGAAGAGTGTAGTGTAGAAAGGCGATCGATGAAGCTGCTCCGGATGAAGGCGTGAGTCCAGGCTCGATTGCAACAAGCGTGCGTCGTCTCCAGAGCAGTCTCCGAAAACACAGAGAGTCCCATATTGTTTGCAGCCTCAGCGTTGCCATTCCAACTTACGCTCCTACACCTGGGAACGCGTTCTAACCCACCCGAGGCTCGGGAGCGTTGTTCGCTGCCTGGTTCTCAGAACTGCATTCAGCTTACCTTCTCCAGATTCCCTTCCAGCGGATATTTCTCCCACTAATTATGTCCTCTGCTTAAATTCGTCACTCCAACTCATCTTCACAATAAGTTACTGTATTCAATCTAATTCTATCCCTCACTTTTGCCTTTTGTAAAAACTAAAAAAGGAAAATTTTATATATAATGAATACACAATGTAGCCAAGATTGAAAGGGACGTATTTAACCCCTAAGTGCCCAGGAAAGCTGAAATGGCTTTTTGCTGTTTCGGTCAGTCTAGATAAAGGGGTTAAAATTGTTATTTTTGCCTAATATTTTTACTGGATGCTCCTTGTACTGCAAAGTGTATGTGGTAAAATTTGCAAAGCCAAATTCCAATTTTAAGACCTTCATCTAGAAATTTTAGGTTTCAAGTCCAAAACGGGCAGCTTAAAATTAGGCTTTTTTTCAAAAAAAAAATTAAATGTATGTTCATAACCAAATCATTACTCAAAATCCAAAGTGACCTAAGCCAAAAAGTTTACCAATTCTAGAAGGGCAGCCTCTAAAAATTACAAAGACAAGCTTCAATATTTTCAGTAATTTTTGAATTACTTCTTTCAAAATTCGTCAAAATTTGAGATTTTGATGTTTTTCAAAAATAATTTCTCTCAAAAATCAAAAACTTATAAAGGCACCTAACCACCGTTCAGATTTTTCTAAAACCAAATATACGTGACGTCATGCATGTTTTACTATATCAACGTTTTCAGACCTGCTTCTAGAAAACAATTTTTATGAGAGCCAAAAAAAGGAATGAGTCTCTCAAATTTTCCATGGAGGTACTCAACTTGATTACCCACATGGAAAAAAATATGGGCAAAATGTTTGGGGTAACAATCTTCAACTCCCCCTTTGCACCATTTTGACTATGTCATTCAGCCAATGCCCAAAAAAAGTTTTGCTGCAACTTTGAATATTATAATCTCTAAGATGGTAAACATCCAACGGCTGAAAAATTTATCAGTACTTTAGAAGAAGGTTAAGTATAAGATCCTACGGCTGGATGTCTAAAAAAAGCAAATTTGTTTGGTTCAAATTGTTGTTTCTACAAGGTGGTCAAAAATCACTGTTTTGGAGGTTTTGAGACCCAAAACATGCTTGGGCACTTAGGGGTTAAGCACGTCTATTCTTACTATATCTACAAAATACATATTGGATACTACTATTGTCGCACCTTAGTAAATTCCCATAATGACATCATCTGGCTTGGAGCCAATTTCATTTTTTATTTTTTTATTGATTTGAGACACAACAATTACTTTTTGCAATATGCGGCGAAAACTGGCGAGTTGCTTTTGTAACTTATCACCGAGGTTTTCTATTTAATAAAGGTGAGATTTTATGGCCGATCGGAATCGAATTGCCAACCCCTTGACCCCTAAGCAATAACCATGGGTACCCCTTTCCATCATCTGGTAGTTTTATCGTCATTCCGATCCAGTAGTTTAAGGTCATTGTCGACCGCTTGGAGCCAATGTAATGAGGTTGTTTTCACATAATCGCCGTACATTAGTTTTGAGAAATTCTAGAAGACTGTAGTTTTCGCAAAATAGTTTCTCACTTAAGACTTCTTTTGGACTAGATGATGGAGTTTGTTATGAACTTGAAAAGTGAAAGTAAGTTAACCTGGGGTGCTCATTTTTTTTCCCACTTTTATTGGCTTCCTTCAAAAGCTTAAGAAACACGCTAAAATTAAAATCTACAAATCAACCAACATAACCAACAATTATCCATTTTACAATGGAATATGTAGCTAAAACTAAATTTTGGTTAGTTAAGAAAATTCCAAAATATTAAAACAAATAAGTCAGCACATGGAACTTACAAATTCCTACATTAACTCTTATCCCAATTCAATCTCAAAAACAAAAATTACCCACAATCAAACTTGAAGTTATCCCATGAACTTAGGTCTTAATATAGAATAAACAAACACTTAAACCAGAGTTTCTCTTCTTCTGGAAGACCCAGCCCTCCCTCCTTTGCAACCCTCCAGACCAACAAAATCCCCACAACCCACGTAACCGGCAGGGGGCTCAAGAACGTCGACGTGGCTATTTTTTATTCGCTGAGAGCAGCAGGGTTACCAGCGGTAACCTGCTGCTCTGCGGAATTTCCGGAGCCGTAATCATGCTTCACATTTCAATTTTGAATGAAAAGCTACGAAATAAAGAGATGAAAAGAGAAAAAGCACCCATCATATTCGTCAAATTAATAAACAATTCGACGATAATTGACTGCAAACAGTCATCCAAATGCACAAACGAACAACATAAAAAATCCCAGAACACCACCTGAATCAATCTTAACAAATAAGAAAAACAAACACATAAAATTGGAACCATACAAGTTTGTACACGAAACAAGCACCAAATCAAAGCAGCAACAAGATCCCAACTATCACCACAATCTCAACCTCCATCACAAAAACAACCAATTCACAAACACTAAATTTCTTGAAGTAAACTTCTTGCTTTTTATTAAAGGAATCACAGATTTACAGCAAGAATGTACTCCAGACTGGCATTAAAACCTCCTCACGTACATTTATTCTATTTTACCAATGAGGAGGAAAGCTTAGTCAAAGATCAATTCTGATTGTTGGGGTTAAAAAACCCTCTCATAATCTTCTCTAAATTCAGATCCATAGTGTTGTTAATCTGTATGAATTGACTAACATTGCTAAATGGCGCTGCAGCTACTTGACTCCGATGCACTTGTGGCTGCACCTGAACCTCGGGCTGCTGCTGAACCTGCAACTCCGATTGCTGCTGAACCTGCAACTTTGGTTGCTGCTGAACCGCAGAAGTATATGGCTTCACAACAGCTCCTAGCCCCAAATCTGCATCTGACTCTTTCTCCTTCACCTGTTCACGACCTGCTCTCACAATCTTCCCACGCTCAAAAAGCTCTAAGTCATAATCCAGAATTATTTGATCTAGCTCACCATCGTAAGCATCTGGAACTGAACGAGAAGTTTCTGAGACATTACTAGTGCTAGTAGAACCGTGCTCTGGACGGTACATAAATCTGTCATTACCACTCGGTAAAAACTCAACATCTCGAAGAATTTGCCCGGGAGAGCGTGCAAACTGCGCAGGTATCTTCTTAGGGACACTCTTATATACTGGGCGAACAAATGGCTGAGGGCCAACAGAATTCCTCTCAAGTCTTAGAGGATCAAGATTCTTGTCCTGATAAAATTGCCGAGGGCAATGAATTTCACAAGAAAACGAACAGGTACTCCCAAGGTTCGGTCCAGCGTAGCGTCCAGCCTGATGCTTGAAATTGGGTCCAGACTGATGCCCAAGATTGGGTCCAGTCTGATGCCCAAGATTGGGTACAGCCTGATGCCCAAAATTGGGTACAGCCTGATGCCCAAGGCTGGGTACAGCCTCAACTGCACAATCAACAGCACCTACCTGCGAATGCATTGCAGAGAATGCATTGCAGGGAAGGCATTGTAATGGACTGGAAAACTGGCCAGGAGTAAACAAACTCTGAGAAACAGAGTTACGAATTGGAGGAATCTGAAAATCTGCAAATAATCTTGCATCAGTAATCTGAGGAGATGGCAACTCAGGCAAATACGGGACAACAGCAAGACTATTAGACTGAGAATAAGTGGAGCCACTCCCTCCATTACTAAGCTCTTTAAAAAGCTGTTTTTTAATTTGGTGATAATCCCCAGTTTCGCTATCTGTCGCAATAGCCTTCAAAGCCGCTTCCCTTTTCAACAACAAAGTGTCATCATACCTGTGCCACAGAAAACCACACAGCATCAATCCAAACAGCATTAATCAGAGTTACAAGTAGAATCAAAACTCTGCACACAGGATGGAATTAGAAATGGATTACAAGAACCGAAGACAAGCTGAGCATTATATTCAAGACGACAGCAACTAAGAATCATGCTGATCACTGGCCTCGAGCAATATCATATCAACGCTTCTACAACTGTTACCAGTATTGGAAAACGACTTGACTTGAACCTCTGGATCGTACTTATAACAGAAACTGAATTCGTCTACTCTAGTGCTTAATTCTGTATTACTGAGCTCGACAAAATGCTAATTATTTACCTCAACAAAAATTAGAGCCCCGACCTTACAAGAGCGTCACTTGAATACCAATACAGAACACCCTAACTTCACCTCCCCAAGTTCACAATATGAACACTCGCACATGGCACTAAACCAGGAATGGAAATCTAGCATTCCATAACCGTCTCTCAAGAGCCACAGCCCACGAGGATGCGCATCGTCACTGAGCTCACGCAAGAAAAATCTGTGGATCTAACTCCACAATCGCCTCCAGAGAACACAAATTAACATGCTGATTTAAAGTCCTCACAGCAAAGTTACCAATTATTGATGTACAATAAAAAATTGTCTTAACGAATCTGTTGAGGAAAACCTTCGACTAAACCCTCGCAACGAACCAACTTCGAAACATAACTAATGTAGCATTGAAAGTAGCCGAAATCGATTTATCTCACTGCGCCAGACCGAGGAGAAGCGCCTTAAAAATGCGTTCCGAGGGCTAAAAGACAGGAGGGAGTATAGATCTGGAGAGGCGTTGCGCAATAACCTTCAACAAAAACCCCTGCTGCTCCATGAAACCTCCGTCAAAACCTCTCTGGAACCTCGGTCATCCTGTTAAGCAACCGTCTCCTGCAAGGGAGTTTTGCGAAGCGAACGCGGTGATCCTCTCCTTCGCAAGACGAGAACGCCGGGTAGCGTACACGATTAAAATGGCGCTCGGAGAACACATCCGAGACGCAAGTTTGTTGCTAGAGCGCCTTTAACGCGCCAAGGTGAAGAAGGCACACAGGCACTCCAAATCCCGAAGTGCTGTTGAAACTCACACGCTGCTCGCGACACAGTTTCCTAATACTCCGAAGGACTCGCGGAGGTCTAAAACGTCGGCACTGAGTCAACTCTGCCAACCTTTCCTCAGAGTCCAAAACAGGGCGAGCATCTCACTTATAAAACGAAAATGAGAGAACTTCTCTGATCGCTACCTTGTAACGTGGCCACAGAGTCCGTGCTGAATAGCCAGCAAGCACGGCACGTATCCATAGAGTCCACGAAAGCAAGACGACCAATTTTTTTGCCCAAACCAAGTCAATTGCCTCAGATTTAAACCAAACATGCAACGAACGACACAGAAATCAGGACCTTGACAAACTAACTCAGTGTACCTCAAACAAATATATAACTCAAACAAAAGCCCATCTTAGAGACTAACGACAAGGAATCCAAATTTACAGAAAGACTTATCCAAAGTACGTGAACTCAAAGTACGCAAAGCATTAATCAATTGGACAGAAGAATTAATCACCTATCAAGTGATGAAGCACTCTTGTGCCCAGTTATCTGACACATAACGTCCCTTGGAGTATCCTTTAGCGCCATTCTCGTGATACCAGTACGTCTGCCACTTTTATTTGTAACATCACCTGCAATGCCTGCCTCTCTTGCCATGTGGTTCAACCACTGCCGCAGCTTCTTCTCACCAACATTCGTATGCTTATACCACACTTGAGAACTGATCGGATGAGGTTGAATGGGAGACAAGAAAAGGTTTCCCTCTTTCATATCATCAGCCAAGTGGAGGGAATATACTCTCCAAGTCTCCACCACCGCAGGGTGATAGACACGAACAGGAGGGCGAAAATCTTCGTCCTGACAGCGGTTGAGGGCTACAGCATAAGCCTTTGAGGTGCGCTCATTGTACCTAAAAAACAAGCACAGACAAACAGTTAGCAAACAATTAGTAACCAGCAAAATTCATAAGTCAAACTGATTACATATGCTCTAACCGGAAACTATGCAAGTGTATAGTCCTTGCATTCACATAGCACAGAAAATGTCATCCTTAAGAATGAGAAACGAGTCAAAGGTCCGGGCACAACAAGAGTACGATACAAAGCTCCAATACAAGAAATACTTAAACCTCGAGAGTCATTGTGGACTAGTGCAGCTGATACAGTGGTTCACATCCATGTGTTTCTAATCAACAACCTGAACCCAGCTGAGATATCAAGAACCAGACACTGATTCTTGCACATAAACAAGAGTATCAGGCTCAGTCAAGGAGTTCCATAACTTGCATCTGATAAAGAATGTGGAAGAAGCGATGCACTGTGGACAGTAAATCAAAGGATACTCCCAAACAAGCATACTATCCATTTCTCTTTCATGCAGTGACATCTTCTATTTAGCTCAATGACACAGAATTTCTCAGAGCATTCCGAAATCATAACGCAAAATTATCCCATCATGGACCAGATCCCTCCGAGACAGACATGAATCACACTTGAATGCGCACAAATCACAAATCACAAGTTCAGGCTCATCAAGTTCAGAGCTGCTATGATATTTCCAAGCTGCAGAAAGGTAGACTCATGTCATTCATTCCCAACGGCATATTCCTCCTAGTTTAGGAATATCTACCGATTCACTCGTACATAATTATGTTGATAGGTTCCCAGGCTGCATGCGAAGAAACACCTGTGAACAACATGTACATTCAAGAAGATTCTACACCTGTGAACAAACTACATTGACCAGTCCATGATCGATCAGAAAACCTCAGCTGCAGAACATCAAAAAACCTCAGCTACATTTGCAAACTGCACAAAGGTATTCCAAGCTCGACAACTGTTGCATCTACCAACTTCGACACCAATCGGACGCCTAACAACATCACATAATTCTGAACACAATAAAGACAGCAAACAATTGTCACCAAACAACACGAGGGAAACAGCAGATACTCTTCATGATCATAATCACCAAAGCCCAAAGCAAAAAATGGTCTGTCATTTCAATTCCACAAGGCCAACAACATCAATCATTCCGAAAGATAACGCAAAATTTACCCATCATGGACCAGATCCCTCTCAGACAGACCTAAATCCGGCAACAAGACTACCATCCAACGAAACTCTATTCATCTAATTCCTATCAAAACGAATCAAAACGAAAACCCAACTGAAAGAATAGAAAAAGATACGTCGATCAAACACCAAAGGCAGTAGCTCTGCATCTTTCTGTACAGAGATGCAAAACAGCAATAAATAAACAGAAAAATATAAGTGACAAGATACGGTTCACAATTTCAGGGAAAGTATCAAGCTTAGCAGGCTAATAGCAAATGAAAATGCAAAGAATTATGTCCAACTAAGACTTAACGCCAATTTGAACCTGATAGTTCAAAACAAGCATTTAAAAAAAGCAAGCAAAGGGAATGTACAGGAACTTACTCAACATAACATCAACCGTGATCGTCTATTCCTTGAGTAAAATCTTTGAACCTCAACTTATACATCTCAGTGTTCCCACGAATCATAAACTGTGATGTGTTGAACCATAAGATTCTCTTCAGCACACCAACATTGCTGGAGAGTGACTGTGATGCATGACCAAGGATCAACGCCTCCTCAGCAAAGGATAAACACTTTGGCTTACGCCTCTGCTTGTTAGCACCTGCATCTCTAGACTTCTCCATAGCGGCAACCACTGCAGAATTTACCTCCACAAAGTATGGGTTCGTTTCAATGGAGAATGGTTCCTCATTAACTTTCGTCTGAGAAATTCGAAGTCTCTGAGCATCCCTGAGGATGCGATTAAATGACTTATGAAAATTTCTGAGAGATCCAGATGGATACCTCTCACCGGAATCCTTACAGATGCATAGAAAAAACTCTAGCAGGACACCAGACAACTCCTCATACGGCATTTTATCAATAGGGGTAAGCTCCTTACCAACCTCACTTCTCCATGCATTAAGGCGATTTATGGCCCAATTGTTATTTTTAAAAATCTTACCTCTCTTCAGTTCCTTGACACGATTCACAAGTGTTGGATCAAGGGGAAGAAAACGGGACTGACTGGACTGACTTGACGTACTTCGAACTGGCGGCTGTTGATCAACAACAGGAACTGCAAGAACTCGATCAGATTCCAAATCCGAAGAGTCACTAAATCCAGCATTCACGCTCTCAACATTCCCACACTCAAGAGTCCCACACACAAGATTCCCACTCTCAAGATTTACACTCGGACCAACAGTTGTTACAGGAGAAGTACCACGAACATCAGGAACACTGAAGAAGTCATTGATCTCTCGTTCACTCACTGGACTTGGCGGCAAAAGATCAAAAAGACTACCAAACACATGTTGGTACATGTCTGCACCTACGGCACAACCTGTCACTGTAGGAGCAAAATCAACATCAGTAGAAGGAATCACTAAAGAATCCTCCTGACCAGACCGAAATGCCAAAGAATCATCATCAGCAGGTGCTGACGAATCATCCTTAGCCGCGATGACTGATTTCACAGACCTCTTCCCCCCTCTCTTTTTCTTCGGTACAGGGGATACACCCGTTGAGACAAGAAAAGGCTCAAAAGCCGTGACTCTCACCCCTCTCTTCCCTTTCGTTGAACGAGAGGATACTCTGACAGAAGCCATCACACAAATCGATCTTCCAAAAAAAAAAAAAAAAAAAACCAAAAGTTTATTGAAGTAAACAAAAAAAAGGCTAGATCAAAAAACTAAAATCAAATTGGAAAAACTCCATCTCCATCTTGACTCTACGCTCCGCACAATCTGCAAGAAACAATTCACATATTAAACAAGATTGAAACAAAACAGTGCTAAAATTGCCAACAAAGTCACAACCAGAAGCCCTTCCTTCTATATCCCACAGTTGCATAGGGCTCGCTTGTCGTATCTTCCCCTCAAACCCTCAACAAGATCGGATCCAGAATCTGCAACTAGTGAGCCTCACAAACAACAGAATATGCAAAGTAGCATACTAAAGGACATTTCAAGAAAAGGGATTGAAGCACACCTAACATCGTTTCGTAACTGCCATTTATGAATGCTTCGGCGAGGAAAGTTATCACATTCACGAAGACAGCTGCAGTGATAACAGGGTGTAAGATCTTTTTGAAAGGCTTGGGCACCCTGCACACAAAAGCATTATCAGGTAAGCAATGACTATGTCGAACACTGTCTCATACGACAATGTGGGAACCAAGATTTAATGAACGAACTTCAATCTGCACCTAAATGAATCACTTCACAACCATCACAAGAAGGGCCGCTACTCTCTTTTCTTGAGAAACTGATCCGCAGTCTAGCATGGTAGAAAGTGGAGCGAACGTATTGAGATCCAAGAAGAAAATAACAAGAAGAACCTATGAAAGCTGAAGAGTTTCGATAACATAGAACCCTCGAAGAACTCAGCCGAGTCTCTCAGCAGGGAATATCCAGTGCTCCGATGTTCTGTAGCGTTACTTGATCTGCACAGAGAGATGCTATCAGCATATACTATTTCAACATAAAGGTAATGGGTCTGAGCAACAAGTAGTACAATTAACAATTGTAAAAAATCTGTAAAGGCAACTCTGTATTCAATCATCAAAAGCATGAAACAGTCAGCATAGTCTCTCGAATGACGTTCCACCATAGAACCAAAATGCATAGCCTAACGAAGCAGAGAATAATTTGCCGATAGCTTACTGGTGAACACATTAGTTAACATAATTCAAGAAATGAAATTAACACTCCGGGAAGGGTATCTTCGTGATTAAGCCAGAAGATGCGGAAGATGCAGCAGATACAGAGTATGCAAACTAAGGGTTTAAGCCTAGCACAGAGGTCGAGCAGATTACAAGTAACCCTAATGTTGTGTTTCAAAGTAAGATTTGTCTGCTTTACGACTAATGCCTTGTGCGTAGATCATAAAAGACTAGGATCAAAGAGCGTGCAGAAACAAGATCCCCTCATACACGAGAAAGAATCGTCTCTAACTCTTGCAACAACTTTTTTTAAATAAGAAGCCTAGCAAAGAATTGCAAGCGTTTGTCCAAAAACCGAGACAAAATGTCATCAACTCACAGCCACGTCAGGTCGTACAGATCCAAAAACAAACACGAACGAAAGAAAAATGCATAGCGACTACTGCCGGACTACTGCCTTTCAACTCCCTGTCAGCTAATCAACTACATGCAGAAAGAATCACAGCAAACAGAACCGCAACTATGAACAACACTCTCACACCAATGCGCTCCACCACAAAAACCTCACAGAAAACCAAATGCACTAAAACCTAGCCAATTACAAGAAAATCGTCGCAAATCTCCTCTCGCCACTCCCACACGCCACACCTAGCAACGCACAATCCAAAGCAACGTGAGCACCAAAACAAAAATGAAACCTCACCAGCAATCGCAACCAGACAACCTCAGCAAGAATCCTAACCCTGGAAAGTAGAAGCAAACCCCAACGTCGGAGCAGATGCGAAGCGGAGATGCGAGTTTGAATCCGGACCAAACCCCAACGTCGGAGCAGATGCGAGCAGAATGCGAGCGGAGATCTGTCACAGAGCGAGTGCAGAGAGAGCGATTAGCAGAATCAAAGAAAGCAGAGCAAAATCAATACACAACGAGAACACAAAACATGCAAAGCACAGAAAACCAATCCTAATCCAACCTCAGCAAGAATCCTAACCCTGGAAAGCAGAAGCAAACCCCAACGTCGGTGCAGATGCGAAGCGGAGATGCGAGCGGAAAGCAGAACCAAACCCCAACGTCGGAGCAGATGCACAATGCGAGCACAATGCGACACAGAAACCCTCACGCAAAAGAGAAACTCGAGCGAGCACAATGCGACACAGAAACCCTCACGCAAAAGAGAAACTCGAGCGAGCACAATGCGACACAGAAACCCTCACGCAAAAGAGAAATTCGAGCGAGCACAATGCGACACAGAAACCCTCACGCAAAAGAGAAACTCGAGCGAGCACAATGCGACACAGAAACCCTCACGCAAAAGAGAAATTCGAGCGAGCACAATGCGACACAGAAACCCTCACGCAAAAGAGAAACTCGAGCGAGCACAATGCTACACAGAAACCCTCACGCAAAAGAGAAACTCGAGCGAGCACAATGCTACACAGAAACCCTCACGCAAAAGAGAAACTCGAGTGGCGAAGACGACGATCCAAACCCTTTTCACCTAAACCGTCCGATCCAAAATTAGCCATCAATCGCCACCGTTCATCGAAATCAGTACCATCATCCACGTTCAGACGCCATCATCCACGTTCAAACCCATCATCATCATACTTTTCTCCGCCCAAATCGGAATTAATCCTCGCCGTCCGAGCCAAATCCGACGGCCCCCCGCCGGTTACGTACGGTAACCGTCGGGAGGAGGCCGGTTACCGGAAGGACTCGTCGCCTCCGCGACTCGTCCTCCCTCGGTAACCGGGCTCCTCCCGCCGGTTACCTAATACGTAACCTCTCCTCATCAGCACCCTATGTAAGTAGGTGTATGCACTGAAGGGGGGACCGAGCTTCATCGTCGCCATAGCCAGGAATCCACCGTCCCCGTCGATTTTGGTTGCAGGGAATTAGAGAAAAGAGCAAAAGTATCACAAATGCAAGGCCTGATTACCTCGCCGGTTTTCAGCTTGCGATCATTCTCCTCGTCGTTGCTTCGGGCAACGCCAGTTAGACTTGTGGCCATGGCGTCGAACGGCGTGGCGTAGGAGCCTGTTCCTGCTCCTGCTCAGACAACGCCCTCACCTCCCAAGGTGTTGCTCGCAATTGGCAATAGATTCTATTGAATTCTTGGAATTTCCGTTTTTGATTTTTGGCGGATGATCAATCCTGAGCTGCATTTTGAGAATTTTGTTCGATTCACTAGGTGGTATTTATTATCCGGACTCGAAAGTATAGATCATTGTTAGGAGAGAGCGGAATTGTGAATTCTGGTAATTGGAAGTAAAAGCGCCGGATGCATATAGCTCCTATTCTGAAATTTTTCTTTTTTGATCGATAGTTTTACACGTGAGAGTATGTGGAAGAGTGAGACGCAATGTGGTTTGCTTTGTATTCGGTGAAATCGAGTGAGTGAAAGTAGTGGCAGAAGCTTGAGATTCTAACTTAACTTCGTTTTATTCTGGTCAATCCTGAGGTGCATTTTGAGAATTCTGGTGGATGAAGTTTGAACTATTTCTGATTGTTATCCGGAGTTATATGAATAGCTCGGCCCGGGGCTTCAATATCCTTCCATCTTCTTCGCATCAACCTGGAAGATCCAAAGGCACATTAACACATATGAGACCTCAGCAGTGTTATCAGTGCCACAGAAAGAAAGCCATGCCGTAAGGTAGTTGACACCACAGATAACTTACATCGCAAATACATCGCCAATTGCCTCCAAACATGACATGACATAATCAAGACAGACTGCACGTGACATAATAACAAAAACGAAACGGACAACATCTAAGTTACCCCTCCCTAAACCTTGTAATTCCACAGCTAAGCTAGAATAACATCCAACTGAGAACTCCTCATTCTTACAACCTCACGAAACAACTTATTCACAAAGTTACCAACACATAACTTAAGCTGGCCCTCGTCCTAAGTTACGACATTCTCAATTACACCATCGTACAGTACACACAAGAGAGTCCACCACAAGAGAGCACAAACTAAGTTAAACGAACCACCCCAATTGGCACCCATGGAACCCCATACCCGAAGGCGAAGGCGATCCACATACCAACCAGCCAACCTAACCCTCTCATACAGACAGCTGAACAACTTACGGCTCAAATTGTGAACTCTACATCTCCCCTCCCTGCAGCTGAATCTAATCTAGGCGAATGAATTATGGCAGTATATTATTGGAGATATTGATGGACAACATAATAAGGTGGGCAGAACGACAACCCTAATGACCAGTCACCACATAGACCATAAACTCCATGAACCACACTTACACTTGAATAGATAACTTAGACGAGTATACCACGGATCAAAACCTGATCATTGTAAGTCTACCAAACAAGAATCGTCACTCCTCACGAGCCAAAACCCTACCCTGCAACCAACTATCAATCACAGCCTCTTTTTCGCTCTCTCCCACAACCTAAATCACCAAATCAATTGGGAATTGGGAATTGGGAAATGACAGAAAAGCGCACCACATAAATGTCGCCTTTCACTGGCCCATAAATTGTGATGATGCTAGGAACAATCGCAGGCGATAAGTTAACATCGACATGCATTCAAACCCCAATAAGAAATTAGTAGCCAATGTAATGTGCTTGATCGGAGGTGGAGGTGGGCACTGGGACGGAAGGAAGGCACACCAATCCAGAGAGATGGGACAGTGCAAGAAAATTAACCCAGAAAACGACACAGAACGAGAAGCAAAGTCCAAACAAAGATGATGCAAAACCCACCATGTGCAACAATCGGAAGTGCAGGATTGGCTTCTTCCGAGTTCCGGGAGCAGAGTAGAGTACAATCGAGAGATGGCCGTGGAGTGACTAGTGGCACTGGCACTGGCACTGCAATCCACCACTCGAGGCTCGGAGAGGGAGGCGTGACGCAAAAAGGTAAAGTTTCGCTGGGCCAGTGAAGGACGACATCATTGTCGTGAGCCTTTTTCTATCTTCTGTGATCCTCCGTGTCTCTCTGTGTGTCTCTGGCTCTTGTTGCTGTTGTCAATCGCAGTGGATTCCAGGTTGGTCTGTGGGTTTGAGTTGATATAGTGCTTGCGAAGTTGAATTCAGTACTACATGCTTGGACTGAAGCACACCTTTAGTTTCTCAGAGGAAGGCAGAGTTTTAGACTTTTCAGCTGAAGCTCTAGTTGTTTGAAGGCTTTAGGGTTGAAGAGAATTGAGGTTGTTCATCTGTTGAGATTGCTGTGATTGCTGCAATTGTGCCTTCTTCTTCTCCTTGTGCTGTGGTTACTCTATCTCTACCCATGGCATTGCAAACAGCGTCTATAGCCAAGCTGTCTAGTCTCTGTAGAACGCTCCTTCCGCTCTCCAGTTGTATACAGCATGGAAACACGGTGGGCGTTGCGCTCAAAGGCTCCTTCTTAACGCAAGGCAGTGAATGCGACATTTTGAGCTCCTCTTCTCGAAGCGCCTGTGCGTCAGAAGCTCGAAGGACGTGGCGGCCCGTCATGGTGAGGGCAACCAGTTCACAAAGGTAACAAGCGTCCACTACCTTGTAACATTGTCTTTCTTCAGGTGTTGGCATTTGCTTGTTCACAATCTTGTTAGCTCAGCGAGAATTACGCTTGTTTCGGATGTGGTTACACATCTCTGCATGGTTGCATAGAAATGCACTCTTTAACATCTGCAAACTTTGCGTGCGGGATGCAATTCTGTAATTGCCCTGCTTTGTTAGAACAGTATAGGGCACTTCATGACGCTGTGGAACGTATCATAATTGTGCGAGCAATTGCAAATGAAGAATTTGAATATACTAGAAGCATTTGTGTTTTTGTATAGACGGGACAAATAGTTTATGACCTTCTCTGTTAGTGGACATTAAGAAAAGAATTGATGTACTTACAAATCATGTGTGTTTTGTCGTGTATCCTTATGCTGGTTTTTTCTCTGGATGCTCATGAATTGAGCAATGTCTGCTTTATTACATGAAGGCAGGTGGACGCTGGATGACGTCGAGAGGATTTCGAAGGGAAAAGCTAGTAAAGCTAAGACAGGCAGTCGTAAAGTTCCGCACCGGCTTCAAGCTGGCGAGCGAACGGTACTCTTCACATACGCCCTTTCATTGAATGCATGTCAAGCAATTGCAGACCTGTGTAGAGATCATCTCTTGAAAGAATCGTCTAGGTTTAGTCAAAGAGAAAATGGTTCTCAAAGAGGACTTTCCTCTTTGTCCGACTAAACTCTTGTGCTCTTTGTGTGACATGCCTTATCATTCGAATTTGCTGCTCTTCAGATGGTGTTGATTTTATTCTTTGTCAAAGCAGTCCTTCCCTGGCAGGCTTTCTAATATTTTCACCATGGCTATCTAGTCCGACTAACTTTGAATTTTTGAACGATCAGTTTGCTGATTGATTTTATGGTGGCTCCGTGCAGGCATATGATCTAGCTAAGAAGAAGGGCTACTTGGTGCAGCGTGCAGTGTCGCGGAAATATCCATTAGTGAACACGTACCGAAACTTTTGTGATGCATCCTGCCGTTTGTGTATTTTCATTCAGCAGGTAATTTGATCCCTAAACTAGCATCGTAAACCTCTCCGATTGGGTTAATAATGTACCTATCACGATCTGGGGCTGTAAATATGCGTACTCCTTATTGATCCTGAAATATTACACGAGGCATTACTCATCAGGATTCTCTTTTGGACCATTTCATTAAAAAATTAGTCCTTAGAAGTTTGCAGAACGACAGTATTAAACACTGAGTTTTATTTTCACATGTGTACTTATAACCTTGGCATGTGGTTACAGGGCCCAACAGGGGCCGACACTGTAGTGATCGACCTTACCCCTCTTCGACTGAGCGGCGATGCTCTTGTGAAGATCAGAGAGCAAGTTGCAGAAGTAGTCCAGTCGACCTTGCAAAGCTTTTCTCCGGATGGGCAACAGGCAGATGGGTATTCCAGTGCTGAAGAAGACAGTGAGGCCGAGAAAAGCGGCGAACCAAGCAGCGAAACCTCGAAGGAGGACGAGGAAGAGGAAGATGCCAATGCTGATGAGGAGAGTTTGAGCATATTGCGAATTGAAACTGGAAGATCAGAGGCCAAAGTGATCTGTCAAGCTGCTTGGGATTTCTGGCAGGCTCACACGAAAACCGGCAAAGTTCCACTCGCAGAGTAAAGCAATAACAATTCGGTGTGCAGTAGTGTTTTTGGAATGCTGATCTGGTCACAACCAATTGTGGGTGCATCAGGTTCTAATCCTTCGTGTAAAATTCTTGTGAGTAAGATTCATTTAAAATCAAAATTCAAGTTATTTCACGTCCTTGCAGGTGAATTTTATTCATAGGTAAATTATGAAGACATGTGACTGCTAATCATTGAAGCTCACATTGAGGAGTATGATGAACTACCCTTATTTGTTGATCATCCGTTTCCGGAACCGTAACCGTTGGAGACAGCTACAGAATGTTAGACGAAGCTCTTTGCCGTTTCTTGTGGGAGGACAGAGTCATAAAGCATAACGGGTACATACAGTATGTGGTGTTTGGATTGAGTGTATGTCAAAGCTTTTGTTGGACTGTAAGTTTACAACTACCTATTTGACACTTTCCAAGGCAGCATGATGGTGGAAAAGGACTGCAGCGAAACCATATTCTTCAGTTCCAGTTGCAGCCATTTCGTGTGCCCAGGACTATGTCAAGATGAGAGCTTGACAGTGTGCTCCCTGAAATAAGGCTAATCATTGAACTTTGCACAAGACCATGGTGTCTCTCATTTGAATATACTCTTGCCCTGGGAGACACCAAAATCAATCCAACCTTCTTTCAGTAGAAACACCTATTTGAAGTTTCTACATGCATTTATTCCTGGGATGGTTTGAACAATCAGCTTGGGAGTGAATGTACCTGGAGCGCACTGATGTCTACAAAGTTGTCATCATTTTTCTCCTCAACCAAGTTAATCCTTCTTGCAATATTGGGTCAATGGAAATCAGGCAAAACGCTGGTTGTTGGACATAACTCTAGAGCATTTCATCATGTTCAGCATGCTTTGACATGTTCTTGGGTTCTTGACTTGTAATGAGGAAGTCAAGCACTGAATCTCCTAAAAAACCCCAATCTCTGCACAAGCGCACCACATTGTCAATACAACTGGAGAACGCCCAAGTAGCTAAATGCATTGGGCTCATTCATTTCATAATGCTAGTGCACAATCTTCGACAAAAGCACGTACCTGATAACAATCACCGGTACAACGTTGACAGATGCATGTGTCAGAGCAAAGTTAACCCTTCTTTCCAAATGTGTACGTAGCCAAACAGTCTCTCTAATTCAGCAACCTTGATTTTTGGCAGAAGATCTACTTGGAAATGCACATGAGTACGAGCTTCTTCCTTATTGCTAGGATCAACCTTCCTGAACTTATGCAGCATCCACACCACCATGAATATAATGGGCACCAACTCAAATTTAAAGTTGTAATTGGGTGATTCGTGATTCAAATGCGTGATTCGTGATTCAAATCACAAATCACCCATTTGAATTCGTTTTGAATCACGAATCACGCATTTGATCGTTGTAAGGAATTTAGATAGCTATTGAGATGAAAAACATGCTGCAAACTTAATGAAGCATAATCAAACAATACAAAAATGATGAATGAGAACTCACTTAAAATCGTGCCCAGAGATCATCTGCAAGTTCTTGTAACTGCGCACCAGTAATGACAAATTCACCAACAGGGAAATTAATCGGCACAGTATCCATCACCGTGGCAGCTGGGATCACCACCAGTAATGACAAATTCACCAACAGGGAAATTAATCGGCACAGTATCCATCACCGTGGCAGCTGGGATCACCAGAGCATCTCCTACATAGGGCGTGCCTACTTCCAACTCCAGAGATTGGATAATCCGAGGAAGGTGCCGAGCATTTGCAAGTCGTAGACGTCCATCCTCAAGGCTTTCTCAACGTTGCAAGAGAATCTTTCTCAATACCTTGTCAATGTGGATAATGAGCACTAATTTTGTTCGTTTATCACTCTTTGTGAGCCAGAAATGAGCATCACACTTCAACATCTGAAGAGATTCAGCAACACCCACCTCCACAACAAAGCATGGAAAGTCATCATGGTTCCTTTCATTTGTCGTATACGCAATGTCGGGCTCTTTGAATCTTTCGTTTGGATCCCCAAACCGACCATCTCCAACACTAAAAATTTGCTTCTTAACACCAAGGGTTATAAACTTCTCATGGAGTATATCATGGAGACGTGCAGCAGCCAAACTATGGAATAGGCTGGGCATAAGCTTCACAATCATTACCTGTTCAATCCCATCATACAGGACACGCATACGTAGCAATGGAGTGTTCCTCTCACGAAGTGCATCGATCTTCAAGAATCGCTTGAGATTCACATCTGAAAAGGCCATGTACTGATGGTGGATAGTGGAACCTGCAACAAAAGTGGATAGTGGAACCTGCAACAAAATCATCGTAGGCACGCTGAACAGACTTCTTAAAAGAAGCCATGTCTTGGAACGGCGTTGGAGTCAACATGGAGTATGTTGACAACAAATTGTCGTCTATTTCACCACCTCCCATGCGGTGAGAGTTTGGACTCTGACAATCTACACCATATGTTGCCATGATTCCCTGCACTTCCAAAAAAATTCTAATCGGCCTCGAATCGTAAAGAAAAAACCTAGGTGACTCTGAAACGCTACATGAAACTGCCGGACGGCATCTCATAGAGAACCGGAGAACCTATGAGATTTGCTTACCCGAGCAAAACCGAGCAGCAACCGAGTAGCAGCGAGCAGAAATCTGCAAGTAATGCACAACCATAACAAGTTAATGAAGCAAACCCCAACCCCAACTAAACCAAGCCCAGCCCTAAACAACCCCATGAAAACTACGCCATGAAAACTGATGCTTCAATGAAACTAAAATCTACTATGACGATTCTCGGAGAAAAAGAAACAAGCTAGTAATTCAGATACTTTACTGCACCAAACTAGCAATAATGTTAAACCTTGCGATTTCCAAGTAAGCAAGAGAAAAAGAAATTTAGATCGTACCTGATTTATACAAATTTCCCCACACCGCACGCCTGATCAGTTCATACAATAGCTTGATTTCACGTATTCAAAATCACGATCAGTTTCTCCTATCGCAAGCTGGGAATCACGAACCTGGAATACCGGGTAACAGTTCTGTATGCAATAATACTACGGTAATAAAAAGAGACATGTGCATACTGTGAGATTTAGAACTACACGAATCGCCTTGAACTAATACAATTCTCGATGACTACCTTATTCTCCAAGACTACACTCAATCGCAATCTTGCTGTCTCCCTGAAATGCAATGATAATGATACTCCCGCTCGCAAGGATTAAATTACAAGGTTCTACCAGATCTGCTCCTCCTTGCTCTTGCTCTTGCTATTGCTCTTGGGGTTTGGGTTTGCGAGCTAACTTAGAGCATCCCCAGTAAGTTGTAAAGCTGTAAGCCTGTAATTATGAGAACGTCGTTCTCCCAAACCTGAGTGCCTTTCCGAAGCAAAACATTCCAAAACCATTTACAGATTTACAGGTTTGCCCCAAAAAACCTTCCAAAATAAGGTTTTGACCTGTAAATTACAGACTTACAAGCTCGAATACAGGCTTGGCCTGAACCGCAATTCACGTCTTTCTACATCTTTCCGATTACAGGTTTACGGTTCAGGCCTTACTGGGGATGCTCTTATGAATTGGGCGTAGAGAGGAGGAGCGTGGCCGGGGCATATATGTACGTGGCACTGTTCCTCATCCAAAAGTTAATTGGATGCTGCTTATGGAAAAGTCATCATCCTTTAACTTTTCAATCACTTGAAAAAGTAAAAGTTTGAGAAAAAGTGAAAGTACGGGTTGAAAGGAACGATGGTTAACACAAATCCCAACCCACTCTAATCACAAAATTAGTAACCCAAACCCACCGGATTAACTTAGTGAGAAGATTAGTAAGCACACTCCCGAGAACCGAGAGAGAGAGAGAGTTAGAGAGACGAAATCACGCCTCGTTTCTATCCCAACCCAACAGTGTCTGTCTCCGCACTCTTCCTCCCTCTCTCTCTCTCTCTCTCTCTCTCTCTCTCTCGCATCGCATTCCTCGCCCAGCTGGGGACGAGGTCACCACGACCACCAGGAGGAAGCGCAAGAGAGTCACAGAGACGCGAGAGGAGAGAGGGGACGAGAGGAGCTGAGCTGGAGAGGGGCACAAGTGGGGCGGAAGTGGAGTGTGGGGAGAATCATGCCTTCGCTGGGGCTGTGCAGGCCTCCGCTTGTGGTCGCAGCAGCCACGCATTGCAGCCACGCCTCCACCTCCTGCGCCTCCACCTCCGTCTCGCGCTTCCTAGTGGGCGGGATTTCGCTCCACCGGAGCCGGAGCCTGCCGTCTCGGAGAGCGTCGTCGCGGCGGGTATGTATGTGTGTGTGTGTGTGCGCGCGCGCGGAATTTGAGTTTGTGGGAGGGGGGTGCTAGATTGTGGGTGAGATGGGGATTGGGTTGTGGCTGACGATGGGAGGGTCTGGAATGCGGACAGGGGCTACGTGTGGAGTGTCGGGCGCAAGGGGATGCAGGGGAGGTGCAGGCGTTTGATGACAGGAGAGGGGAGTCGTGGAGGGCGTATGCGTACGGGGATGAGCTTCCCACGCAAGCTGAGGCTGTGACGCAGGGCGTGCAGACTGTACAGACGGAGTATAAGTCGACTCCGGATTTAGACTACTTGCAGGTGGGAATTCGGTGATGTGGAGTGGATCCGTGATGGATGGGGGTCTTTCTCTCGCTTGTCTAGCTCTTTGAATTTGTAGATAATAACCTAGAGCAGGTGGGTTTTAGGGCTGAGATGTGGTGAGCATGCGAGACAATGTGAAGTGGTTCTGCTTTTTGTGCATGTGAGGGAGGCCATTTCGGAGAGGTTTTTCAGGTGTTGGGGAAACCTAGGTGGTTTGCATTGCAAATGAGAATGTGAATTGGTGTTGTTTGTGCTGTTTGCGTGTTGCTCGGGGTAGGAATGTATGAGCTTGGAGTGAAAACCTAATCTGGAAGGTGCTTTTTGGTTTTGGTCTTCTAGGGGGGTTGTTTTTTTTAGTATGGGACTGTGTGGTGGTAGTGCTTCTTTGCTGACGGTATGCTGTCTGCAGGAACTTCTAGCTATTCAACAGAATGGACCAAGGGCAATAGGGTTTTTTGGCACTCGTAACATGGGGTTCATGCACCAGCAACTTATTGAAATTCTTAGCTATGCGATGGTTATTACGGTGAGTGTGATGCATGCCTTCGTTGTTGCATGTATAAATCAAAGCTGTATGAATGTCGCCTTGTCTACTCTGTTCAAAACTAGGCTTTGGCTCACAAGATTTGCTTGTATTGACGCATTTCAAATACTTGTCAATGTCAGTATTACTCTTACACAGAGCATGCTGTTCTAGTTGGGGCTAATATGGCGGCAGCTTGAAGATTTAGTCGTTTCTATGTTTTCTGTCAAAGAACCCTAATTGTTACTTGGACAGTAACATGTTATGAACTTCATTTGCCAGGGTCTATTTAACTCTACTCTCATTTTCAGAAAAATCACATTTACACTTCCGGCGCAGCGGGAACAAACGCCGCGGTTATAAGGGGAGCATTGAGAGCTGAGAGGCCAGACCTTCTGACAGTAATTTTGCCACAGAGCTTGAAGATGCAACCACCTGAAAGCCAGGAATTATTAGCTAAGGTATGATGCATCGCTCTAGTTTTCACGTATAAGCTTGGGACAGATTTTGTGGATATGTTACTTGATAGCCCAACTGGATATCTGGCACTTATCGGTGTTATGGTTACCTTTTTCATGTCTGACTTGCAAGTGGGGCTAAGTTACGGGGCTGACTTTATGGGGTAGTCTACGACGACATTTGATGCATGTTTCTTACTTAAGGAAGAGGTGTATTGAAACAGTTGTGCACAGGTTACTGACTTCTACATATTGATGCATTGCAGGTGAAAAATGTGGTGGAGATGCCTCACAATGACCATTTGCCTTTGATTGAGGCTAGCAGGTAACGTTGCATTCAGATTCTCAGGACCTTTCTGTTGTCAATTTCGATATTTTTGAGGGACAAGGTTTTCTTTGACGCAAATTTAAAAGAATATTTTGATGTAGCTCCATGCTTGTGAACTTGATGACTGACTGCAGTACTTACCTCTTGCTTCGATGCGCTTGCAGATTATGCAATATGGACATTTTATCCCATGTGCAACAAGTCATCTGTTTTGCCTTTCATGATAGTAACTTGCTTATGGAGACTTGCAGCGAAGCTAAAAATATGCGTAAAATTGTTACTCTTTTCTACCTAGATTGACAAACCATTGACATTTGATGGGACTCTGGTGTTGAATTTGTGAGAAAGCCACTTTTGTAGTTGATGCTCAAATATAAGATTGAGCTCGTGTACAAGTTTTCATTGAGATAATATATACAATTCTTTCTCCGAGCATCTGAAGTTCCATTCTTAGGTGATCTTTGTGGACTTTTCCGTAAATAAATTTTATGCCTCCTGATTAGTAGGAAGCATAAATAAGTTTGGTTCTGCGTAATTTTACATTAATTTTAGTCGCTTACGGAATACTCACCAATTGGGGACGGGGGACGGGGGCCGCGGGGCACTCTCTGTTAGTCTCTAGTCTTCAGATAGGTACGTCTTTCTTCAAGTGGGACCGCTCGTTTGTTGTTTGATTTCAATCCACTCATTCAGGCTTCTCCTTCTTTAACTTTTTCTTTTCCAAGCCCCTCGTAAGTCTTGTTTTGTTCGTTTTCTTGCTGTTGTTGCTTCTGCTCATCGTTCATTAGATTGTCCTTGAGGTATTTGGGTCCACCCGGTACCAAGTTCCACAGGGCTGCAGCAGCGGCATCTCCAGCCCGAGGTGTACTGTATTCTAACAGTGCATTGAGTTGCTGAATGGCTCCAGCTTCTACTAACGCTGGTCTTAGCGATTTATTGAAGGAGATGTTTCTAATTGCGCGAGCAGCAGCTTCTTGTGTCCATGGAGTTCCTGGGCCTGCCATTGCAACTAACACCGCTGCCGCTCCTGCCTGTTTTGACAGTATTTGTGACACTTGGGTACAGTTAGATACCGACTCAATTGAAGGGCATGATGTGCGGTGCTAGTGCTATCTGAATACTACTGTAACTCAGGAGATGCTTCGTCGAAACAAGCATGTTTTACTAATTGTCTACCTCAATCATGAGCCTTGAATTTTCGAAGTTATCGGAGGAAAGACTGCCCAGAGCATGACAAGCATACTCCCCTGCTTCAGGCGTCGGACAGTCATTCACAACCTGAACAACAGTTTGTAAAATTTTGTGACAAAAATAAGAAAAGAAAAGCAGTGATAACCACCCAAATTCTTCCCAATTTGTATAACTGTATTTAATGAAACGTTTATGACTACTGAATAAATGTGCATAACAGTGTGGATGTTAGGCCGTCTCGTGTTTTCATCACCAGGTAAACTTCCAAAATATGCGTGTGGCATCACCTGGATGAGCTTCGGAATTGCCCCTTCTTTTGAAATTTCAGTACGATTCTGTTCGTTAACAGCCAAGTTGCATATTGCCGCAGCGGCTATTTCCTGAGTTGTGAAAGATGAAAACATTGCCTTCCCGTCCAGCATTCGAATCAACCATGGAATGGCTCCAGCCGCAGCTATGCATAATTTATTAACTTCATTCTTGGCGGATAAGTTGACTAGTGCCCCTGCAGCTGCTTCGCTTGCATCCGATGTACCCTGTACCCTTCTCCATTAATTAGCAACACTCATTTACCAGTATCCAACTTAAGTCCGATTGCACTTCTATGAGAGCTGAATTTGTGGTAATGCTGAATACGGAATAGATTCGATCGAGGATCAGGTTTTCTAACCTGGTGCAGCAATGTCACAAGAAATGGAATGCCGCTTGAAGCTGCTTGAGTGATCATGACATTTGTGCTTCTGCACAGAAATCGCAGGCACTTGGCCGCAAGCTCCCGTGCAAGTAAAGTCCCATTCTGAATCTGGTAAATCAAAGCAGGTATGGCCCCAACCTCAGCCACATTACAACGACCCTCTTCTCCTCCGTCCTTCGCAAAGTCACAGATCTCCTTCAGGGCAGCTTCCTGATCAGAGAAATGAATAATCAATACTGCACATGAGCATTTGCCACGGAACAAGACCCACTTCTACTAGTGCTTCACATACATGTGATTCAACAATTTACTAGCATTATCATATTCTCTGGAAGCTATTATATTCGAAATCCATAAGGCTAAATGCTGAAGCAGCTAGGGTCAACGACATCCAAAATGATAAAACAAAATGTGATGCATGTGATAGAATTGAACACATCGTATTTGAAAAGAATATCTACGGGTTTTGTTTCTGAGAAGTCTGTGTACCTGTTCTTGACTGTTGCCACGGTAGAGTCTATTAACAGCCATAGTGACAGGAGCTGTAGGATTTGGGAGACACTGACCCCACTCCAAGAGTCTCTGCGTAGGAGTCACTTTCTTTTCTGCTTGAATGGGAACTGAAACAGGATCCGGTAGTTTGATGTTGTGGCCATCGGCCCATCGGCCAATTGCATGGCGCAGCGCATAGTTAGGAAGCAGGTCAGTGTTTGTGATTTGTAGCCCTGCAACAAGGTGCTCAAATATTGCGGCAGGGTGCTCAAAAGATTCAACAATCACAGGACTTCCATTAAAACAATATTAAATCACATGAATTTAGTAGTCATACACGTCTGGGCCTAAATATATTATGTGAGGAGCTTGCTTTCATTTTCATTTTAGTTAGTTTAATAAAACCCCTACAATCGTTGGATTGGTCACAAGCTACTTACCAGTCACCGGGCATGTATAGTGACCACTGTTTATCCATTTCGCAATCTGTGCGCGGTCATAAGTTTGTCCAGTGGATAATGTCACAGGATCAACCATCAGTTCTCTTGTTATTGGACACAAATACTCCCATGGAGCATCCTCTCCTGCAGCAAGATACGACCGGCGACTCTGCCGCCTGCATTTGCGTACAGGCGATTGGACACCTGCTCCAAATGCTCACCATATGCACAGTTAAAAACATCATGCAGACACCTGAGGAGAAACTATGCTTACCTTCACGAATCGCCATCAAATACAGCTGTTCATACGAATAATTGATGCAGTTCTACGAGAAAGATTCAAATCAGAACAACTAAGTGATTGCTTCGTTTTGGAAATGCTCTACCGGTTTAATTCCTTTCTAATGTATTCCTTTCTTTAGGAGGTTCTAAGTTAATTGCACTGAAAGTGCACCACGAAATTCTGCACTGTATTTTAGCTCAGCGATTCTCTTTTTTCCGCTGCTTTATTATACCGAATTTACTCGACATCTATAGAATAGCAATTGCAAGAGCAGGGTGGTTAGATATCATGCCTTCAAGATACGATTCTCTCCTCTCGCCCCCTTCTTGTCCTGGTAGAAATGAAATTCGCCTAGTTGATCTGCTGTAAGGGAGTGCTTCTGAACTCTCATTGGTGACATCTTGTATTTCAGGTGGAGGAGGATCATGACCTTTCGAAGAGCCTGTATCAGAGTATAGCTCCATATCAAGCTTTCCCTTTGAACCCTTTGAACCCGTTGAAGCACTTTCTGTGAAACTCCTCTCAATATCAAACCCTGCCAGGATTTACTCAGAATTAGTTACCAGGATTTACGAAGACCCTGTTTGCAATACATATTTCCTGTACTCAAATTGATTGTTAGAATTTAAGTATGAATTATATTGCTGTTTAGTGGGACCACAGGGTTTAACTTGTAAAATTATGCTGCTATCAATACAAAATAGCTTTTTGATCACGCAAGGGAACAGAAAAGGAAATGTGAATATGCAATCCAGGACGACATACTTACTGAAGTGATCAAAGGATTCGTCACTGTATTCTGTTGGTGTGTCAACCTCCCACAACACTCGTGGGCTGCTGATTACTGAATCAAGCAGCAAGGGCTGAGGACGAGTCCAGACTCCAGCAATGGAGGTTCTAGACTTCCGTGGAGCTTTGACCTTGGATTTCTCTTCTGAAGCATGTGGTAAGCATTAAAATTTGCTACCAGAAAGTACTATGTCAGTGTGTTCAGAGCACAAAATTTAGCACCAAGTCAACTGCGCTTGGAGTTCTGGTAAGGAATCGAGATTCGAGAATCCTTGTTGACATCTACTGACTAAACTCTGACTAGTCATTTAAATAATAGATGGATGGAACCCTCCTTTCTAAACTTTTGCAACACACGTCTTGCTCTCAGTTCCGAAATACGTAGTTATGATGCAATTGAAGAAGACGAAAATAGTTGGTATATGGCAACAAATATTGCATGTTCAAAAGGGAATTCTCCAAAGTCATGGGCCGAGAGCTGAGTTTAATAGAAACGACCTTTGAGCAAACGGAGTTACTCAAAAGTTAGACTCAAAATTTACACTACCTCGAAAATTTTACCTGAAACCTCTTCATCAGAAGAGTCGAGGTCTCCCTTGGAAACTTTCTCACAGATATTTTTGAGTTCAGAATTGTCCTTGATGTATCTATGATTAGCAGTGGAGCCACCCCCAGCTCGTTTCGCAAGCATGTCCGGCAGCGATTCCACTGGCTCGCCATTGATGTAAGAAACCTTCTCAATGCAATTCAAACTTTTAGATCACTGAGGTGTGCACTAAAAGATATAATAAAAACCTTGACAAGTATCTCCTTTAAGTTCTGCTGTGACTACTTCATCAGTGACCATACTTTGTTCATGTTCAGCGGGAAAAACGTTCACCAATTAGTTGTGACTAACGCTCTGCCTTGACACACAACCAGAAAGAACGGTGAAGCAATTTCCTGCAGGCGGACAATTTTCAGTAAAGAGGGATGCAGAGCCTATGTCAAACCTCACTAGCAGAAGCATTGGAATTGGTGTTGGGTTGACGTTTTTGCACAAGGGGACTTATCCTGGCATAAGCAACTTTATCACTGTCGTCAATTGCATACAATACATGCTGTAACTGATATGCAGCATTAACAGCCCGTTTTAGAGCCTTGTGCTCAATCTCCACTCCTTTTCTCTGCAACTCGTTAATCAGGTCCTCAATTTTGGATCCAACCTTGCCGCCTAGCTGACAATGTTAACTTCGGTTAGTTTGAACAACTGTAGGATGGAAATCCAGTTTCAAATAGCAGGTACAATCGACTATATTGACGCAAGCCAAAATTATCTGACTCACTTATTCAACCTCATTATTACACAGGGCGCCCTGAAGACTTTCATCAAGAGGAAGTTGAGACCTGAGTGATCTAGGAAAAAATACACTTTATAAGGGAAAAATCTCGAACCCAGAAAGGGTCCATAGCGCCCTGTGTATCCTAGAATAGGTGTTATCTATATACGGTACACAAAGAAAGCATTACCAATATCCCAATCCATTTCCTCAACAAAAACAAAATGGTACTCTTCTCTACGTGTCCAATGTCCACTCACAAGAACCAACCGTAAGAAGCAGAAAAGCATCCACAATATTGCCACCGGCATTACCAGAGCAGCTTGTTTCAAAATTTCCTCCTGCTGCAGTAGGAGGTGTAGCTGCAGGGATGGCTCCTGGCACAAGTCAATGAGCTCCAAAACAGGTCGCAAACTGGCTGCAACTCCCTCAAGATAGGTTCCAACTTCTCTCACAAGAAAATCTGTAAGAAATTACATGTCTCTCTTAGAGTCACAATCTCTCCCCCATGTTCCCAGTTTTTCATCACAGCAATAATTAGCCAAAACAACTGCAGATCAGTATGACAGCGCCATTCCTCCACAGATCAAACTACGTCCATGATCGTGTTTCCTTTCAAACAATAGCTGAAGTTCCAATAGAGGATAGAATCTAGAATGTTAACCTTGATCCTCTGTCGCCAGGCTCGCAAAGAACGGTCCCGTCTGGACGAGGCGCTCAAGAAGATCATCAAAGGTGCGTTTACAACACGGGACGGTCTTCGTCAGCCATGCCGCCCACGTGATGAGGTTGAGAATCTCCTGCTGCGTCTCTAATCGCAGATCGGGCTGGTCCTCTCCACTTGCCGGCATCCCGCCCCCTCCACCTCCCACTTCTCCTTTCTTCGACATATATCCTCGCTCCGATCCGATCGATCAATGATCACTCCTTCATACGATCGATCGATCACCTATGAAACTAATTCATCAACGATATAAGCCAGCAACATCGAGCAGCCGATTGTCCAGGCTCACGACTATCTAGCTCCGCAGCAGCATTAATTAATTACTGCAACTACTGGTCAAATGCATGCTCGTGAAATCAATGGCAAAGCATGATTGCATGCATGCATGCATGCAATTAACGAAGTAGAAATTCTTCGAGTCAAGGGACAAGCTGGATGGTGAAGGGGAATGTGTAGTAAGTTACTAATGGCCAAAGGGTGGGTGCCTCTTGTCCCTTGCTGAAAAATAAGCTAGGGAGCCTTTTCAAAAGAGACACACTTGGAGGTGCCCACTTGGAGTGAACACATATTTCTCTCATTTTGTAAGAGCACTTCTCAACGAAACATTTAGTCTAATACATGGTGTATCTCTACAATCAAGACATACTACCGGCCTGAATTTTAATTAAAAGGTAACCACCTTTTTTATGGTTATGGTCAGCGTTAAAAATGGGATTTGTTTTATTTGTATTTTTTAAATGTTAATGCTTAAATTTGATTAATGTCCTAGTTTCAAGTTTTAGTCTAAAAAAATATTTTAGATTCTTTTTAGTTCATTTAAAAAAATTTTAAAAAAAATCAATTTCTATGATAATCTCACATTTCGATGGTTTTGGATTAAAGAAATTTCAAATCATTATTTCAATATATTGAGCTAATATTTATTTTTCTCTAAATAAGCAGTTTATAAATTTATTTTAAATAAAAAATAATGAAGATGGACTAATAACAAGCATTTAAAGACCAACTCTAGCTTCTAAAGAGAACTAAATATAAAAAGAACCGTTATAAAGTTTAATCATGTTTCTTCTTGACAACAATATTTTAGTAAATTAATTCCTCTAGTGGAATTTTCCTTTGATATGATATAGTTGTATGGGATTGTTTTTAATTGTTTTATCAAATGAAAGTATGTCATGTTCAATGTGCACATCTAATTTGACTAGAAGGAAAATACTACAAAATGCATAATTTGATAAAATGACCTGGTAATAAATAACCAATGATTATCAATTTTTTATGATTTAGACCTTGAACTTCAAGAAAATGCATGAACAAAAAAAAAGGGATATTTAAGTAATTCTGGACAAAATGCCTAATTATGGATTTTTTATCATTCCATCGGCGGGCCGCTGACCAAAATTGTAGGGTTGTTAAAAACAAAATTGCAATTTTCGCTCAAAATATGATGTAAAAACCATTTTTTGGCTTAAAATTCATTGTTTTGACTCTGTTTCGGCCATAAATTCTACATTTGGACATCATTATGTCTAATTTTTTGTAAATTTTGTGAAATATGCATTTATAGTATTTATTCTAACTTTTATTTATATTTTCAATGATTTTAACTTATTTAATACAAACATTTTGTCGGCGGATGAGCTAACTATTAATTCTGGACTTTAAAAAGTCCAGAATTACCTAAATATACCTTAAAACTTATGATCCTCAACTTTTCATAGTTTACAATTGTTTCATATAAAATTAACAGAATACTCCAAATACTATGTACAATTTTTACACCACATGTAGAAGTTCATGGGTAGAAACGGAACACCAAAATATTATGACAATGATATTCACCTAATTTGAAACACAAAATATGATTGGTTCTGGAACAAAAAACATGTCCAAGTGTTCGTCGACTGTTTTGGTTTCCACTTCACAAACTCATCACGTGGGATACCACACACCCAAAACCGCCACTGCACCTAAACCCGACGTAATCTACCACGATCGTAAGCTCCCTCTTCAAAGTCTAGGAAATTCATAGAACCTACCGGCTTTAGGTCCAATAACGGCCCAGGGTTCGCAACCCGAGAGTGCATTGGATTAGGGCTAAAGCGTCGAAGGGTAGTAAACGTCGAAGCTCGCATCGCCATGGCCCATCACCATCGCCATTGCCATGGCTATGGTGTTCCACAGATGAGCACTCATATGACGCATTGCAACTCATTCGATTCCTTCACTGACTGACTGACTGTGCTGATGGTCAGGCACCAGGGCGTCGAGTGGAGCTGGCCTGAGGGGAGGGGAGGGGAGGGTCACAAGCTGTGAATGGATCGAGGTGAATGCAGGTGAATGCAGCGATGGAGTATTGAGTTGCCAGGGCTAAAGGGAGCTGCTCTGCTCTGCTCTGGACAGGGTTTGGAGGCGTTCGTTCGGGTTGCGTCGGAGGAGGAGCGAGATGGTGAGGTTGACAGCGGATTTGATTCTGCGCTCGCCTCACTACTTCAATGCGGTTCGCCAGCGGGAGCTCGACCTGCGGGGTATACCTCTCAATCGCCTTGTTTTTCTTCCTTTTAGTGCTTTCGTCTTCATGGATCAGCCCCTACATGAATGTGAAATTTGACATTTAATGTGATGATCCTTGTGAACGAGCTCAAGGCATGCGGTATAGTTTTTATTGAACATGAATGTGCGTGTTCTCTTTCTCCCAAAGAATGTGATAGAACACCAGAAATGGAAGTCGTCCTTGCCGGCAGCAAGGATTGCTTTATTGATAATAGTCGACCCGTAGAATTGGCCTGGGGATTTGGTTTTGTTAGTGAATTATGAATGTGTGGATATGCACATCGTCTTATTACTTCAGTCCTTAACACTTTCGTTAGTTCTTAGTTTTCGTTATACGAGAAATTATCTACTGTCCTTCACTAAGGAAATCCTAAGCGCAACGTATTTGCATTGGCTCGAAGTATTGGATAGAGTATGTCAACTAGAGATCTTGCCGTGGTATTAAAACAAACTCTGATAACCGTTTGGCTTGGATTACGCAGGCAATAAAATTGGAGTTATTGAAAATCTTGGGGCCACAGAGGTACAACATCTGAGCTTGAGCTTAAATATTCTAGTCAAGTGATTTTGGTATTTCTGGTATGCCTTGTGACGGTGGTTGATGTATGGTTGCCTGCACATGTCGGATGGTTGATTATTTTATTTTACATTATTTTATGAAGAAATGTTCTCTTTTGGTTCGAAACTTGGTACCCGACACGTGAACTTATCGTCCGGTTGAATGTGCAGGACCAATATGCAAGCATTGACCTATCAGACAACGAGATAGTGAAGCTTGAGGGTTTTCCACATCTGAAGCGTCTAACTACTCTTCTTGTGAACAACAATAGAATAGCACGCATCAACCCTAATATTGGAGGTAATTTTCAGAGTCCAGGAGACAGTGAGACGTCAGTGAAGATCTCAGGTTGTTGCGATTTTCTGTATTTCACTGTCTAAACTAGGTGCACAATTTTTTTGAATATGTGATTATCAATGGAATGTTTTGTGGTCCAGTTTTAAATGACATGGATCCTTGTAGGTGATTTGGTCATTGTGAACTGCTGTGTAATTTCGTCTTGATTTATTTTGTTTGAAATTGTGTTTACGGTTTAGGGTTTAGCTTCATTTGGGTGTTCACTTGTATGATTTACAACTCTTAATTGTAGGATGTTGTGTTTTTCGTTGTTCTCCTCACCACAGAGGAGTACTCTGTGACTGAATATAGTCGATAAGCTGTGTAGAACTTGTGGTTGTGCAGCCGCATTGCCAAAGCTGGAGACATTGGTGCTCACAAATAATCGGCTTTCAAATCTGGTGGACGTTGACCACCTTGCGACACTTGTGAATCTGCAGAATTTGTGCCTGCTGGACAATGTAGTCACGAAAAGGCCTAACTACCGGTTGCACCTGATTCACAATCTCCCGAAGCTTCGACTTCTTGACTTCAAAAAAGTGAAGTTGGAGGTACGTACGAAGCCTCGGTTTTTTATCTGCTCCTTGTAGTAGTTGCTCTAGTTCCACATAGAAACCTCGGTTCCTGCATCTGTCAAGTCGTGTGATTGAAGGGGATGTAAAGGTAAGTTTAATTTGATTATAGTCACTCATTTTGTGCAATGCAGGGCTCTGCTTCCGTGGAATAAAGTTGCCCAGCTGGATGGTGATGGAGCTTGTTTTGGAATCAGCATACTAAGCGTTTTTGGTCCGTCTTGTAATGGTTCTGTTAAAGAACATGCAGAGATCACCTTCATAATTTTATTAGAACAGTCACTTAGTTATTCCGCTGAGCTGTTTCGTTAACTGTCTTCTCGTCTTTTTTATGAGGTGTTGTATTTCTTTGCTGCAGGAAAGGGAAGAGGCTATGAAGCTGTTTGCAACTGAAAATGGTCAGTCAGCCAAAGCTCCAACTCCGTCCTCGGCAAAAACTTTTGTCCCTGGTGAAATCCCTACTGATAATAGTCCGGAGACTCTCCCTGTTGAAGTAGAGGAACCTTCTCGGAAAGGGCCCACTCCAGAACAGATAGTAGCTATCAAGGTAACGTATCGTGAGCTATGAAGCTTTTTCTCTTTCTATCTATGGTAAGATTTAGATGCTCTTTGCAGTTCAAAAATGCCGTCTCTTGTGATCTTCGTAATTGACAGCGATAGTACCGTACTTCGATGGCAGGTTGATGCATCAGAGGATAGACAAGTCAGCGTGTAAGACATGTTTTGTTTGTTTGCTATTTCTTGTGAGATTCATTTCTGATAATCATCCCTTTTCTTGTGATCCAGACTGCCATTGCAAATTCTCAGACACTCGAAGAAGTGGTCAGGCTTGAAAAGGTTCTTGAGCCTTCCCCCTGTCCCAAGTGATTATGCTTTTATCTTTTTATTCTTTCTTCTATGTGCAATGTAACTCAAATTTGTATAATGTTTAGTTGAGTACTCTCTGCATGCACTGACATCAATCCTTTCTTTGCAGGCTCTTAAGCTAGGACAATTACCTTCAGACCTTGTGCTGCCTGGGGACGATGCTTTAAGAAAATCTACAACAGAGACCAGCGCTACTGTTCCGCCAAGTTCTGAGCATTCTGAAGAGACCTCTGCAATGGACGAGGTATTATTCTCCTCATCTTGCTCTGGACCTTAATGATGACCATGGTTTTTAACTTCTTAATGTTATTAAGTGTAGTAAATATATTCAAGATGCACAAGATGATAGAATGGCTGTAGTAGTTATTTATCAACTTAGGAGGGATTATAGCAGATTATGCTGATAATTATTGCTTGTTTTTTCTAAGCAGGGTTAAGTGCGAAGGAGAATATCGATGGTGTTAGTGTTTGCCACGAACATTGAAATTCTTTGTAGAAAGCTGGATCCATTCCATCTTTGCCAGGTTTGTTGTCCAGCTTTGCCGTTGAGTGCACCGCTTGATAAAGTGATTGAGCTGAGCGCTGAGATCAGTTGTTGCCATCTAAATCCAAAAATCTTTTACTCAAGCCTTCCTTCAGTCCCAATGAGTGTGTGACGTTAGAATATAATTCTTTGGCTAGCATTGCTCTAGATTCTACTATTCTGATAGCCCACATATGCAAGTGGGATGCTCCTTTCTTCATTCTTCTAGCTTAGTATACTGATTAATCCACAATTCCGCAAGACACCTGACCTTTATCAGGACAGTGGCTGAGAATTCTCTTACACTAGTGAGCATTATTTCTTCCAAAATATTAAACATGTGTCGTGTTTCATAAAATGTGCAATTACGCTTGTGACACCAGGGTTAGAGTTTTCGTGTTGAAGGTAAAAGGTGGAGGGGTTAGCTTTTGATGAACAGTCTCTGCTAATGACTGCTAAAGACCACTTTACACTGGAGTCTGGTCCATTTCAAATGAGGTCCAAAATTCCCTTCTAGTGGATTTGACTTTGAACTCGGGAAGTTGAGCAGAACAGTGTAAAGCCGTTGGGTCAAACTTGAAACGGTTAAAACCTTCACTAAAATCAACACCAGTACCTTCAGTTAGCCATAATTCTCCCAATATTTGAAATTTGACAAATTTTGAAGGTGACATAGACAGGTAAGGGCCGCTTTAAACCTAGAGGTCGGGCCAATTCGTTGTGTAAGAGGCCTGAAATCTCAATTGTGATTAGCATGAAGGTTGTAACTGGCCCCAAATCCCAAGGCCGTTTTGATGTAATGAATATTTTCAGGCCGTTTTGATAGTATGAATTATTCAAATATGCATTTCATAATTACGCAATATCGCTCCAGCTTGAATGCTATATTGGGTGCACTCAAAATCAAAGGCTAATTCTTGGACTCAATGCCAATATCAGACTTCAGTAAGAGAATAATTAACTATTATGAATACACGTCTGAGCACAGTAGCATAAATACTAAGAAATAAGGCATAACCCTCCAGAGTACTTCATTTTCACGACGGCCATCAGCAGAAAAGGGTTCAAATTAAGAGTCCTGCCAATAACGACAGCCACATATCCAAATCGGGATTGTTGCAATCAAAGCCAGAAGATGAATGGTACGAAAACTGCTCCACTAAATGTCCAACTAAGCCAGTCAAGTATTGAAGCCTGTTCTATAAGGTCGGTGCAATACAGGGAATGCTCTACAGCCACCTCTACGTTTAAACTGGAACCTCTCCAGGATGTGAAAAGCCCGGGTCAGCTGTCACTTGCAAGCACGTACATTTACTATGCCAGTTGAAAAGCGCCAGGAGCTGTCACCTCCAGAAACTGCAATACAGGGCCTCCTTCGAAGATAATCTATTCACAAGTCGATAAGAAAACAAACGAGATTACACTAGCATCAAAGATCATCCCTAATGCCTTCTAAATTGGTGGTGGGTATTGCTTCGCTTGCTGCCTTACACGTCGCTTGTATTCAACTGGATCCTGCATGCAAACACCACCCACGCCCAATCTCTTGTCAGATGAGCTGGAAGTATCCGACAGCAGTAACTGAAAAACGTTGAACTTGAACGGGGGCCGGGGCTTTTGAGCAAGTGCTACAATTTGGTCTACTGTACAACTGTACCATAACGTAGCATTCAATTTCAAACTAGTACAGTCAGAGAAGGTATCAGTACAGTCAGAGACGATGTCAGGAATTAAACCAGGTCGTTCCGAACTTCAAAGCTTTGAAAGGCCGACATGTGTGGCATATATACCTGAATAAAAAGCTGATAAGCTTCGGTCTGAGCGGGATCTGCAGGGTTTGGAGCATCGAGCAGCTCCTGAATGCCGACAAGGATTTGCTTCACTGTGATAGCCGGTCTCCAACCCTGCCAACCAGACTCAATACTCGGTTAAGGTGAAAAAACAAAACAACAGTGTAAATTATATGCACATGATAAACTACACTGAAAGTAACTTTCCGTAGAGATGCTTGCTGAGAAAATACACGAACAGACAAAATAGATAAAGCATTGAGAAAAAGAGAAGCACTTTCAGGAAATAGCTTTGAGGATTTCAAACGATACCAGAGATATACTGGAGAAAGAACAATCTAGACATAACTATTGACATGGACTGAGAGACGTACAGAGTCTTCGTTGAGAATAGATAGGCAAACTGTGCCCGAAGGATAAACATTGGGGTGAAAGAAACCCTGTGGAAACTTGCACTTGGGAGGTTTACTGGGGTAATCTTCGCTGAAGTGAATTGCTACAGGGTAAAACCCGCCTTCCCAGTCGGTCTGCCAAGATCCAATCAGAAACGCGAATTAGAATGCCAAAAGATAGCAGTAACCTCACTCTAGGAGATTTTAACACTTCGTTGTGATGATCGACAACGACGTTCGCCGTTTTCCTTGTGATAGTAAGAAGGGCATTTTAAACGCGGGTGCGTGTATATCCTAATCAAACAGGTAGTTAGTAATATGTGACTACCCAGACGGTATCAACTTACGCCAAAATGAAACGTTCCCAGTACAAGCAACCCGAAATTCACTAATATCCAAGATAACTCAATAGTGGTTGCGGATGAAACGAGGCTCCAAATATTGCCAATGCAACATCTACAAATAAGACAACCACATACTAGCAAGGTTTGGCAGATTAAATAAGGACGATGTCTAAAGCAGTCTCGAATATTATGCCCTTAATCCACCAAGAACTTGCTCGGGTTTCCCGCAATACTTGACTACCTCACAAGAAGTGCAGCAGTGGGACTATGACATTTATATTTCATGGAAGACCTGTAAGTGAAAGAGCATACCCCAACTTTTCCAGGTAAAGTACACTGCCAGATCATCAGGTTGAGAGCTCCATCAGCACCCGTCTCAGGCCTTGCCACAAACCCCTGCCATCATCGAGCTCACCCATTGAGACAATTGATCCAAGCTGGTGCAACAAGATTAATTATACAAACATAACCTCACGATAATTATTACATCTCACACACAAAAAGGAAGACAATACTAACCAGGCAAGGACTCCCAGACATTCAAATGAACCCACCATGTCTGAAAACCCAAGAAATCTCTGGACTCAAAAGGGTACGAAAGGGAGCCCAACGACAACAGCACTAATAAATAAAAAGTCATCCTCAGCTGAAAAATAACTAACGTAACCTTCATCGAAATCCGGCTATCACAAAAGACGCGAAAACAGAGCGCAAACATGACATAACATGAAAAGATACACACATTTCAGTTTTCACAATTCCACAACTGACACTATTCCACGACAAATACCACCGCAGCTGTAGTAACTCCGCTCAAATAAACCCCATTCCTCCACATACCTCTCGAAAAACCCATGACTCACATAAGTAGGATCAGATCAAGAAAAATAAAAATAAGCAACGAAGAGCACTCAAACGACGAAACTCCAAAATACTACAAAAATTAAAAATTAAAAAGACAACGATCCAGCAGAAGAAAAGGAACAGAAGAAAGAGTAACAGCAAAACCCAAACCCCCGAACAAAGCAACCCCCAACACTCCGAAACAAAAAAACCACTGCCACAGAAAGAAATGCATACACGCACATCATACGAAGACGCTCCAAAGCACAACAACACCAGTCGCGAGAGAGAGAGAGTGAAAAAGCCGTACATAAGAGCGATGGAAGAACGACTAGGGTTAGAAGAACACAAGGAGCGAGGCAGAGGCGACAGAGTACGAGAATCGAAGCGAAAAATGGCAGAGTGGAGAGCAGTACGTGGGGGTGATTCTTCCGCCACGCCTTGCGCTCCTCCGCGAGACGGCCGCGCGCAATTCCTCCCGACATGGCTGCTCGTCCTCGACCTAACCAGCGCAACCTCGCTCCGTCTCCTCCAACGCTCTCGCGCGCTCTCTCTCTCTCTCTCTCCCTCTGCGTCTGTTTTCCTCTCTCGCCAGTGTTTTCGCATTTCACTCAACTCCCGCGACACGATCACTCAACCCCGTTACAGCACCCGAAATGCGCCTCTATCTGCAACTTTTCTTCATTTCACTCCGCTTGATGTACTTGGCATGTAGATGGTGATGGTTTTAGGTGCGACTATTTATATGGGTATCGTACACGGGAGACCAACTGAAGGAGGAGATTACCGAAACCCGTTATGGCGGTTTCGATCACGCGTTTTGTGGATTTTTGAGGGTCGTGTGTACAGTAGTTGTAGATGATGATGGCATTTTGTTTTTTAGTTGGGTGACGGTTTTTGGTGTGAAGTGCTTTGGTGTGTTGGAGGGAGGGAGACCATGTGAGAGCCAGAACCCGTTACAGTGCACATAGGCGATTTTATCAGCAGATTTTGCAGATTTTAGTTTTCCGTTGTGCTGTGGGGGTAGATGTTGGTTGTGACGGGATTGTGTATGTGACAAGTTTGTGTATAGCCCGGCTCCATGGAGAGTTTTCTCGTTTTCAGTTCTCACGCTACCTATTAGCGTGGGGGGGCGAAACTGTGGGCCCAGGTGGCTAAGACCGTGCTCTCGGGCGTCGTGCCAACGCTGTTCATTTCCCGTTTGTGGGCGCAAGCCTTTTTTAATATTTTAAAAAAATTTCTTCTTTAAATTTTTTTGTGGCTGGCCATTAGAATTGCATAGTAGTGGATGTCCTACAAAGTTTGAAAAGAGAGTCCATAAAAGGGGGCATCTTCTTCATCATCAACTTCTATCCAATTCCTTAGTGGATACTAGCAAGGTGGATACTAGCAATCATCTCTAATTGGTGAAGTGGCAATACTTTTAGATTTGGAGAGAAACTTGTTCTTTAGCATATATCAATGTTTAGTGTTTCTAAGTCATTTGAGACCTTTTATATTTTTTTGGTTCAAAATTTTAATTCCATAAATATATTTTATCAAAAAATAATAATATTTTAAAATATCAATATTTGTTTCAAAAGTGGCAATCATGTTATGGTACTACAGGAATTAAATTAAGTATTCATGTATGTAAACATGAGATAACTTGTTCTTTTTTCAAATCCTAATTCTTGCAATCGTCTTTGCCTCTCCCTTTATCTTATATGCCTTTATCAAGCTGCGAGTCAGAACTACATTGGACTCACGCATATGACATGATTCCGCCCCGCCATCCACCATCCGCCAAATTAGGTAGCGAAACATGGTTGGCGGAAAATTTGTGTATATTACCGGCAGCAAGCAGCCACGCATATGCTCAACTACCTCCACCACCCAAGTCACGCCAACCCAGTGAATAGGTTGGTTCTATAGACCCGTTTCTACTTCCACGGTGTAAGGTAGAGACACATATAGTCGACCAGGTACCCATAGTCGATCAGGCTTGATTTCTAGATTCTGAAAGTACAGATGTACTCAATTTGTACATTAAAGTAGATTATCGACTTCTGGGTCGGAAGCACTTTTCACTTTGAAAAATTGTACAAATTTCAATATTGCTCAAAAATTTATTTTTAAATGACCATACGTTGAGAACCCTATTTCTCTGTACAGGAAAATAACCTCATAATATTCCGCCCCAAAAATGTCTGAAAAATCGCTTAAATGGTCGACTTTAGGTTCCTCTACCTTATCATGGATAGAGAAGAGAGTCTCTAGACTGAGATAACTTAGGCCGAAATTGCCTAGAACCATGCTTTGCGGTAAGAACCGTCATTAGTAGGTAAATCGGGGAGCGAAAATGCAACAATGAAAGGAGAATGACGAGGTACAACGCCATGGCAGAGAACTAGTCGGAAGAAGACGGACGGACAACATAAAGTTGGAAAATGAAAATGGTGCATGTCCGTAAGGCCATTGACTCCACTAGAGTCACTTTCCAACTTCACAGAGATAGGATCTACAACTTCCAGCTAATGTCATGTGGATTTCCAGAGCGTGGGCCCCACCCCCGGACTGTCAAAAGAGAAAATTCACCCCAGAGATCGCAAATGTAGATACGGGTCTCGCCGCTTCCCCACACCCAGAACCGTCACGAGCGCCATCTACCCGAGCCGTACATAATACCCCAAAATCACTAAAAATCGTTAATAAAACCGCCTTTGCGCACCGTAACAAGTTCCAGCACTTACTCCTCAGTTGCTAGGAGCTCCACACCTAAAACAGGTACAGAATCTAAAACCGTCTCCATCTACCAGGTCATCAGACCGAACCACAAATCTCTACCAAAGCAGCAGATAAAGGCGCATTTATGCGCTGTAACGCGTTTGGGCCTTCGTCTTCCTGAAGTCGAGTGCGGAAGAAACAGTGGAGATCACCCCCACGTACTGCTCTCCACTCTGCCATTTTTCGCTTCGATTCTCGTACTCTGTCGCCTCTGCCTCGCTCTTTGTGTTCTTCTAACCCTAGTCGTTCTTCCATCGCTCTTATGTACGGCTTTTTCACTCTCTCTCTCGCGACTGGTGTTGTTGTGCTTTGGAGCGTCTTCGTATGATGTGCGTGTATGCATTTCTTTCTGTGGCAGTGGTTTTTTTGTTTCGGTGTGTTGGGGGTTGCTTTGTTCGGGGGTTTGGGTTTTGCTGTTACTCTTTCTTCTGTTCCTTTGCTTCTTCTGCTGGATCGTTGTCTTTTTAATTTTTAATTTTTGTAGTATTTTGGAGTTTCGTCGTTTGAGTGCTCTTCGTTGCTTATTTTTATTTTTCTTGATCTGATCCTACTTATGTGAGTCATGGGTTTTTCGAGAGGTATGTGGAGGAACGGGGTTTATTTGAGCGGAGTTACTACAGCGGCGGTGGTATTTGTCGTGGAATAGTGTCAGTTGTGGAATTGTGAAAACTGAAATGTGTGTATCTTTTCATGTTATGTCATGTTTGCGCTCTGTTTTCGCGTCTTTTGTGATAGCCGGATTTCGATGAAGGTTACGTTAGTTATTTTTCAGCTGAGGATGACTTTTTATTTATTAGTGCTGTTGTCGTTGGGCTCCCTTTCGTACCCTTTTGAGTCCAGAGATTTCTTGGGTTTTCAGACATGGTGGGTTCATTTGAATGTCTGGGAGTCCTTGCCTGGTTAGTATTGTCTTCCTTTTTGTGTGTGAGATGTAATAATTATCGTGAGGTTATGTTTGTATAATTAATCTTGTTGCACCAGCTTGGATCAATTGTCTCAATGGGTGAGCTCGATGATGGCAGGGGTTTGTGGCAAGGCCTGAGACGGGTGCTGATGGAGCTCTCAACCTGATGATCTGGCAGTGTACTTTACCTGGAAAAGTTGGGGTATGCTCTTTCACTTACAGGTCTTCCATGAAATAGGGATGTTTAGGGAGGTTTATAATGTTGGAGAGATGCTTACTGAGTTTGGGTTTATGGTTTTTGTCGATGGTGAATCATTTGGAGTTTTTGATCGGATTTAGGGTTTTCACGTAGTTTGTTGGAGAGCTGATGTTTTTCTATGGTTTGGGTTGTGGCAGGCGTTGTTGGGAACTCTGGTTGACGTTGTGGAGATGAAGAGAGGGCGGGAGTTTGAGACATCAGCGAATCCTGCCTCGAAACCTCGGCTCTCTCGTATGTTGTCTCTCATGAGAAGATTTGGCGTTGTTTCTGAGTTTGATGACGGGCTCTGCTGTTACCCCCTTGTTTTTGAGGTGTTGGAGGTTTGTCTTTTGGCAGGCGATGGCACACCTGAGAGAGTGCGGCAAGTTGCAAATCATTACAGTGCCCGACCCAATCAGACTCGGGAGCAGAGGGAGGCGAGCCCTATTATCCATCTGAAGAAACTCAACAATTGGGTACTGCTTCCGTCCGTTTTAATGTTGTTGCCAAAATCATGGATATATTCTAGTAGCAATACTTATTTTGTAATGCCGTCGATTGATAGCGTGTGTGTTTCTGTGCAGATTAAGAGCGTCCTGATTCAAATCTATACCCAAAGGGGAGATGCAGTCATTGATATTGCTTGTGGAAAGGTGCACAACTTCTAACAACGTCTTCAATGTGCCATCTCAATCTCATGAAAGCCTACTTCTACTCGGGATGTCACAGGATGATAAGGTTTTTACCTTTTCACATGTATAATTGTGACGAGTAGGATGTGGTGTTATGATTTAGGGGGGAGATCTTATCAAGTGGGACAAGGCGTCAATTGGATACTACGTTGGTATTGACATTGCTGAAGGCTCGGTATCTCTTCTTACCATGCCCATGAGGAATATATAATACGCATATTAATATGGAGAAAGTCACTTTTTTTGCTTCAGAGGCTGGTAGCTTTCCGTTCTAGTTGATGGAGAACGATGCGATGTTCAGTTCCTTTGATAGCAATCTGCTTCTAGAAGCTCCTCTATCGATTCGATTCAAGTAGTGTTGATTTCATGTTGCACATGGCAGATTGAAGATGCGGTAAAGAGATACAATGGAGACACTGACCATGCGCGTGGTCGTAGAAATTTTTGCTTTCCAGCTAAACTTATTTGTGCCGATTGTTTTGAGGTAAAATGTTCTCTCTAGTGTTATTTCGAGTGTTCTTCCTTTCAAGTTCTCAGTTGTTGGTGTGCCACCTTGTAACTGTAGTTCCACGTCATGAACTAGTGTTGATTTTGCACGTCAATTTTGACATTCGCGTCAGTTTTCACTTCGTGCCATTTTTTATATCTCTTACTACTGTTGTAATTAGCATTGTCATGGATTCGCGTAGCAGAGACTTGAAATGGATTGGTGTGCACTCGCGTCTATTGATTAATGAGACTGAATTGGTTTGTCGGGCATCAGGTTGATCTTGAGCCAGTTCTCAAGGATGACGGTCTCTTTAATGTCTGCAGTGTACAGGTAACATATATCACATGAATTGTTAATTTGGTGTGTGCACTAGACATAAATGGTTGTAGAAACTATTTTGAATTTTCACATGTCAAATTCGACAGGTGATAATCATTGATTTCATTGGATAGCATTCTAGTGTTTCTATGAAACATTTCCAGATTCCTGTTCCATTAATGGCCTCTTTACGTATTGAAACACATCCGTGCTTTTGGGTCGGGATTGAGCTCTTAAATTGGTTACTTAGACAATCTGTAAGAGGGTGGGTCTTGTTCAAACAGTTTGCAATGCACTACTCGTGGGACACGGAGGAACGCGCACGGAGAGCTTTGCGAAATGTCTCTGCTATGCTTCAGCCGGGAGGATGCTTCATAGGCACCATGCCAGATGCAGATGTCCTTGTTCGCAAACTACGTGATGGTTGATTCTCAACTCCGAAATACTTGAATTTTATAGAGACTGCTTGTCCCTCCACTAGCTTCTAATTCAAGGATCTGCTCATGTGATCCTTTTCTCTTAAAATGGAATAGCAACGGAGTTGACATAGTTTGACTTGCTGATGCGTGAAACAGCTGATGGGCTTGAGTTTGGAAACAAGGTCTATCGGGTGCGTTTTGACGAAAACTACAGTGACAAGGTACTGAACTATGAAACTTTATTATTGAGCACTTTCCGTATGTATATTTTTAGTGTTGTCAAATCAGAATAGAACTTCTGATATGTTTTTTGTTAAATTCTTCAAAGATGTGGACAACAGAATTATGACTGCTGATCTATGTTTTGAGAATCTGAATTTCGCCGTTAATGTGCAGCATTTCCCTTCATCAACACCTTATGGAATACAGTACGAGTTTCATTTGGAGGTATAATTCAGCTTTCTTACCGGATGTATATTTGGAATGGTTTTCATGTGAAGCAGTTGTGAGAACACGTGAAGGCAATACTGTAAGATGTCCACTTCGTGAAGTGTTGATGGAGTCCACTTCTGTCGCATTTGTGGACACCTCAATTTTGGTGTTATTTGAACCATATGTCCTCCATATCAGAGGTTTGGAACATTTTCGCTCTAGAAAATCACGCTGCTATTTTGGAAAGCGCTGAGGTGAACACGCTGGTAGCAAGCTGGAGATGCTTTTTTCGCAACTTCAGTTTACAGACAATCATACTCGCTCTGTGGTGCGTGCAGGATGCTGTGGATTGCCCGGAATGGCTCGTCCCCTTCCAGTGCTTCAGAGCTTTAGCCGCAGAGGTACACCCAGAGCTCCTTTTCCTACTGCTGAAGTCAGATACCAACCTATTTACATCAAGTATGCTTATCATATAGTATTTGGAAAACGATGTCCTTTCTGTCAAACTCTTAAATTCTGTTGAATCGGAAGATCTAGGGCAGTGGTGAGGAATCATTTCTAATTGTTTACATGTAGGGAAGACTTATAATGTAAATGAATAATTACTGTGGACAATTGACTTGTGCAGTATGGACTGGAGCTTGTGTTTAAGAGTAACTTCCACTCATTCGTAAAACAATATTGCCAACAGAAGGACTTCGCAGATTTAATGCGCAAACTGGGAGCGCTTGGTGATCCTGGTAGTTGTCCATCTTTATCCAGATGAAATTTTTCTTTGTTGACATATGCATTTCAACGATAACAGCTTGAGTTGTTACAATGCGATCTGTGCTTTGAATGGTCTCTGTTCCCTGTTATTGATGGGATTGTATTTGTACTTTGGAAGCTGTCGGCGACAGTATAACAGATGATGAGTGGGATGCTGCGTATATCTATCTTGTCTTCGTATTTAGAAAGGTAATATCCCTGTGATTTTAGGACTAATCTAGCTCAGAAGAGTTTGCCTGATCACTTGCTGCCTTACTGTGAGAATCAGTATATGCATCATGAGGGACTTGGATGCATCACGCTTGTGTTGGCTGGAAAATTCATTATTCCCACCGGTTGCTGCTGGCTTTCTTTAGTGAGATTAGCTATGCTCTCATTTTGCCTGTGCAAGATTAAGGTTCTCATTGATGATGATTGTGTTGTCGGAATTCTAATGTGAAGGTCTTCTGTTGGCTTTGACATGACAGAGTGGAAACAAACCACCTCGGCCAAAAACGCCAAGGGGGACTTATAAAATCATAGCGCCTGAGGAAGTCATCTTCCTTTAGCAGTGATTTCGTCTTAAGCCTATTCTTTCCACCTTGTTTGGGTCAACAGTCAAATTTGCTTTCCATGGTAATTTCTGCACTCCCAGTTCCCTTTTTGCTCAAGTTTTCATTTTATTTTTTATCAGGAGTATGCAATGATTTTCAACTTTCGTAGTATTTCTTCTCCTTACCATCATGGCAAGTCATCTTCTACAAAAAGTATTACATTTCTTCATCAAGGTAAGTAATTACTTATATGATACGTTTACTGCATACAGGATGATGAAGCAGCGAGGCTGTACTGCAAACGGCCAAGCGTCTTGAGACTGTTTGGGCGTCTCAATAGGTGCATCAGGATGGAGTTGGCATGAGATGTGATTGGAGTTTTATTGAATTTATGGAGCTCCTACGCATTAAAAAGCATGTTTTGGTATCCAAGGGGTTACGCATCACGAGAGCGAATTTGAGTACCTACTCCTTTGTAAAATATCGGATGCATTTAGTTCTGCAGTAAATTATTTGCAGGAAACATCTTTTTGAAATGTATCATAACTTGGTCAGTGAAATATGAGATCCCTTGGTTTAACGTGCGTTGTAGTTTGTGTCGAGCTAGTTTAGTGCGGATTTCTTGAATTCTAGGTACACTCTAGATCGGCAGTGATGGCTGGTAACTTATTCACACGGTATTCGACACTTCAGTATAGGGCTCAGTATAGTTGCTCTTCGTGAAGTTACCTGAATTTCTTCCTTTGAAGGATAATCCAACGCAAATTATAGATTCATTTCGAGTTGGCTTATATGGATGTATCGTTTAGATTTGCGGATACAGCTGTAAGAATTCAAAGAAACAGTACAAAATCAGCTTGACATGGACAGTCGGGTACAAGCTGGTTTTTGGATCAATTTGAGATTTGTGGGAACTTTGGAAGGCCAATTGAGAATACGGTATTTTCCTTTTATTTTTTGAGGAGGAAATTAGGAAATTCGAATATCTTCAAGTTTTGTTAATCCAAAGTACAGGGAACAAGGAAATTATTTTAAAAATAAGTCAAGACTTAAAATAGCCAACAAACTTAAAACATATAAGTGAGCTTAAGTAAGCTTTATGGTTGCATGCTTATATATGAGAACTTTGAAATAGAATATTTGTAAGATACTTATCAAATACCAAACATAGAATAGACAAATTACTAAATGGCTATCTCTACTAGTTAACCTTTAATTTTCATTTATACATGGATTTAAAATATACTTGCATTAATGGAATAACCAGCTTTTAAAGATTGTCTAAGTGGACATTCCATTGGGTTGCATTTGTGTTAAATGTTGGATTAAATTGCATTGAGATACTCTTTTATTTTATATTGAGAATAATAGCACAAGGTTGTTTATTGAAATCAAGATGTACAATGGATGCTACTTAATTATGTAAAAATTATTATTAGGATTTTCCATAAATATTGCAAAAGGCCTTTATAACAAACCATAAGCATTAATTGATTCGGGCATATATCTAGGGAACATTTAGGGTTTTAATAGAATCTTCAAGGTTTCTAAGATACATGGTTATGTAGGTTTTTCAGGATTTTAATACAATCTACGAGTTTCAAGTAAGGTATGCACAAAGGATGTACATGAGCCAAAAGTCAAGGTCATGTTCTGGTTGGGCAGATTTGATGGGCTTGTAAAATTTGAACAACACAATTTCAAACGGATCCAACGGTGGAGAATTGTCTAGGGTTGGAATCGCCACCATTTTTGTTAGATATTAGTGGTTGCATGCGTCTGTAGCGATTCCCATGCACAATTTCAGGTCCTTTGCTTTTCGTAGTGGTGACGAGAATAACAAGGTTTTAGAGAGAAAGGAATGGGTCACGCCAAGTCTTAGTGGAGCAAGCGTATCAATAAATCCAAAGTACTCCGGGTGAAACATGAGAGGAAGAGAAGCAAGAAAATCAGGGCATGAAATAGGACGTTACAAGAAGCAAGATTTGAAAGTACCCGATCTTAGCAGACATCGCCTATTGACGATAGTGCCAAATTAAGAGAGTTGAGCTCTATATTGGTGAATTTCCAAATGGCAGTGGCTCGCAATGTGGCGAGCTTGCTTATACTTTTAACGATTTGATTTGTAGTAGAATTTGGACTACCACCGTTCAGTATTAGAGAAATTTTTGGAACAATCCTTGCTTTAACCGGCTATTCCAGAGGCTATTGTCAAGAAAGATGAAAGAGAGTTATGCCAAGTGGTCTGTAATAGGATCACTGAGGCATGGTCACGCAAGTACATAGCGTGGAAAGTGGTTGAAGCAACTATTATTTTAGTGGTAGACTCTAGGACCGTGCAAGCACCATCAAATTGCATCGGGATGAATTGTTGCACACTTAGGAGGGAAGTTCTTTGAAAACAATTGTTGAACATAGAAGAGCAATGAGTTTCTTTGGGCTAAGAATGACCGTAAAAGAAGGAAAGATGCTTTATTGTATGAAACTCTCGATGTTGTAAGGTGGTGGATTGAAGAAACATGTGTTAGCTCTTTGAAGAAAGACATCTGTCGCAAGCGCGTTGGCATCCGAAAATTCATCTCTTATGCCGGCTACTGGCTCGAAGAATTAGAGGTATATGTCTAAGTCATAGCATCATGTGCTGCTTTCATTGGAGTACTGATGTAGAAATCAATCTCCATTGTTTTGAACCTTCTCAGGCGTTGTTGCTTTTGGTTTTATATCAATGTGATAATCCTGATGAGTATTGGTGAAACATGTGTATCAGTTAAAAAGATGTACCTAGGATTTTAATCGTAATGTTATTTGTGTTGATTTCATGTGTATGTGCTGTCCTAGCGTTTGGGCTTCATGGAAACTGTAGTTCAGTTTGTTATTCCTACCTCTGTACAGCTTCGAAGGGTATATGTTACAAAAGTTTTTTCCCGCTTCCAAAATGGCTACCATAATAATTCCATGTCAAGTGGTCTTTCTTGTGAACAAGAAATTCATTTTGAAACTTTGTTTTATTCTTTCTTTTATTTCCATTGATTCCATTGTTAGTATATTCAAGTTGCCGCACTTATTTTGCTCCTTTCCGACATACTATTAGCCGTGCAATGCAATCCAAAGCCAAATTGTTATAATCATGTGTTTAGAAGATATGGATATTTACAATTTCTTCAAGTTATTTGCATTTGGAAGGTTCCATGGCTTCATTCTTGAATTTTAGCGATTCGAGCTCTAAACATTTGTGCTCTAGAGGTTCCGAGTTCCGGACTCTAGCCACGCTATATGCAAACCTAAATAACATGTTGGTTCATGTTTGGCAAATTAGTACTTCCAGATATTTGGAAACCGATATTTCAAGAGGCTAAAGAAAGCCGCTTTCTTAAAAACCTAATGACTTCGCGAAGAAGGCGCGCAGGGGCGAGTTGCGGAGGAGCAAAGTCGTAGCAGGGGTGCCGCGAGGCGCAAGGAGCGGAGCTGCAGACGCGCAAGGGGCGAGTCGCGGAGGTTGAAGAGAGGGTCAGCTGCAGAGGCGCGCGGGGGCGAGTTGTGGAGGCGAACATTTCTGGAGGCGCAAGAGACGAGCTGCGAGGCGCGAGGGGCGAGCTGGGGAGGAGCAACAACAATTCTGCTTCGGACTTCGGTGAGGTAAGCTGCTGGTTTTCAGCTCTCTCCTCCGAGCCTCCTCGCATGGTTTTTTTTAATTAGCTGTTGGAGTGAATCGGCCATGGTGTATTCGGAGTAGACAGTGGTTCAGCCATGGCCGCCGGAGTCCTTAGTTCTACAGGATTTTTGGAGTGAAAATGTAACTAGTCTAATCCGCAAGAATAATACCCTGTCCGTTTCTCTCCTTTCAGCTGCCATGCGCGATCCCCCAATCGTAAAACGTGTTGTTTTTGCACTACCAGCGCCAGGGATGTCGAGCCGTAGGAAGGGAAAGGCCGCGGCTTCTCGGGAGGAGGATCGCACTGAGAAGAAGGAGGCCGTCGTGAAGAAGGAGGTCGCGGAGCTTGCTGACAGCAAGGAGGATGCCAACGATGTTGAGACGCCATGGGATGATGCGTTCGACTTGGAGGGCTTACCCCCTGCACTTCATGGACAGCTCCACCACCTCGCCCCATTTCTGCTGGGTAGGCAGGCTGCGGATTACGATGAGGACTTCTTCGCCCGCACCTTGCAGCTCTCCAACAAGGGGTTGAAGTTCAGTGACCTCAACAGCGAGAAGCACTACAGGAAGAAGGACTTTATCTACAGATGGCCAGAGCGTTCTTCTGGTCGGCACTACGTTGCTGACTGTGAGGATCCGGAGGCCCAGAGGAAGTACTTGGAGATGTACCGGTGGACCTATGGAGGTGGCCCCGACAATTGGGCATTCGGGACCACCTTCCTTCGGGCTTGCCACCTCTACTTTGAGGAGGGCGTGGATGTCAACTTCGCCCAGAAGGCGGAGGCAATTGTGAAGGGGCGCGAGAAGCTGCCAGGGCGTAATCCGCAGAAGTTGACACCCCCGGCCTTGAGGGAGCAGATTGAGGCCATCATCGACTTCCTCGCAGGCCACGTCCCCGGTGCTGTCAGCAAGGGCAAGGGAGGAGGGGCGGCTGCGAGCGGAGGAGCCAAGGCAGTCGGAGCCACCTCCAAGGCCATCACGGCCGCGGAGGCGAAGAAGGCAAGGGGTCCTAGATCCGTGCCCGCCCCTGTCAAGGCCGTGGTGGAGAAGAAGGCCGTGGCTGAGAAGAGGGCCGTGACGACCCCTGTTGCCGCTGCCATCAAGGTGCAGCCCTTGGTGGCAACGGATCCGAAGCAGGTCCTGGAGCAGCAGCGCCTCAAGAAGCAGTCCTTGGAGGCGGCACTTCTGAAGGTGGAGGCCAGCCGGGACCGCGTGATGGTCGACCTTGCAACCCAGCGGGACTACATCAGGGCCAAGGAGGCCGAGGAGTCTAAGCTCTACGACGACATCTTCTCCGCTCGCGAGGCCGCCAAGAAGGCCGCGGCTGATGGCAACGATCAAGAGAAGAGGCGCTTTGATCAGGCGGCCCGCTTAGGCCAAGACAAGCTGGGGCTTGCAAGCAAGGCACTCCTTGAGGCCCAGGCCCGCATTGACAGGGTCTACAAGAAGTTGGAGGAGATGGAAGCCGATGAGCAGAGACGGCATGCTGAGGTCTCCGCGCTGACAGCGGAGATCTCGGCCTTGGAGTTGGCATCAGCTTTCTTGCGGCCAAAGATGGTGTTGGCTCGTTACCCCCGGGAGTTCCAGGTGTTGCCAATAGCCCTCAACGACCCATGCCCCTTCTGCGAGCGTTACTTCGTTGACACCTGCTGCGTGCCTTTGTTCTGCGGCTGCTTGGCACATCCTCATTGTATGTTTGAGGCAGTCTTCTCTCAAGACGCCCGATGCCGTCGATGCGAGCGGGGGATGACTGGAGGGTGGCTTGGGCAGTGGGGCTTTGACCTTGACTCCAAGGCCGCGGAGGAACTACGCCTCACGGAGGAGATCCTTCTAGCCGAGCCCGCTTCACCACGTGCTGGCAGCAAGAGGCCCGCTGCCCCCTCAGTGGCCGCGCTTCCGTGGAAGAAGGCCAAGGGCGACCAAGGTTTGTGGCCCCTCAACCCATCTACCCATTTCTTGTTGCCTGCCTCATTGTTACATTTACATTTTCTTCTTTTCTAACTCTTGTTTGTTGCCAGCAACTGCAGAGGATGCTCTCCCCGACTCAGACTCCCTGGCGTTCGATCCCACGCAACGCTCTCCTCAGGAGACCCAGGCAGCCCTATCTGGAGATGGGAACAAGGACTCATCCGCCACCACGCAAGGACCACGTGAAGCAGAGAAGAACGAGGACGACACCAGCATGGAGGGACTGTCGAGCCTTGTTGAGGCAATTGCCACAAAAGCAGCCGTGGAGTAGATTCCCACCTTGGATAGTTTTGTAGGCCGGGTTAGGGGTTTGCTGGCAACGACTTTTGGTCCGGACTTTTATGGGCCACCTTTCTTAAACTTTTCCGAACTTGAAAACAATTTGCCTCTGGACTGCCATGTCTCTTTGAAAGATATGGCATTCTTGTAACCCTTCCTTTTTATTCGCAACTGTATTTCTTCTTTATTGTGGACTGCCGACAGCAAGGGCTGCTCTTTAGCCGCCATTTTATCTTTCGAGCTGTTGTTCTCTTCAAGCCCGCGCTGTCTGAGAGCATTGTGCCCTCATCGAAGTTCTTTCCTTTGTATTTCCCTTCTTCTATGCAATCAGGTTGCATTTTTTATTTCACCGCTGGTATTTTTATTTTTTTCTTATTTCATTATTCGCCACCATGGTTCCTTTCAATTTTGGCCATTGTTGTTATTTACCATCTGCGACCTACTTCATCTCTTATGTACAACTGTTTTTTATTTTTATCTTGTTCTATTAGAATCAAGCGTGGTTCTTTTTTTATTTGCAATCTTCCTTTTTTCCTCTTTGTTGGCACCAAGGGCTGCATTGTGCCCGCCATTGCTAGTTCAGAGCACCAGGTTCACGAAGGAGCCAGCCTCTTCGGAGGAAGTAACAAACTTTACATTCCTTCCTAATTACTTCATATTTGTCAAGTGCCAAACTCCATTTTGTGCCTCTGAAGGGTCATGTGCTCTATTGTATGCAATTGTTTTTCTTTTCTTATTTTGCTCTGGCAGCAGGCTCCACCGTCAATGGCGCCACCACAAGTTCGAAGTAATTTTGCGATTCAGACCCAGGCCCTCTGAAACCCCGGCCATTCTTCAGACTTCTTGTATTTTATTCTATTTTTCATTTTGCACCCTAGGATTCACCACTGGTAATTGTAACTGTTTTTCTTTTCTATTTCCGCTGGCAGCACGAAGATCAAGGGTACTTCAAATTTGCCTCTATATAACACGTTAATAGAGGATGTCCCACAGAAAGTCCTGAATGGTAAGCAAAACCACTACCTGAACTCGCTAACGACTTCGCGAAGAACCTAATGACTTCCCACATACTGTGACTACCCATCCCCGAAATCACTTTTCCTACAGCTCCACAATCTTCATCCTTTTGGGAACCGTGACATCCGCAGCTGTAAGGTGTCTCTCATGGCGCTGGTTGATCTGCATCCAACAAATCCTGTCATTTTCGTTTGCTGGCAGCAAGGAGCTCTGAATAGCCAATTCCCAACACATCTAAACGACTACATGAATTCGGCTAGACTCGTACCTTTTTCTCACGAACACCGTTGGCCTCTATCAAAACCAGGTTGTACTGCCCAGGTACATCATCTCCAAGTGCCATTGCAATTTCGTGCCGCAGGTGGGATACTGGCCAACCCTTGCCAACTTCGAATGTTGGCAGCAAGTTCCCCCTAAACATACAAGACACTTCCACCATCACCTCCTCTGGTAGGTGATCCAACGCTTCCCACTGACTGTTGGCAGCCCCCCTATACCTTGTATACATGAGCCTGGTGTATAATGTTTGTCTTCCCACGTGATAGCGGAAAACAATGCTGGTCCTGTTGGCAACGCACTTGATGACATCTTGGCCAATGTGGAACTTCTCGTTCCACCCTGGGTTCATTAGACTGCTCAGCAGAGCCTCGGATGGACTACTCAAAACAAACAATGTAGGTGTCCGCCTAATGCTGTCAGCAGCTACCGCAAACAAATCAACCATAACATGGATTGGCATAAACCATTGGTGGTGGACGAAGCTGCTACCAGTTGTTGCTTTCATAGCATTTGCAAAATCGAGAGTGAGCTTTGTTCTAAACGCCTCAGATGTGTGCTTGTCTGGCAAAGGCCACTCCACATCGTTGAACCCTGGAAGCGGGAGTGCTTCAACCTTCCCGTACAGCGTGTCACCTGTTGGAAGCAAATATAGACCACCAAGGAAGAATGTACCTATGTCCAGCAACTCCGCGTGGCTCTGTCGATTCCGTGTTGCCTCCCCAATCTCAACATGGAGCACAAGAATGGGACCAAGGATAGATGCAGGATGTACCCAATCCTCCGAAACCGACGCGTATAGGTAGTTTGCCATTCCCAATTTGGTTGCTGCCTCCGCAGGATCCAAGCGCAGATGCCTTGGCTGATATGCATGTTGCACAAGCACCTTATCGAGGTCGCATGCTCCATGCTCCGTGGAGATCCAAGAGAAATCTTTGATCTGCGCTTTGAAGGCCCCCCGAAAATTTTCTCCACCATGTCGCCTTGCCTCTCTACCCCAAGGCCCATCCGACGCTGGTTGTAGCATAACCCATGAATCACGATCCACCCTCATGGGGATCCAGTTGCCCTCCAAGTCTTGAGTATTATGCAGAATGACACTCTGTACGAGGGAGTTTGGCCGTGAAGCCATACCACTAGAATGCATGAAATTTTCGACTGTGAACTCAAAAACTTACAAATGCTGTCGTCGCTGTCATCAACCGCCAGAACTACACGCTGTCAACACACCCTCCGCCATCACGAACGGCTAAAACCTGCGTCCACGGCCTCGCAACCAGGGTACGACTTACCCTAAAACCTCATCCCGAAACCCCAATTCCCAACTCAGGTACTCTCTCCAACCTATGTGGATGGCAGACCGCTGGCAGCGTTTGGAAGACCACTATAGCTAAACCCTAAATCTCTATTGCACAATGCGTGACCATCCACAACCGAAATCGAACAACTTCGCCCAGCTTTTGGAGGCCTCCACCGCTCCATCCTGCTTGACAACGCAACGACGACAACTCTCACAGGGGAGCGCATGAGGTTCGGAATGACCGTTGGCAGCATTTCGACATCAACACCTTGTGCACGTTGCATCTCAAAGGGGGAGCGGCAATTCGATTTCGGTTGGTGGCCTGTGGAGTCAGTTTTGCAGGAGTTCATAAAGCCCACCACCGCTGACACCCTTCTGCAATGCTCGAATTCCGTGCGCGAAGAGGCTCCGTTCTCGACCTGCGGGACTACACGCGCGGGGGAGGGAAGCCTTCCTGCGCGATTATTGGCCGGACCCCCCCATTCGCGATTTGGCTCGCTTTTGGCGACCTGCTGGCACCATTGGTGCCAGCAGGTAAAGTGCACGGGCATGCCAAAAATTTTGGCACAGAAAACATGGAAAAGGCCCGTTGGAGACCCCAAACTTCTCCTAATGAGTACTTACAAACATCCGAAATATTAACATAATTCTCCAATTTTCCTGTTGTGGTACAGCTAGACTTTTATACAAGCTTCAAGGCCTCACACAGTCACCTGAAGGTATTCCTTTTTTCATTTCAACAGTAATGTCTCTTCTTTGTGAGGCGCCTCCGTGACTTCAATAGTTGTTGTTGCCCGTATCATATGAAGATGGCTGATATAACAATTGGCTTTAATAAGATGAGGGCTTCCAAGTTTCACCTTGACATTGATTACAAGTTGTGTAGCTGTAGATGCGAGAGCGTTTGCTTATATATTAGAGTTGGAAGAGAAGTCGAAGGCGCTGTCATTTGTCAAGTCAAGCCACACACGTGCCGTCGCTCTACTCATATGTGGGAGGAGAGCCTATGCCCACAACTTCTGGACAATGAGCGGCATGAATTGAAGTGCGTGCAAGGTCGGTGGGCTTTGTGGATTTCATCTAGCTTATACTACTCTACAATGGAGAAGTGGATCCCAAAAACACCAAAGAGATGGAATGGAGGTGATTTGAAATGGTCACTGCCAGGAAGACTAAACAAGGTAGTTCAAAGAAGGTTGTGCAGCCTCAATACAAGCAGTTAACGCCGCAGGTTTCCTTGAGTAGGCTGCTTTGATAGTGCATGAGTTTGTTCGACATCAACACATGGCATGATGGCAAGATAGCCAGTTCAAGGATGGTTTGATTAAGTTGCAACATAAGAAAGTATTCTCACTCATAGACTTTGCCGAGAATTACTCCTTCAAAGGACATGATGAGATTCAGTTGATGCACTGATATAATTTCCAGATTACCATTCATGTCTATATCATGTACATGTATCAAAGACAAAAACTTCAATCTGCAGGATCTCAAGTCAAGACGTTTAAAGACAGACTACTTCTACTATGTCTCTGACAACCCCAAGCATGATTCCTTGTTTGTCCAATATTGCTTGAATCTCTATTGTAGCATGCAAAGGGAGTGAGGAGACGCATCATTTAGTTAGACGAGTGTGCCGCCCAAGTCAAAGGAGTTACTGCCTCATTCTACATAACAAGAGTGGAGAATTTATACCTTAAGTGTCGATTGCTTGCAAATTGTGCTTTTGCTTGCTTACAAATTGTGCTTCAAATTGAAGGGTTACACTTGCTATTGTGTTTTGATTAATACTTTGAATTCAGATTGATAGGTATCCTTCTCTAGCTGCCTCTGTGGACCTACCAGATGGATGTGCCATAGATTGGCATTTCTGAGGTACATGACACGGTAAGGGACCTCACAATAGTACACGTGGATGTCTAAAATATAGTATTGGAAAATAGCAACTACGTCGTGACAGCAAGAAGCTACATGGAGCAGCTGACATGGTTAACTACTTCAAGAAAGCAATGAATCAACCCAATGGAGCTTATCTAGCTGCAAGGCGACTAGTAGACCTTTAGTTCATTTTGATTGGCAAGATAGAGGTAAATGCCAAAAAACCACAATGGGGTGTGCAACAGTGAATGGCAGCCCAAGCATGCACTCTTTTTTGAAGTGTCGGCCTTCAAAATAATACGCTCCTACAGGTTTGAGACTTCCTATATTTTTGTTCCTTCTGTATTTACCTCGAAGGGTCTCTTGTGTGAATGCCGCATTTGTAAAGCCTTAGAAGGTTGTCACCCTTATGCCAACCTCAACGGATGAAGCAATACATGATGAGGAAGATTTGGATCAAGATTGGGTAGTTGAAGATGATAGTCACGAACTGACACTAACGTTGAATGTCAGTGATCACGTTGTACTATTGGCTGACCCAAATGATCCAAATTTGAAGGTCCAACTGAGTTCTTTGTGTTGCTATGCATGAAAGCGATATACGTTGTAGAAGAGGAAACTTTGAAGGATGCATGGGGTGACGTGGTCAAGAGATCATATGAAGTGGTTGAATGATTGTGTTACAAGCAGCATGATCTAAAGCCAAATTTCTACATATTATTGGATAGAGATGGCTTCGCTAGAATTTATTTACACTTAGTGTGTGCCTCATAATTTAGCATGAAGTTAGCAAAACACAAGCACTGTCCAAATGAGTCCTTTTGACCATTATGCTAAAATGGGACAATTTTGGAAATTTATAAAAAATATTCATTTAGAAAGTAGAATCTTCCAAAAATTTGCACAAATCAATTTCAAAGAACACTTAAATAGTATGTGTACCTTAATTCTATAATGGTGACATGAGAGTACTATTTGAAATTTCTATAGTTAAGATGTAATACAAGGGGCAGTCTTTATCTAGTGGGACGATCCTTTCTTTTGGACACCCCAATGGGGCTACACCCATGTACGGTTTAATAGTACGCACTATATAGCCTTAGCATTTGAAGTTGTTGGTATTAGATTCTTCCACCCCACTTGCAAATTAAGAATGTGTGCGATGCACAATGACACGTGGGTTCCAGATGAGAATTTCTCAGAACAAGGAGTTTGAAAACCAGTTTCCTCATATCTTGAGTGAAAACCAACTTGACAGTAAAACTGCGCCTGTGGATTCATGCCGATGATGATTGGCTTGACTGGAGCGAAATCTTCACCAAGTGGGGACCTCTGCCTCGTATCAGACAGGCGCTGATTCAGTACCGCATGAGCTTTCTCATGTTGCCTGTCTCTTGCTTCAAAATACGGCTGGACGCGCAAAATCAAGCGGCCGCAGAGGATCATCGTGACAGACTCGGGGATCATGATGTCCTTATGACTTAGAACCGATCAGCTCTGAAACCGGAATACGATCGAGATCCAAAAGGAATGTGAGAAGCAGCTCGAGTCCTTCGCAGCTGGCAGAGCAGGCAGAGTGACGCAACCACCGAACTGACCCTGGTACTTAATCTACACAGCGCTAGCACTTGGAACAGAGGAAGAAACAGAGTACACGAGGCGGATGTGAAGAACCAAGGTCAGGTGTGCAAGGATCGATTCATGCAGGCAGGCATTCTAGCAAACAGCCGATCTGATCCAGAGGTGAGCCAGCCGTACTGTACACAATAAGACGGCAGGTGATACAACTACAGTTCCCGAGTAATCTAAGGTGTTGTGCTACATCTTGCGTCACCTTCCTGCGCCACGAGCTCCATGTGACCGCTTGCAGAGTTTTCGGTTTCTTCTTTTCCTGTTTTCCCTCAGAATTAGTTTTAGGCGCAGATGACTACAGTATCTTCATGCTCTTCCAGAGTGGTTCCAGCTTCCAAGGTCCGAATGCGGACCTCATTACCACGTGGGTCGGCGCCCTCCCTCTGTGTTCGTCACGGGATTTGCCGCTGGTGGCCTCATCGTCCTCTTCAAAAAAATACAATATAAGAGTATCATTTCCTCGTAGCATCAAGTTTTGTGTGCTTGCAGATGGCCCAGCTTACTCATATCTAATTCCTAGGTTTGATCAGTAGATGAGCTCAATGGTCAAATTACAACTCTAGAAAGGAAGAAAAAACTGAACCAAGCCATTTGCTAAAACTCTAGCATTGGCAAAAAATAACGTCTGACGGTTAAATTATGATAAATTAAGTATCCTCAGTTGCTTCTCCGAGTTTGCTGTGTTCAAGTTGCATGTGTACATTTTGTAAAAAATTGTAATACAAGCGTGGTTGACCTGGACTGGGTTCAGTAACCAGTGTCAAGGAGAACCTCCTAGCAGCCAAATTGGTTCACGTTTACTAGATCACAAATCTCGTGAATCCTGTCAAGGCGTTGGCATAACCCGTTTAGGAATCTCCTTACCGACGGTAGACTATGTCCGGCTCCAAAGAATCGAACGTCACAATGGATTAAAGACAGCATGATCTGAATAGACAACGTCACAACGGTGAAGTTCTCCGGTAGAGATATATAAAATGAGTATAAGTCGGCTGCAATTGACCTGTTTGGTAGAGTTTGGATCGTGCGAGGTGCGATCTGCACCAGTGTGTCTCCGAATCAGCCGAGAGTACGGCTCATTCAGCGATTCGCTGTGCCGCGCTAATTGTGAACTTGGGCGTTGCCAAAGAAACCAAAGTATTCAAGGTTGGTTCCACTTATGTATGCGTCGTGCCTTGTCTGCCTCAGTGGTGGACCGAATGATTCCCATAGCTTCTGCGAGCACGGGGAATATAGGATCCCACACATCCAAAAATGCGAGGCAATCAGATCCGGGGCTATTTTCATGGCACTTGGTCTCGGCGTTGTTCCTGCGGAACCAGACAAGAGCAAGCTCCAAGCCTCTAGTGTTTGATGGATGTTTATCCTGCTGCCCTGCCACAACATGGGAGTATTGTGTGTGACACGATCATCATCGTCTGCCCTCCCACAATATCCTTCCGGCAGCTAGCGGTGGGCTCAGGTCTAGAACTATTTCTTCTGAATCTCTTTTCCATTGTTTTTCATTTTAATTTTATTTAATTTTATTCTTTTAAGAGAAACGAAACAGTATCTCGTTGTAAGAGAAACAGAAATACAGACCGGGTCAGCCACATTGGTTTTAAATTTTAAATAACGAAGTTTTAAGATTAGATGAAGTGTATTGGTTTAAAAATCAAATCTGAATCAATCTTGAGCCAGATTAATCCTAAAACGACAATTCCTTGCCTGATACCACACCCAAAATCTCTTTTAAACTCCATTTTAAGCACAATTATTTTTTTAATTAGCTTTAGCACTATTCTGAAGAAGTATAGATTTCTTTAACCCCTAAAGTTCCTTGACTATGTTTCACCAAAAAACACTCCAAAACTGCCATTTCCAATGTAAAAAGCATGAATGACTAAAAAACAATTTTTTTCTAATTCTAATTGTAAGATCTTCAACTAGATTATTCTGATAGACAGCTCAAAAAATTTCAATACAATCGACCGTAGAGATTAGAAGATTATAGCAATTGAAATTTGAAAACAAACTTTTTTGACAAGATTTTTGTCTAGGTTGACACACTCTAACTTTTTTTTTCTTAGGTTTTTTGCATTATAGATTGTGGAGGTTTTGATGCATGTCAAAGAAGACTAAGTTAGCTAATTTCATTTAAAAAATTACTCTCAAAAGTCAAGTGTAGCATGTTGAAAACAATATTTTTATTAAGTTGAATACACAATAATGCTAAATCTTTTTTTTTTTCTAGAAATTCCATAATTTAATAAAGTCCCAATCTAAATGGTCAATGTAAAGATTGATGTCCACCCTTTCACTGAAAAAAAGAAAAAACCTAATATAATATTTTTTCTAACTTTTATGAAGGAAAGAAGAAGTTTTTTTAGTACACTGCCCGAAACGATGAGAAAACTTTGATATTTTGTGGAGTGAACATTATGCACTCAAAGTCGTTTTTTTTTGGAAACCTCAAAGATGACATCATGAAGTATTTATAGAAATATTCTCAGAGGTAATTGGTATATTTAGCATGGCTGCCCGAATTGCCCATTGAGCAGCTTTTTCCACTTCGGGTACAATGACTATATGTCCAATTCAAAAAAAAATTAGATTCCCTCAAAGTTCTTGTTATGGCCTATATTCACAAAAAGTTTCAAAAAATCTTGACTTCAATTGAAGTCACAGGTACATGCCCGAATTCTAAAAAAGTCCATTCTAGGACTATGGTCCTTTAGGGGTTAAGGTGTTTGGTTTGGCATTTTAAAAATCCGATTTCATGCAATGGAGTATAAGATATGAGCATGATTCTCCCAAAATAAAACCAGGTCCAAGGTGTTGGGGTTGACGTTTAAGGGTTATAAACTTATATGGTGGGTTTTGCAATTTGTATTTTAAGGTTGAAGGTCCTAAAACCACCAACTTAAGGATTTTGAGCTTTTTTTGGCAGGGTTGTTTTTGGATTATATTTTATCCATGTAGAAAAGAAGTTTTTTCACAAAATACAAATTTTTTCAAATTTTTATTTCCAATATTCAAATAGATACAAATTTTCTAAGATAAAAGTACTTAATGATCTAAATCTGATATGTAGGTTTTCTTAAGTCCAAACAACGTTGAACTATCTCTAGTTCCTCAACTCATCAGAAAGTGTGAATCCCAATTATCGTAAACCCCAATCTTTACCATTAAAATGAAAAGTATCATGATTCATACAACTAAATTTGTGAGTCTAACTTAGTCAAACTTGTGAGTAACAACAATCCGAAACCGCCACTACATGTTCAAATTCCTTAGTGGGTTCATCATGTGGATTGTGTCATGCCTCGCTAAAAGGCGTGTCTCGCTCCGCTTGCTCCCGCATTGGCATCCTTCCTTTCTAGCGCGTTCTTGCTTCCGGTCCCGCGCAGTACTCTTGCTCAACTCTGTCGCCCTGCAACGATGTTGCAATGGCTCATCCCAGTCCATCTCCAAACAACCTCCTTCTTTTTGTGTTGATGTATTCTAGGAATGGCTTTGTGGGATTGTAAGAACTTGGAATTGTATTTGTGTAATGGGCCTCGTAGAATGTAGATTTACGACAAATTCAGAGAGAGAGATGAGGCCATTTGAGGGCAATGGGATAAAGAACTGCACATGGAGAGCTTGTGGTGGGGGAAGGAGGGTGGTAAGGTAGAGAGTACACGTCCGGCATGAAGGCGGAAAATTGCAATGATGGTGTGTGAAGGTTTTGGTCTTGGAAGGCGACCCCCTATGCAGAAGCCTTCCATGTCCACGACTCCCATGCCTGAAGCCCTTCCTCCCCATTTTGGCATACATCCATATTCTCGGGCAATAGTCAACTTGTGGTATAACTTTTTGGACACACTAATTAGGTTATTTTTATTTAAAACCTCCAAAGTTCGAGTAATTTGTTCATTTCGGTCAAATAAAAATACTCTAAAATTTAAAAAATGGAATTTTGCACCTCAATGGAATCAAATTGTATTTTTCCAAAGAGTTTATATTAAAAAATATATATTTTTGAATCCATTCATAGATGTATAAACAAATGCTGAATTTTGGGATTTACAAGTTGCATAGTGCACAATTCATTAAGTTTTTAATATTAAAATAAATTATTTTGTACTCTTCCGGGTTGATAAGATTTATTCCAATGGGTCATTACAACTTTCAGATCTAGAAGGATACCCGATGGACACTAGGGTGAATGGATCCCGGGTCAAACTTTATAAACCGGATGACGTTCGCGAGGACGCTCACGGGTGAAAAAGGGGTAATGTGGAAAGTGATTTCCACGGTTGGCACGCCGGAATACTAATTCCGGTAGAAAAATGATAAAAATTAAAAAAAATTGTGTTAGGAACACGGAAGTACTACTTAGATAAATGAAACAACCGGTTAAGACGGTTGGCTGAATAAATAAGAGAACCGGAAGGTCAGCCGGGTGAGATCCGGTCGCCTGAGTCCAAGGAGAGGGAGCACCGTCCATGTGACGGAACCCTGACACAGCGGACTTAAGGTAACCGCCGGAGGGTGCGATTCACGCGGGAAGATTGGCTGCGACCATTAAAGCGCCGCCGGCCGCGACCGTCCAATGATGAAAGGCTACGACCGTCCGTCATGATGAGCTATGAACGAGCGGGAAGGAGTGCAGGTATAAAAGAAGGAAGAGCAACCGTGCTCCACCTTTCTTTTGTCATTTTGTGGCGCGCTGGATCCTTGTGTTCCTCGGCGGAGTGCGCAGTTAGGGTTGTGACGGTAGGAGAGAGACGGTGAGACGGAAGTGTTTCCGTTAGTTGAGGGATTGTGGTGAGGATCGTGCGTGCAGGTGCTACCGGAGTGACAGTGAGGAGGACTTAGCAGGATGGGTAGAAAAGGGAAAGAGTCGGCGGAGGAGGGACAGTTGTTGAAGGTACAACGGGTCATGTCGTTGACGCCGGCAGACGACGGAGAATGGGAGCTCCTCCGGACCACCTTAGATGTCATGGGCTGTGCGTTACTATTGGACAAAACGTGGGGGTGGAAACATTCCCTTCCGGCACAGGAGATCCTCGTCAAGAACCCCGACAATCGAGGAACCATCCGGGGAGAACCGGAGCAGTGGACGGCACAAGACTGGAGGGATACGTACGGCTTCACCAACGTTGGGGAGGTCTCGGCACCGGAAGCCCGGGACTTTGTGTGGACTTATATCACGGGGTTCGGAGACAGGAGAGAGGGGTGGGACCTGGACGACATCAAGGATCCGAGAGCCCGGAGGGTAGTAGGGTTTATGAACCCTATTTTCCATCCGGAAAAGCCCAAACGGATCACCATCAAGTGGGCGTCTATTTTCCTCGGAGCAATGGACGGTGAGTTCTCCGTAGACTGGGGCCTTATGATAAAGACGATAGTCGACCGGCAGGTAGCCAACCTCCGGAAGACCAAGAAACAGGCCACCTACCTTCCGTCTTTCCTCGTCCACCTCTACCGTCACCAGGGGCTGTTGAATCCTAAGGAGATCGTGGAGTATGACGAACTGAAGAGCATGCAACGGTACGCTGAACCGGAAGAGGTGTCTGATCAGGACGATGATGATGATTGTATGGAGGTCTCCCCCACGCCGGTTAAGAGACCCCGTCCCAACCCGGAGAAGGGACAGCCGTCCGGATCACCTCGGACTCCCACCCCGACCAAGCAAAACCTGAACAAGGAAGTCTTCAAACCCACCGGACCACCGGAGCATACCGGGGACCCGTGCCAAGACTTAGTCAACCTTTCGGAGCAGGTGTCGGCGTATGCCCAGTTCCTACAGTCAACTAGGCAGCTGGAGGGCCGGTTGGCGAAGGAGGTAGTTTCCCTTACGGGCTCTAACCGGTTGGAAGAATGCCTGATTATCCTTCGCAAGCACCGGGACCTAGCCAGTCTACAGGCCAAGCACATTGACCAGATGGAGCAGTACCGGGAGAGGATCAACAAGCTCGAGCAGGAGGTACATGATGCCCAAAGGGACTTCAATGACGCCCGTGACCGGGCAGCCCATGCCATCCAGTCGGTTGTAGAGGTCAAGGCCACCTTAGCCCTTCTGGTGGATGTGGCCAATCAGTGCGCCGTCTACCAAGCCTTCTTGACCCGCCAACCGGATCCGGCTCGGAAGTTGATCGTGAAATTCATGCACGACCGGACGCAGGTGATGAGGGACACTTGGTTGCAGATGAGGCACTTCGTGGAGATCATCAGTGCCGGAAAGGACGGCCCGTCAAGACCACCAGAGCCACCGGCAGATCGAGAGGAGCCCAGACCATCGGCACCAACCAGGGGACCGGCACAGGTGCCACCTTCAGCCTCTCCGGTACAGTCGACCATCCGGCCAGTGCAACCGGAGTCAGGACAACCGTTGGAGGATCCTATCCCGGATACCTTGGACAGTTTGCACAATCCGCCCACCCTGGCTGGAATTGAGACTGTTAACCCCGGGAACATCTCTTTGGAACCGGACCAAGGCCCACCACCGGAAGACTTTGTTCCGGTACAGGGATCTCCGGAACATCTCCAGGTGGATCTCAGCGCAATTCCGGTGGCTGCACGATCTCCCTCCCCGGCGGTTCAAGCAGGACGAGCCTGGAAGGCCATCGACCAGCCGGCAGCTGATACCCCGGAAGAAGGCCCCTCGCTGAAGAAACTGAAGAAGGGAGCACAGAAGAAGGAACGGCCGGATGGAACCCGGCACAGCCCACGGTTCGATAAGAACAAGGAGTAGAAGTAGGATAAGGACCGGATAAAATGGCAGCGACTAACGATGGGGCTCAAGTGCACTCGGCTGTCAATCCGGATAGATAGCGGCAGTAACTAGGAATAGAAGGCGGCCACCGGTCCGGGATTCCCGGATCCGGAATTTTTGGATCTCGGTTGGCCACTTGGTTGCTTTAGGATCGATAGGTTTTAGTATTTATGGTGGACGTTTTTCCAAGGCCGGGGCCTTGTTTTGTACGCCGTTTTGTTGTTGCAATTGAGAATATACTTTTGGATTTGTTGTGTCGACCGGCTGACTGACGGGTCCGTTACCGTAATGGTTTGTTGGTACTATTGTCTTCAGTAGTGTTCCGGAGGAGTGTTGAACAGTAGGATAGTTTGGAGAACGCCCGGAGAGATTGGGAAGGTGTCAAGCGTCGAGTGTTGACAGTTTTCAGTCCCGGAAGGAGCCTAGAGGGGAGGAGAGACGTACTGCAGCAGGGCTGGTAGTCTTAAGGACACGGAGGGCCGTGTGTACACCGGGATCCGGAAACGGACCGGTCGCTTCCTATAGATGGGATAAAAGCCGGACCTCCTACTGCAAACCAATCCGGAAGGGAGATGATATAGTTAGGATACCGTACAACCGTAAGGTGATGTCGTTGTAGTATGATTTCCGTATCCATAACCGGCACTGAGTAGCTATCCGGACCGGTACCTAGCCATACGGAAGGAACTTTCCACTCTCCACTCTCCGGGTGGTAGATAGGAACAGTGGGGTGTCCAGCCACTTTAAGTCACGGGACGGTGGAGAATCCAGCCACTTGAAAGGATAGACGGATCAGTGGGAACCGGCCACTAGTCTAAAAAGCCGGAAAATAGGAACGAGGCAAAAACTACCGGACCAGGCCGACCGGTAGTGAGACGAAAGACGGTTGGATTAGGGTGGTGATTTCTGTTATGATCTAAAAGGAGGAAAACTATAGGTCTTCGTGGGAACGAACACGGAGTGGTTTACTTTGGAGAGCAATTAGTGTCAATTAAGTGCCTTCCGGAGGAATACGGTTACCACGTCGTGCTACAACAACGTCCATCTGTGAATTCATTTCCAATGTCCAGCTCACAGTTTAGGTCTTGGTAATCTTCATCTCTTCAGCTACTACACGGCCTCCCCCTCTTGTGAATGATAAACGGCACCTCAATGTTCATTATATTGTCAGCAATGATTTTTTTGGCATGGAATGTGTGCATTTTTGTCATAGAAGAGTCTAGAGTGTGCGTGGATTGGAATGTGAATGCATGACTTCAGTATCACTAGTAGAAAAGGGATGCACCTACACCAGGCAACTACACCGAAAACAGACTTTGGTGTTCATGATTTTTAGTAAGTGATTTCTGATTGGTGGAAGGCAGTTATTGGTGTAAACAGATTCTGAACAGTTAGCGCTAGACTCTATTACTGTTTGCCTAGGCGGAAATGGAGCCACCTGGCATGGGTGTGTCCCACTGGCACCTCAAGACTTTGGAGCAAAAAGTCCCATATGCATTGTTGTGCAAGGAGTCACTCCTCTAGTATATATAAACTCTCAGTCCCAAGTCTCCACACGCACACAAGTGGATGATGTTTGCAGTGCGAACCATCCCTTGACATAGACCATGTCTATCAACCTCAATCATCCAGCTATGTTACAAATCCAAATTTAAATTATATAAAAATGAACACTGTAGTCAGGTTAAACTGCAAAACAATTGCAGTGTTGTTTCACTTACTGTAACCAGCTGGATATGTTCTTTTACCTTCGAATTCAAATGCACACCACGTGATGGGCCAGGCGTTTGGCATAATAGTGGGGACCACCGCGGGTTCGACCCCTCCACTAGATAGTCCGCAAATAAGTGTGTCAAGTGCCGATTTATACCGAAATGAATTTCAACTACACCATTTTGAAAAGCCCAGATTAGGTCTGTTTTTGGTGTACATTTTAGTGTAGTTACACTCCTTTTCTACTAGTGTATGTACCAAATTGTGCGTACACCAACCACACACCGTGATGCCCAAATGGGGAAACCACATACTCTATTTTTCATATTCCACCTACAGACAAGTATTTTGAACAATATCTTTTACACTCCAAAACCAATTTAAGCTCCATTCATATTTTTATTTTTTGAAACAAATTGAAAATATCAATTGCAAGGGAAAAAAAGGGAACAAGCACCCTAGTCGAAGATCGGCCAAGAGAAGAACTTTGACACAGGACATAGACCAGACAGAGACTCAATGGACTCGGACCTAGCTAGCAGTAAGATTATAATTGTACACATCCCTAAACAGAGGGCGGTAAGTGTCAAGAGGCCCTGAGAGTGTCTATTGAACCTTTTCCTCAAGGGGAGAGTAAGAAGCAAAGACGCTATTGCTACACCATTGCTTGATGAAGTCAGCCTTGGATTTATCAGCCTTGGCCGGTTCCTTCCGAGCCCGCTTTTGCAGCTTCTGCCAGGCCATTCGACCGTAGTCCAAGATTCCAAGCCAAAATTTCTGGTATGTCTTATCATCGAGCCACACGATCCTGTTGAACACAACATTATTCGTGCAAAGCTAAATAGTCCAGAGGACTACCCCTCAAAGCGAAGCCCAAATAGAGCCAAGGCTTTTAAACTTACACAGCGCCATTCATACTGAAAATGCATGACACATAAAACCTCAGCACTTGGCAACCTAAACCAAGCACGAGATCCACAATTCACAAAATTTTGACATTGCATGTGGCGGTTCTGGAGAGAGCTACGTGTTACTTATGAAGGTGCTAGTGGTTTTAGGACATCCAACCTTCTATCTTTTTGTTCTTCTTCATATGAAAGTCTGCTCATAGTTACTTAGTTAGTATGCCAAGAATCCAAACATGTGAGGTTCATTGTATCTTGACTTAGTTGAGTTGATTTTGGAGTGGTTTTAAAGAAAAATCAAACAACACATGAACATGAACATTCAAAGCAGCGTAAGATAAATCTATTAAAATACAATAGTGTGGTTTTCTCCAAGAAGGTTGACTTCCCATTACAAGATGTAAAGGATATCAAATTCTCATACACAAAGTACAAATATTTGGCACTAAATTTCATAAAAATTGTTACAAGACAACCATTTTGCAAGTTATTGGGTTTTGGACTATATTGTCTTTGGTGTAAAAGTCTTAAATTTTACTCACAGAAAAAGTTTTATATGGAAAATGAAATTTGTATAAACATTTATATGATTCTTCACTGTAAAAGATTTATGAGATTCAAAACTTCATGAATGAAAAATTTATATTTATTGTGTACTTGTATAAGTGAAGTCTTGTTTCCATTAATCTTAAGTACAACAATTCTTGTGGACCTCTTTATCATCAGCATGGGTCTCAAATTGATAGTGGGAAGTTGACACTGGGCGAGCATGAAGCCCTGCATGGACTTTGGCATTGAAGTAATATGGAAGAGGGAATTGATGTTGGTGTTGTGGAGCAGTCATGCGTGCTTCATTGTCAAGAAGATGAAATGGGGTGAATGGTCCCTTTTTAGAGCCCATGTGAATGAAGGGGCAGTAACATTGTGGAAAAAGAGCTTCAACCAAGGTGAATATTTTGTTTGCTCTATCACCTTACTCATACACGACATTAACTAGGAGGTGTACCTTGATTTATACTTTAAATCTAGATGCTTGTATTCACATTATTTGTATTCATGTAGCTTTAATTAATAAAATGAACAAAGCAGATGAAAAAGGTGGGATGCTAAAGATAATGGTTTTTTCTTCATTATGTTTTCATCCTTCTCTCACTATTCTTTAAAGGTTGAAGTTCATCTTGTAATTCCTTTTTTGAGGCGATGAATGAAAAAACTCATAAATTCATTTGATTCTTTTTGCCAATTTTTACAACATCATGCAAAATTAATTATGTAATTGGAACATTTTTGTCAAAAACCTTTTTTGCAAAGACGATAAACAAAGTTTATAAGTAACATAGAATGTAACATTTTAATAAATATTACATCAATGTTTTTGGTATTAAAAACCCTATTCTATTACTCTCCAATCACTGAACATTCTTTAGGAGTTGGAGTTGGTTGTTTTCAAAGTAACAACACCTTAAACCTTGAATTTATAAAAATATTGGAATCACATAATCATCTAAAATTCAACTATAATATAAAGAAGAAAATATACTTATTGGTATGGAATTATATAGTAAAAATACATTGACAGATGAAAGAATTGATGGTGTTTTTTCTAATAAAATTTTATGCGTTCACCATTAAATGCCTATTCAATCTTCTTAGATTCTAATTTCAACCATGTCCTTTCAAGATCATATTCAATACTTAAAATTGTTTTAGAATATATATATATATATATATATATATATATATATATATATATATTTATATTTATATTTATATATGAGACATAGGAGTTAACATGCAGATTGAAATAGGTTCAACATTATTTAATGTTTATTTTCTTTCAGACAAACAGACAAGGAAATAACATGCCATGATACCTTCTGCCACTCATATCTCAGGACTAACTTACATACAATATTATTTACTGTTACGTGTCCCTTGAGGCTTATTATCCGTAGTCCTTAGCAAAGGTACCCATCACAAGGAATAGCAGGCTCTCCCGGTCATGCAGATAAAATATAAAACTATCGAATTCCTTATGTTGTGATACATGATAACTTGGGAATTGCAGACACAGTTCAGATCTGCTGAAGGATCGTAATTAGTGAAAGACAAGCCTGCTATGTGTACCTGATTGAGTCAGGTGGCTCGATTGCAATCTCTGGCACAGATCATACTTGCCTGCAGGCAGGCGAACAAAGAATAACCAGAGTACCTGAGTAGTACCACACCCAATGTTAAAACCAACAGATGGGTTAAACCGAAGCGAGCCGTAGCACAAGTACTGTAAAATTAGCTGGCAAAACATGCCTGCGCTGGAGGACTCACAGCACTTCCATTGCCTTGGAACCCTGGATTTGATTGCAAGCAGAGCTGTAGTCATACACTGTCAGCGGCTGTCAAAGTTCTGGAAAAACAAGGCGGAGGTGACAAGTATAACGACCCATCTCCATATGAACCAGGTGAATCTAGAAGGACCAGAATATGATCAATTTGTGTCATAAGAGGTCAGTAGCCGAGTCAGTGCCTCATGCTAATTGTTCAGATGATTATTTCCATTTACCAAGTAACCAAGCTGCGGTGGCATTTCAGCAACATCCGAATTCTGATGTTGACCACTGTGGTCATCAAACTTGAGGTCAATTATCTGACATGCTTGTACTATCATTCGATTGCTCAAGAAGGACAATATTACCTACACAACTGCTGGATGAGTTGACGTACGAAGCAATTTGAGCAACTATGTAACACCTTTTGATAACCTTTGAGAATTTTAACCCCTAAACGCCTAAACGACCAAAAACTGGTCGTTTTCATTTTTCCAAGTTCCAAAACTGTCATCCAAATGACAATTTTTCATCCATTTTTTTTTTACGTGGTAAAGTTGAGAGAGATCTATCTAACCTCATTAAAAAATTCTCAAAATAATAATTTCATGAATTTTGATGCCTCTTTAAAGTCAAAAAGATCAATACCGTGTGTGTATTCAAAAATTCCTTGATACAGACAGCTGAAACATAATTTTGACTATCGGGATGATATTTTTTGCAGTTGAGGTAAACCAATGAAATGTAGTTTGGCAAATCTGTTTTCCAGTCCAATTTAAAATTTTGAAAAATACCTAAAACTGAGTGATTTATAGCTCGTATAAGATGAAGGGGTATAACCGTGGCTACTTCTTGATTTTCCACGGTTTTAGGTTTTTTCATCATATTTTTTATTTAAAACATAATTTTTGAGCACGGTAACTAATATAAGGTTTTTGGTTGTCATATTCATCTATGGTAAATATTTCATAATTTTTTAGTATAACCTATATTTGATATGAATTTTCTTTGTTTGTTTTGATTTGAAAATTTATATTAATTACATTTTGAAACATTTAATTTTGATAAAATTATTTCTTGTAGATAACATGTGTATCTAGCTAAGAAAAGTTTAAAATTCATATTTTACATTATTTATAGTAGCAGAATAGAGCATCCAAAGTCAAAGTCTATTTCCGTGGTCATAGGCTCAGGCATTTGGGGGTTAACCCCTAAAGCGTCATATCAACAAAAACGTGTTGATTTAAGTCCAGTCAAGCTCTCCATAAGTCAATTTTCACAAAATGAAGATGTAATTCTGTTTTCTAACAAGACCATTCATGCTTCACAATTCATCATACTTTAGGAGATATTTGCAGTTAAAATAGGAAAACACTATTGGGGCATATTGAAATTTGCCCAAAACTGCAGCATATGCTCAAAATCTGCCCACAATTAATTAGATCACAGAAACTTCAAAAATTCACCAAAATTTGAGATTTTATATTTTTTCAAGTTTTTTTTTGTACATGTATATAAAATTTGAAGGCATGATCTGATTGCTTAGATTTTCAATCTAATATTTTTCCATATGCCTTTTTCACTATAATAAAGCCGCCTTTGTTTTTGAATTTCAGCAGACCTCCTTATGAAAAGCAAGCATTTCTTTAGATTTCATAGGTCATATGAGGGAAACAAGTGCATGGACAAATTCCTAATCCATCTAGGAACGATAATTTGAAGAGCCCCACGTCAAATTTACTTTTGAAATTGATCTTTTTGCTCACAAAACCCTTGAAATCCATTTTGCAAGAAGGAGAGAATTTTTTTTTCTTCCAACTTTGAACATTATGATCTCACCAACGGTAAGGAGTTTGAATCTAAGATTTTGATTTCATATACATGTACAAGTAAGGTAGTAGATTCTACGGTTATTCCCCCCAAAATACATCAAAACTTAAAAAGTTACACCTTGTATTGAAAAACTCGAGTTTTGAGGGTTTTTGGTAGTTTTGAGGCTTTTAAAGTTTAGAGGTTAACCTCTAAAGGATTAAGTGTTTGTTTCATAAGCTGGGAAGGATGGAATGACGGCAAAACTTGTTTTTCTTGAGTTTAGAGACCACCAAGCTCTTACACACCAAATATAGTGAGACCACCAAGTTCTTCCTTGTCTCCCCAACTATTTGAAGAAAAAAATAATAATACAATAAAGCAAAACTTTTGGTATCTAAGTCAAATACCGGATGCCTTCACAAATAACTCTATTTTTTTATGGGACATTTTTTTGGGAACACAAATGAAGGAACTTCATTGCAGAGAGAAATCAGTGGGAACTTTTGGAAGTGAAGCTATGAGCTCTAAGCAGTGAAGATAAGCAGGGCCCAGGCTCTAGCATAGCAGCACCAGCGTTTTTTTTTACTGGCTAATATTCGCCATTGCCCGACCCCTCTCAGGTGCAGGCGAATACCCTGGGGGGATGAACCAGGGTATCTGCACCTGGGGGGCTATAACGTAACGTCGGAGGGGACTAGGCGAGACACTTAAGTGCCCCGACACTCTCCATCGTGGGCCGCCTTGGAGATCGCGCTGGGTCACGTCGCGCCGGATTCTGCTTTCCCCCACTCTCCATGTCGCCTCATCTCTCCCAAATATAATCAGAAGGAGCCAAGTTTCTCCTACATTCTCGGATCTTCTTGCCTGCATTTTGCTCGTTGCTCCCGTTTAGCATTGCCATCTCCGAGTTGGGCATTGCTGCTTGGCGCCACCTGCATGTTAGCCTGGATTGTTATAGTTTCCGCAGGCTTTTGCAGTGGGTGTTTGCTGAATTGGGATCGAGGGAAGCGAATTAGCAATTGGAGGCTGAGTATATGAGAGCGCAGCATGGAGGGAGTTCCTCACCTTCCTCATAGGGTTCTGGGTTTTTTGGTGGATTGTTATTGGGTTTTGCATGCGGTTTCTGGCTTGTGTTGTGCGGGCTGGGTGTTGGAGACGGGGATGAGCTTCAGGGTTGTATTGTGCGGGCTGGGAGTTGGAGACGGGAATTGTTTGAGCACTTTATTTGTTGGTTAATGCGAGTTCAGTTGTTGGTTTAACATAACGCCGAAGGTTCACAAGATACAGGCCCCCCTCCGTAAATATCTTTACGGGGGGCGCGCCCCACCTGAGGCTGTAGAGACTTATGCACCGTTCAATTTTGCACAAGTGAAGGAGGAGCTCGGTTTGGCAGAGCTGCAGGTGGACTCCGACTGCAATGTGGATGAGGAACGCTCTACTCCAAGGAAACCGAAACTGCAAGATTGTGTGGTGGTGGGCGAATTGACTGTGATGGAGGCTGAGGCGAGGAGAAAGAGACGGAAGAACTATGGTGCAGAGAGACATTTTCAAGACTCCTGGGCCGCGAAACTCCCTTGGGCGGAGAGTGTCATGGGCGTGGGTGGGACAATTACTCAAGTCAGATGTAAAATCTGCACAGACATAGAGGGTCGGGAGAAGCTCTTGGTGCCCAAGATTGATGGGCTCTTCAAGCACGCGGGTCGCAGACGTGCGATGGTGGACATGGGTAAAGTCAAGCGAGGTGAGTACTACTACTTGAGTCAGAAACTCAGAATCAGCACATAAAAAACGAAAGAGTCTGGTTTGCTAAAGGAGGGCAAACAGTCATCACTAAGGTCCTCGCTGGAGTCACAAAGGAGAGACGTCGGAAGGGTGTTCAAATGAAATGTTGTTTGCATATTTTGATGCATGGGAGGCCAATGGGCGAATATTCCGCCATACAAAATCTGCTTGCTTCCCTGATTGTACCAGACATACCGCGTAAGCACTGGAGTCAAGGGGCGGGGTGGGACTTCGCAATCGCAATGGCTCAGGTTTGTTCCGATTAGTTGAAGAGAGGAGTTGCCAATGCTCTGTATATCTCTGCCTCGGCAGATGAGGTCACCTCTGTAGACAACCAACAGTGGCTCTCGATTCACGTGTATTATTCAGTCAATTACTCTCGTGAGTCTCACTTGATCTGCATTCGCACGGTTGAATGTGATGCCAATGCAGCCAATCTCACAGAGATGATTCTTGACCAGCTCGGGTGGCATGGGGGGATTTCGGGAATTGAATTGGCACAGAAATTGATCTGCTTTGGGGCAGATGGTGCCGTTGTATTCCAAGGCAGTCGCAGTGGTGTGATTTTGAGATTAAAATCTACCTACTCTCCTTATGTCATCGGAGTTCATGATTTTGCTCACAGAACTAATCTTGCGGTGGAGGCTCTCTCAGGGTTACCCTTTGTTTAGAAGCTTGAGAGGTTGTGCAAAAACTTGCACCTCTATTTCACGGGATCCCCCAAGCGCCATTTGGCATTGCTTAAACTTGCTGAGATTGTGGAGACAGAGGGGCTGAATATTTTAAAGCAAGTGCAGACCCGTTGGATCTCACTTTTGGAGCCCCTCAAACGGATTCAAGGCGAGTACAAGGCCCTAATTGCAAAATTTGGAGAGGACGCTCCTAAGGAGCATGCTGCGAAGGCTAATCTGTCACGTCTCCTTGATGTGACCACTCTGTTCGCCCTCCCCTGTATCCTCCCCTTGCTAGAGTCTATACAGTCCTTGATAAAATTTGCTCAGTCCCGTCACGTGTTCGTTTCTGATTTTATTGCCGTTGTGAAAATCTGCCAGCATGAAATCTTCGAAATGTATGTGGATAGTGGGACCCAATTTTCGGTGGCTCATTTTGAGCTGTTTCATGACGTTGTTTCAGATCACAGTCACACCATTCAGCAGGAATGGGTGACTGATCTCAACGATGGAAACGAGACGCTGGCTTTTCGTATCAACGACCACACACATGCGGCACATTATATGGACCCTGTTTCAGGTCTTTCTTGCCTTGTATCTCGGAGTGACTTCGATGCAATCCTGATTTCGGTGAAGGGCCAGTGTACCGCAGCCGCGGAGATGTTGATTTCTCAATTGGAGAAGAGATTTCCCGATTCTGAGATTATGGAGGCTTTGGGAATAATTTTCCCCCAGTACTGGTTACAGGACAACTTACAAGTGTGACGAGCTCTTTCGTCGTCACTTGGAGGTTATTAAATCGTGGTTTTGTACCATGCGCTCCATAGGCAATGTTGCTCATGAGAATTTCAAGCAGGTCACCCTGCCTTTGGACTGGCACCTTCTATCGTTGCAGTAGTGTTTATTCAAACTGACCATGAAGGGGAACGCAAAAAAGTCCATGGAACCTCCCCACGACGTGAACCTTGTTACGAGACTATGGCAACGTTTGAGCTGCAATGCCTTGCTTTCAAACAAACTGTCTGAATATATGAATTTGGCTAACATCGCTGTGACCGCTGTGCTGGGTTCATGCGAGGATGAGCGAACTTTTTCGACACTAAGCTTTGTAAAAAGCAAGATTCGGAACCGGCTTGGAGGGAACCTTGACACTGCCATACGTCTTTTTTCTCAGACCTGGTATGATCTTGAGTCGTTTCTCTACGCCGTAGCATTCGACCACTGGAGAGAAGCGAGGGAGAGGCATGGGAAGGCCTTCTGAGCGTATTAAGCTCTTCTGTCTCCATAAACTTTGCAAGCTTGTTGTGCTGAATTGTTTGGGAATTTTACCATAAATTTTACTAACTTGGTGGGGGTCGGTGGGATTAGACACTGCGTTTGGGCAGGCTCTTCGGAGCGGGGTTCAACTCCCCTGTCTAATTGGTTTCAGTTTTTGTGTTTTAGTCGTCACTTGTACTTGTATTATTTTCCATGTGATTTGTTAGCCAAATCTTTGTGTTTGGTTAAAATGAAGAAGCCAAATATTCGGTTATTCGTAAAAGGAGGAAGCCAAAACTGCATCTTGAAATGTGTATAGTTTGCCAGTACTTGGATTCTCCAAAAATCTCAGAGTCGCCAATCTAAACCCCCCCATACATTAAACTATAGACACTCCCCATGTCTAATATTCTGTTCTGAGCCAATTACCCTCCTTACGCACATTATGATTCGACAGTCTGGCAGTCACTGTAAAAAATACCATGCCTTTCGCTCACCCTCCCATATGAGGGAAAAAAAACGCTCTGCAGCACAATCCGGGGAGTTTTTTGGATTAACCGGATATTAACCTACACTTTTAGAAACCAACCGGATTTAGGGGAAAAAATTCGGCTAAGCCTTTAGAAAATGGAGAATATTCTCCAATTTTCCCTTGAAATGATCGGATATTTTCCTACGATTTTGAAATCAATTCGGCAATTCTCAATTTCAACCGGCTAGGTCGTAACTAAATGCCGGTACTCCCCGTTCATTGCTCTGCAGCACTTGTCTTGAGGCTAAATTGCAACCCAGCCGCCACATCACTTAAAATACCGTTTATCATGGCGGGCAGTCCACGCCCTTGTCTGCCAATATTAAGAGGCCACTTTTCAGGCTCTAATTTGCATTTTACATGTCAGGAATTAGCACTGAACATCGCCGAACTGAGGATCTCCATGTGACTGTGAACAGTAAAGTAAACCCATACAGTTGTGCATGCAACTTCCCTTCTTACCCAACTGTGAAAAGTAAACTTCCCAACTTGTTTTCTACTTCCATAGACAAAGATTCATAGACGCTTATATCACATGATTGCTACCTCCTGATGCTCTAACATTCTGGATCAAGAGCAGTTTATCGCCACTGAGTTGCATGGTGAATGTCAAGTTAGTTACAACAAGTGGGTGTTGACATTGGGAAATTCTGTTAGTTTAGATAAGAAAACGATAAGAGACAACATCATGGAGTACTATCAATAAGCTATAGAGTTGAAACTGCATGATGAAGTTTTGGCGTATGAGACAAACGCTAGAGAAAAAGGATCACACTGATCGCCACCCACTCGGTTCTAGAAATAGTGGAATGAACACCCCAGAGGGCGGCAGTCGTTTACAATGTCGGCTATTTAATAGACGAACCAAAATTAGAGTAAGAGCATTATTTCAATATCATGCACATTAATTACATAATATTTTGATAAACAATTGCTGTAGTATACTACTGCTTGATAATGCTTACAGCAAGTCGAAATGTGATCAAAAATCGATATAGTCAAAGTGTTTGACATACTTCCAAGTTTCAACTGAGGTGAGAAGAGAAAGAGGACAGGGTGGGACACAAAATATGATAATTGAATGGAACCACACTCGTTGAAGGGCTTATTAACTTGCCTCTTCAATTAAGCGTTTTGCATTAAACGCAGTGGCAGCAGGTTACAACGTAGGAGCATTACTTCGGTTGCATCCATAAATCGAAGGTTTTTAAGTGGTACCAGGTGGTGGCAGCCGAAATGGGAAGGATCAAAAATTGTCAAGAGCTCTCATGTAGTTAAACTACCTCAAAACGTAAGGTTTATGTGTGCAACTCTCATGGTCTACCGCCGACCAATGCGATCGATATAAAGTAGTATAGCAGGGGGATGTCGCGCGCCTGTCATGTTGCAAAAAAGTAAGGGAAAAGGAAAAACTAAAATCCCGATGAATCGACTCAAACTCGGCAAAATTTGCAGACTATAGTCAAGACCCTTCCACTCTCAGTCTATACATCCGCATGTTGGTAAATAATCCGTGGGTTGGTCGCTAGCTTATGAATGTCGTGTAGCCCAAAAAATTGTCTTACTCGATCCGAAGATGTGTTGTTGCATTCCTGCCTCACTCTAGCTCCATCACACCACACTGATCAGACGACGAGAAGCGACTGATTGCAAAGGGTTCACCATCTCCGACGACAGCTTCAAAACCTCGGTCAAGTCTACGAACGTCGACGGAGCCGCAGTCCATTCGAAGTTATGCAACAGCTGCGCTACCCACAACTGCACCGTCGCAAGGCCAAGCGCACGACCGGGGCATACACGGCGACCAGCTCCAAATGGTGCCAGACGAAGATCGTTCCCTCGAACATCAATGTCCTGGCCCCCTGCCGACGGCAAAAACCGCTCAGGATTGAACACGTCCGGGTTTGCCCACACCTGGGGGTCGTGCGTGATAGCCCACATGTTCACCATGGCAGTGGTGCCCGCAGGAATGGTGTGTCCAGCGACACAGACATCTTGGGTGGAGAGACGCGCCCAGGAGAGGAGAGGGCCGGGCGGGTGATGACGCAGGGTTTCCTTGATCACTGCCTGAAGGTAGGGCAACCTAGAAAGCTCGCTCTCGAAGGAGGTGATGCAAGTGGTGACATTACGGCCAAATACGGAGTCGAGCTCGTGTTGCACTTTCCGTTGAATCTCAGGGTGAAGCACCATCTCCGCCATAATCCACTCCGTCAGTATGGCAGTCGTGTCAGTGCCGCGGAAAATCATTTCCTGCAAAATGAGAAGAACGCCGGTGCATTGATTAAACTATGGTTATGTTTAGGTCCTCAGGGGACAAGTGATGAGTTGTAACCCTAAAATTGATTACGGATATCTAGGACAGGTTGCTACAGTCAAATCGGATTATTCCACTTGCAAAAAGAAGAGGAATCACATGGAAGTAGTGATGGTGATGGGCTTACCCAGAGTACGGCGATCATATCCTCGTCAGCGAGCTTCTCGTCGCCGCCCAAACCAAGCAACACGTCGACGAAGTCCGTTTCGTAGGACTCGCCTGACTGCGCAGCTTCGTTGCGTCTCTCGCGGTGCTCATCGATGATTTTCTGCACAAAAGCTGTGACTCGCGGTACGAGCTCCGCGCAGCGCTGATGAATCCGCTGCGCGTCGAAACACTTGAGGGCTGGGAGGTGATCGGCCCAGTTGAAGGCCCCGAGCAATTCAAATCCCTCTCGGACCATAGCGTTGAGATGTTCGGCTTCCTCGGACCCCGACGCGAAGTCATAACGGCGCCCAAAGACGCTGGCCATGATATTGTTCAAAGAAGCTCGTTGCAAGTGGTCACGAACCTGCACACTTCCTGACGTCACAACGTCACTCTCGATGGCATTGCGCATGCGCTCGACCTCGGCCAGTCGCGCCTTCTCGTGCGCCGCAATGCGCTTGGGTGCGAACAAGTGGTTGGCCGCGATTCTTCTCAAGCTGCGCCAGTAGTCACCATGAGGGGCAAACCCAATGGCGCGTCCGAAGAGCAGCTGCTGGGCCGACTGCTTCAGTGGACGATCTGCAAATGCCGAGCTGTGCAGAATCTCCCGCGCAGTATCAGGCTGACTGGCAATCACGACCCGCGTCTCACCAAAACTGAGCGCCATCAACCCAGTCGCCTTGTACCTCACCGCGAGCTCCGCCAGGCGCCTGTGCGCGAGCCCACCCATCTCCATCAAACTACCGATCACCGGATAACCTCTCGGACCAGGAATGGTCTTCGGACCCCTCACCCGACCCCACGACGACCCCCCGGGCGCAGCCCAGCACACCAACAAACCACAAGCACTTATCACACCCAACACCAACAAGATCAACAACCCATTCACGTTCGTATACCCCAACGCCTCCTCTATCGACGATCTCCCTTGCTTCACTAGCATCGGCACCGCCAAAAACCACCATCCTCCCACCTGACCCCCAGCTGAATCCATCTCACCACACACAACCACCTCTTCTCTCACGATACAACCTCTAAAACTCCTGTATCATGAATACAGAAACAAACTCCCGCACTCACTCACTCACTAGCTTCTCTCCCCGTAATTGTTCCAACAATCTCCAACTGGTCGATGATCTAGACACCTTAAACTCTGCAGCTAGATGTCTAGATAACAAGAGAATGTGAACTCTACCGACCACCGCCAGTCGAGTAGATTGGCTCAGGAGTGATAACACTAGACGTGATAGGACAAGTGAGAAGACAAGTGAGGAGAGATCACAGCGAGGTGAGACTAGTCAAGTGGATCGATATCGATGATCGATGATCGATACATGTGCAGGAAGTCGGAAGCGGCGAGAGGGAAGAGGATTGGATTGGAATGAGAATGAAGGTGAGGGAGGGAGGGGAATGAGGAGTGATGGAGAGATGGAGAGACGAGGGACGCTTTTAGAGTGTTCTGTTGCGCTTCCAGAGCAGCTGATTATAGTACTTGGCGAGTCTCCAAGGCGGCGGAGGCAGCGACGTCCTTAGAATACCATAACTTAAATCAAACTGCTCGCTCTGACTGCGTTGCCTTCGTTTTGATGCCGCCGCAGTGCCGCAGGGATGCACAGTACTCAGTGATGCAGTCTGTCTGTGCTCTGGACCATGTCCACAGTTGCTTGCTGCCTGGCATGATCTCCGGCGTGGAATTTCGTTTTTGTTTTCTTAAAATTCTTTTGTTTCTGAGATAATATAAGTTATTGCTCTCTTTCTCTAAGTTTTTATATTGCGGTGTTGGAGAGCGTGGGTTTTATGACATAAATTACTTACTCGGAGAAAATTACTGTAGAGTGGAGTGGGTACTGTCATCCCAGTAACCTAGATACTTCTATTTGCGGTCTTGTAAGGAAAATAATCTTAGGTGATTGACTTTAATGGAATGGGTTGTGTGATGGAAACAATCAAATCTGATTTACATTCGAAAAGACCTGCCTGACGGAAAACCCCCCTGCGTACAGGTCTTCACCCGTTGCTGCTCCAAAAAATATTTTTAAAATAAATAAAATCTGATTTTCATTAATTGACACTCTCTTTGTTCTCCTTCTTACTATTCAATTTGTTTTCTTTGAACCAAGTATATTTTATGATGAATCCTTTATTTTCTGAAGGCCCATGACCTTTTTCAAGGAAAAAAACATCATTGCTTTTGATGTGCCATAGGTATAAACTGAAGTGATAAATGAAAATCTCAACTGTACAATCTTGTAGTATATATGTTGTAAATGACGTGGATCAAATTCGGATTCATTTGGCCATATATTGCAAGATTGTATTGTTTTATTCTTGAAATAGGATTCTAAAATATACCTATCAACACATTAGGTGAATTTTTTTTTCAAAACTACTCATTGCAAATGAAAAAAAAATCAAACTTTGAAGTTGTTTGAAATCATTATATAAACACATTGGTACCAAAAAAACTCTTGAAAATTTTTGGTGTGCCCTAAACTGGCCTTGTCAAAACGTAGCCCAAAAAGTGACCTATTTGATCTGAAAACAAAAAGTATCGAAAACAGACACTCGCTCTTAAATGCTTAAACATTCATTACAACTTGGATTGAGATGAAAATACTACCATAATAACGAGACTTCAAGAGGAAACTATTCCAATAATGTTTATTGAGAACGGACATTGGATGAAGGATTAACAAGCCCCCCAAGTTGTAGCCATCAAAATGCACAAAACCTGTCCAAAATTAAAACGCATGTTTTCAAATAATTCCCAAAAATTCACTACATTTTGGATTGATCTTGATTTTTTACTACACAAACTAGACATCATGAGGAGAGTTTTCTAGAATTTCAATCAAATCAAACAATGTATACAAAAGTTGGAGTTCTTCAAAGGTGAAAGTACTTCAAAAATTGTCCAAACAAAAGACGTCGAGGCAGTTAGGGGTTAAATTTCTTGACATTTTTGTGAAAATTTATCATAGAATTATCATTATTTGGGAAAAAATTACAATTAAAATAACAAAAAATAGAATCTTATTCAATACTACTAAAAAAGATATGTGAATTTTTCAAGAGAATTTTTTCACAACATAGATTGAAAGATCATAGGAATTATTTCTATTTTTGCCTCACAAGAGTAATCTGCTTTTTACTGATGATCTTGGTATGAAAATTTTACACAATTGATGGTTTGTATCCTTGAAAATAAAAGATCTTTGTCATAAGGATTATAATCTTAGATGTAGGACAGTGTTGTAATGGATGGTGGTCCAAAGTATTCATAAAATTTATTGTATATTATAATATATACTATAAAGAAATAGTGTATATTTGTCCCTTTGTTCATGCGTTAGTCACAAACAAATTCCACAAAATACCTTGAATAAAACCTTATTTATGTGTCTTTTCAAAATATTCTCTATAGTTTTTATTCCTTGAATGGTTATTTGTTTATTTTTATATAAATTCTTCAATCATTTTCAATGCATTTTTTAACAAATCTTCTTATTACATGTTTTTATATATCTTCACACAATGCACATTATGAATGCATTCATAATTTCTTTCTAAAAATCGTGAAAATTAAATAACTTCTTGGAAATTTTACATATTTCTAGAATGTAAAATATAAACCTAACACTATTAGTCAAGTATCATCAAGTGAAGAAATATATTGACAAATGTTATATATAATTATGTGTATGTTTTCACAAAATATACATTTTAATATGCATTGTTTTTTTCATTTTTTTAAAAAAATACAAAATTATTTATATCAAATAAAATAGAACTAAAATTTTATAATTATAGTATGATGTTAATAACTTGGAATACTTGATTACCTTATCTGTAGAAAAATACTTGAATAGAATGAATGTACGAGTTTTTCTTAAGATGTTGTTTTATAATGGTTTATAGAAATGAGTTGCCCATTTGTTTCACATGATTCCAAATTCCAATGTGCGGATAGAAATTATTTAGTTTCAAAATAATACCTACTCATCAAAAATAAGGTAATAACTCAATTCTTAAACTACACAAACACTTGTGTAATTGCATATTTCACTTGATTTTGAAACTCATACCATGGAAGAAAATTGTTGGACAAACTAATTTTTATTTTATAGAATTAAAGCTAAAAAGATTAATTGTATATAATGCAAATGAATTTTTTTAAAGCAATTTCAGTGCAAAATGTTAAGTATGTTACACGATAGACTTGAATAAATTATTTTTTAGTGCAACAAGATGTATTGCAAAGCGACCATCATTGCTGTATTCAATGGCACCAGTTGTTAAGGCTGACGGAGCACATCAAAATGTACAATCATGGGTTTTGTGAAAGAAACTGCAAGTTTGTGCCAAAAACCTCGCGAAGCAATCAGAAGATGGTAAATTGAAACTAAACAGAGCCTGGTTGAAACAAGAAAAGTATGGCAAGTGCTTGCTGGGGTTTTTGAGATGATAATTGTTCTTATCTGTTACATTTAATGTGATTCAAATGTCTACTGTTAATATACATGAAGCCCATCAGTGGTTAAGTTAGTGGCTGCACCATAGCAATACAATATGTAGCTGATAGTATGATAGTACACACTCACACCCCCATTTTGCATGACTTTTCATGTGGACTATGTTCAATGGGTACTAGATAGAACTACCTGTATATGTGCCTTTAATCCTTAACCCCTAAAGGAAGGAGGGGTTTTTCCACAGTTTTTCAGTACCTACCGTGCCATTCTTGTATCTTCCAAAGTGAGACAAATTTGAGAATCACCATAAGCAATTTATCTGTAAGATCTTTGAAAATAGTGGGTTACCAAAATCTGTACAAAATTTTGGGTTTAGAGAAGCATCGGATTGGGAGATAATAACGTGTGAAGTTTGGAACATTAGTGAATTTCTGAAATACTAACAGTGAGTTTCCGAGTTTGACTAAAAAATTGCTACTTCAAAAATTTATAAAAACTTGGCAACTAAAAGCTAATTCTCTTTTCTAATATGTTAGGAACATGCATAGTTTTTTTAAGATTTTTTCCAAATTACCTATTTGGAGAAAATGTGTTTGACATAAGTGTCACTCTGAATTTTATTTTTTTCAACATGGCATTTTTTGGCAAGTTTTAACTTAGGGTTTCTGATAAATCCAAAACAATGAAGTTATAAAGTAGTGGTCATACAAGCATTCCCCAAAAAAAAATGCTAAAAAAAAAAAAATCCCTCAAATAGAGTTCTTCATTTCAATGCACAATGTGCTCAAAGTGCAGTTAAAACATTTTCAGTGTAGAAACACTAACTTCACTATAGAAACACTAACTTCATCGTAGAAACATAGGATCGACTCATGTTCTTTCTTTTTTCTAAAATCAGGGTTTCACTTTTTCACTCAAATTTTAGCGTATTATTATTGCCAACTTGATTCTAAAGAGGTTAGGAACATAAAACACTCAAATCCGACCCTTCTAGGGCATTTTATTGGGTTTTCAATTTCTGGCGCAACCCAAAAGTGGTTGCTTCGTCCTTTAGGGGTTATGTGTGTACAATAAAGATCCATGGGTACAATAAATATGTGGTAATATATTTGGCATTTGCTACCAACAAGAAGCTCTAAATTGGGGTTTCAATGGCTCGTAAGAACTACAACAAAAATATGTTATGATGTTTAGGGGTTTGTAGTATGTGTTAATGGACTAACTATTGTAAAACACATAGTTGGTACATTGTATAGATTTTGTAAAACATAAGTTTAGGTTTTGATGATTAATATTAAACCGGTAATTGTTGCAGCGTCCAAGTCATAGAGGTTTGACCATGAAGATCCAATTTTCCTTCATGGCCTGTCTCATTGCAATGAAATATGTTGGATTTGATTCTAATTTAACCCCTAAACTCCCAGGCGACCGAAATGTGGTCGCGGCCTATTTTGGGCAGTCAATTGTGAATTCACATTTAGTGGTAAAATCTCCAAATTTTGTGTGTCAATCTGATTTTTTGAGAGGAATCGCGTGATGTAATTTTTTTTGGAAAATTATTTATGTAGTAAAAGATATAGACCCAAACAGGTAAAAAATCTCAACGTGGGCAGGCAGGGACCAATGGGGGAGCTTCTGCATTTCTGCCCTTGTGAAAATTCAAGTGACCAGCTGAAATGGGGCATGGAGAAGGGCAGCTTGTGCTTTTGTCAGAATAGTGGGTTCCATTGCCAAATAATGGGATGACATCATCCCTCACATCTCATTGGTGCAAAAAACGGTTTAGGAGGTCATGCAAGGTCATGTTTCATAGTGCTATGACAATGGCCAGTGGACAGAGCTGTGAGTGACAACAAGAGCACCTAAACTTGCAAAATCTGAGCTGTGCAAACACACAAATTGCAGTAAAATCCAAATAGCCACAGCCTACTTAGCAACTAGATTGACAGGTGCAGTCCAAAAAAACAAGAGACAATAATGAAAGACGGCCACAAGGCTTGGATTAGTCTCAAAATGGTGGCTGCAAATCAAATTCCAAGACAAGGAGTACAAATTTGTAGAAAAAGGACCAGAGGCTCATCAATTACAGCCAACACGGGACCATGTTGCAGCCACCAAAATACTAATGACCTGCATCTACACCAACGAAAAAATCTGCCTCAACAAGTCTATACCGAAAACTGGAATGAAATAAGGGGGGAAGCAGGCACAACAGAGACGGGAGGAATCAGTCACACTGAGAGGGGGCTTGCAGTAAGTGAGAGTACATGCAAGGGCGTAGAACCAACAAGGGGGTTCAGAGATCATGAGGGGCTCGGTAAGGAGGCTGCGGTAGTTTTAGGACCAAGGAGTGGAAGAAAGGGCGAGGACCAGGGGATCGGAACTTACGCTGCGCTGTTAGTAATCAGGGGAAGGGTCGAAGCAAGGGTCGATACCAGGGGGCGACGTTGCGACAGTCTGTCAACACAGACATGGCATCAGCACCTGCGGAGGGCGGAATGCGAGAGGCAGTCGGCGACTGCTGGGAGGGTGACGCGCCGTCGGGGAGGCCGGGGGCGTCGACTGCGACAGGAAGCTCGTCGCGGGGGAGGGGGAGAAGGGGTCGGGGGGGTGCATCAGGCCGAGGACGGGGCAGACCCGCTGCTCACGTCGATGTGGGGGAGACTGCAGCTGCTCCCCAGACTGCAGCTGGTCGTGAGAGAGGGCGGGGGGGCCGACGCGGCACTGGCACAAGGAGGGGAAGACGCCCATTGAGCACACCACCTCCTACAACAGAAACAGCCCCAGAAGAACCGGTAAGTTATTTCACCAACCCACAAGAGCACATGGGAGAGGAAATCTATATAGAGGACTATGAGGAGGGGGGGATAGGAGAACCGATGACTGATTTCATGGAAAGCCAAGAGGAGCAACTAAATCTAGCAAGAGAGAGCAGTTGCGATGAAGACAGTGAAGACTCTTTTGATGAAGGAATGTATTCAGAGGCACATGAGATGGGGTTAGAAGAGATCTTACCTTGGCCTCCAGAGCTTTTATTTTGTCCACAAAAAAAAAACAAGAGAAAGAGAGATGTGGAGAACTATGTGGAGGGGCAAGGAAGAGTGGGAGAGCCTGGAGCAAGGGCGGGGGAAGAGAGGAGCGGCATAGGCGATGAACTGAGAGCTGCCGGGGAGAGCTCCGCGATGGGAGAGAGAGGCACGACTGCGGGAGAGCGCCGAGAGAGGTCGCATGCAGTGGATGGGGGAGAAGACCCCGAGCCCGCCAACGGTCTGCCGAAGGGGTGGACAGGGACGCAGGCAGAGCCCGGGAACGGGGAAAGGGGCGGGGGGACTCGGCCCGTGCTTGTCCCCGCCAACGAGGCTACGGATGTGAGGACGGGGGCGGGGCTTCAGAGCCCCCATGGACGCCCGGGTCCCGGCACTGAGGCCAGGCAAGAGGCCGGGGCCGGCTTGGGGGATGACGGGTTGCTTGAAGAGAGCGGGGCCCGGTTTCAGCCCCAACGGGAGTTCCCAACCCCTGGCTCAGAGCATGGGGCCGACTCTGATTTCGAAGTTGCTGGTAGGGGGGGGACGCCTTCGAGAGAGAGGGGCACAGTGCCTGATATTCAGACAGTTATGGGGACTGGGGGTTCACAGAGAGGTCCACATATTGCACCACTCAATCAGGGTCAGCAAAGAAGGCAAAACCGAAGGTATAGTCCAATTAGAAGGCCTATTATAGCACCAGAATTGAGTGATGCCACTGACTCTGATGAATCTACTGGGGATGAATTTGATGTTGCAATTGATGGTGAAGGCCTCGATCCTACAAGTGTCAAATATCGGTACCGGGATTCAACATGGGGCACTTCAAATCACACTTATGAACCGCATCGCATTCAGTGTTGTATGAGAAGTGGGGCTAAAAAAGATTGGAGGAGAATGCCGTCTTTTATGACATTATTTCATATGTTTTGGCCGTTGTCTTTGTTGAGGACTATTGTCGGGGAGACAAACCGTTATGCCACAGAGGTGGATGGAAATGGGATTTCTCGTGGAGGGGATAATTGGGAGCCGCTAACCGTGGCTGGGTTGAAAGTATTTATGGCAGTGATTTTGTATATGGGTATGAAAAGGCAACCAAATGTACGAAGTTACTGGATGATGAAACCGTCATTTTTCCATTGCCCAACTATTAGCAACCTCATGTCTAGGAGGAGGTTTGAATTATTGACAAAGTGTTTACATCTCACAAACCCGACATCGTACATTGATGATCCTCTTTTACCAGGTTATGATAAAATGCGGCAAGTGAGACCCGTTATGGACATTGTGAGGTTGAATTTCATGAGGGCATGGCAGTTGGGGCCATTTCTCACAATAGATGAAATGATGATTCGGTATAAAGGTAGTTATTGCCCTGCCCGACAATACATGCCTAAGAAACCTCAGAAATGGGGTATCAAGGTGTGGTGCTTAGCAGATTCTATATCAAAATTTGTATATAATTTTGATATCTATTGTGGGAAAAATAGAGATGCAACTAGGAACAATGATGGAGATGTAGAGCCCGTACGCTTACCTCGGGGAGAATCAAGACTTGCCCATGATGTTGTCATGAAATTGATGGAAGGAAACCATGGGAAGGGTCATTGTGTAGTTATGGACAATTACTTCACTAGTATTGGCTTATTTGAAGAGTTGGCTAATTTGGGGACTTATGCAACCGGTACAGTACGAGTCAATCGAGTTGGTTTGCCTCTTGCTTTCAAGAATGTGAAGGACTTCAACAAATTGCCACAAGGGTCACTGGCATGGAGGATGCATGAATCACGGGGAATTGCAAGTGTCATTTGGAAGGACAAGAAGGCCGTAGTTCTTTTATCCACCCATGCTTTACCCATAGAGTATCCTTGCATGCCCATCACAACCGTTCCACGAAGAAATGGCGCAATCAGAGAGAATGTGCCATCGAGTCCTATTCATCATGAGTACACTACTTTTATGAGAGGGGTTGATGTGGCAGATCAACTACGTGCATCATATACGTGCCAAACTCGTTCGCACAAGTGGTGGCATAGACCATTTTTTTTCCTTCTGGACCAAACAATTGTCAACATGTATATCTACTATTTGGCAATTTTGGGGCAAGGGCGGATTAGAAGAGCACGTATGACACACCTCCAGTTCAAGACAAATTTCTGTGAAGCTCTCACATGCAACTGGCCTCGTAGAAGAGAAGATGAGCCTATGCGCGGTGCTGCAATCCATGTTCCTAAGTGGACTAATTTGCGCCGAATTTGTGTGGTGTGCACCACAAAGAGGTGTAATTATTATTGTGAACGATGTGAGAACAAATATATGTGCCTGAACAAAGGATGCTTTGAGAATTATCACACTCGAGGTTGAAAAAAGGTTTGTTTTCTACACTTGAAACATGTATTTATTTTTTTGCTCAAACTTGAAATGGTTGTGGTCCATGTTAGAACTTAGTACTTCTTCTTTATTTCTCAACTCCTTTACTCTTCATAAATTTATATTTATATTTTTAAAATTTTCCCTTGCTTGAGAGAAATCATTTTCCTTTATGTTGTCCTTACATTTGAGGTTTTGTACCCTAATTTTTTCTGACATTGTAAGTGTCATTTCTTTCTTTCTTATCGTTACACTCGAAGTTCTATTTTCTAGTGTTTATTCATAACATTACAAATTTTATAACCTCATTTTTTTTGGACATTGGCACTTCTATCTCATATTGTTTTTTTCCCTACATCCAAAATTCTATTTACCTCTTTTTTTTTGGACAATACAATTTTTTTTACTACATTTGGACTTTTATTTCATTTGGTCTTTTATTACATTTGGATTTATTTTCCCTACCTTTTCAAATTACATTTGGACTTTCATTTGCGTCATTTTCTTTTTACATTAGAACTCTAATTTCCTTTCCTTTTGGCTTACAACAACAATTTCCTTTTCTTTTTACTCAAACATTAGAATTCATATTTATCTTCTTTATTACAGTATAACATCTTACGTTGATCTGATTTTCCTACAATATAAATCTTCTTTCCCTAAATTTTCCTTACATTCAAACTATCATTTCTTGATTTATCCCCTCATTTCTTTTTAAGATTTTTTAATTTCTTTTTAATTCTTTTTGAAGACTTTCTGTTCTCAGTTCATTATTTAGTTTCTCTAAATTTTATTTTTTATTTTCCTATGTTTCCGGTCATCGGAGCCTGATTTTTTATTTTATTTTATTTTTTTTTTTCATACCAGATCATATGTCTTTGACAGTGACCAAAGGGAAACCAGTGAGCAATCTCCATAACAAGGACTTAAGCCACCAAGGGGGTGGGGAATGGAGCCACAACTTAGGCCGGGGTCCAATAGGGGAGCAAGAACGCAGAAAGGGCAAGGGGATGCTGGCGGCCCCAAGGCTGCGACAGAGCCTGATCCCGGGCGGAGGGCGGGCGGGTGGGTCTCCCCCGCAGCGGCGACCACGGGCAACGTTGCCCGGTGCTGCTGGAGGGCGGGGCCGGGGCCAGTCACGCAGGGGGCGGGGATAGAGTGCATCGCGGGGGGCGGGAGGAGAACGAGAGGCAGGACGGGGGCAGGGGGGGGGAACGGGAGGAACGATGGGTGCGGGGGGGGCGGGGGGGGGGGGGGTAGGAAGGGGCAGGAGCTGATTCAAAATTGAATCTAGGCAGATGGGATCCCATGACCTCGGACAGGCTGTCCTATCCAACTGCCAAGGCGATGGTTCACCCACTTTCTGCACCCTTTCCCAACATACACCCGCTGCCCACCTCTTTTTCTCAACTTCTTTACTCTCTAAGCTATCAGTTTTGATCTTGTCTTTAGTTTTTACTTTTTTAAATTTTTTTTTTTTCCTATATTCATAACATCGTAAAATGATTACCTTGACCGTTGGGATTGACAAAATTTTCATTTCTATTGTCTCAATGAAGTGCTTGAAAAATCACAGTGTATGTGTGTGTTGTTTGACCCCCTCCCAAATATGCATTTTTTTGAAAATGCTACACATATTATTTCACGCTCATATTTGGTACATATACCACCTACCTCATGCTTTCAAACAATTTTGACTTGTCGAAGTCCAAAAACTTCAAAATGTTTGCATTTAGTTCAAAAAACGGTCACATTCTTCACTGGGCAGGGTCCAAAAAAAAAAATCAGCCCAATTCATACGTTATAATCTTTTTATTGAAGAAGAATCAACGGTCAAAAATTGGTGACATCATGCATGGTGGAGTTAGTTATGAGATCATACGGTCAAAACCTACAAATTATTCGTCAAACATCCACCGGAGGTTAAATTATAGGAAGGGGTCTAAAATCACAGTTTTATGGTTCCAAATGTCTTGGGCATTTAGGGGTTAAGTCCACATTTTGCACTAAAAATCTTAGTGTAGTTCTGGATTGCAAGCATTTTAGTGGAACTAGTCTCTTCTTCTTTTTTTTTTTCTTTTTTTTTTCTTTTTTTTTTCTTTTTGGAGGGGGGGCACAAATGTAGAATTGATATGATTTTTAACCAATAAAATCACTGCAAAAATAATATAGAATAATAATTCAACCATTAAATGCCTACAACTGATATTTGGATTTTTTCTAATATTGAAAGAATATGATCTTTTAATAAAGGAGTATTCAAGAGTCCAAATTCACTTTTACTCATCTCTAATATACAATGAGATTGTACAAATGAGATTTTTATATGCCCCTTTTGTTTTACACATATGACACTTTAAAAACAATGGTGTGTTTTGGTTCAGAAAAGCTGGAGTTTTCAAGGATTAAACATAAAAGCAAAAATCATAGAGGATAAGTAGATTTTCATCTTTGCATGTACAAGTTGGATATTTTTGTCCACGATATAGGAATTGTTAGCAAAATTAAATGGAATTTCAAATTAACTCCTAAATTCCTAGGCAAGCAAAATGTGGTCGCTAGCTATTGTGGGCAAGGTTCCATAGTGTCAAAAATAGTTTTCAAGTTTTAATATTTAGTGTGTGAATTTTCGAGGTCATTATGTACATTCCAAGCTTTTTTTCATAAGATTTGGTTCTGTAATGCAAAAGTTATGAATGGTTGACGGTTTTGAATCTCAATGCAGGTAACCAAAAAAACATTCAAATATGCTTTTAAAAACAATTAGAAATATCATCATTTTGTAAAGATTCATGTTTGAATAAAAAGCTTTGATTTAGTCTATTCCAACAGTTAAGGTAAAAGATATGCCAAGTCATGTTATGCGGGCAGTTTGGTCAAGAAACTTTAACAGCTCATTTTGAATTCAATTTTGACAATTTTTCAAAAATTAAAAAAAATAAAATTTTGGTTATGTATCACATCATTTTTACTGTTGAAAATGACATCATCCACTTATATGTAAACTTAAATAGCAATTTAGTTTTTCTTTTTATTCTACATCTTATTTTGATTTAGATATCTTTTGAAAATGAAAATCTAAGTTTTTCCTTTTGATATTATTTTTGTAGATTCTCAAGTTATTTTTCAAGAAAATATAGAGATTCCCATTCCAAAATTTTTAATATAATTTTATGAAGATTCATTGAAGGTGAGATATCAACTTTTTGAAGAGTTGAAAAGAAATTGTTTTCAAACTTAAATCAGTACGATTTTGCAATTGATTTTGTTTTTTACCTCTGAAAATTTGGAAAAGAATGTTCCAATAAGTTAGCTATAGGATCCTACGTTTGAAATTGCAAAACAATGTCAAAATACTAATTCGCTTCAAAAGGGAGTGTTGAAAGGCAATTTTTGATGTGAATTCATTGTTGGCATATGGGGGTTAATCTCTTCTATCAAGTTGGTATGAAGAGTAAAAGTTCAAAGTTGAAATTGATTGACATAGTAGATTAAACATAACTTGATATGAAAATTTGACTAAACTTTGACTTCATTAATCCCTTTATCATTTGTGGATATTTAAATGATATTACAAATTTATGAAGGTTTGGATGGAATGGGGCAAAAGAGTGAGAATTTAGACAATTGTGCAATTTTTTCTGCCTCACATAAAAGGGTGAGCAAAAGGCGCTTCTGACCTCAAAGTGCTAATTGCGAGACTGTTGATGTTTATTCTACTGTAAGGAGGGTCATTGGCTTACAACAAAAAACTATATGTGGGGGGTGTCTATAGTGAAATCTAGAGAGCGGCTTAGGTTGGCAAATTTTACAGCCTTCTAGAAGCAAAGTACTGGCGACATTCACATCTCTAACCGTGCCGTTTTGGCTTATTCATTTCAATCAAACTGATGTTTTGGCTAACACATCACGTGAAAAATAATAGTGTAATACAACATAATACAAGTGAAAATTAATAAACAAAAAATTCAAGCAATCAGACAAGGAGTTGAACCCCGATCTGAAGAGCGTGCCCATTGTAGTGTCTGATCTCACCCACCTCCACCAAGTTACTAAATATTATGATAAACTTATGCAAGAATTCAGCGCATGAAACTTGCAAAAATTATGAAGACATAAGAGCTGAATAAGCTCATTGTGCCGTCCCATGGCTCTCCTTTGCTTCTCTCTAGTGGTCGAAAGCAACACCGTTTCTAAAGGAACGATTCTAAGTCATACCATGTTTAAGAGAACAGTCCGATGGAAGTGTCAAGGTTGCCCCCCAAACGATTCCGCACCTTACTTTTTACAAAACTTAGTATAGAAAACGTACGTTCATCCTCACAAGAGCCCAACACCGTCTTGATAGCAATATTGGCGGCTTCATCTACTCGGACAACTTGTTGCCGAGCAGGGCGTTGCAGCCGAGACGCTACCAAAGTCTAGTCATAGGGATAATATCGCCGGGGGGGGGGGGGGGGGGGGGGGGGGGCTCAAGTGACTTTTTTGCATTCCCCTTCATGGTCAGCTTGAAGAGGCACAATTGCATCCACAGTAGATGCATGTCCAAGGGAGGAATAACTGCCTTAAATTCCCATTGGCCATGTTGCCCATCGATCTCATGGTGCAAAACTGTATTTTTATGACCTCCAAATGCTGAGTCTAAAAACTCGTCACATTTATCTTATAACCAATACAGAGGGAAAATAATTCCCAGGGCCTCCATAACCTCGAAGTCAGAAAAACGCTTGTCAAGCTGTTGAATCAACATCTCAACCGCGGCGGTGCACTTCTCCTTTACGACGGTTAGAATAGCTGTGAGGTCACTGCGGGGAACTGATTGTGGGCGGCCTCAAAGAGGGTCCACAAAGTGGGCAGCATGTATGTGATCATTCACACCAAATCCCAAGGTCTTGGCTCCATCATTCAGATCAGTCACCCATTCCTGCTGAATAGTGTGAGTGTGGTCTGAAACCACGTCGTGGAAGAGCTCAAAGCGACAGACTTCAATGGCAGTGCCACTGTCAACATACATTTTGAATATCTCATGTTGACATATCTTCACTGCGACAATAAATTAGAGACAAAGATGTAACAAGACTGAGCAAACTTGATTAATGAGTGAATGGATTCAAGCAAAGGAAGGATATAGGGCAAAGCAAAGACCGTCGTCACGTCAAGAAGACATTGGAGGTTTGCCATTGTAGTAAGTTCCTTACCGGCGTCCTTAGCAAATTTGGCTATGAGATCCTTGTACTTGCCTTGAATTCGTTTGAGGGGATCAAGCAGGGAGATCCAATAGGTATGCACCTGCTTTAGAATATTGAGCCCTATGTCTCCACAAGTTTAGCGAGCGCCAAATGGCGTTTAAGGGATCCTGCAAAGTACGAGTGCAGATTTTTGCACAACCGTTCTAGCTTCTGGACAAATGGCAAGCCTGATAGAGCCTCAACAACAAGGTTAGTTCGATGAGAAAAGTCCTTAACACCAATGACGTAGGCGACATAGGAGCTTTGTGACTGGTGAGTCATTCCACTACAATTGCTTTGGAATACAGCAGGACCATTTGCCTTAAAGCAAATTAGCTTCGGTGCAAGCTCTGTTCTAGATAGACCCCCATGCCAATCGATCTGATGAAGGATCATTTCTGTGAGGTTGGTTGCATTAGCATCACAATCAACTCGACGTATACAAATGGGATGAGAATCCCTTGTGTAATTCATGCTATAGTATATGTGAACAGAGAGCCACTCATGATTATCGATTCTAGTGACCTCATCTGCTAAGGCCAAGATGAACAAAGCCTCTGAGACTCCTCTTTTCAACCTATCATCACATACTAAAGTCATCGCACAAGCAAAGTCCCACCCCGTCTCCTGACTCCAATGCTTCTTAGAAATTTCAGCGGCATTGACAAACGCAAACAACTTCTACTTATCAGAATATTCCGCCATCAGCTTGCCATGCATGACCACATTTAGGCAGCACTTCATCTGCACCATCTTCCGACGCTGTACTTCGTCACTTCAGCCAAGACCTTGGTAATCACCGTATGCCCTCCCCTTGCAAACCACACCCGCTCATTCTTTATGCGTTGATTTTGACCCACGTAATAATACTCACCTCTCTTCACTTTCCCCATATCCACCATAGCTCTCTGACGACTAGCATGCTTCAATAGACCGTCGATTTTCGGCACCAAGAGCTCCTTCCAAACCTCAACTTCCATGCAAATTTTGCATCGCACTTGCGTTCTGGTGCTACCAACGCCCACTACAGATTCCGCCCAGGGGAGCTTTGCGGCCCAAGAGTCCTGGAAATGCTGCATGGCATTGTAATTCTAGGTTGCCTTTACTTCCGCCAAGGTCACCGCATCCACCACAATATAGTCGGGGATTTCGGGTTTTGCATGAGTGGAGCGCTCCTCGTCGACAGTGCAGTTGGAGTCAGGTTGCGGCTCCTTGAAATTTAGCTCTTGCTTCACCTGCAAAAAATTCAAAGAGTTATCACTATCTATATCTACGGTGTTAGGTGGAGCGCGACCTCCGCAAAGAAATTTACAGAGGGGAGCCTGAATTTTGCACACTGCGGGCGCCATGACCCTAAACGAACCTCTCCCGACGACTCTATTGGAACGCATAGCAAGATCGCCAATTTCCACCCCGCACAAAACAAGCAGATTGCAACACATAAATTCCAAGTCCAATACACACAAAATCCAAAACCCAGTACTGAGGTAAGAAACTTCCTTCATCGTCGTCGCTCATATACTCCACGGGTCAAACTTGAAACCTCATCTGCACCTGCCTATTCACTGACACTGTCCTCAATTGCGCTGCCAATTCAGTACACCTCCGCTCAAAAGTCTGCACACAAACTAAAACTAAACAAGTATTCAGAATGTGGCACCAAGGAGACAGAAAATAAATGGACATGGCACCAAACAAAGACAGAGGAGAGAAATGCTGGCTGAGATCCCCAAATGCAAGATCAGCAATGGCGATATTGGATTAAAATGGGGGGATCCAATTCACTATTGGAAATCTGGTAGTGCTACACCAAGCCAGTCAACCACGGCTTCGGTTGGGTGTATTCAGCCCTATACTCAGCTCCCACTACACCTGCTAGACTTGACTAGTGGCGAGTACACCCTGCTACAGTCTCAAAGTTTAAATGCGAGGAAACCAATCCAAGTTTGGTAATTGTGAACATGTCTCTACAATTTTCGAGTCTGAAAGCACTAGTGAATCGACAATTGAGGTGGCCCACACTGAACAGTGAAGCAGGTTTACTTGAAATAGGGGATGCTCTGTCCGTTGATGACATGGTAGTTTGTGACCCCACCGGCAGCCGCCCTGACCTGTCGTTGATACCATGTGCGAAAATATCACAGGGTTGATATCCCCCATAGCATGAAGCTGCCGCTGGTGGCCGGCGAGGATCCTGACGATTCTGTGCACTGTCCATCAAGCTCTGGGAGAGCGTCTTGCGCATCCGGCTGAGCTCCGCTTCCAAGCTCCGCAGCCTACTCTCGGTCGCCTGGTAGTCCGCTTTCGGAGGAGGGGCTATCTCCTTCTTGACGGCCGTGTTGTGTGACGCTACGGTCGTGTTGTGTGACGCTGCGGCGTACATGACATCGTCAATGTAGAGATCGTTGTCCATGTCGCGGAATGACGAGCCCATAGATCGGAAGGAGTCTTGGGTGTACTTACATGTGTGGTGGCGGCCTGAGTTCCCAGCGGAAGGGTAGGAGGACAGAGGAGCCGAGTTAGGAAGAATGGAACGGCCATGGCTGTGCGAATCAGGGTGTTCTCGGAACGGCTGCGCCGCGGATTCGAGGTGAGAGTTTAGTACCGACCTTGTTTGCAGCTGCTGCATGAACATTGCTTGCACGACCATCCGCAGCGGCATCAGGTCGTTCTGCACCGCATGTGCGCACGCCTCTTGCGAGAGCTTCTGGCAGTTTAGAGTTCGGCACACGGTCAGCCGCTCCTCTTGCGAGGTGCTCGGGTGAGCCTTGAGGAATATGTGGATGGTTCTGTAGATTTCGTCATGCATTACACGCAAGTGTGCAGGAATTCTCTCAACGAGCTCTGTGAATCTGGAGGGTGTGATACTCAAATCGAACGCAATTTCGGCCAAATACTCGTCCCAAAGCTTCACCACCCCTATGAGCAAGGCCATGTCCGCTGCACAGTCACCGGTCCTAAACTCCAAGCACCCAGAACTCAATTGCAACCGGATAAGAGCAATTCCGAACCCACGCTTATCATCTCCCGGATCTATCGTAAAGTTCCATCTGACAGAGGCGCACCATATCTCCCGGATTAGAACGTCGTTGAATTGGGCCCACCTCTCCAACACGAAGTTTGAAGTACCACTGTTCACGCGAGTATGGAGCCCATACTGGCAGTTTACACGGACCTCCAATTGAGTACACCGAGGTGAGTCGACCATCGTAGGTAGACTCACCGGTGTACTTGTGCGTCCTCAGCAACCATGTTTGCAGTAGTGCAAGATGTTAGAGGGAGTGGGGGATATGAATTTCCAGCGCGAGGTGACGTTGGGAGGGAGCAGTGCGGCGCACGTTGGAGTCATGAGTGGAGATCAAGGGGTGATGGGGGTCCTTTCCGATGTGAGGTCTTGGCCGTGGACCTAGGAATACCCTGCTGTATACCCAACAGGGTATTCGCCTGCACTTGAAAGGGGGTCGGATATGGCAAAACTTCACCTACAACCAAAATGCTGCTTGGGGTTCAAAGGAAGGATTCTAGTGTGGTTGGAAGTAATTGCCAACCTATGATATTCATTTATTACTTTGGAACCAATCTGAGTGTCAGTTTAGTTCCAACCCAAGTCTATGTACTCCATTCAATATGGATCCAGTTTGATGTGCATATGTTAAATGAAGTGCGGTTATTATCTAATTCAATCATCAGAGAGCCATGCTGTGCCAGCTTCAAGGTTAGTATGAATGGTTTTTATAAACAAACAAATCGGTTCAAGTGGTGCAGTTGGAAAATGCTTTCCGCAATAAAAACAGTATTTTGAAATCAAAGTTTGGTGAGGCAAGCAAAACCATCACTACTGTGTGCTTCATGCACCCACAGAATATAGCATTGGGTGAACACATGCTTATTGAGGTGATGGAAACATAAACCCGGCGGAAGAAGTGTAACAAGTTGTGACTGCCTAACATAATTGCAGTGGAATTCTTCATGCTCACAATCCAGCATGGAAAATCCTAGCTTGAAATTTTCAAATAAAATCCAAGTCAGATCTTACATGTTATGATGCAGAAAAGCAGTTTGCAGTGATTCTCTGTCACTTAAAAGGATAAGATGTTTGATGGATTCCCAGTGCACGTTTTGTCAACTAATTTTGAAATTTCCACAAATGAGGACCGAAGGAGCAGATTACACTACAGACCAAGAGCCGTGACCAATGAAAACAGGTTAGTTTTATGATCACACTTCAAAAAATGTAATTTCATAATCCTTGGGCCTCTCACTAAGTGTAAACCAAACATTTTGGGTGGAAATCTTCAATGATTGTAAACTAGTACATTGCACCTTTTGCCTCCTTAAAATTCATAGTAATTTCAATTTTTGAAGAAAAATTCTGAAAAATTCTGTACACACAAATAACTTATCTTCCTACATGAAAAAATTTTCTGCCACATCATACTTTGAAAAATATCCTCCAAAATTGCTTAACCCCTAAAAATCCAAGAAAGCCGAAATGGGTTTTTGCTGTTTTGGGCAGCCAAGATGAAGGGGTTAAAATTCATATTTTTGCCTAAGATTTTTATTGGATGCTCCCTATACTGCAAAGTGTATGTGGTAAAATTTTCAAAGCCAAGTTCCAATTTTAAGACCTTCATCTAGACATTTTAGGTTTCAAGTCCAAAACGGGCAGCTTAAAATTAGGGTTTTTTAATAAAAAAAATTCTTGAAATATTTTTATAACCAAACCACCACTCAAATTCCAAAGAGACCCAAGTCAAAAAACAAACCAATTTTACAAGGGCAGCCTCCAAAAATTACAAAGACAAGCTACAAATTTTTGAATTATTTCTTTCAAAATTCGTCGATTTTTGAGATTTTGAAATTTTTCAAAAATAATTTCGCCCAAAAATAAAAAATGTATAAAGGCACCTAACCACCGTTTAGATTTTTCTAAAACCAAGTATACGTAACGTCATACATGTTTTACGATATCAACGTTTTTTAGACCCGCTTCTAGAAAATAATTTTTATGAAGGTCCTAAAAAAGGAACAAGTCTCTAAAAGTTTGCATGGAGGTACCTAACTTGATTACCTACATGGAAAAAAATATGAGCAAAATGTTTGGAATAATGAACATCAAGTTCCCATTTTCACCATTCATCCTATGTCGTTCGGTTTATACCAAAAAAACTTTTGCTGCAACTTTGAACATTATAATCTCACAATTGGTAAACATCCAACAATTGAAAATTTCATCAATACTTCTAAAGAGAGTATAGTACAAGATCTTACGGTTAGATGTCTAAAAAAAGGAAAAAAAACTGGTCCAAACCATCATTCCCACAAAGCGGTCAAAAATGACAGTTTTGGAACTTGGAGCTTCCAAAACGGCTAGACTTTTAGGGGTTAAACGGTCAGTTACTAATACACTTACTTTAGACCAGAAGGAATTGGGTGCACTAATTTTTAAATGATTGCATATATATGAAAGTTGTCGAATATTGGCCTCCCTTCAAAAAAAAATGTTTAAAAATATTAAAAGAGCATTCATTGCCTATTATCTCCTTGTTTTGTAACCAGAGATCCATTTTGCATCTCTCCCAACAAAATCCAAGGGACTTTTCCACATTATCCATTCCGCTTGTTTTTAGGCTTTTTGAGGACGTCAACTCCTTTGGTCGTTTTTCTTTTTTTCTTGTAGAGTAAACCCAAGTTATCTTGGGACAAGTTCATGGAGCCATTTATAGATTTTATAGCTCCATGGGATGAGGTTGTGGTCTTTAGTATAGACAACTCCTAATATAAAACCTTGAAATGTGGTGGAGAAAAACCCCATGTGTTGTAATGCAATGTTAATTAAAATATCCTTAATTCTATGACGATAGGACTCATACATTTCACAGTTGATTTCACAATTCTAAAAAGAGAAAAATTCAACCTTATAAATGCAATAGATGAAAGCTACTATAACTAAAAAAAATATTAAAACTTGGTGATATTTTGAAATTATTAGAATTTCTGGAAGTGATTAAGAAGAAATTTCATATTAATTTCAAATACATTACAGAATTTTGTATTCTGTAAATTGCAGATGTAAAATGTAATGAGGAATATCATCTTCAATGGAAATCAATATTTATACTCAAATTCAAAGAGAGGATATCTTCACAATAATGAATATTTAAGTTACAGTTGCAATAAAATTTTCTATAATGATTAATATGCATGAATTTATATGGATAAAAATTTATAATTTGTAAAGTTTATCTGATGAATTCAGTACAAATGTGTTAGACGTCATTTTCATGGTTTGAATAATTTCTTTGTGAAAAAATCTAGAGAATAATAATAAATTGCATTTCAAACCATTTTTACCACTTTTTTGATAGTTGTGGTTTCATACAAAAATCACATGAAAATCTAAATGGATAACCATGTATTAGCTTAGATTTAGTAGCAATAATAATCACCCCTACCAAAAATTGGTGTTTAGGTAATTCTAGGTTAAACAATATTATGTTTCCCAACACAAAGTCCAACATTACTATAGTAAAATCATTACGTTGGATTTGGATATAGATAGTAATCTATTTGGTTTATAAGCGAACTGGGGAACCATGTCAAAAATCACACTACTAACTATCACATATAACTAGGTAAAAGTAAGATATAATGAGTATCAAAGACACAAACTATAATGAATAAATGAATATATATTCTTTTAAAGGACTACTGATGCATTATTTTAAAACAATTGCAAATATGGTGTGTATTTTTTTGTAATAAATAATCTAGTGACATATAATGAATATAGTAAAAATTTACTCTTCATCAATGACATGAGATGAATATTATATAGTAAAATGAAAGATTCTATAAATTTGTTACCTACATATAAGTATAGTAATGATGGATATTGTCTGTGATAGTTAATACAATTGTGTGCAATGGATAATACATTTGTTATAGCTAATCCAATTGTATACAATGGATAATGCTTGTGATAGCTAACTCAATTGTGTGTTAGGGATATTATCTAAGATAATTATTTTGGCATATTTGTGATGAATAGTATAAATTCCAAGATCAAAGAGATTGATGTTATCTTATTTTTGAGACAACTAAAACCATGAATAATATTTGTTTGAGATTGATGTAAGATGTTGATGAAGAGATTCCTTCAAAATCCAACCAAAGAAGCTGACATAATTGTTCTAGGATTAATTCCTATAGTCGAAAGGCCTCAAAAGTGCCAAAATCCCTCAAAATTTGCCTTAATACAAGGTATAAGTTTTCAAGTTTTGATGTATTTTGAGGAATGTAACCATAGGATCTAATACCTTACTTGTATATTTACATGTATACCAAACCTTAGATTCAAAATCCTTACGGTTTGTAAGATCGCATTGTCCAAAGTTGGAAAAGAAAAAATTTCCCTTGTTGTAAAATTTGTTTTTTGAAGTGTTCATGAACCAAAAAAATTATTTACAAAAGTAAATTTGAGCTGAGGCTCTTCAAATTCTTCTTCTTAGGTAGGTTATAAATATGTCCTTGCACTTTTTACCCTCATACAACCTGTAAAACCTAAAAACATTATTGATTTTTTACATGGAGGTATGGAGAAATTCAAACACAAAGGCCGGTCTTTGATAATTAAAAAGGCATGTAAAGAAATATTGGATTCAAAATCCGAGCGGTGAGATCATGCCCTAAAACTAGATTTACATGTTCAAAGAAACAAAACTTGAAAAATGTATAATATCAAATTTTGGTGATTTTTGAAGTTTCTACAATCTTTTTAATTTTGGGCAGATTTTAAGTACATATGAGCATATTTTGCAGTTTTGGGTAGATTTTAGCATGCCCTAATAATGTTTTCAAATTTTGATACATGAATGGTCTTGTTGGAAAGGTATAGAAAAACTCCACGATATGCAAAAAAACTCAACTTCATACAATCTAGATTGAATAACTAAGAGCATGACCATAGTCAAATCAACCCTAGTAGGGCTCATTTCGACTTTAGGGATTAACACTCAACTAAAATCCCATTCAAATTAAGAAGATTCCTTTTTGGTGTTTTATTCACATATACATGGTTTAAATAACCTCCTAGCTTTGCTTATTACTCCATATAAATATAAATTGTTACAAATTTCTACAAAATCAAATTTGAATAGAAACAATGTGCTTTTCTCCCCTCAACATCCTCTCTCTTTCCCAGATTTTTGAGTATTTTTCCCAGTATTTTTAACCTACATCCCTAGTACTCCAAAAGTGACGGAATCTGGTCCTTCCACCTTAGGGAGCCACCATTGTGGTCAACAACAGCATAGGTGAAACTATAAGCCATTAATTATCTTCGCTGAGTCTACTCTTTTATCATAAAATTTGAAATAAGATTTAACACATGGTCAAAGGGAAATCTTCATGTTCTTTTGGGTTATGTGGTTGATAAAGTACATTCTATCAAACATTAATTAATCTGTAGAAGTTAATGTTACAATGGCTGTGACTACAACTGGAAATCAATTGGTGACGTGTTTGTCCGCACTGCTGAGGTGGACCTCATTTTTCATTTTCAAGCTCACATTGTTGATCAGTGGCAATGATAACACACTCCGAGAATCCAGAATCCGCAACACCATGGTGGCATGGAGGCGAGAAAAAGGACATGGTCTACGGGGCTGACATTCTTGCCGAAGCGGACAACATGACAAAAGGCTGCTTGTCTTGTTCGGTATTGAGGGAACATCTCCCTGACCAAGCTCATAGAATATTTTTCTGTCCCTGGATTGTGGCGGGTGGTTTGATGTGAGTCAAGTTATTTCACCAGAGTCTGCAATCGCAATTGAAATGATCCAATTCTGAAATTGTTTGACGAACTTGTTTTCAACTCGTTATTTGCTTGTTTGCTTATTCATTGACTTTCATGTGTCTAGTCCAGAGAGAACAATTGTCCAAGATTTGGATTCCATTATGGTAGAACAACCAAAAATGGCGCAGTGCCGAAAATGGCGCACTAGTCATCTTCCCTCAGAGGTACATAATAGCTTCCGCACCCAACAGTACCATGTACTAATGGAAAACATTATAGGGTGCCATTTTAGGGCGCCATTTTAGAAACACCTATGAATCCATCTTCAAAATTCATAACTAATTGTAGAAGAATCCAAAAATGATGATTCCACTTGCTCCAACTTTTTAATTAGTTTCCCCATGCATGAAAATTATTTGCACTGCTAATTTCGCAGTAGATTCACCAGGCTGAAATTTGCGCCATTTTTGGTCTTCTACCATATATCTACACTGAGTGTGATTCTAAAGTTTTCTTTTGGAAATTTGGAAATTGCAAGAGCTTCTTAGGGGTGTAATTAAAATATGTCATCTTTATGTTTAATTGATTTGCTACTTATCCCCTAAAGGACAGTTATCCTAGAATGGGCTTTTTTAAAATTTGGGCAGGTTCCTAGAATTCCAATTTAATTTGTAAATCTTTGAAAAAAATAATGTAGGTAAACATTTTGAAGAGGTTTGTGTAGATTTTTATTTATTTTTTATTTTTTGGTGAACATACTGAAAAAAAGTTACGGGGTTTTGAGTGTCAAAAGCTGCATTCAGCCAAACTTCGGGCAAGCTCACAGCCACTATGAATGCAGCAAATTCTGCCCAAAACTGCCGAAAGACAAAACTTTGAAATTGCACCAAAAATTGAGATTTTGATATTTTTCAAAAATAAAAATTTCTATGTATAGAGAAGACAGTAGAGCATGTTTCCACTGTTCGGATTTTCAATCTAAGATTTTTTCATATGCTTTTTATAATGTCAAAAAACGGCCTTTGTTTGTGAATTTCAGCATACCCCCTAGCGGAAAATGAGTTTTTTGGCAACCTTCCACAACGTTTTTGAATATGATATTTTTTAGACATGTACCTAACTCACTTAGGAACAAGAATATGGAGAGACTCATCCCATATCTACTTTTAAAAATGGTTTTTTTGGCCTTCAAAACTCTGCTCTCCCCTTTTTTCGCAGGGAAAAAAAACATGTTTGTCAACTTTGAATGTTACGATCCTGCAATTGGTGAGGAATGAGTGCGTGAGATTTGGTGGACATGTAGACATACAAGTTAGCTTCAAGATCTTACGGTTAGATGTACTTAAAAAGACCCTAAGTTTGCAGAATCCACCTTGCTTTGAAGAAGGGCTGTTTTGAGGCAGTTTTGATGAAAAATACCCTCAGAACTTTAGGGGTTATTTTTGCAATTGACATTGGAAAACAAAACCATCGTATCTATTTATGAAGCCGTTTGAGGGATATGTGCTTTTAATACTTTCAAGATGTTCAATATAAGTATTTAATATAATAAACTTAAGCTGGTTAAATAAAACATTTTCAAAGTGAAAAATGTCATTCCGTTCCGTGGAGAGTCAAAGAATTTTTCTCTAATCATGCAAGGCAATAATTCTTAAAGCTCTACAAGAACCAAAATAGTCCCTAACACAATTTTTGATGAATTCTAAGATATAAATAAATAATTCCGTTGACGAGGAACTCGGAGAGTGTTTTATCCTAGAAAAATATGAAAGAAATTTAGTGTCGTCGTCGTTGTCATGTCATTTGGTATAATTGGTCTTATATGGTTGTGAAAAGAAAGAAGAGATTGAAGTTGGAGTTGGAAACTTGAAAAGTTTTTTGAAAGGTTATATAGATTATAAAGATGGCTATTCAAAAAGTATTACAAGGTCATGAAAAGAAAAATAAAATGAAATTGAGTTGAAGTCACACACGTTTGTATTTTTTTAATCACAAAGTTTATTTACTTCAAAAAAAATAAAAATTGAATCTGAATCTCAAAATGTGCATAATTCGAAAGCTATAACTGTTTTGATATGGTGGATTTTCTAATATACAGATTTATGATGGTTTATATAAATGATTTAGAATTAAAAGTGCATACGCCAATGGTTTGCATATACCACTACATAATCTAGTTAGATCTAAAGTTCTTCCACTGACAAAATCACATGTTCTTTTGAAATCAACCACATAAATCAAAACATAGGAGCTTTGTTAACCTTTGATAATGAATAATCACATCTCAATATTAAATGAATAAGATGTAATTTTATATATATATATATATATATATATATATATATATATATATAAACTTTATTTATTTATTTTTCTTAATACATATCATTGTGCACTTCTTCCATTTCAAAACATTCTTTTGGCCACATTTTCTAGTAATTATGAATTTAGGATTTGACCTTTTTAGAGGAGGTGGCAAATAAGTAATTTTCTATTACATCTAGTTATATATGTTTGAATTTGATTCAAATTATTATAATTTTGAGGGCTTTCTAATGGTATTCTCCATTTCTTTTGAGAGCAAGTAGAATTTCTTGTAGTAACCATTAAAATATTTCAAAAGTATAATTTATAAATATCGTTGTATAAAATACTTATGAGATTTAAACAATCCTATTTTTGAATGTTAACTAAGACTTTAAGGCCACTTAATACTATGATGGAGTTGAGTGCCCCCTCGCCACAATTTAGACCAAACGAAGTTGAGAATCCAAAATCTTGAGCTATCAAAAACATTAGAACATACAAGTAGAATCCTTTGATGAGTTCTAGTGTGAAGCCTCGAAGCCCAAGTCCAAAGGTTAAGATCCATGAGCTGAAGAATTGAGTATTCTTAAAAAGTTGATAATTGATACCTTTTTCAAACGAAAAAATTAAAAAGGGGTATAAACACTATCAAAGAACATTTGCTTAAAAAGAAAATTATGATTAAATTATAACTTATTGAAATTCTACTTATTTGAACCAATATAATGTCAATGATTGTCAAAGGAATAATTAATTTATATGACAAGGTTTGTAAAGCGTAGCAAATTTCAGTAGTCAAAGAATCCTTGAGTTTTTGGACATGTTTTATTAAAAATGATCAATGGACTCTCAAGGGAAGTTTGAGTCAATCAAAAATGAAGATTCAACTTTTGATCAAAAGGCTAATATTGGCTTGGTGCCAAAACTTTATGAAAGTAGCGTCATATGAATTAGAAAGAAACCTTTCTTACACCAAGAGATTATACCAAAAAAACCAAAATTGTGTTCATGTAAAAGGGTGTGTATCTAAGCACTATGGAAGCAATAGACCTTTGTCTCTAGTGTGAAAGCCGAGAAGATATACATTAACTGTTCTTACAAGGATATACATTGATTGTTCTTACAAGGATATACATTGATCGTTCTTACAATCTGATTGATGGAATTCAACACCTCTATGACCAAAGTTCAATAATAGTATGTAATGGCTCTAAAACTACAAAAACTAATAAAAGCCTTTTCTATTGAAAACAAGTATAAAGCTAGTGCATATTTTGGTAATACACTTGTATCTGTGCCCAACATGTGGCAATGGTACTAGCCTACTCGGGCTTCAAGGATCTGTCTTAAACCCCCTGTCAAATGGTGACTCGGAGGCCAGACTCGCGGGGCAGATCTTTGCCCGTATTATTCGCTTGAGTGGGGTTCCTGCTCATTTCAAGAGGACCTATTCAAAGTAATTTGGGGCATGTGACCTTGAATTTATAAAATAAAATCAAAAAATCAAAAAAAGACCCCCGGACCCCAAAATGGGGAGGGGCAGCAAAATGGAACCCACGGAAGCTGGGCAACCGAACGAACGGTTGCACATCTTGATGGGATGAAATAAAGAGACCCGGGCTTCAACCTGAATTTGAAGATCACATACAAGCACTTAGGGCATCCTCAGTCCAACACTCTAAAGCTCCCTCCAAACTAAAACCTATCTTTGGACTGATCTAGAATTAGAAAGTCAAATTACCATCATTGGAATCGCACCGGAATAAACGTGAGATATTTCTCAAGCAAAAAAATTTGTGAAATTGGGACATAGGTGAAATGTCCCATAGAAAACACCACATTTTCAAAATTTAGAGGGAGTATACCAAATCTTGCTTAAAAATGGAAATATCCTCCCACACTCCCTCTAAATTTCAGAAATATAGAGGGAGTGTGGGAGGATTTTTCCATTTTAAGCAAGATTTGGTGCACTCACTCTAAATTTTGAAAATGTGGTGTTTTCTATGGGACATTTCACCTATGTCAAATTTTTATATTTTTTTTTTCTTAAAAAATGTCTCACGTTTATTCTTATACGTTTCCAATGATGGTAATTTCACTTTCTAATTCTAGATCAGTCCAAAGATAGGTTTTAGTTTGGAGGGAGCTTTAGAGTGTTGGACTGAGGATGCTCTTACACAACGACATCTACAGTAAACAACAGCCTTGGGTCCTGTCCAATTTAAAGCACCATCCGTTCCAAGTGTAAGTTTATCACACAGAAGCTTCTCAAACAAAAATCGGAATGTGTCTTCTAGAACATTGCAAGTATCATTTTGGACTGCATTGAAGGATTTCTGATTTCTGTGCAACAGAGTCACACACTCTCAGATCAGGATGTGGCAGCTGGGACACTAAGTTAGCATACAGTAGCAACAGAGGAGACCTTTATGATTCATGTCTCAAGCCAAAGCTGCAGCCTTAAAATTAAAATTCTATTTTAATTAATCATAATGAAATGCACAATTTGAGCATGATGGATCATGGAACCATTACCGGTACTGAAACTGAATCAAATAAGGAAATTGGAAAAATGAAACACTATAGACTGTAAATGGACAAGTGGGTCATGGGAGTCACCCTAGTTGGTGGCGCAGTTGGGAGTTGCATGCAATTATAATCTAATCTTAATATCACTCTCTAAATAAACCTCTTTTGCCTTTACTAACCCACCTCAGCCCAACAAGGATCACCCATCCAACTGAATCAACGTATTATTAAATAGTGGCCGCCTTAATCAAATTAATTCCACCTTTTTTTTCCATTTTCTAATTTCAACTAATTTCGAAAAAGGTTTAGTTATGGAGCATTTCAAAAATAATTCAATAAAAAGTGGGGCCTAGTCTCTCAACATGATTGATGTCAAGAGGTTCAGTGGACTATAAACAAAGTCATAACTATAAATAAGTAGCAAAAGACTACAAACTATTAACTAGAATCGAAGACCAGATGCTTTGTTTGTTGCAATAAAAACAAAAACAAAGAAACATTGATAACATACTTTGTTTGATATGATTCAAGGCAATTATAAAGAAAAAAAATTGACATGTAATTTAAAAAGTCGATTATAATGAATTTTGTATTATTGTTACCATGTAAAGCAAATTCAGAACAGTATTTGTATTATAATATATCAAAATCATTGAAAAATAACATGATTTAAATACAAAATTTAATACTAAAATATGTATTTGAAGGTTGGCTTTTCAAAAATTTGAGCAACCTTTTATTATGGCAAATTGATTGTAAATCATCCATTTATTACATGGAGATGAGGGAGTAATAACTTTGCAAGAAAACAAAATACTTCTACCAAGTCTCTCCAATAAATCAATAATGCTATTAAAAAATGTTTCACCTCTTTGAGCAATCTTGAATTTTTTTACTTCATTCCTTTACCATCTCTAAGAATATATATATATATATATATGGAAGATTCATTAGTAAAAAAACAAACTTTGCATAATAGCCATAGAGCTGGCAATGTTGTTGAGGTCTAAAATCAAAGTATCTATAAACAATTATTGAAGTGGTGTAAAGCACAAAGAATCAACAGAGCTAAAAAAGATGCCAGTGCACATGAGGTATGTTTGAAGATGATACAAATAGCATTGACCACTCCAAGACGCGAGAAACGTTTACGTCCTATGGATTTGACTCTTCATTATTGAAAAAGGTGAATCAAGTTTATACTTACTATTGTGGACTACATTTAAGTGAAGAAGGATTAAACAACTGCAATTTGGATCTTGTTGTCTTAAAGGGAGGGAAACCTTCCCTCATTGTAAGATCATCCACAACGGTTGTGCTAATTATTTGAATAAGACAACAAACAAGCTTAGGAATTTTGTAGCAATATCCAAAGATACAATGCTGCTTTTGCGTTTACTTCTGTTTGAACTTCAAATCCAATACACATGATGTAAAAAATGGTCCATAGGTCTTAAATTTCGAAGAGAATTAAGACATTTGAATGGATTGTTGTTGCTTACTGATGGTAAAACATCCAAATGTGCTCAACTATATTTTGTTGATACTATTGAGGCAATTAACATTTTAATGGAGTATAGTCCATACTGTTTTGAAATTAATATGTTAGAGCTTCAAAAAATATAACATACTCATCATGAATTTCAATGGACATTGCAAACCAACATATCAAATTCTAATGGAGCTTGAACAACAACAACAACAATGTGGTAGAGGAATTCCAAATGTTGTTGCACGTTTGCATTTTGAAGGTTACATGGATCAAAGAAGCTACAATCATTCGGCTCTAAGTGAAATAGCTCTTTTAATACATGGAGACCAAGTTTGACCACAAAAAACACGACATGTTGTGCTTTGACTAAGAGGGAAAGGTCGTTTTTTGGAACACATTAACGAGTGTTATCCTATGTGGTGTTATTTCGATGAGAAGAACTTGGATGGCATGAACACATAATACATTCTAATGGTGAAGGTCAACTTATCGTAAAAAAATACTTTGCTTTTTGGTTGTTTCTACAAATTTCTTAATATATTCTACTATTCTTTATAGTAGAAAGCTATTCCAACAATTCATTATTGATGCTTAGGCTGCAACCAAAAAAAAAAAGAAAAAAAAAGAAAAAAAAAAGATTGGGCTATTATCAAGTGAATCAATCTAATTGCGTACCAATCTCTACGGACGCTTTGCTAATGTACTACAAGATGATGGAGAAAGGAATATGAATTTTGAAAACTTGGAGCATTGTGTTATTCTTCTTTTAAGTCGTATTGGTAGTGCCTGCAACATGTTCCAATTGTTTTAGGATTCAATGGCCATAACAAGATTTTTCAACATCCAGATATTTTGGAAACCATGGCTGCATATTTGAATTGGCGTGAGATTGAAGAAGCTCTTTTGCCTCGACAAATTGCAGCTAATTGGCTTGATATTTCAACACGCCTATTTGAAGTTATACGCAATTCACTCATAGATGATATTAGAAAAATGCATTGATTTTGAAAATCTTTTGCCTATGTTTTTGTTATTGAGTTTCGAAAGCGGACTTTGCCTCACATACACTTTCTAATTTTTTTTGCTGCTGAAGAAAAAAAAAAGAACCTGGTCAAGCTGAAAGAATAATTTGTGCGGAATTTCTTTATGAACAAAAGGATCCTAAACCTTTTGGTATGGTTCTAAAACACATGGTCCATGGTTCAGGGACCAAGCACACGTAATCGATGTTTCGACAAGACCGGCCAATGCATAAATCACTTTTCTAAATCTTACTAAGATCAAACTACAATGGATCAAGATTATCACCCTCTTTCTTATAGTTGTGATAATGGACATAGTTTTGAAAAAAATAGATTTTTCTTCAATAATAACTGCGTTGTTCTTTACAACCCTTTTTTTGTTTGAAAGTAAAATTGCCATATTAACATCAAAATTTGTGCATCTGTTCAAGCACTTTATTATTACCATGAATACATCTATAAAGGTAATGACATGGCTACTATGAAGATTGGGGAAGAACAAGATGAGATCAAAGAATACCTAGATGCACGTTACATTGAAGAATTAAAGGTTGAACAACGTTTCCATCGTGTGATTTTCAATACGAGTGATGATCCTCTAACTACTTTGAATGGTGGCCTAGTTCAAAGAACTAGATTGACAAAGTTCTTTAGGATATGTGCTACAAATGAAAATGTATGTCAATTGACTTATCAAGAGTTTTCTCAACATTATGTTTGGAGAAAACAAGAAAATACATGGAAGATCTGTGAAAGTGGCTTTGCAATTGGTAGGTTGTATTTTGTAAGACCAACAGAAGATGAACATCTCTATTTGCGACTTCTATTAACAACTCTTGTTGGGCCTTGCTCTTTTGAAGATCTACGGACGGTGAATGGAGTAATGCACAAAACTTTGAAAGACACATGTTATGCTCTAGGCTTATTACAAAAGTGGATCTAGTGCTTAGAAGAAGCATCTATTATGCATACCGATGCATCATTGCCCAACTTGTTAGTGCTTATACTCTCTGAATGCAACCATACTCATCTTAAGTTATTATGACAAAGATTTTGTCCTTATTTGTATGATGGCTTGCGTCATCCTCGTCGTCAGCACTATGACTTATTTGAACCAACTAAAGAAAACGTATACAATTTTGGCCTTTTCCTCATTGATCAGATATTACTTAAACAATCAAACAAAAACCTTTCTTTCTTTCCTCCCATGCTAATACCAATTTGTAATTGGTTCCCTCATCGTGGTAATCAATTTGTTAATGAACAACTACAATGAAATTGTGAGGTACTTGAATTTTATGTTCGGAAGCACGAGCTAAAATTCAATGAAGATTAACGCTATAGTTATGATGTCATTTTCAATTCCATTGAGGACCAATCTTGTGTTTTATCTTTTGTTAATGTTTTAGTTTGTACATGCAATTAGACATTCTTCTATAATATTGTTGCTACAAATGTGCAAAGCAAAGGGAGAATTATCATGTGTATTGCCTCTTTAGAAATTGCTGCACTTCTTCTTTATGGAGGCCGCACTACTCATTCTACTTTCAAAATTACCTTTGAAGTAGATGAATAATTAATGTGCTCTATAAACAAAAACTCTGAATATTTAGATGTATTTCGTGAGGCTTCTTTAATTATTTGGAATGAAGTTTTTATACAACGCTAACATTGTGTTCAAGCGATAAATCATACATTACAAGACGTTTGTGATTCGAATTCTTGTTTTGGAGGTGTTACTCTTATATTTGGAGGTCGCTTTCAATAAATTCCGACAGTTATTCCAAGAAGTTCTACACTTCAAATTGTTGGAGCATATCTTTGAAGATTTACAATATGGAACATGTTATAATCTTGATCCTTTTCATCAATATGCGCTTGCAAAATGCATTGCCTGAAAATAAAGAATTTTGCACAATGGTTATCACAAGTAAGTGATGGCTCCAATTTTAATAATTCAAGTGGCAATATGATTCAATCGCATAATTTCATTAATATTATTTAACCTGATTAACCTCAAACAAAAGTCTCAAATTACCATGTAAAACAAACATTAATCACATCATACCATAAAATAAAATAAAACAAAGTAACAATCCATTTTGAATACACCAACAACTGCAATTAAATAATCCAATGAAACTCTTTCAACAATAACTCACGAAGAGACACAAACTCCAACCATTCAAAAACCACAACCCGAAAATGTTGTTTAAATATAAAAAAATAAAAATAAAAATAGAAAAAACTTGACATAATCTAAAACTCTATTAATCCTCTTCAAATTGTGCTGCACGGCGTAAAAATTTGGCAGGGATGCCCGAAGCTCAAAAAACTTGAGCTCGGCGTACAAGAACACTACAAATGAAGAGACGACGGCCGTGAACAACAACAATGTCTAGAACCTCTAGCGGAGCTTAGAGATAACCCCCAGCTCCATTTGTATCCTTGACGGATCTCAACGCATAACGGTTGAGTGATATAAACCAAGCTATATTAATTGATAGGTATACATAGAATTTTAAAATACAGATTGTACAAGAAACACAAAGAATATAACATTTAAAATGCTTCAATGAATATTTTAAAAACCTTTCAAGTAGTTCAAAATGACCGCAAGTTTCAAAAAGACACATTAATTAGAATTCATTTAAGATTTCTTATGGATTTGTTGTCTAATCCACTAATCTATTTTTTTGAGTTTATTTTTTGTCATCTAGTTCATGAGTCTATTCTATTTGACTCTATCTCTTTAGTGTAGATTTTTTTTATTTTTTTGATAATGTTGTATACTTAGCATGAAAGTTACACTATAATTAAATTTAGAATATACTAGTATGTAGATTATCTTCTAATAATAATATGCAATATTGCACCTCATGATATTTTAATTGTTGAAGCCGCATTTTTACTTAAATTTTCTACCACGCATTTTTAGAAGACACAATTTTTTCATTTTGATATTTTTTTCTCTTTGAAATACAAAACACAAAACAAAGAAAAATGGAGAGTATGTTTTGTAAGTAGAAATTCTGAATGTGGGACAAAATTCTCATTGCTGTTGGGTTACCCTTGCAAGGGCATTCTGAGGAACTAGCTAGGGAGGATAACAATCGGGAGTACAAGCACAAGGACCAAGCAGTTAAGGTAGAGGGTGCGAATCTTGCCCGGGTCCCAATAGCGCCCCCTATGCGGGAACCTGACCTACCCATGGGGGTTTGCAAAAGCGCCCTCCGGGGTGCTTTTACTGGTGAAGGGGCGGATTTAGGGGTGTAGGGGATTGGGGATGAGCGTTTAGGTGGATGAATAAATGCATTTCAGAGGTTGTGAAAGGGGGGTGGATGGGGTGCATTTATGAATTTGTAAGTGCGAAAAATAGCCCCCAAAGTGGGCTGATTTTGTAATAAAGTTGGGCTGATTTTGCAAATGGGCGGCTTAGTGTGGCGGCTTAGTTTTAATTGCAATCCAAAGAGGGCATGGTTACATACATAAGTGCTTGTGTTTAGAAAGATCCATGGTTGTTTTAGTGTTGCAAAAAGGGTGGAGTTAGAGTGGACATTGGAGGAGAGTGAGAGCAGTCATGGACACCTTTGGGGGGGACAGTGAGTGTTACCAAAGCAGTGAGGAAATTCTAGAAACTCAAGCGTATGGTGTAGGGGGGCAATTCTCAAATGAGAGTGGGCAAAGAGGGGGGTTAGGCTTTGATGACCACATGGCTCTATTGCAACAAGAGAGGGGTAGACATAGGATTTCCAACCCCACTATCCATGTCAACTCCATTGCAAGTAGAGGAGAGCAAAACTTATCACAAAGTTTGAGTATAGGGAGTGATTTACCTAGGAGAGTAGGGTTGAAAAGTGCAAGTACATGGGGGGAGAGAAGCCAACCTGAATCTAATTTTGGATTGAGAAATGGAGAGGCCACCATAGCTCCATCCCAAGACACTCAATCAGCTCCAGCTCCAAGTAACACTGTAGGAGTGAGAAGGTGCTCACAAGGAAGGGGTGCAGTCAAAAAACAAGGGCTTTGGACAACTGCACTATTAAAGCAAGCAATGGATGCAGTCACAGATCATGGTATGAAGGTAAGGACTGCTTCACATACCTTTGGCATTCCTTATACTTCCTTGAGAGACCACCTACATGGCAGAGTGAAGGGGAGGAAGAAGGGAACAAATACAGTATTAAGTCAAGAGGAAGAGGAGAAGTTATTGGATTATTGTTTCAAGATGCAAGATCTAGGACATCCGTTGAGTTCAGGGCAGTTGAGAATGAAAGTGGCCATGGCAACACAAACAAGAGACACACCATGGGGTCACAATGGGATGCCTGGAAAATCATGGCTTAGGAGTTTCAAAAAAAGGCATCCAGATCTAGTGTCTAGGAAGAGTCAGCCCTTAGAGATGGGGAGAGCAAGGGGATTATGTCCTACAAGTGTGGCAACCCTTTATGCTAACCTACAGGAGCTTTACAGATTAAACAACTACCCACCTTCTCACATCTGGAAGTGTGATGAAAGTGGGGTTCAGGCAGGGAGATCTGGAGGGGCAACAATATTAGGAAAATGTGGTAGCAAGTCTATCCATAGCATAGAACCAGACCAGCGTGAGCATCTCTCTGTCCTATCATGTGTCAATGCTGCAGGGAGAAAACTTCATAATTTCTACATCATGAAGGCGACTTACTTCATAGAAAATTACATGAAAAACTGTGAACCCAAAGCTCTCATGGCCATGCAACCGAATGCTTAGATGACAAAATGGTTGTTTGAATCCTGGATCTCATTTTTCATTAAGAGGGTGCAAGAAAGGACTAGAATTTCCGAGACTAACAGACACCTGCTAATTTTAGACGAACATAATTCACATGTCACCTTGGAGGTAGTTACAGTTGCTATGAATTCTGGTTTAGACATCATTTCCTTACCTAGCCATACAGTCCTTGGATGTTTCCTGCTTTAAGCCTTTCAAAACTGCATTGAGACAAATTAGAGACAGCTGGTCCTTAACAAACAAAGGCAAGAAGGTAGAAAAAAGAGACCTTTGAGGAGGGGCAGGACGGCTTCGAATTTGCTGAAGGAGCGGAGTCCAGTGACTCTGACTCAAGTGCCGCAAGTGAGAGGTGCGAGGCCGAAGGCACTCATGCTCTCAAAGGGGGGCTGGGCGATGGCATGCAGGGGACAAGCTGTCACCCATGCAGGGCCGGGACTAGCACTTCCATTGCAGCAGGGAGGGGGGCGACTAGCGGTCATCAACCGAGAAGCAGGGTCGAAGAAGAGTCAAGAGAAGTGGTGCAGCGACCAGCTGGGACTCTCGGTGCAGGATTGCCGAGGCAAAGTGAACCTGGAATTGCCGCGGTGAACAAGGACTTGAACAGACTCCTCTCACGGCGCAGCGGCGTCGACCAACGCAGACCTCGAGAACGGCATTCAGCAAGACGACCAAGTCAGAGAGATGGGGGGAGTAGCCGTAGGGAACCGCATCGACGGGGAGACCAACAAGACGAAGAGGGGGACAAACATCATGGCGGTGACCAACGACGAAGAGATCAGCAAGATGAACAGGGGGACCAACATCACGGCGGTGACCAACGACGAAGACTGCAGCAAGACCAACGACCAGATCAACACCACGGCGGTGAACAAAGGCGACGAAGACCACATGAGGAAGACGAACATGGCGAAGAAGAGCACGACACTGCACAAGATCAGCAAGACTACGACGACGACGACGGGGGCAATGACGTGCAGTGCGGTCGGTACCGCGGCCTCTCAGCAGTCAACGAAGATGAGAACAAGGGGGAATACCGACCTGGTCTGCAGGGCGAAGACGAAGGTAGAAACCGCGGCTACAATGAGGGAGGCATAGGGCTGCTCGACGCTGCTCGCACAGTCACAATGGCAGGCCTCGGAGACCATGATGACGAACATTCTCTGCGGCATTCAAGGGGGAGAGGTGCGGGATTAGACTTCAAAGTAGGGGGGAGTAGCATGGGGCAAAACGGAGCAGCGACACAAGCACCTAGAAATCACTGCTTTGTAGATGTGCAAAACGGGGAAGAAAGCAACTGTGATTTAATGGAGCAGCACACATCAATAGATCCAGAATTTCGTGCACAGATTCAGGAGGAAAATGCACAAAACATCAATAACTTCCTCTCCTTGCCTGAGATCATTCCAGCTAAAAAGAGAAAGAAGCAGCAACCTCTCCTAGACTATACAAGTAGCAAGATCTTGACATCAGCAGATTACATTGCTGGTGTAGAGCAACTCCTAGCAAAAAAAGAGGCCACGGCTGCAGCAGCAAAGAAGAGGAAAGAAGAGAAGGAAGCTAGTAAAGAACAACGAAAAGCACTCAAAGAGCAACAGCAAAGAGAGAAGGAGGAACGCGCACGTGAAAGAGCAAGGAAAAAAGAAGAAAGGGAGAGAGAAATACAAATTAGGAAGGCGAATGCGTCAAGGAGGGGCCGTCGAGGGACAGGGGAGTCACCGCAACCGTCGCAGCCTCCTGCAGTTGATGCATCTCCGCAACCGTCGTAGCCTCCTGCAGTAGCAGAAGCTCCGCGGCCCCCTACTTTCCCCTACCCGTGGCAGCCTCACGCAGCACTCTACCCACCATACGGTGCTGGGCACGTCGAGGCCTTCTACCCACCTCCCCAAATGCCGTTTCGGTTCTACGATGCAGATGCGGGAGATAGGGCGCGGTGATACGCAGCGGTGTGCTCCTCTTCACAGATTCGAGGGAGCAGGGCGAGGCAAGGTGAGCAAGCAAAGAGAGGAGGCGCGCAGCACCGCAGCTCAAAGAAGACCACGGCGAGGAGGCGCGCAGTACCGCAGCAAGACGACTCGAAGACTGATGAAGCAGGACGAAGACGAGTGCGACACCAAGTGAGCGAAGACTGCAAGCAGAGCGAAGAGGAGCGCGAGCAGCATCGCGTAGTGAGATGGAGCAAGGCCAAGGCGAGGAGAGGCGCGAGATCCACGGCGAGGAGATGAGGAAGGCCACGGCGAGGAAGAGCGCGACAGCAAAGCCAGGGGAGGAGGAAGACCACGGCCACGAGGAGCCCAACGGAATCCTGCAGGAGGAGAGGTCAGCGGAAAGGAGGACCGGTGGGCGGGACCCTTGAGTGGGAAGGGGGGCGAGATGGTGGATCAACTGACATAGGTGGAGCTGTAAAGTGGGCGGAGATAGGGGCCACAAGGGTTTGATCCTCACATCTAGGTGGATGCAATGCAAGTCACTCATGTTGGGATGGGGCGCATGTGTGGCATTGGATTCGAGCCCACAAGGGGCACATGCTCACACTTCAGCAGTTGTGACACCCCACCACCTTCACGAGATTATCCTACCTTGTGGTTTTTTTTGGGGCAATTTTGGATTGTTGTCAGGAGGTTTGTGAAGGCTGTTTTAAACCTTCATGGCTACAGTTTTAGAAATCCAGCTGGTGGAGATACCATGAACTCTATGATTGATTACTAGTCACTCTACGAGGTTTTCTTTCAAAATTTATAGGAAATCACAGGCATGGAGGAAAATTTTGTTTTTTTCAGCATTGCTCTTCTTCCAACTTTGTGGATCCCTGAAAATTTATAAAGCCAAAAAACTTACAACCCAACTATGCACATCTGAAATTTTCACGACTTCTGGACCCTCTACCTTACACATGTTCACATACTTAGTTAGTGAAAGGATTACTTACACATTAATTACTAGACACAATCACCACAGTGACTGGGCTATCACCAAGGTTGAACGTCAGCGGAGTCTAAACCAATGGAACTTATAAATTTAATCTCACTAATTCTGTATACAATTCAGTTCCCATCATTCAACTTCTCTCAGCTCTCAACAAACTGCTTCACGATTCAGATCCACAAAGTAGGACTTAGTTTCCCTGCAAATGCAAATTCAGACTCTGTATCAGTCACTGAATTATTCATATTCATGTTCACATTCAAATTCATATTCATATTTGTACCTTACAACTTAAAGCGGATGTTTCGGCTATGTTGTATCTTCTGAAATCTTTCATAATTTGGACCATGAAGACTTAAGAATTCTACAACTCAGATACTGAATTTATAAGTCTTTCTGGAGATTCTAATAGGGGCTATTTAGTGTACGTCATACTTTGTTATTGAGCTGTCTGCCCACTTAGGACTTAGAGTGCTCATATCATGCTAATTGGCAACTACACGCATAATCCTTTTTTGCCATCGATGCATTTGCCAATGAAGTAGCCGTCTTGGTAGCCACCGGCGTAATTCAGGTAAGCCATGAACATGATGGGACAAGTTGATTCGAAGTTGTTCACTTGACTTCTGTATTGGCAAGCAAACTTGTTGAATGCTGCGCAACATGCTTTTGTTGCGGGGACTTTGGGTTTGCAGACGCTGGTTACCGGCTTGTAGTTGAGCTTCGGGTATCTGTTTGCGCAATCTGCAATCACCATGAACTTCTTTTGTTCAGTTCTGTGTTTTATTCTGTGATGTGCAACAGATCGAAGTGTACACCATGTAAGCCAGAGGTGCATTTTAACAGTAAATGTCTATGTAAGGTTATCACGTGCAAGTCGATAGGGAGACCCTAGATCCTACTAGATTCTGAATTCTAAACCCTCGAATCCATATCTTACTCACCTTGAAATCATGGAGAGATGATGGTTATGCAGTTTGAAATTATTTACACCTCCACTTTATTCACAAGTGTGCTTGTCGCACGAAGTGGAAAATAATTCTGTTCATTTGGCAAGTTTGTTTGTGTATGAACAGTCTAGAAACTAAGTTGGAAGAGTTCAAAGAATGTGGGAGGAGTTAAAAACATCGAAGTCACACCTCTGTTGGGGTCAATGGCTGCCTTGGAAAATAATGTTGCCGCACCAGGGGCTGGCTTCGGAGCTTCGGCGGCAAGGAGTCGAAGAAAACCCTGAGCTTCCTCTTCCCCTACTTCGAGTTCAGGCGATGATCTCGCTGCAACACACACACACACCTGAATGATTGAGGTTCAATAACAGAGAACTTTACATCATAACGTTAATGAGAGCAGGCGCTAAATTATAACTAATTAGTGATATGTAATTCGCAGCTACACATGATGCCATTCGATGGAATCCTTGAACATGTATGCAAAGAGAGTACATACCCGTGCATGAACTTAAAGGGCTGCATACCACCACCACGATAAGCAAGGCGAGCACCACCATTGGCGATATTTTCCTCTGCATGTTGTACTTGAGCCGATCCACAAGCAAAGCGAGCCCGATCTCGCCGCAGGTGTGTCAAAGTTGGTATTTCAACACATGCAGCTTCATGACACCTTTGTTGCTTGAGCTGCACTAGAAGGTGGTATGGTTATAGTACTATTGCCTCCTGGTGCAAATGACGACGCAAATGACGAGTATAGTGCAGCCTGATATACTGTGTGTGTCGACAAGTGACGCCAAATCCCGGCGGGATCATTTCACCTCAATGGGTTCTAAAGGTCAAGCCATCAATAATGAGCTGCCAAACCACGCTCCCAATTTAGACCACGCCAACAAATAGTTTTGAAAGGCCGACATCATTTAATGCCATAGCTCTTCCTCTGCAAACGACAGTCGACCTGCGCCAGTTTCGGCATCAGATTCTCAGTTCATCAAAAATGATGCAAAAATCGACTTTTTGGTTGAGTTATCCGGATCCGGAAAGTGGTTGTGAGTTTGGCACCGCGTATTGGCTCCACTCTGACACCTACAGTTGTGCTATTCCCATTTACCATCGGGACAGAACCCACACTGTCCAAGTAATTAAACGAAGCATGGAAGTTCAGGTGACATCCTCACCATTTGACAGCTTCACGTTTGGTGAGATCGATCGGCTAATGCGACTGTGCAAGTTAGGTGAAAGAGAGACAGGACTAAAGCCAGAGTTGCTAAAGGTGGATGTCGAAAGAAGTGGCTCCATGCTCACCAACTTTCACTGTTCTGTGAAAGAACTTGCAAACTCATGCCTAAACCTAAATTTGGATGGGCTCTGGGTTTCTTTACCTCAACTATAGACGCCCTTGTCATTAATTTCAAACTTCACTATCAGATGGTGTATCAATACTGATGGACCTTAAATTGCGTTGGTCGTATTGTTGAGTGAATAACACAATCTGGGCCTAGCTGCACCTAGTGGGAAAGGAGTCCTTCCCCTCAAAAAAATTGTGGAGGAATTGGTAATAGTTGGAGGAAATGTTACCAATTCCTCCAAATCTTCTCGAGGGGAAGGACTCTGGGTGGGTGGCTGGCCTGACTACATGTGCTGGCTAGCCTCCGGGTTGTTTCCTGTGGTTCATTTTGAGCAGTCGGGCCTTGGAGCCTCACTGGTAGCAGAAGTGACGTTTTTGACCGACTGGAAAACAGGAAAGTGTTACTTTTATTTGTCTGTTGTGGCGAACTTGACTGACAAGCACCACTTTAATTTGTCTATTGTGGCGAACTGGACCCATGAGCACCTCTAACCCCAGTCCAGAACAACACATTTGCTACTAGTGCCTCTTTTGTTCCAAAAAAATAAGATCATACAATCTACATAAGGTTGAATTGACATGGACAGTTCATGGAGGCCCTGGGGTTGATCCACAAAAGCCCTTGAGTCATGAAGCTCAGACTTCATGTGCATCATTTGTTTGCTGAAGAATTATTTGGTACAATATTGATTATCAATCTAATCTTTGGTTCTACAGAATTTATCTGGCCTTTCCTTTGAACTCAAGAACAGGCTCGACTAAAGGCGGAAGACACCATGATTAACTTATGTCTGAAAGAAGGGAATTCATGTAGGGATCTCATGTCTTTCGTCATCCCCGAACCATCTGACATAGCAAACGAGACCCCACGAATTCCGTATTCATACAAATGCAACGTTAGGAGGTGAAGGATCCTGTGAAAATAAGTCAAAACAAACATAGTAATAAAACAGTGGCTGCACGTCCAAATGGAAGATGAGCAAAAAATGGCTGGAACTCCAACACCGTGTGAATTGAATTTCTAGTGGCATGTTGCATCCGCGACTCACATCTGGTGTGCTCAGCTCGAGCCTCAGCTCGACCCTGCGAAGATGGCAACCCACTTCCCAATGACATTGAGAACCTTCATTGCGTGGTCTAGCACTTGTTCGAACTCTGTCTGATGTTTTCATGGTGCCGCATAGAACCAATGCTCCCATTCCTAGTTTTCAAAATAGCTATTGCAAAATTTGATCTCAACTTTACATTAAGCTTTCGTTTCAGATTTAGTAATAGTGTTAGTAGTAATTTCATGATAATTGTCATTGCAGATATTCATCACACTATATTGGTCACTGCAGTGGACCCAGATTACCAGCACCTAGAACATCAATTCAGATTAAACCGTTCTCCTCAAGGGGCTGTGCATAGAAACCAGATTTCCATGCCGAGGGGCAATTTCCATGCTTGTATCAAATCAGAGGAGAACTTGGAAATCAATGGGAAGGTTTCACTCAAGGCAGATGTGAGTAATATTTGACAACTGATTACGGTAATACATCAATGTTCCATGTGATTTAATTACAACGGCCTAACGTTCCTTCCCAGATCCAGTTGATACCAACATGGGACATGCGTCTCCTTCGACTGGAGTTGATCGGGATTAATGGTAGATTCCACAGGAAGCTGCAATTCAAAATGACGATACACGGTCAGGAAGGGAGTGACCCTGTTGCTTCACCAAATCAACAAACTACGGTGAACTCACGTAATCTGAATATTGCCGTCATGTATAGCGATCTGGGCAAGTGAGACGTCACGTGAATGTGAGTTCCTTGGTTGCTGAACACACATTGAGCACAGAACAAATGTCCTTCAACTGCTGCTCAATTTGAGTTGTCTGTGCACACATTACTTAATCTGATGATCCGCCCGGCTTGATATTAAGATCTTTTTTCTGGTTTGTGGTTTACGTCGAAGAGATTCTGTTAGCCGCACCAAACCGATTTACAACTAGCTGAAATCTTCTGCTCTTAACCTTTGCGTTTTTGCATTCTAGGTTTATGTTTTCGACTCTATGCAATCTTCTCGACCTCTTCCATCCCTGTCCGTGGCATCCCTGTATAGTCCATCATCAGGAATTGCATCATCATAACCTAAAAATTATTGACATGCTTATTTGGGTTCCAAGTTATGAGAAAGATAATAGGAAAAATATACATGTGAATGGACTTAGACTAGGTTGATTGTTGAAGAATTGTTTAGATTTCTTATGTTCCCGTATCTGCCTCCTGACAGAATGGGTAACATACACTGAAGAAATTTTGCCGATTTCTCCAGGGAAGCCCTAAACGCCGGACACGGACAGGTCGCTCGTATCCGGCACCTGAAAGCAATTTGCTGGCAGAAGGATTACTTCGATCTCGTCTATGTGACTTTGGGAGTTCTAATTTCCTGCACTTTCTCGGATGGTAAGTATATGTGGATAGTGGTTGCGTGACATCTATTCCCGGTTGAGACTTCTGGTGTTTAGGTACTCCCAGTTTCGGAGTTGATTGTATTCATGGTGCAGTAGTAAATCAGTGGTCTCGCGTCTTCCCCTGTCTGTGAGCTGCTGACAACATGGTTTTGCAGGTGTGTAATCACATCCTTTTCTAACTACCATCTGTCGTTCTCAGCTTCAACTTGTGCTCAGACTCCAATTGTTAGAATCACACCAACAAAACACAGAGCATTGTTCGAAAAATCTGTGACCATTCACACCTGTCATTAGTAGCGGTTTGATTCGTCGTGAGACCTCTGACGAGCAGTTGTGACATGCGTGAATGAAACCAATTTCTGTCAACATGGTTTCATGTGTTGGTAACAAACATCGAAAACAAGTTGGTGGATGGGTTTGCTTCTAATTGCAATGGTGGATTTCCTGTGTCAACCGTCCTGTACTGACAAAAACTACCCTTTATAAGGAGTTCGAAGAAGGGGAAGAAATAGTTCTGTTGTGCATAATTCAGTTCGCTGTCCACAGAAAATCATTCCAGACATGCATGCTCATTAAATTGCAGAGATGCAAAGTCTCCACCAATTCTCATTGGCAATAATTCCACTAAGAACGAGGACATTCTAATGGGAGGAGAAAACTTACTAGAACACACTAAGCTGTAGAATCTTGAAGCTATGTACCACATCGTAGCAGCAACAATACTATCACTTGGTGGATCAACTCGCGATAAGTTCTCCAGCATGTTATACAAAGCCTTGATCTGTAAATACCGATAATTAGTAATTTGCAGACGTTACACATGGTACCATGTACCCACCGAATTCGGTGCGGAAAGGTGACGAGACGTGGAGAAGCTTGCAAACACAAAGAAGAGAGATTGGTGAAACAGGTTAGACCAGTTGGTGAAACTGGATAGAATATAAAAGGTACCACGGTCGCCTTAAGTACTGCTTAGAAACAGAGGCCTGCAAAGTTATATATGTACTTGATGCACCTTACACCTGTAGCCTATACTTACTGTTGAATTCAGCTGGAAAGAATCCTGCATGAATTCCTCGATCTTAACCTTTATAATTGGACATCATCATCATCGTCATATGTTTGTTTCAGATAAGTTAGCCGACTCACAACTGTTTTGTCTGTTGAAGGCCGAGACATCGATCATGGCTACGAACAGGATGATATTGAGATCATGCTTTCAAGTTTTGTTTTCGAAGGCATTCATGGCAGCCGACAATATGCACCGATCAGGGAGCAAGAGAACTCTTGTTAGTTGAGCTAATAAGGATAATGGAGGAACTCACCTTGATTTTCTTGTCAGCTAAGTTAGTGAGGCAGGTAAACTACACATAATTGAATGTGTCACCAGCTCGTCCATCTGCAAACTTAGGATATCTTGAAATGTTTTTTAATTCAGAGGTATAGTACTGGAAGGAAACCTATTCTACTTAATTAATTGAACACACCTATAGTCAAGGAAGACGGCTGAATGGCTGACTTCATTGCATGAAAGTACTATGGTAGCAGGTTCAAAAGCCGCTCACCACCATGAACCGCTCAGTAGCGCAATTTCGTGAAAGTTAGATTCTAAGGTAATGCGCTCAGAAACCGTCCGAATTTCAGGTTTGCTCATTTGGAATAGTGGTGGAATTTTTTTATAATTTTTGGATGAAGTGCAAAGCTAGTGCAAAGCCATCCCAAAAAAAAAAATCATTTTTTGAGTAAGTCTACAATTTCCTATGAATTTTTGAATGTTCAGCCCTAGGTGCTCCACTAACCGTCCCTAGAGTCATGGTTAATATGACCACTTGGATTCTGTGAATAGGACGTTTCTGCACCAATCACAAGCACTCAATTTCTGCAGCCATAGACGGAATTAGAATGATTTTGCACAGTTTCAGGAACAGCCTACAGTCAAGCCTATGGGACGGTTTTTGGGCCGGGACGGTTTTTGAGCGCATTACCTTAGTCTTTCTACTCCAAAACGTAATGTAACCAAGAGCTAGATATTAGGGTGGATAGTTTCTGAAACATCTACGGTTTTATATCAAGAATCCCACAACTAATTCCAAACGAATTCAAAAATCATGATTCCACCATCACGGGTCTCCCACAAGTTTTGCAAATGCCTCTAAAAATTCTCCCAACACCACTCCACAATATACTTGCAGAAATTTGTGCAGTTATTGAGTACTCCACATTAATCATGATTATGTTTAAATCTGTATTTAGTAGTGGTTTTGTTGCCAAGCCATTAGTTCAACTTTCTTGTTGGAATGAGTGTATCTCATGAAATTGGTTTGAATTCAAAACCAATAGTGATTCAAAACAAATTGATTTTGTAATACCAGTGAGGAAATGGAAGGGCAGGAAATGTTGGAGTAGTATTAAGGTAGAACCACCTATTGGTGAACAGCATCCCATAACCGAACCCTATAAATGGCAGCATTCACAAGCAATGCATCACCTATTTCTGTACAAGTAAGATCCCATCCCTAAAACAAATCCAACACAAGGCACTCATTGATTGGCACAAGTCACCAAAAGGTGAGTTGTCTTTGTGCACGCTTTTAGAAAGGGTCTATGTACACATATAGGTGTCTAGCCATACAAAACTCTGAAAATTCATAACTTATTCATATAGAATGAGAAAAATATAATTTCACTTCCATTCTCATATCCTAGTATTTGCTAATCTGTGCAAAAAAATTCAGCTCATGCAGAGCTTTGCATCAAGGATATTTCCTTAAGTGTTCGGAAATAGGTGGTTCCACCTTAACAAACAAGGTCCATCACCTTTTAAAGTTAACAACATCAAAAGATGCAGTTTTAATAATATGTAATAGTGTTTCTTGGCGCTAATAAAAAGAACGCGGTAAATCTTGCTACTCTTTTTGTGAACTTAATTTATTTTTATTTTTATATTTACTCTATTTTGTAGAACTTTAACTACCACCACAAATCACCATATTTGTAATGTTGAGACCTTTTGCAATCTCATATTTATCCTCGACTCAAGGATAATCCACTTTATTTGTTTATTAATATTTTTACATGAATAAGTTACAACACTAACTTTAAACTTTCATTATTATTTGAATATTGTTTAATTTTTTATTCAATTATTATATATTAAAATATTTTGTTCAATAATCAGCATTCAATTTTAAGATCGGTGAAAAGTCTCAATATAACAAATATGGTGTTACAAATCATTGATGCACATTGTGCCAATATTGAATCATTTCTATGAGCCTATATAATTCAAAAATATACATTCATTCTATCAAATATCTTTATGATATGATGAAATTACCTTCCAAACTATTCTTGGGGTTTTTGAGAACTCTCCATGACTTATTATAGATAAAGATAAACAAAATCCATCTAATTTTATCTTGAATTGTTCTAAAATTTTATTTCAAGAATGAAGTGTTTCTTATCTTTTATCGCATGCTGTAAATAGAATTCTTCCAAGTGAGTTTTAAAAAAAAATCTAAGCTAATATTCTTATTCTAATCTAATAATTCTTACAGCATTAGATAAAACATACAATTGCAGTTTACTACATGGTTTTCAATTGCTTTCATGTGGAATATAAATTACATGAAACAACATTGAAGAGATTTGAACTTTTAAATATATCTTTGGAGATACAAGGATTTTCTATATATGGCGGTCAATAAGATACTACATAATATATTAATAATTACGTGGTTATTATGAATAATATGGTTAACATATTATACATATGGATTATTTCCGGCCCCTTAAAGAAAATGATTTTCCTAAGGCATCATCAAATCCCTAAACCCTAAGCCCTGGAAATCTGAATTTTTGAAAGGCATGGAAGAGGATGACTTGGTAAACAGGCTATTCTAACCAAAAGATCTTCACCTCCCGCCAACCAAGTTGAATAAGCAAATCCATACCTTTAATCGTTAAATCGAAAAATTGTCAAATCCAAAAATATGCTTAATCTCCTCACTGTCGCAAAGGGTCAAAAAGGCAAATAAGCACTTGATCCAAGACTGCACCGTAAGCGCACCATCTAAATTCCTAAATAATTCCAAACCATGACCGATTTCTATTTGATACAACACCGCTTCTAATGTGCAATCGTCCTCCTTGAATTTTTGTTACTGAAACGACATAAACCACAAAACTCGCAGGCGCAACGTAATTATGCTCCAAAGGGAAGTCAAATTCAAACAACAATTGGAGAATTCTCAAAGCTGGATTGCCTAGTAGACTGTATCTTTGCTGTGAGCAATACTCCACTTCAAGAGGCCTTTCCAATCCGGCCCAGATTCATCCTTAGCTCCCGAAACCCTGAGCACTAATCCCAAAACCTCTTCAAAATAAGAATAATTTACAAAACTAAAAAAATGTACCCACGAGACTCTTTGATCCTCAACTGAAAATAATTGCAGAAAATGCAATGCTACAAGCATCACCCATGCCAATTCTCGCAGGATGGCAATGTTGAGTTGCAAGACTTTGCTGTGGTTTCAGAAATGGAGATTTGAAGCGGTGACAACTGATAGCTCAATCAGCATTCCCTGAAGCCCGCAAAACATGACAAAAAACCTATTCGTTCCGAGGGCATTTTGTTTACGAACGTGTTGGAACTTCAAGGGCATTTTCCTACGAGGCCATTTCTAATAGCCAGGCATTCTCATTCCGAGGGCATTTCCATTACGAACATGTTGGAATTTCAAAGGCATTTTCCCAAGACGCCATATTCACTACCTAGCCATTTTCATTCCAAGGCATTTCCATTACGAACGTGTTGGAATCTCAAGGGCATTTTCGCATGAGGTCATTTTCAATATTAAGGCATTTTTAATCCCAATGGCATTTCCGTTACGAATGTGTTGGAATTTCAAGGGCATTTTCTCACGAAGCCATTTCCAATATTCAGGCATTTTTAATCCGGAGGGCATTTCCACTACGAACATGTTGGAATTTCAAGGGCATTTTCCCACGATGCCACTTCCACTACCTAGCCATTTTCATTCCGAGAGCATTTCCATTACGAACGTGTTGGAATTTCAAGGGCATTTTCCATGAGCCAATTTCCAATATGCAGGCATTCTGAATCCCGAGGGCATTTCCATTACGAACGTGTTGGAATTTCATGAGAATTTTCCCACGAAGCCATTTCCAATATCCAAACATTCTTAATCTTTGCAAGTATAATATTTAAAAACCCTCATAGCACCATTTAATGAGAAGGTCAAACTAGAAGGCAGTGGCACTAGAAAAGGCCACAAAATTTGGAGCCCTTTAACTAGTTGAATGGGAGAGGAAATGTAAGAAAATTAACAAAGGTTGGGCAAACATAGAGAATATGAACCGAACAAAATCAAATTTTTTGGAGTTGTGTTGAATTTTTTGTAAATTTTTAAAGGTCCAAAAAGTAAAATTTCAACAACAAACATAAGGTGCTTATAGGAACTAGCATTAACAAGTTGCTAAAATGATGAATGTTCTAATATTACGTAAATCAAAGAGGAGTTACTCACATAGTGTAAAATTGGAACTACAATGAGTTGTTAATAAGAGATCTAAAATAGAATGTTATCAATCCTTTACAATTATTGGCACGTCTACATTAATCTTCTACCTCAGTTGTCCCTCTTACAAATATAGAATGCAAATTGTGAAGAAGATCATACATGGATCCCAAGGGAGAGAACTTATAGTTGCTTTAATATGGCCATAGTGCTGGATATTAGACAAATCAATGTACTGTATATTAAGACTCCGCATTAAAAAGGAATTCGCTTCATTAAACACTTTTCATAGAATTATGAATTGAGTATCATGAGTTATAGTTGTTGTATCTCTGTGTTGATAATAGGAGATGGAATGCCTAAAATTTTAAGCTTTGATTACTTATATTGGTGCATTTTAACTCAACCTCTAAAATTTCCTTATCATATTTCAAAACCCACTCAAAAACAACCATCTCTAATACTTAAGAGTAAAACTAAAACAGTTTGATTTTTGAAAAGTTTCAAGTAGAAGATCTAAAATTAAACTACAAAAAAATCTTTAGTGTTTTTAAAGAGATTTTGACGGTATAGATTCAAAGGTTGTAGTGTTTAAAGTGTAGATTTTTTTTTGAAAGTTTCATAATATAAGGTCAATAAGCCTTTAATTCCTCAACATTTGAACAATCAAGTTTGAAATTTTTTGATAATTTTAAAATGCACTAGAAAGGTATGCCATTTTAAAAATAAATTTGCAATAGATGAAGTTCCAAAACATTGCCAATTCACATTTTTTTGGGTGTATTTAATTAATTATAAAAATCCAAATCTAAATGGTCAAGATAAATGATTATCTTTAATTTAAGGAAAAAACGGAGGGAGAAGAATGAGATAACTACACCAAACCTTGTTTAAGAGGTAATACATCATTTCATAGCATTGATGAAACTTCAAAAAATTACATACATTAGTGCAACAATTTGATATTAAAAATATATTTCAAAGTCTTAACATGTATAAACTCCATGTGAACATTTTCAATTTAATTTTTGATTTTTGATTTCAAAGTAGAATGACATCAAAATATGCAAAATGAGTGCTTTGTTGTACTATACTTTATATCCTAAATTTGGCAAACTATGGATTGAATATAGATTTTGAATTCTATTTTGTACATAGAATTTTAAGAAACTTGTTTATGTTCATTACTGTAATTTAAGATTTCTTTCCCCATTTTTGTACATGTCTTTAAATTTTGACGTGTTAACAAAAGCAAAGAACAAAATATTTTTAAAAAAAACATTTTTGGGGTTTTTTTTAAACGGATTCTTAGATGGGCTTGTTCTTGCAAGTTCTTATGATTCATTATTCGATGAAAGCTTTGAATTTTTTTACTCATAATGACATGAAGATCTAGAAATCTTACTACAAGTTAATTTCTTTTTGGAAGTTAAGATATAAAACCATGTGAACTTCTCAAGTTGTAAAAGTGATTTACTCCAATGAATCTTGTCCCATCTTATAGAGCCTCTTTCTACCAATGTGATCCACTCTTACATGGTGTATGCATAGTTCTAAAACCTACAAAATACAATACAAATGAAATTGTTGAGGGTGCATATCTACACCAGGAATTGAAGAGCATACCTGTCACTAACACACAAGTGGTAAAAAAGCATTGAAGTTCAGAACTCTTACCTTCCTCACAAACCTCCAATCTCCTTCTCATGTCAATCACATTAGCTCCAAAAAGCTCCAATTTCACGAACTAGGTTATACCCAGCAACCATCTCAGACCTCCATCCCTCCAGCCCTCACCTGGTTACACAGCCATAACTCAACACCGCATGGCCTGCTCTGGCCCTCCAGCCCTCCACTAGAAAGTTCAAACTCAACACCGCATGGCCTGCTCTGGCCCTCCAGCCCTCCACTAGAAAGTTCAAACTCAACACCGCATGGCCCGCTCATGGCCAAACACTCCAATCCAGAACCACAGAACCGCGGTCCGCAACAGTTTAAAAGACCACATTCAGGCATCTTGAAAGGCAGGGCTGAGGGCACATGGGAAGATATTCAGGTCATGTACTGTACGAAAGTGCGCAGGAAGACCAGTTGTTGGAATTCCAACACCAGGATGTCATCATATTCTCGCTTCCTCGTAAACAAGAAACTCACAAAAAGACGCATCAAATTGGCCGTCCCATGATCCATCCCACCCATCTCCACCCCACCACCACCAATCACCAATCCCCCCAACGCCACCCAGCCGTGGATGACTCCGAATCTGACGGCCCACGAATCTCCACCCACTCCCCAAACACCCTAAACCGCCACTATCTACGTTATGCCCTACATTGAACTCCCAAAATCTTCCAAAAGAATAGAAAATATCAAACTGCCGGTCATGCATCGTCGTCAATATTATGACCGCCCTCAACCACTGCTGCAGGTAATAATAGAACACTTTCGCCGTACCTTCTAGATCCACTCCATCCAACGGCGTAGCTTCGATCACTAACCGCACTCAAACCCGTCTCAACCGTAGATCAGTACGCCCGTATCACACCCCGTCGGATTCATCGAATCCAACGGCTGATAGTAAATATCTCTTTTGACCGTCGATTTAGGGAATCGGACGGTGTTTGGGGAAGTGGTAATGTTAGCCTTTGGATAGGAGAGATCGAACGGATAGAAATGAGTTGAAATAGAGAGGGCGTGGTGTTGCGGTGAGGAAGGAGACGAAGGGGTTTCGGAGCATTCTAGAGAGAAGAGCTTGCTCGCGCTCTGCACACGCCATATCCAAACCCCGACGCCCGTTGCTTGTGCTCCGCTGCGGATCGTCTGCTCCTGCTCCACGCGTGTCCATTTCCCCAAGCGCTTCAGGTATGGCGATCGCAAATCTCGCGCTGTCTTTCGCGGCATTTTATTTCATTTGGTGTGGAGTTTTGTGTGGAGGTTACTGTTGCGAGTTCTCTGGGCGCTTGGTTCTTTGCTTTTTGGTTCTCTAGCTCAGTGGGAAGTTCTGGTACGGTGATCGCGGGTCTTGCCGCTTCTGGCATTTTGGAAATGTTTTTCTATTGCTCTATTTTGTTGAGTTTGTGGTTGTAGCGCTTTTGTGATTTTGTGAGGCATATGAGATTGGTTTAGGTGATCGATGGTGTTCTAGGTTGTGGTGTGAGTATGTGTTTGGTTGGTGCTGTGATCTGGCCTGGGGCAGTTGTGCTGTGGTAGCCATTTCAGTAGTCGAGGGGTTTGAGTGTTGTAGGTTGGATATGGCGGATTTTGTCGTGTTGATGAATTGCTAGGTACGAGTGGATGTTGTTTTCTCTGTCCTTGTGCTTGAGCTTGTGATGCGCGCGTTTTTTTCTGGCTAGCTCGTCCTGTTGCCTCACGGTTAATGAAGTTAACTCAACACTGTGATACTTATTGAGTATTGTTACAGGCTCGTTTGGAACGTGTGGTTGTTTATCGTTGTGTATGTTTTGCATACATTATGCGCTTCTGAGATTTGATGCCCTCACGTCTAATTTAATGCGCGTTCGTTTCTGATATTCTTGGTATCCTAAGCGGTACGGGTAGACCTTTTTCTGTATCTGTACTGTTCAGCGCAAGAGCTTTCGTGCTCAAGAATTCTGTTAATTATACCGGAATACTTTTGATGATCGTAACATGGCTTCACCAGCTAGATTCTGGATGCCGGCGAGTGTTACAGTTCTTCGGTTCAATGGCGTGGATGCAAACTATTAATTCAGAAATCTTACGGAAGTGATTGTCTCCGGACTGGGGGGCAGATAACCTTACAATCGCGCACGAAATGTCGATTCTAACCAGGATCCTGTTGTTGTATGTGTCTCCCAGAATGACGAAGGCTTACCCCAAGGTCAGCGAGGAGTACGCTCTCAACATCGAGAGGGCTCGCAGGAAACTGAGGGGTTTGATTGCAGGTAATATATTCTGCGTATCACTGGTATAAGTGCGACCTAGACATGTTGGTTTTTACATACTCTTACATATTCGTTAGAGGTTCTAGATCTGGCTTAGTTCTGGTTTGGTATTAAGTTCTCTCTCTTCTCTTGTATTCTTTAGATTTTTAGTCCATAGTTTGTCATCAGTGTTCTGACAAACAAATTTTGTGGATCCGTGTAAATACAGAGAAGAACTGCGCCCCTATCATCTTGCGCCTTGCGTACGTTCCGACTCACTGTTCTCTCCGTTTTATTAGTATTTCACGTACACAAGAATTCGGATTAATTAGTGTGAGGTTAGGTTGAATTTTGTGAAAGATGCAATTGATCTGACGCGTTGCCCTCTCAATCGTCTCAGATGGCACGGATCTGGAACTTATGATCAGGAGTCAAAGACAGGAGGTCCATTGGGGACAATCCGGTTTGGACAGGAACTTGCTCACGGCGCCAATGCCGGTCTACAGATTGCTGTGAATCTGCTTGAGCCAATCAAGGAGCAGTTCCCAGACTTGTCTTACGCCGACTTTTACACGGTATTGTCTCATTGATGTTATCTGAATCGACAAGGTTGTAGGTCATAAACATCACTTTTCATGTTCCCAACTCTATTCCGTGACAGAATCCTGTTTTAGCTGCTTTTCTGAATCTGTGCTTTTGATGTTGCAGCTTGCTGGAGTTGTTGCTGTTGAGGTCACTGGTGGACCCACTGTTCCCTTCCATCCCGGCCGAAAGGTGAAATCATTTCCCTAGACACGTGATTACTAAACTAGTCCTGGTCTAATTGTTGTTGGACGCGTGAATATCTTCGGAATTAAATCTAATAAATCGAATTTGTCGGCCAGTCTCTGTTCAGGCTATAATATGGGGTTATTTCAGCTGCCGACTCCTTCCTGTATCTACCAGATAGGTGTTCTTGGGTGGTATTAGAGTCAATTTAGCCGTCCCGCTAGGCTAACAGTCTCTGTTACTGCTATTTACAGGACCATGAAACCGTCCCTGTCGAGGGTCGTTTACCTGACGCCACCAAAGGTATTGAACCGGTTTTGTATTTTTGTTTACATACAACTTTATTTTGAACTATTGGTTATGGAGATTGTGTTTACATTGAAGAATCGTTAGTAGTTGTTTGAAACCCTTGTTGTTTTCCGAGTCCAGGAGATCATGCATCTCATAAATTAAGCTAGGTCTTCTAGCTTGAAGACTAAACTGCTGTATATTACGCCATGTGAGGTTTGCTGTAGTCAGTAAGGCTTGACGCGTTTCGTTACGTGTTACATGTAATGGTTTATTTTTTGCTGCAATCTTTGTCGTAGCTTCAGTTGTCGGGAGCAGTCTCAATGTTGAGGATTGGCTAGAGCTAGTAGGAAGCGAATGAACTCAAGTCTCCCCAGTCTTCCTCTTTTGGTTTTCTCTGCTTTGTAATGGTTCCCTTACGTATTGAACACTGTTTTCCAGGCATGGATCACCTTCGATGTGTGTTTACCAAGCAGATGGGTCTTACCGACCAGGATATCGTGACACTTTCCGGTGCCCATACCTTGGTAAGGAAAACTCGATCTCCATTCCTAAATGGGCTTCCTCGAACTTCTCAAAACAACTGACTTTATACTGTTCGCAAAGGAATGTTTATTTTCGTTTTTGTGAATCTTTTATTTACCTTCCTTCGGTCTCAACAGGGAAGATGCCACAAGGATCGCTCTGGATTCGAGGGAGCATGGACTCCCAACCCCTTGATATTCGACAACTCCTACTTCAAGTGAGTTACAGTTCATTGTTTTCAGTGTTCTGTGTCTTTGTACGAGATTTTCTGTTCTGGGTCTCTTTCCTGGGTCTATCACTGGACTTGTTTAATTTGATATCCGCTCTTTCTACAGGGTGTTGTTGGAGGGTGAGAAGGATGGTTTGATCATGCTGCCATCCGACAAGGCTCTTCTTTCTGACCCCAACACTCGTGCATTGGTTGAGTTGTATGCAAAGGTAATATTGAATCCCTCCTCGTACTGTCTTCAAGAGTGTAATGATATCTGTTTCCCATCGAAGAAATAGTTTATTTCTGTTAACTTTGTAGTTCATGCACATTGAGTATAACCTTCGCTATATTTCTGATCTGATTTCTTGTCTCCAATAGGATGAGGACAAGTTCTTCGATGACTACGCTGAATCACACATGAAGCTGTCAGAGCTCGGGTAAGTGGCTACTCCATGTCATCAAACTATTATCTATAACATGTGCGACATGAAGAAAATTGTTTACATTCTTTCCTTCATATCCTCGCGGTTGTCTTAACCTGCTGTCCTTTCGTGGCAGGTTTGCTGAGGCGGGTCAGCCAGGCTCAGTGTAGGGAGTAAATTCACTCAGGCTGAAATGCTGAAGAGGCAGTACAGACGTACAGACTAGGTGGAGTAGATCTTTGTAGGTATGGCATATTTGCTCGTATTGGTTATGAAGCATATATGATCACTCTCATCAGGATCTCGCTCGTTGGACATATCTTGCAGCTTGGCATGTTATCGCATCAAAAGGTCGACATATACATCTCGAACCCTAATACATTTTACATTTTTTTTGAATTGAAAATTTGTTACGAAAAAATTGAGATGAGCACCTGTTAACAGGTCTGTCAAACTGTCCGAGTTTATAGTCGCACAGTTCTGTGGTAAGGTAGAGGGCTTGAAATCTGAACGGGACCATGAACCGCACAGCACGGGTAAATACCTGAAAGCTAGATTCTATTTTCCAGTGTCAAAACGTAATGTATAACGAAGCTACATATTAGAGTAAACAGTTTTAGAAATCTCTACGGTTTTGCATTTAAAATATCATGAATAGTTCAAAAAGAGTTCAAAATCATGACTCCAACATGCTCCTAAAAATATTCCTAAGTACCACTTCCCCAATACACTTGCTAATCTATAATTTGAGCGCTTATTGGACTCTCTACCTTAGCGTAAATACTTTTGGCACTTGCATCATTGAATTCTCTATCATCTTACTGGTGCGATGTTACTCATTTCATAATACTCTCGGGTCAAAATTGATTTCAACCTGAAGAGGTCGTTAGACGCATTCGCATTCTTTTTTCGATGGAACCTCGTCGTACTGATACGATGAAACGTGAAGGTCACAAACAGTGAAGAGCGGAGGAATCAAGGATTGAAGCCAGGTGAAACGTCAAGATTACAAACAGTGAAGTACAGAGGAGTCTAGCCTCCTCGGCGAAGATATTTAGATGGGACATTTCAATAAAGAAAATTATGCCACTGGTCCCTAAAAGGAAGAGAATTTCTCATATACGACACACATACACACACACACACCCCCCCCCCCCCCCCCCCCCCCCCACCACCCACATTGTTACACTCCAGTGGAGAATGAATATAAACCTAATGTTGTCTTCTGCCACCAATTAATGTTGTTTACCTACACTATCAATAATAGTTTGAAGTGAACTCTTAAAGGACAAATGCTTTTTTGATACCAAACCCAAATTCTCTATTAAACTCCACTTTAACACCTAAAGTCATAATGAGCCTTACCAGGGTCGATTTGACTCTAGTCAAGCTATCAGTTACTAAATATAGGAACAAGAATTCAGCTCAGATTTACTTTTGAAATTATTATTTTTGGCTCACAAAACACTTCAATCCCATTCTGCACGTCTACAAGATTTTTTGATATCTTCAAAAGATGGACTACAAAGTGGATACTCTCATAGATTTAGTTTCAATTAGGTTATGCGTTTTTAGAACTTACTACACTTAGTAGATTCCTTTGGAAGTTTCTTTGGCACAAATTGCAATTGCTAAAGAAGTTTGTACTTTGTGACTCCTATTTTCATCTAGCGGATTTGATTTGAATTTAAGTTTAATTTGTATTTGAACTTATCTTATATAAATAAAGATCATATCTACTTTTAAGCTCCTTCAATTGTATAATATTCTATAGTAAATCATAAAAATATATACTTAAGAACAAAACTTAAAATTTTAATACCAAATGTAATCGATTGTCGGATCCACCTTTTAATGTCATATCTTTCTAGAATTATATATTCAAAAGTGAATGTGAAAGAATACTCTCTTCGTGAATAGAAAAAGGCATTGCTTAAGAGTTTTTTCCGCCTAGTTTTGGTTTTTTTCCCATTTCTTTTTTTGATGTAAATTTAACATTTTTTTCATTTTTTCATTTTTTGGGATTTATTCAAATTCTACCAAATCTTTTTCTTTTCTTTTTTGGTTTAAAAAAATGACATATTTATTAACCTTCCATGGTAATAAGTGTCATTTCTTATTTAATCATATTTCTAAAGAAAATGTTTAAAGTTATGGTTTTTGGTAGAATTCGGTGAAAAAATTTAATTTTTGTAAAAAAATTCAAACCTTTTTTATCAAAAAAATGAAATTTTCTGCTCATTGTTCACCAATTACAAGATAGCGTTGCTGGACTCAATACTTAATGACATCACACTATTTTGAAGATGTTGGTTTAGTGGCAAATTTTTAGCATTTTGTATTGACTTGTCATGTACTTCCTCCGTCTCACTAACAGCGAAGCTATCTTGTGAGCAGCGAGCGGGAGCAGAGAGCAGTGGAGCCGTTTTTGACGTTTTTTTTTTTTTTTTTTTTTTGAAAAACGCTCCGTTTTTTGACCTAATTTTGAAAATTTTTGGAATTTTTGACGAATTTGGACATAAATTACTAAAATTAGTAAAGGACCTATCACCGTGGAATTCCGTGGAATCGAGGATATTTTTGTCGAAAAAGTTAAATATAGAATTAAAAAAAAATTCATCGAATATACACTGAATTTACTGAAATGCGGATCAGTTTACAATGATTTTTTTCCAGATTTTTACGACAGTGCCTGAATTATTTTAATATCGAATTTGAAAAAAAAAATAAAATTGGATGCGCAGGAGGTGGCTCTCGGATCCGAGAGTCCCCTTGGCTCTGCCACAAAGAGACCCTCGGATCCGAAAGTCACCTCCTGTGTATCCAATTTGTCTTTTTTTTTTACGGTGGTTTTGCAATGCTTAAGATGTATCTCGGATCCGAGAGTCCATTTCACTCTGCCTCCAGGGGACCTTCGGATCCGAGATACATCTCTAGTGGATACACATTTTGAGAACTTCATGATACGTTGCTGAGTTTTCTCACCAGAAAAATAGAGTTGTTTGTCATAGGAGTGAAGGATTTCTATTTTGCTGTGCAAAAGAATTCACCTTTTTGATTGTATATAATGGCATAGAAAGAAACTATCTTTATTTTCCACAGTTCAAATCAAGACAAAACCAATCCAGAACAAAACACTGCTGATATAGATTACCTACTGTCCACTGCTGGAGTACTTGTACGTTATAAACTGAATAGTACTTCAAAAAGCACCCATTCGTTCGAGGATTTCCATAACCTCGTCGCAGCTGTAACTCGGAGCGTGCATGAAGGAGTGTTCTTTAGGGTCCATCTTGCACATGTATCGAAGAACATAATACATATGTTTGCAGTATTTCCATTGCTTGTTTTTTCCTAGAGTCTCTGATAGCATCTTGATGAAATCTGGACAAGTGCATTCCGGAAAACACCCAATGGTGACGCGGTAGAGCTTGTCATTTCCCGTGTTAAGGGTAACAACACAACCATATCCAGGATACGGAATAGTCGTTACCCCCGTAATACCGCAATGGTCCATGAGAGCGGCGCTTTCCCACTTGTTACGGTGCTCTACAGTTGGGGCATCAGAGTTCCTGCGAATGGAATGCCCACCTCGAAGCGTTGGGTGTGCATTGGGATCCGCTGGTGCCTTGAAATGGGATCTCGGAAGAGGCCAGTTACAAGCTGCTTGGAATTGGCGGCGTGGTGATAGAGCGCCACGCTGTTGCAGTTGGAAACCCGCTTCTTTGAGGGAGAGTACCTCCTGTCGAGTGAGATTGGTTCCAATTTTGACTGGCCAAACCACAGGAATTTCCGGCCAATCCACAACAAATGACTTAGGACCTCCCTTCACGCATCGGTTGATATCATCAGAGCAGAACCAAAACTCCGCTGCAGTCAAGCGTCTAGTGTGGAAGTCCTTCTTCTGTCCAGAATATGTAGGCGCCGCTGTACCCCGAGCTCCCTTCGAAATCTTAGCGTCGCACTTCTTACGAGTCTGTGCCTGAAGTGCTTGACATTTTCGTCCAGACCGGTTTGAAAGGCGGGCAATGTGCCACTTGGATGGATCGCATTCTGACTCCTGCACGGACGTGGTGTGCTGTACACCACACGTTGGATCCGAAAGAGCCTCCTGAATCCGGGCCCTTGTTGACCGTGTCCCCATCGCAGGAATTGAATAATTGACCGTATCGGAGCGGTGAGAGTCATGGGCTGAACCAGGAGGGTGATCAAGCTTTCTCTTCATAGATCCAAAGATTTCAGCTCCCTCGAGTCCCTTCTCCTTTGTTAAAACGTCTGCAGCTCCGGGATACGCCTTCATTGCCTCAGCTATCATTTCCGGGTCTAAGCTCCGCTGTGCTTGACGGAGGCGGAGCTCTGCCTTGTCTGGTCCTTTGCCTCCCCTCCCTCCCTTCAGATACATTCTGTACTGAGTGATCTGCATGAACGCACGCATCATGTCGTCCACAGTGGCGGCGTAGAGGCAGTCGCCTGTGTTGCCGGACTGTTGAAGCCACTTGTTGTGTATAGTCTCTGCTAGGTTGCACGACGGCATGTCCGCTCTCTCTTCCAGAGATAGGTTCTGCATAGGCAAGTAGAAGTGTGAATGTGAGATGATATCAATTAGAAGCTCTCATGGTACTCATCAATTAAGTAGTTCGGAAGACACTTACAAGTTGCATAGATCCACCCCACTGCCTGTATCTGTAATGCCAGAATACCATCCAGTCATTTAGCGCTCGTTTGCTGCCCTCAGATGGGACACAACCTCCAGATTGCCACCATCCCCGTATGACGTTGTACATGTCCTCTGCCTCTTCTTGAGTCTTTGCATCCTTCCACTGTTTACAAAGAGCTCTCATCTGGTCCTGGCAGTCTGTCTTGATATGAGCTAAGGTGACCCTCTCCAGACATTTTGTCCAATGATACAAACACGTCCGCTCTATGTCTTCCATTTTGTCGTCGATATTACCATTCCCGTATACCTTGCGTACTGCGTGCCAATTTGCCCCAGCGCTGTCCGCCATGAAGCCCTTGAAGTTTGGTTTCGGATGTCCGTTTTCCACCATCACTCCATTCAGCTGCTCCCAGAAGAGTTGTTGCGCTGTCGCATCCTCTGACTGCATGTCACAGTTTGCAATGGTCATGACCTTATAGTATTTGCTGTCGTACACGTGGCAAGCCATGGTGCTCCACTTCTTCACGCGCTTCACGTGGTCGAACATTATCCATGAATCTTGCAAGTCTCCTCCAGGTTGCATGCGCTTCACCAAATCCGTTCCACTGCCCGGCAAATCGACGGACATCTTGAAGATGAAGACTTTCCCCTTAGTCTGGCCTGGAAATCGACTATCGTGCACAAACTTGAAGTTATTGTGTTCCTTCAATCGCATAATGTTGTCGATGAGACCGTTGTCTTGCCGAAGAAACTTCTTCGTACCTGCAACAAAGTTCCTGACATTGGCATCGGACATCGTCTCGAACTTGTCCATAGCCTCCTCCATCGAAACACCACGGAGATGGTTCTGTCCTGGAGTTGCTCGAATTAGGTAGTCGGCTAAGAAAAGCTTGGATGCGCCCATCACAATCGCCGAATTCTTGGCATTCGGAGTACGGAGGACCTGCTCGCTGATACACTCATATATATGGTCTAGTGTATCCTGGCAAGTGCCATCGGAAACTGGATGGTCATGAACCCCCAAGTGTATTGCAGCCCGTGTGTAATCTGGCTCTCTCGATGTCACATGATAAATTCGAGCATCACAAGACGCTAAACAAATAGGAGGTGTGTGGCAGAGCTTGCAAACCAGAGTCGACGAAGGAGGATGCGCCCCGCTTACTGGAATCTGTGTAGGAGTTAATCCAGCCCACTCTGTTGAATTCACCTTCCCGGGATTCCTGTCAACAAAATCACAAGCAGGATTCGGACATTGCAAATGCCCAGTACAAAGAGATTTCCGGAATTTCAGACCGAAATCATTCCTAATGTTGGTGGTCATGGTCTTACACCAAGCATGTCCGTCATACTGTTTTCCCATTCCATCCAGTTCACCGCTAAATGATGTCGGAACGCCTTCAAGAATCGGAGGCAACTCAAAGATCTTGTCACCGTTATATGTCGGAGGGAGATACTTAACCTCCACATGCTCTAGGGAGTCTAAGTCAACCAACACAATCTCTGACCGGGACCCTTTGCGCTTTGCCGTCGCTTTAATCGCATCGAGGATACTACGACGTTTCTTCGTGTTTGGATGAGCTGGGGGACGACCAGAGGAGACTGACGGAGATCGTCTTAAGCTGCCTATTGGTAGAGACCGAGTGGAGCCAATACTTGTACGTTGTATAAAGGAGTTGACCTTTGTATCAGCTATATTGATATCCGGAACAGTGTCATCGTCAGAATCACTAATGACATGGACCTCAGGATTCTCGACTTTCACTCTCACTAACGCTGGGACTTGGACTGTTGACGTTGAGGACGGAGGAGTCAGAACGACTGTTGACATCGACATGTCAGAATCAGACAAACCATAAACCTTAAACGTGCCGCTCGACAAAGTCCACAAATAACCCTCCTCATCTCTAGACCTGGTCTGCAAAATGGTCTCACTTAGTTCTCCGCTATCATCATAAATCTCTCTCTCCACGTACATTGACCCAATTCTAAAGTTGAACCCAAGACTAAGCAGTTGCTCCGGAATGGTAACTGTGCCGTCCTCCCCTAAGGGTGCTGTGAAGGGCGTCGCTCTACCATGTGCACGTAGAGACGCCATCCTTAGAGCCTGGAAGAAGATGGGAGTGGTACAGTCGTGCATTACAGAGAACAAGAAGGAAGAGGCCACAGTAGATGACTTGAAGGAATGAATTGGGGAAGGACTTGGAGCTTCATATACAATGACTCCTTGCTTAAATTATAATTGTCGTTGTAATATACTTAGGATGTTAGGTGCATACATGATTCCCTCTGCCAGGTGTCCAGTTTAGGAGGGTTAAATCAGACAGGCATCCTGTAAGTTCTAAATTATGAGTGTCCTAATTCAAGATTACAGACGAAATGTCTGGGTTGAGAAACGACTTTCGGATCCGAGAGTACATGAGTCATATAAACTATTTTCCTCCAGATACGATATTAGTGCGCGGGTATCCAGAAGACTCTGCATAAATGAGCCATTAAGTGGACACAGTTCCTTTACCATTTACGGAATCTATGTACTTGGATTACTGTCGTGGATATTCTTAGAGAGGCCTGTGACGGCGATGGTCAGGAATATGAATGCACTTTCCGATCATTCTGTTGATAATATTAATTTGGAATAAAGACTTTCCACCACGATTAAAACTGACGAATGAGGTTAAGAGCATATTGATCGAATACGCAGGCAAATGTATTTATATTAAAGCCTTAAAAGGGAAAGAGAATTACAGCCTCTTATATCGCTTGCAAGGGCCGTCATTGCGGTCTACACTTATTGCATCAGCGGAATCCTCAGTTCCACGATTGATATTGTCGGGTATGGGTAAGGACCTACAGCCTGGCGTGCTAAGTTTAGGACCTCTACGCCTATGTGTCCCACTAAACATTGTCCTGTGGTATGTTCCACGTGGGATAACTCCTACCTTCGAATAGGCGTGAGTCCTCGACGCTTCTGGAGCAGGCGTCAATCTCATATTGCCGTCCTCCACGTGGTCATCGGATGGATGAATCGCTTCATGTTCCACAATGTCTTCCACGGGCTGGAACAGAGTAGCCGCATCTCCGGAGACGTTGGTAATCCCGGCTTCAACATCTATGAGTGGATCAAACGGTCCATGAAGATCATCCAGAGAAACGATTTCGTCTGTGGCAGGTTCCTTCGTTGCTGCACTGTCCGCAAACTTCATCTGCATTACATGAGTCATATTCGAATTCTACGGCCGTTTAGCAACGAGAACTAACATAAAGAGAGCCATAGAAGTGATTCAACTTCTGATTTTATAGTGCTCGTATCGGCGACGTGGTATCGCCGCCGACTGCAGTCTAATCCTAGATCTGGAATCAAGGTGATATTTACGGGTAGGTTAATTAAAGTGTTTTGAATCGCCAAGTAGTTCAGTACTCAGAGGCAGTATAAGAGCTTAGATTGATAAGGTCCATTTTATTCTTTAAATCTGCGCTTAAGTTCTGTGTCTAGATTGGTGCGTTGAGTCTATGTCATACACATGAGGGAAAGGAAAGGGAGAAAGTTAGTAGTTCTAGAATCGATTAGTAGTCCTGAGAAGAAGGATGGGCACGAAAATAATTCAGGTGTACCTAAAGGCAAGAGGGTTGCAATAGCTAGGAAGAAACAAAAGAAATTGCTAGAGGAGGTGGACACTCTAGTTAGGTCGTTAACGTTTGAGGATTGTACTGACGAGGGAGTTAGTAAACGACCGCTGCGAAGGGTCTCAGATATTTTAGAGGAGGGGCCCAAGTGCCACTCAATTGAAGTGGAGACACCAATTATCGCAGCGGTTGCACCTGAGGGGCTGGACGTCACTTCATCGGTTCCCAAAGAGGTGCATGATGGCGCAGTAGAGGCAATACTCGAGCTTGGGGGCGTGGAAGAGACTTGCGGCTCACTTCTCCCTGGTCGCGGATTGGGCTGCGTGGGCGGGAAGGTCGCGAGTAGCTTCCCTCTTGAGGACTTAGAGGTATAAGAAGGGCTCATCTGCACTCATTCTGTCCCTCTTGCTGCGCGACTTGTCTTATCTCCTCATTCTTCCCTACTCTTTGCCCTTCCCCTTCTCTCTGTTGTAGGATTCCTCTGGGCCGCGGAGGCAAGGTATATGAACCCCCACTTCAGATGCTTCATTTGCGTGCTTTCTTTTGTGCTTGGTTATCTTGGGTTGTTTTCTATTGTCTGCGTTCTTTGTGAAATCTTAGTTAGATTTTTGTGACGGCTGTGTTTAGGGTTAGGGCTGTGAGGGTACCTTGGTTCGCTGGGTATAAGAGCTATGACTGGGAGGAAGAAGGGAAGGGTTCAGAAACCAGAGTCTAGTATTGTGCTAAGTGAGTCTGGGAGTAGTGACGAGGGGGACAGAAAAAAGATGAAGGGTTTAAGCATTGGCGCGGCGCAGGGTTCTGGAGGGTCGAAGAAGGTGAAGAAAGGAGGAACCTCGAAGAAGCTGAATACACCAGGATCAGCGTCTGCAGCATCAAGGTCTGCGATGGAGGAAGAAGTCGCGGAAGAGGTATGGGTTCTTCAAGTTTAATGTTTTTCGTACTTTAAGTTAAGGAAAGAGCAGAGAGAGAGGAGGCAGGGGAGGGTGAGGGAGAGTGGAGAGGTGTGTCAAAGTCGTAGAAGAAGGGCAGAGAGGGGCTGTGGGAGAGGAAAGTGGAGGGGGAGGAAGGGACCTTCGGATCCGAAGGTCCCTTCCTCCCCCTCCACTTTCCTCTCCCGCGGATGAGGGAGAGGAGGCAGAGGAGGGTGAGGGAGAGAAGAGAGGGACATAGACGAGGGCAGAGAGGGGTTGTGGGAGGGAAAGTGGAGGGGGAGGAAGGGACCTTCGGATCCGAAGGTCCCTTCCTCCCCCTCCACTTTTCTCTCCCGCGGATGAGGGAGACAAGGCAGGGGAGGGTGAGGGAGAGAGGAGAGGGTCGTAGAGGAGGGCAGAGAGGGGTTGTGGGAGGGAAAGTGGGAGAGGAGGTAGAAGAGGGTAAGGGAGAGGGTAGAGGTGAGACGCGGCAGTGGAAGGGGAGGGGAGGGCTAGGAGGGGAGAGTATGATAGAGGGAGGAGGGTACTTGGTGGAATATTGGAGGTAGAACCCTCCCCTGCCAAAGGACCTTCGGATCCGAAGGTCCTTTGGCAGGGGAGGGTTTCTTGCTTCGAAGTAGGAGGGAGTAGAGAATAGTGAGGGTTAGGGGATCAGGAAGGGGAGGGGAGGGCGGGGAGAAGAGAGGATGATAGAGGGGGAGGGTAGTTGTTGGGGTTTCCGAAGAAGAAACTTCCCCCTGCCAAAGGACCTTCGGATCCGAAGGTCCTTTGGCAGGGGGAAGTTTCTTCCTCCAAAGTAGAATGTTACATGAAATTTCTAATTGTTTACATCGAATATTCATGTACTTGTGGGTGGATTGTACAGGAGTCTGAGATTGTACCCATGGATGTGGAGGGAGCTGGAGAAGAAGAAGAGCCATCTGAAGACCGTGGAGTTCATTATACGGTTGCGAGGTTGAGGCAGAAACGTGCTGGAAACTCACACATCGTCCTCAATGAATCGGTGGAGCAGCCGATTGGGGAGTTGGATATTCCGCTTTGTAGGATGGTGGCAATGACAGATGTACGAAGTCCTCTATTGAAAGATATTGCGAAGCTGAAGGCGGAATTTGCTACTGGCTACAGGCGAGGTGGACCGTGCTTCTATGTGTCTCTTCACAGTTATGCATTGCAGACACAGGAGGTAACAGACGAGATTAGAGCCGGGTGGTCAGACACTTGGAAGAATGCTGAGAAGACATTCGAAGAACAATGCCAAGCTATTCCGGAATTGAGAATCTTCTCAAACAAAATGTTCTTCATTTGGGATGGGAATCATAGATTCAAGGCTTGGATGGAGGAGATTCATCAGTTTCATTATGACGACCCTGATTTCCATCCGGCAGTGAAGTCAATCGTATTGCGCGTTTCCGAAAAAAACAATCAGCAGCTATTAAACGCGATGACTCATTGGAACAAGTAAGTGTCTTGAAATACGGTTTTTTGCATTCCTCTTTATTTACTAAGTAGTGGTGCTAACGATTTACTGTTGCAGGAAGAACGAAGTCGACCATGTCGAACAGCATTGGACTCATGAATTACGCCGAATCATGCAGTTCGGCACTATGCCCTTCGAGACGTTGAAGACCATTCTTCCCAAACGGGACTATGCAGCTAGTGTTGCGGAGTGGGAGAAGGTGACGAAGAAGAAGAAGAAGTGGTACCACATGACAGCAGATGCCTTTTGCAACTTCTTGTATGGGGTACTGAACAAACCTACCTCTGTGATATTATGATTCATCGTTTGATTATATGTCATTTTAATGTGTGCTTTATGTACTCTACAGAGGAAAATCAATATGGCGGAGGACGCTGCGATTCAACAGTACGAGGACACGCTGCTGAAGTACGAGGGGAAAGCCCTGGAAGGCTCATCTACTGACGTCAAAAAAAAATCCGAAGAAGCTATCGCGGCTTGCAAAAAGAAGTTGCACACCAATATGGACCGCTTGCTTGCTATCGCGGACCCCGCAAATGGCGAGGGATTCATCGATGAGGTATCTCGATTTACTTATCCAATGTACTTTCGGATCCGAGAGTAGTTTTGCAGTGCAACCGACTTGTTGTTTTCTTAGGCTAATTTCCAATTGTAAAATGAAAGTAGATGCAGCCCAATGTACTTTCGGATCCGAGAGTAGTTTTGCAGTGCAACGGAGTTGTTATTTTTTAGGCTAATTCTCAATTTTAAAATGAAAGTAGATGCACCCCAATGTACTTTCGGATCCGAGAGTAGTTTTGTAGTGCGACAGAGTTGTTGTTTTCTTAGGCTAATTCTCAATTTTAAAATGAAAGTAGATGCAGCCCAATGTACTTTCGGATCCGAGAGTAGTTTTGCAGTGCAACGGAGTTGTTATTTTTTAGGCTAATTCTCAATTTTAAAATGAAAGTAGATGCACCCCAATGTACTTTCGGATCCGAGAGTAGTTTTGCAGTGCAACAGAATTGTTATTTTTTAGGCTAATTCTCAATTTTAAAATGAAAGTAGATGCAGCCCAATGTACTTTCGGATCCGAGAGTAGTTTTGCAGTGCAACGGAGTTGTTATTTTTTAGGCTAATTCTCAATTTTAAAATGAAAGTAGATGCACCCCAATGTACTTTCGGATCCGAGAGTAGTTTTGCAGTGCAATGGAGTTGTTATTTTCTTAGGCTAATTCTCAATTTTAAAATGAAAGTAGATGCAGCCCAATGTACTTTCGGATCCGAGAGTAGTTTTGTAGTGCGACAGAGTTGTTATTTTTTAGGCTAATTCTCAATTTTAAAATGAAAGTAGATGCACCCCAATGTACTTTCGGATCCGAGAGTAGTTTTGTAGTGCGACAGAGTTGTTGTTTTTTAGGCTAATTCTCAATTTTAAAATGAAAGTAGATGCACCCCAATGTACTTTCGGATCCGAGAGTAGTTTTGCAGTGCAACAGAGTTGTTATTTTTTAGGCTAATTCTCAATTTTAAAATGAAAGTAGATGCACCCCAATGTACTTTCGGATCCGAGAGTAGTTTTGTAGTGCGACAGAGTTGTTGTTTTCTTAGGCTAATTCTCAATTTTAAAATGAAAGTAGATGCATCCCAATGTACTTTCGGATCCGAGAGTAGTTTTGCAGTGCAATGGAGTTGTTATTTTCTTAGGCTAATTCTCAATTTTAAAATGAAAGTAGATGCAGCCCAATGTACTTTCGGATCCGAGAGTAGTTCTGTGGAACTGGATAATTACTTTAATTCTTGATAAACAGCCCTAATTTCAGCCTAGTTCAAATCATCACCATTTAATTCAGGTTCTGTTTGATTAAATGGTCAGCTTATGATGATATTGACTTTATTAATGAATATTTTGATGTTGTTGGACAGATTATTGCGCATTACAATTGTAATATGTCTCAGCCGGAGATGAGTCCTGAGAAGCTTCAGTTGATGGCGACTGCCAAAGTTCCGGCCCACTACAAGCAACGATGGTTAAAATGGTGGAATATGAGCAAGGATGGACGACAGGCCAACAACTTCCCAGAGCAACCTTGCGCTACTACCCAATTGAGACCATGGGTGGAAACTGCTTCCTTCTACGCAGGCGTAAGTTCTCGGTACCATATTCTTGATATTAAAAAAAAATATCTACCTCCAGGGGTACTTTCGGATCCGAAAGTCCTTTTGGAGGGGGCTATTACTAACTCCAAAAACTCGTAGGTCGTCAATTCCTGTACCCATTACAGTTCTATAAAAGAAATTCCTGTAGGGTCCAGAGTACTTTCGGATCCAAGAGTCCTTTCGGAGGAGGCTGTTTTACCTCCCAAAACACATAGGTCGTCAATTTCTATACCCATTTTTTATTCAGAGAAAATAATTTTTGCACTGCCCAGGGTACTTTCGGATCCGAGAGTCCGTTTGGAGGGGGCGAAATTTTACTAATCTTCTGGAGTTTGATGCAGCTTGAGGAAGAAGCAGGAAATATTTATAACAATATCATTGATGAAGACAATCTCCAGATTCCGCGACCGGGCTTTGAGGGATCCATTGTTGACATCCGGAAATTTGTTCTTGACGGAAGCCAGATAATCTGGAAGAAAGGCTATCCAGATCTGGTTGGGAAGCCCTCAAAATTTAATAAGCAGAAGGAGTTTCTGGAGTGGGAGAATACAAAGGAAGCTGCGTGCAGGGTTGTGGTGAGGTACTTTCAGCAGGAGTTGTTGAAGAAAGGGGCAATTACCGAAGACCAATTTCTAGCTCGTTTCAGGAAATGGTTGGACACGGCAAGCGAGGACTGCATTTTTACACCAAGCCAGCGACGCGATTTCACGAGGCCGCACCTTCATCGGTGCCCTTGGTACATTGAGCTCAAGCCTGGAGACCGTTGCCCAGATCATGAGCTGGAGACATTCGCCATCTGCAAGAGGGAGACTGAGGAGATGAAGTCTAAAGGCCTGGACCTTGCGAATGCAGATGCGCTATTGAATTTGACTGAACAGCAGAGGAAGAAGATGTCGAAAAAGCTTGAACGTGAAGAGCAGAGGGCAAAAGCAAAGGCTGAGAAGAAGGAAAAGGAGAGGGCGGAATCGATCAGACGGAAGGAAGAGAAGCTCATATTTCTCACTCAATCCAAGAAGGTAAAGGAAATGGGCTTGAAGAAGGTTGCTGAGGATGAAGGTATTTCACCTTCTGGCAGTAGCATACCTTCTGATAGTATTCACAGGACATCTAGCTTGCCTTCGCAATCTGTCTACACCATCAAGACTCAAGATTCGGCGGAAGACAATGCGGAAATCCTCATTCTGAACGAGAGCGCCACGAGTATCCTCGACGAGTTCGAGGTCGAGTCGATTGCTGAAGAGAACAAGAAGCCGCCGCTGTATTCGAAGATTCTGAGCTTTGTGCAGGAACATCAAGGAAGTAAGCGTCGGACATACAAGGGGCAGGAATCAAACGAATGCGTGGACCTTATTATTTGTGACGTGCCCAAGGGCTTACCTGTTCCTGGATTCCCACCTGCGAAGGAGGTTCCTATCTGGAATCAGCTGCTCATTACTACAGATGAGGATGGAAATAAGGAGGCGAAGTGGATCAGGCATGCTTTCGAGTTTGCAAATGAGTGGCTCAGCGACGATGGGGGTTTCCTTGTCATGTACCCGGATTCTGAATATATCATCAACGAGATCTCAGCATGGGCGAAATGGTCGAACTTCAAGGTGGAGATGAAGTCGATCGTGACGAACAATATGCCTCTCACTAAGCCGGATTTTGTTGGGAAGTATGTTGAATACTTTGTTATGAAGCTGTTCGTTAGGCAGGAAAACCGTGAGGAGTCTATTCCGGATGCGAACTTCCGTTACAACCCTCAAAGCCAGCTCCTCGATCAAGGTGTTGATCTTATCAACAAAGGGGTGGAGATGAAGTCGATCGTGACGAACAATATGCCTCTCACTAAGCCGGATTTTGTTGGGAAGTATGTTGAATACTTTGTTATGAAGCTGTTCGTTAGGCAGGAAAACCGTGAGGAGTCTATTCCGGATGCGAACTTCCGTTACAACCCTCAAAGCCAGCTCCTCGATCAAGGTGTTGATCTTATCAACAAAGGGGTGGTTACTAATTGCATATCCGAGGAATCTATTACCAAACAACGGCGTTCCGAAATTCCTTGGCAAGGGGCTCGGGAGAAATCAGACAATTTGCTTCTGGCTCTAATTGACCTCTGCAGCGAAGAAGAAGACATTGTTGTCGACCTTTCAGCATCCACAGGTGACATATCTATTCCGCGCCGATGATGATGTTTTATAGAATTCCTTATAATGATTTTTGCTCTTAGTACTAAATGTCAGGTTGTATCAGGTGCCTCCATTCGAGCTTGTAGAGGTCTCTATCGTCATATTGTGGCACTAGAGGCGGACGAGGATCTTTACCAGGAAGTTCTTGTTCCATATCAGAGCTCCGATGAAGAAGACTCTCCTCCACCAACCCCTCCATCTCCTCCAAGACGTCCCCCTTCTAAAGTTATAATGGAACCAGAGGTCAAGAGGGCACCGAAACGGAAATGTGAGTAAGTCCATATCTCCATATTTTAGCAGTTTGCAGTATTCAAATTTCGGTGGAATTCTTTGCTAATTTCCTTTCTGGCAATGCAGATGGGAAATAAGAAACAAAACATCCGGAGGGGGGAGTTCATTTCGCAGAACAGTGGAGAGCATTGCTAGCCCTGAAAGGTCATTCATATTACCTTCGTATGCAGAACAAGCCGCTCAGACCTTGGCATTGGCTCCATCTCCCTTTCCTTCAGAGAAGACACCAAGTCTAGAATCTCGTGCTGTTGAGAGATATTTAGACATATATGCTAGTGAGGAGCACGTTCCATTCCTGGACACTGTGGAAGATGACCGTCGAGCATAAACCTGTAGATATTGGACTACTTGTGTGCATATTTTGTAATATTTGCCACATGAACACTTATGCTTTCATCTTCGAACACTTATTGATTTTAATCAAAAGTGCTACTTCACATGCCAATTTGTAATGTCTGCTATTTTGGATGTCTTATTTAAAGGTTTGCATAATTGACTCTAGGATCAAAGAACTAGCTTTCCACTTGCTCATTCCATCCTCCAGACATTCGGTATAATCACTTTTTGGTGTTTCATTAATTCAATTTATCTTTAACACTTCCTCAACATATTTTGACGTATTTTAAATCGTTTATCTGCAGAATATTAATTATATAGAATAATAATTAATAAAAAATTGAGGGTTCCAGAATCGGCTCTCGGATCCGAGAGCCGTTTCCCGGTTCCCTTTTTTTCCCTTCCTCCCCCATCCCCTTCCCTCCTTGTACCCCCCTTCCCCTTCCTTCCTCTATCCCGCCTCCCCTCCCTCTAATCCCTTCCCCTTCCCTTCCTCTATCCCCCTCACCCCTCCCCTCTAATCCCTTCCCTTCCCTTCCTCTATCCCCCCTCCCCCCCTCAATCCTTCCCCTTACCCTGCCTCTATCCTCCTCCCTCCCCTCTAATCACTTCCCTCTCCCTTACCCTTTCCCCGCTCCTCTCACCGCTCTCCCTCCACCTCCCCTGTCCCCTCCACTTTCCCTCTCACATCTCCCTTCCCCTCGCCTCTCCCTTCCCCCTCTCCGCTCTCCGCTCTCCCTCTCCCTTCTCCCTCTCCCTCTCCCTCTCCCTCTCCCTCTCCCTCTCCCCTCTCCCTCTCCCTCTCCCTCTCCCTCTCCTCTCCCTCTCCGCTCCCTCTCCCTCTCCCTCTCCCGCTCCCTCTCCCTCTCCTCTACTCCTCTCCCTCTCCCTCTCCCTCTCCCTCTCCCTCGCCTACTCCCTCTCCCTCTCCCCTCTCCCTCTCCCTCTCCCGCTCCCCTTCCCGCTCTCCCTCTCCCTCTCCCTCTCTCTCTCCCTACCCCCCTATCTACGTCTCTCGGATCCGAGAGTACGTGTCTCGGATCCGAGACACCTCTCTCTTTGCCCTAACCCTGCTCTAACCCTAAAGGGAGAGCCGCATTCTCCCCCCCCTCTACACTGGCTCTCGGATCCGAGAGCCACTATAAGAGGGAGAGTGCGGCTCTCCTCTCTCCCTCTCTTTCTCAAGTTCTAACCTGTAAGGTTAGTAACACAAACATTAAAACTAATTAAAATGTAATGTGTTGATTTTCAAGTGTGTGAGTTTCGGGTTTTGCTAATTTCCGAGTATGATAGTTTATGTTTACATGCTGTTTGTTAGTTAGTTTCGGAATCTGTAAGTTTCGGGTTGTCATTTGTTAGTTTCGGGTTGTAATGTGTTGGTTTTTAATTGTGTTAGTTTCGGGTTTTGCTAATTTCCGAGTATGATAGTTTATGTTTACATGCTGTTTGTTAGTTAGTTTCGGAATCTGTAAGTTTCGGGTTGTCATTTGTTAGTTTCGGGTTGTAATGTGTTGGTTTTCAATTGTGTTAGTTTCGGGTTTTGCTGTTTTCTAACTGTGCTAGTTTCGGGTTTGCGATGCTTGTTGTTTACTGAAGATTACATTGTTTCTGACTTTAGCTAATTTCCGATTGTGTTAGTTTTGGGTTTCAGGTTTACTGATGGTCACTTTGTTTGTATGCGCAGATTTTTCGTCTTCTACTTCTGAAACTCACAAATCCTCTATCACCGTGAGTCTAAACTTGTTCTCTACTTATCTCTTCGAGTCAACAGTCTCACCATGTTTCTTCAATGTCATTCTGTAAATATTTATTGTGAACTAATATACACCACTTTGAACTAATTGAATTCTTTGTTTTGACTTGTAGATTTTTTCCACAGACCAACATGGTGCTCACACGGGCTCAGCACAAGAGGCTTTCTGATCTTGGAATGGCTCTCGAAATCCTCCCAGGCGTTGCATCGGATCGCACTCCTTTGAAGACCCCTTTATCAATGCCAGAGAACGGAGAGGAGGGTACTCCGGTGGATCCAGAGGCACCTCCAGTCCGTAAGCCAGTCGGAGCTTTGGACTATCTTCGTGAGGCAGGAATCGACATTGGAGGCTGCGACGATGAACTCACCATCCAGGTGGTTGAAGTGGGGAACACCAACATCTGTGTTGAGGTTCCCCACTCAGACCATGGAGATTCGATGCCCAAGGATCCCTGGGGCCTGGATGTTCATGGCGCCCCTGGTGATGACTATTCTCTTGGTGATGGCTACGACTCCGACGGTTTGGAGGAGTTCTTTGGCGGCCAGATTGACTACAGCTACGAGGCTCCTCCAGCACCGGAGGAGCGCCTTTTTTACGATGGAGCTTCCTCTGACGATGATGGAGCCTCGTATGAGTCCAATGGTTTGGGGGATACTGAGGATATGCCCATTTACCTGGGAGAGAGTGAAACCTCTGATAGTGAGGGTCTTCACATGCGTGGTTATCACTCCTAGATTTTACCTTCTAGATCATTTGTAGGCCTGTTATCACATTTTGTGTGTTGTTTAGGTATTTTTACTTGGATATACCTGGATATCGTAGCGCATACTGTATGACCATGTATGTTGGACTTCATTTTATACAGTATTAATCTTACACCGTATATATGTATAGATAGAGCAAATGGTCATCAACTCACATCATGTAGTGTGACCCATTTTTGTAAATTACCGGTGTAATTAAATTCAGTAGCCGTTGCTACAGTTTTTTTAATTCGAATATGTTTTTTAAGGTAATTTACCTATACTCGGTTTTATATATTTCTCTGAAAAGAATATTCCCGGAATCTTCATAAGATTTTCCCTAAATATTCTCTAAAGATTCTTTAAAGATTCCGCGGTAATACACACTGTATTAGTTTGCGACGGAAAAAAATTGGAAAAAAATCGAAAAAAACCAAAAATTTTGAAAAAAAAAAACAGTGCTCCCTGCTCGCTGCTCCTGCTCGCTGCTCACAAGATAGCATTCCTGGTCTCACTAAAAGACCATGGTTTGGTTAAATAATTTGTCTCAAAATAAGAGAGTGGTTTGGTGTATTTTAATAGTTATTCAATAGTATCAACACATGCCATTTTTAAAAGGCAAATGTCCTTTGGACACATGCCTAACACCTCGTGCCACATACTCTAAGTCAATGCTAGTAAGTCCCTTTTTCATGATGATTAAGAAAAGAAAGCCCATGCCGCATGCGACATGTGCATACTGCAAGTCAATAGTGTTTGCTCTTAAATCCGCCAAATTAAGCAAACCAAGGTCTTTTAGTGAGACAAAGGGAATAGTAAATCTAGTGTAGGATGATTTTGGTTTTATGACAATTTATATTTGCAAATTAGAAGATTTTCTAAGTAAATGCATTTTGTTTCCTAGCTATGATTTTGTGATCTAAAATGACTCCTTGTAGCCGTTGTAGATAGATATCTCTTTAATTTTTCAATTTGAGCCGACAATTTAGGTTCTAAGAAGATTAATTTTACGTGTATTTAATTGTAATTGCTTTTCTCATTCAATTAGCGATGATACAAAACTTATAAGATCCATTCTTAATTTCTTGGTCGTCACATAATACATTGTTGTAGTAGAGGTTGTCCATAGTTTATGAAAATTAACATTACAAGTGATTGTTGAGGTGATAAGAAGGGAGTGATGACATCATTCCATTATTTGCAAAAAGGGTGACACTAGACAAGTCACTTTATTCATCCCTATGTGCTTTAGTTGAGATCTTTGAACTGCTTGTTTCTATATCTTTTATTTTAAAATTCACCTCTTTGCAAAAATTACATTACTGCATTTCTATTGCAAAAATCACTTTGCACCTAAAATCTCAAGATTTTAGTTGAAGATTGGAGCTAGTAATCAACCGCCCAAAATAGCCTGCCACCACATTTTGGCCACTAGGGCATTTAAGGAGTAAAGAATCAAAACAAAAATTTCCGCTCTTCACAAGGCTTTGGCATCTATTTTTGGGTGATCCATACTCTTTTGTATAGCCAAAAATTGTGGTTGCAAAGTTTTGAAAAAATATTGCCACATAGGCAGTGTAGAGGACCAATTTGCAAGGCATTGGTCCCACATTCTTTGGAAGGGCTTTCCCAAACTAAATTTGGATCGTAGAACCTGAATCTATCCAAAAAATTTATAAACAAAGTTTGTAGAACCTTGAAATTGTAATTTTGGGGTTTTACTTGTTTTACATGAACAATGTTGCATAATTTAAAAAAGGGTTCTACAAGGAGTTTAATGGATTTACATCGGTGTGCGACCCAGGCTTTGGAGATAGCTGTGCGACCCAGAAAGTTGATTTCTCTTGGTCTTGTAATATGATTGGTGGAGTCCTTTTGGCACTCAAATTGGGCCATAGTATGTATTATGTAACAGTTATTGAAAGTCCTACCTTAGCAACCCTCAGACAAAGTGTTACAATCTACAAAGGTGCAGTACTGCCAGATCAGTGCAAGTGGGTACTATTACTGTATGGGTACTATTACTGTTTCTTTCAGACTAGTAGGTGCCAACCCGCAGACAAAGTGTTGTAATCCACATGATACACACCCTTGAAAAGCTGCATGTGATGGAGTGATGCCTAGCTCTTAAACCATACAAATAAACATCATTGGTTATCCAATAGAAGTACACATTTATAAAGTTACATAATATATGGTACCATTATGAAAGACAATGAGAGAGCCCAAGCAAAATGCTCAGATGTGCTGTCACCAGTTGAAACTATGAAAATGTGTTGACCCGTATCCGTAGAGCCACAACTCTGGCTGAACAATTAATCAAGTATGGGACTTGCTCTTGGCCAAAAGAAATTGAATTCATGTAGAATCACTTGCTATTCTCCATCACAAGGAGTCAGGAGTTTGACATGACAGATTTTTCGATAAAAATTCTCTATGTTGTCACAGCAATGGCCATGATGGAATTCAGGATGGAATTCTTGAAGCTGAAACATCCAAGGTAGCAGCATCAGAAACCGACAAGATCAGAGTCCTTTGGTTGATTAAATGGCACACCGGGTGTAATAAAATTATATAAAGGTCAAGCAAAAATAGAGAATATGAACCCCCAAAAATCATTTTTTTTGGAAACTGTACTGAATTTTTTGTGAATTTTTAAGGATTCAAAAACCAAAATTCCAATATGACAATAGGTATGTGTGAGAACCGCCACTAGCGACCCTCAAAAGCAACAAGAGTTCAACTATTAGTACATCAATGGCGAGTGACTCATACTAACAATGAAGAGTGCGAAATTGGTGTTATCATGAGATAATAATGAAAACTTAAATAATTGGTTCTTGGTCCTGAATCTCAATTATTGGCACTTCTACCTTGTATAATTAGAGTGTCAAGATTGGTTGTAAAAACTACCTCCTTGAAGTTTTTGAAGTTCAAAAAATCCAAATTTTTATAACATCATCATACCATCGTAAGTTGTAACAATAGAAAGAAGAAGATTCATCCTACATATGTAATTATTCATTATTTCAGCATTATGGAAACCATCAAACCATATTTTTATGAAAATGACATTTTTATCTAGTAATTCTATTTAGCCGTGTAATGTGTTGTCTTATTGTTTGTCAATGTTCCAACTTCCAACTTGTTCTTTTTGTCTTTTACCCATGAAAACCATATGAAAACCAATATAAGATACTTGACAAACATATCTATAAAAACGATTTAACATTTTAAAATGTTTGTTGACATAATAAATTCATTTACGTATTTAAATATTATATATATTTAAAACTTGTAACTTCTAAAGACCATCATATGAATTTTCATAATAAAGAATTTTAAAACAAAAATACAATACATAGACTTCACCTTACAAAACTCCTTCAGAGATCTCCATCACTAGCATTGATTACTCACATCTACTTAGTAAAAAATTACTCATTATGTACATTGGAAATTGCCACTTCCGGAGCTTTTCTACTAGCTTAATGGCATAATTGATGCAAAAAAAAACATACAAAGGTTGGATAATGATAGAAAATGTAAATAATTTTTTTATTTTTTTTTCTTGGAGTTGAATTAATTTTTTGGTCAATTTTTACAGGTCTAAAAGCTTGAATTCAACAACTCATAAAAGAGGGTTCTAAGAACCAAAAGTATGAAACTCCAAAAAAAAGTACTGTAGGACTAGTAACTGGACCAAAGACGCAACCACTGACACATGCTGAAATAGTGTCATCATTATCAATTTATGTACCCCTAGAATATGGGAGTTTCTGGTGCTGCACAGTTACTTGTTCCACTTTGTTAACCTTCCCTCAAGAGACATCCTGTGCTAGTAAACCTTGACTGAATTACAAGTACCTGCAGCCCCTCATCAAATCCACATCAGATTTTGTCATCCACAACCTCTCTCTCTCTCTCTCTCTCTCTCTCTCTCTCTCTCTCTCTCTCTCTCTCTCTCTCTCTCTCTTCCCCGACTGATCACTGAGCCACCAGCTCAACAGTAAAATTCCACAATCGATCAAACAGAGGCACAGACTCTTGAAGAGAATCATGTATTTGCAATCCCATGTGCCCATCATCATGCAGCGCCTGCACACTCGACGTCACTCCATCGATCACCTCGCGGCTGATTCCAGGCACGCCGGGGCCCATCTCATACTCGTGCTAGCGTTCATCCTGGTGCTGGCGCTCATCATCATCGCGCTCATCTTCACTAATTTGCCGTTACCAACTGTACTGCGAAATAGCAGATTCTAAATTATCTGATCCGACCGGATCGTAACCTGCACCACGCGCCTCGCCATCACATGGTTAGCTCGACACGGCAGATCTGATCGGAGCTTGTTACGTTACTCTTCGGTTAGATCAGTACTACACGATGGCCGCAGCTGCAGGGACTTCGACGGTGATGACAGTGCTGCGAGGCCGCTGGTTCGTGCTTGCGATCGGTGTTGTCGTTTTGGTTGTCAGCGCGGGTGCGTATAGTTTCAGTGTCTACTCGCAGAAGCTCAAGCATGCGCTCGACATCAACCAGGAGAATCTGAATCTGATTGCGAATTTTAAGGATTTGGGCGTGAACTTTGGGTTGTTCTCGGGGCTGCTATATGACTACTGGTCGCCTGGTGGTGTGTTGTTTCTCGGTGCGGTTGAGACGGCTGCAGGGTACTCGCTAGCATGGCTGTCGGTTCGGAAACAGATCCCGGCCTCGCTCTGGTCCATGTGCTTGTTCCAGTTAGTCGGGGCGAATTCGCAGGCGATGCTGAATACTGCGGTCCTGGTGCATTGCGTGCACCTCTTCCCGGCCAGCAAGGGCGCTGTGATCGGGCTACTGAAGGGGTACATCGGCGTGAGCGGCGCCATTCTGATCCAAATCTACACCACCATCTGTGGAGTCGGCAAGCCGGAGGCGTTTCTGTTGATGTTGGTGTGGTTGCCGTCGTCCGTGGCCTTGCTCTCGATTTTTGTGTTCCGACGACCACTGACGCCGTTTCGTGGTATTCCGGATTCGAAGTATATCTACTGGCTGCTGGCGCTGGGGTTTGCTCTCGCGTTTTACTTGATGGGCGTGAGTTTGGCGCGGAACCTGGCGACGCTGAGCGCCAGCAATGAGCGCGTCATCGGCGCTGTCTTGATGGTTCTAATCTTTGTTCCCCTCATGGCCATCACCTACAGATCTGAAATTTATGGGAAGAAGAGCGAGGAAGAGCATCTCGACTCTACTACAACTTACGGCAACGCAGATCAGATTGCTAGCGCTGGATTATATCAGAATGAGGCACTGTATGTTACGTCAAAAGCAGAAACAGAGAATTTGAAACCGAACGAGACTATTTCCGGGTCCTCCATAGTTTCCGAATCAAACAAGCTCAAGGAATTCAAATCAGTTACAGTCACATCGATTGGATGCAAAACACAGAGCGAGGCATTGGACGACCTCACCTGCACAAGACCTTCGTCTCCGGAACCACAGGACCATGTGAAGCCATGGCCAAGGAAAGGCGAAGATCACACTATTTTGCAAACATTCAGAAGCTTGGATTTCTGGCTACTCTTCATTGCGACGACGTTTGGAATCGGATCCGGGCTCACCGTGACCGACAACATGGGCCAGTTAGGGTTATCACTCGGCTACTCAGCCTCCGCTGTACGAACATTCGTCTCGCTAGTGAGCATCTGGAACGCTATCGGTCGCTGGGTAGGTGGCTTCGTGAGCGACATACTGTTGCGTCACTATGGGACCTCCCGGCCACTCTTCCTCGCCGTCATGATGACGCTCATGGCTATGGCGTTTCTGTTGATTGCTATGGCAGTGCCGGGATGCCTATACTTCGGGTCCATCTTTCTAGGGCTTTCGTTTGGGGCGCAGTATCCTTTGTATGCTACCATCGTCGCGGATATCTTCGGGTTGAAGTATTACGCCACTCTGTATTCTAGTATCGGCATGGCAAGCCCCATCGGAATGTACGTGCTGTCTGTTCCAGTGGTGGGTCGGTTTTATGACTCTGAGGCGAAGCGAAAATCGAATGGAACAGCATCGAATGCTTCTGATTCGAGTTTAGAGTGTCTGGGGTCGTCGTGCTTTGGCCGCTCACTTTTGGTTCTCATGGGTGTCACTCTCGGTGCGGCTGGCTGTGCTGTGGCGCTCTGGTTTAGGACTCGGAATCTTTATCGAGAGTCTCATGAGGAATATCAACAGGCCGTCAGAAAATCAAAGTCTAGCACAGAAGCGGAATTGGCTGCGAGAGGTGGAGTTTAGGTTAAAGGCACAATAAGAATGAACTTGCGTGTAGCAGTTGTTTATATTAGATAGTACCGCCGTGCAGAGAGTTTCCTCTACATTACCTAGTTATCATGCATGATTCTTGTCTTCATTGCTGGCATCAGTGCTATCGAAATCTGAGGACACAATATCAATGATAAACAATGTCAAGGGTAGCTCCGCCACACTCTGTAACAATATCAATTACGCATTTCAATGAAGACATGGTCTTAGTATCTCAACTGAAAGACCAACAGAAATACTTCTGTGCAGTGTACATCTTTTGTTGATCTAGTTTCTCCCTCTACTATATCAGGGTTCCGGCGATGGAAAATAGTGATGCTTGAAAATCTCTGCAGTTAAATATTTGAAGTTGGGTTCATTTACTCCTGAGAGCGGTAAAATTAGATATTTCTCTTGTGCAGGCTGCTAAACTTAGCGACCTGGTTCTGGATTTAGAAGTTACTATCGTCCTCGCTAAAGTTTGTCACACAGACAATCTTTCGCGTTTATCATGTTACCAGCTCATCCTTGTATAATCAATGCTCGGAGATGGGACGCTTCATGTGATCTTTTCATCGGGAAATCAATTGTTGTACAAACGAGGGTAGGGTTCATGACATGATTTCTGCCCAGTTACGTTTTTCTTCCGAGGATCAGGTCACAGGTGGTGAAGCGCGCCAGCTACACTGCTGTAGGTCCACGTTGAAGTCCGAGGTGCTGCCTTTGACTGCGAGCTGCATGCTTTGTTGGGTGTTAACCGTCGACGTGACTCGACATCGCTGCCAGGTTGAAATTTTTGCACCTCAAATCCTGCCGTCGATCAATTTCTCAAGTGTTATTCTCGGATCTCGATTCCCTTGGTAAACCTAGTCCACTCCTCGGTCGTTCGGTCAATGCTTGTCAGTTCATGCGCACGAAACCCGGCACGCAGAATGCAGGCGTTGTGTGAGCACCGATCGCCCCAGTGCAGTCATTCATTTCCGGCGTTCCAGCAAGTGCAAGCTCTGTGAAGAGAGCTTGTAGGACAAGGCGCTTATTGAGGGTTCACGCTCAGCTGCACCCCGAGGATTGAGGTTTGTACCATCAGCACCATACCTGTGTATCACAGCACACATAGCACACAAAAGCTCATCTGAATGCAAGTTTCTCATAATATCCCCTGAAGGTGGTTCTAGCTGAAAAGTACTTCTAGATTAATTTTAGTTTTTGAACATTTATGCCCTACAGATTCTCGAGGTTCTGAGGTGAGTGACTGTATGAATCGCAGACCAAGGTCGACATGGGAGAAACTCCGGGAAGATTATTGCGTGGTGGCCATGGCGAAACCCTGATGCAGTTCCTGCGAGGGAGATGGTTCGTGATAGCGGTAGGAATCGTGGTGATGATCACGAGTGCAGGAGCATACAGCTTTGGAATCTACTCGCAGAAGCTGAAATCTGTCCTCAACATCAACCAAGAGCAGATGAACCTGGTGGCGAATTTTAAGGACTTGGGTGTAAACCTGGGGATCCACTCTGGGTTGCTGTATGATTATTGGTCGCCAGGGGGAGTGCTCCTCGTGGGATCGGTAGAGGCAACCGTAGGGTATCTCCTGGCATGGATGGCATTGACGAAGCGACTCACTCCCTCGACATGGCAAATGTGCATATTCCTCTTCATCGGCGCGAACTCGCAGCCCATGTTCAACACGGCGGTGCTAGTCCAAGCCGTGAAGATGTTTCCGTCCAGCAGAGGCGTGGTGATCAGTCTGATGAAGGGATACATCGGCATCAGCGGCGCCATCCTCATTCAAGTCTTCGTCGCCATCGAAGGCTCAAAGAACCCCGAAGCCTTCTTACTGCTGCTAGTGTGGCTGCCGTCCACAGTGGCCATCCTCGCTATGTTCGTCATTCGACCGAATGTGAAGCCGTTCCTAGGCTTCGCGGGCAATAAATCCTTCTACTGGTACTTGGCCCTGGGGTTTGCGCTCGCGTTCTACTTGATGGGGGTAAACATCGCCACCAACGTGACGAAAGTTGGAATCCCAGCTCAACGGGCGATTGGAGCTGGCTTATTTGTACTCCTCGTGGCACCACTCCTCGCCATCTCCTACAGGTCTGAATTTTATGGCAAGAAAAGCTTGGAGCCAGGATTAGAATCACCCGCTGTGGCACCCGACGTAGAAACAGCAGTCGATGAGAAGACAAAAGGCTCAAACCTCGGTGTGCACAATCCAGGAGACGAAACACCCGAAACCCATGTCGTTCCTCCAGAGCCTGCAATGAAGATAGCGGCATGGCCGAAACGAGGACAGGATCACACAATCTACCAAGCGCTCACGAGCATGGACTTCTGGCTCCTGTTCGTGGCGACAGTCTTCGGCGTGGGTTCAGGACTCACTGCAACCGATAACATGGGCCAACTGGGGTTATCTTTCGGCTACTCTGCGACCGACGTCAGCACATTCGTCTCCCTGCTGAGCATCTGGAACTCTATCGGCCGCTGGGTGGGTGGCTTCCTCTCCGACTACCTGCTGTACCGCTACGGCTTCCCACGGACACAGTTCCAGACAATCGCGCTCCTCACCATGGCCGTCGCGTACCTCCTCCTCGCACTCAACGTCCCAGCATGCCTCTACTACGGCTCCATCCTCCTGGGCCTCTCGTTCGGGACGCAGTACCCGATCTACACGACCATCGTCGCGGAGGAGTTCGGGTTACGCCGATTCGCCACGCTGTACAACTGCCTCAACATCTCCTGCTCCATCGGGAACTACATTCTCTCCGGCCCCGTTGCAGGGCGCTTCTACGACCATGAGGCGAAGAAGCAGGCGGTTGAGCGCCACTTGGTCGGGAGCTCCGCGAAGCTGGTGTGCGACGGCGCCGTGTGCTTCCGACGCACTTGCATCACGTTGATGTCCGTGAGCATCGGCGCGGCGGGGTTCGCAGGCCTGCTGTGGTATCGCACGCGGGGGTTTTACTCGGAGCTCAGCCGCGAAGCTCGTCAACAGAAACTGGCAGATCATTCCGCTCTCGAAGCGCAGGAAGCTGATCACAGTCATGACATTGCAGACAACAGACATTGAAATTAGATTCCCATGGAATTGTGAATATCAAAAATTTGTATGTACGAATTGTAAACTTAAGCGTCGATTAATTTATCATGTCTTCAATCTGTGGTAACATTATTTTGCATGTCTTCAATCTGTGGTTCAGCTAGTTTTTGATGAACATACATGCATTCAAGTCTGGTAATGTAAATACTCAAGTTTTCGGGGATTTGTTACGAAAACTTGGAAGTGCACCGGATGATTTGCTGTCGGGAGAGTTCGATACTTGTCTGTGGGTACATTGCAGTTTTTAGTGAAGTGTGAGATGTGCAAGTCCTGCTGAATTTTGAAAATACATAGCACAACACCTTAATCACAAGTACGTAGCAGCCTTCTCCAATGTGTAGATTGAATTTTGGTAGATGACTTGATTTACATACTACACCATTGATCATACATCCTGATCTTTTGGACTGCTGCCGATTGCTGTGTACACAATACTCCAGCTTTCGTACATGCTAGAAGTCCCGAGGGAGTGATCCTGAGCAATGGGAGTCTATCCATGTTTTTCATCAAAAGTGGTATTCTACAGCACGATGTTCACGGTTGGACAAAAATACTGAAGTGATTGCTAGAAATGCACTTCGCTAATAGCTGTGAATGCATCGAAATACATTTGACATTTGTGGCTTCCGTTTGAGGTCACCTGCAATTGAGTCGCCGGAGATCTGCACAACTGTGGATTTGCTGACTTTGCGGTCCCTGATACTCAACCCCAGGCAACATCTATTTTCAAAACTTCAATGCTTTTGGCTTGTCAATGAGATCCTCATAAGGGATTTGCTTACAAACAAAACACAAAAACTTTTTTGTCACGATGCTTGAAATCACATTCTTCTTCACTTTCACTCCATTCAATAAATTGTTCCTTATGTTCTGGATAGAAAATCTTCTTTTTTATCTTTAGAGTGTTAAAAACAAACACCATATTTGTTGTCATTTAAGCACTCAATTGATTTTTACATTTGTATTTCTGCAGATACTAACAATTCGGGTGCATCTTGACTACATGATTTTCCTCTTAAGATGTACAGTAGTCTATTATGTTCTAATATAGATGTTGTTGCATCAGCAAATCCTTCTTCTCGCATAATCCTTGCAACTGATAGTCTATTTGTTCTAAGAGAAACTAGTAACAACACAAACTTTAGTATACAATAAGTTAGATGGAGAAATTCAAGAACTAATTTTCCTTGATTGGCAAAGTATGAAGAATGGGTTCAATAATTTTTGTTTTTTGGAGTGTGTCTTGAATTAGTTACAAATAAAAAAGTTTCACACTAGCGCGGCCATGATACAACTGTAGAGTCTCTGTAAGAGTGTGCTACAAAGTATTTCAAAAAATACACTATAGTGTCGCTGAACCGTGCAAAGTAAGCGGCCCAGAAGATGTGCAAAAAGTGGCTTGCTGGTAACCACATCAACCATAAAGATTTAGTGTATTATCAACCTTCATGTGCGGTTTTTGGCACTTTGTCCTATTTGGTAGGGTGTGATTACTTTTCCTATTCGATTTTCAAGCAATCCACTTTACATACAACATAGTCCACGTTGATTGACTCATTTCAGCATAAAACTTCTCCAAGGTTGGTTTTAAAGAATCCATCAAACTTCACAATGTAATTATAGGAGTTAAAAATTGAACAATAGAAGTTATATGACCTTCAAAATTCAAAGAGATAAGATCTTGAATGCCACTACTACTTTCTACCCTGTATTTTATAAAAAACCATCTAACTCTTTGATTCTAAATAGAATACTATTTATTGCAACAATATTTTAACCTTCGGCACATTTTCCAAGATTATAATTAAATGAATTTCAAAACGTTCAATCTTCAAGTCTAAGTAATTTCAGCTTTTTGTCACTTCTAGAAAACTATCATGAACATACAACAAACACTAACTTCTAGAAGCTACTATTGTCTTCTAGAACCTTCAATAGTCTTCTACAACTTTCTATATTCTTCCTTAAACTTTCATAAACTTTTAATAAACGTCAGGTCTAGACTTCCAAAACCTTTTAAAGGTTTCCATTGTCCTTGGTCTTTGAAACCACTCTTAGTGTCAATCTAATTCTTTGTTTTTTGATCTTGACAAATATCTTTGTAAAATTCTTGTGTCTTTGATAAAAACATCATCAAAAGAACATAACTCATATATACCTTGTAACATAATATTCTTACCTTTATTTGCAATCCTATACAATTAAGTTATTTGTTATATTTTCTAAGACCAAATTAAACCTATGTATTATGTAACCAATATAAATTACTTGAAGAAAATTTTCTATTACTTGATATAAGGCGCCTTACAATTTGGAGCATTATTCTTAACAATTATGACAACATTTACACCCCTAACTTAGTCACTACAATCAATAACAAAGTCTTCAATGTACTTTGAAGTTTTCTCCTTCGCACTAGTATCATGAACTTTGAGAAAAAAACCACCTTTAGAAAATATACACACTAGATTCAATAAGGGCCTATTGGTTGTGTTTGACCAACTATTACATACTAAGGTTCAACAAAATTAGTCCATTTATTTCGGGCAATGCGCAAGTCCCAAAACAACTCTATTTCTAATGTAATTTCAATAATTTATAAGGCGGAGGTGTATAGACACTATTAACAAAATTCATTGCTAACAAAATTCATTTTTTTTAATAATGTCCTATTTGAAAATATTTAGGGCTCTTACTAGATGTAATGTAAAATCAGATCCAAAGAAGTGATCATACATTAAAAAGAAAGTACGTTGATATTCTCAATACTTATTAGAATAGTATGGGTCTTCAAGTTTTAAGGCACGTTGTTATAAATTTTTTAAAGCTCGAATTGTTTAAACTATAATAATATTGAATACAACACTTCAAGTTACTTGAATTTAAAATGGCGAAGTTAGAATCATCATTAATCCCACCTTAAATTTTAAAAGACATCATGAACTTACATAATCATAGACTTATTGCTTCATTTCAAATAATAGGGAAGGATAGAAGAACTTGGTGGTCTTTCCATACTGGGTATGTAATTGCTTGGTAATCTTCAAACTCAAGGAAAACTAGTCTTGTTGTTAAGAGTTTTTTTTGTCTAAATATAACTACATAATCTTATATGTTATATTAAATTATAGTATTTATCTTGTGGTGATGGTAAGATCATATCAAAATAAATAAAACATCTAAATGTATACTATTAAATTTGACTTTTAAAAAAAAAAATTAAAGGACATCAAAAGTCATAGTCTTTTAGACTTATCCATTAAAAAACAATGCCTCAACTCTTCCAAAGACTTAAACATTCAAACTTCCCACAATGACTCAAGTTCTTATCATAACTCAAAAACACTTTCCACCAAAAGCCTTTGTACACCAAGCATGCCTTTGTAAACAATATGGATTCAAAATTACTTGTTTGATGGCTTGTAATTATTTGATGTAAAAAACTTCATTTTTATATTTGAAAGAAATAAAGATCAATAGGTTATAGTAAGTTTAGCAAGTCAACTATTAGACATCATAATTTAATTGTAGTATATTTTAATTTGAATACAAACCTTATTTTCTTCATGTATTTTTGTTTTATTTTTAAATTGTGTAATTAACAACATATTAAATCCTTAAATTTTAAAGTAAAAATTTAAAATTTAAAATTTAAAATCATAAATTTTAAATTTTCGTAGATTATCACATTACTGGGTCAAATATATTTTTGAAATCTATTAAAACTCAGATAAATTATTTATGTCTATGAATCAATGAGAAAAAATGATATGATTTTGGTATATTTGTATCATTACCATATATGGAAAGAAAGAGTTTTAGTCATATACATGAACCAAAATAAAAATTACTTTTATAAAAAAAAATCAAAAATCATTTTTATTTTTGAATTATTATATTTTTTCAACTTAAAATTTTATTTGGAAGATGCATTTTTCAACCATGGATGATGTAAGCATTGGCTAGCACTTGGTCTTTTATTTGGACTTAGTTCTAACAATGGAAGAAGAAATTTGGCAAGTTCTTTAGCATCCTTTTCATTAAATCTATATTCACTAACAAGTAGTTTGTAAAGTGGACAATGACCTCTTGGTTTTCTACGCTTTAAATTACCATCTTTTGTTAAATATTCATCAGAGTGAATACCTTTTGATACTAAATCCTTTGGAATTGGTCCTAAGATTTCAATAATTTGAGCTAAATGATCTTCGTCTCGGTTATAATCACTTCCTCCGGTTCGAGGATCAAATAATATGCTACCAGTGGCAAGTTCAAATATGAGGCATCCGAATGACCACATGTCTGCCGAAGTTGAATATTTGCATCCCAAAAGAACTTCTGGACATCGATATGGCCGAGTTTGAATGTCATCACTTAAAACTTTATTAGTCCAACATGCCGTTCCCAAATCTACAATCTTACATCGAACATCAATGTTATTTAATGAGTGTGATGAACCACTTAATTTTGGTCTTCTTTCTCTACTTGGCATGGAAAATTTTACTTGATGTTGTGATCCATCACTAAGTGATATCTTTTTAGCCCTATCTTTTAAAACAAAGTTTCTTGCAATCTCTGAATCAAAATCAATAGCAAGTCTATCAAGAAATTCAGGCTCAGAGACCAAACGTCCTTCTTCAACATGCATTTTAGTATCATTAATGTCATCATTCTTAGAATTTTCAATTTTGTTGTTTGGTGAAGGAGTTGTTGGTCGAGAACCGGCTTGTGAAATTGGTTGTGCTAAATTTTCACCTTTGTTACTATATTGACGGGTATCATTACTTAGGTTTTCAACATGAAAAGATTTTAATTTTTTTGATTTAGGTGGTGCAGGTGTTAAGAAGCGTTGACGTTTAGTTTGCATGGAAGATCCTTCAAAAGAAATTCTAGGATCATTTTGTGGATCTAATGTAGACATTAACAATATATTTTCGGGTTTTAAATCAGTGTGTATAATTTTGAGGTCTTTATGGAGGTAATTTAAACCTGTCAATATTTGTTTTGCTAAGTTTTTAACTATGTCTAGTGGAAGTCCTTTGTATTTACTTGCTTTTATAAGAGTCAGCAGATTGTCTCCAAGATATTCAAACACCATGCATATGTGTTTACGATTGGGTGGAGCAACATGGTTAAAGTGATCTAAGAGTTTCACCACAACTTTCTCGCCTACAGGTTTTCCTGCAGCTATTTCTTTGTGAATTTTAATTTCTTCTTGGGCTGCTTTTATACAATCTTTTGAGCAATTTTGAATCTTCAATGCAACATATTTATTATCATTTTGGTCCCAAGCAAGCCATACCGTAGAAAATGCACCTGAATCCAACTTACGTTGAACTTTGTATCTACCTTTTTTAAATGTACACCCAACATTAAGGGATAGCGTTTCATCTTTGTTGTTGTGATCGCTATCAACTTCTGAATCCACATATTTACTACTATGGCTTTCTGAAATTGAAATTGAAGGAGTTGTACTATCATCAAGCTTTGTATTTGTTGGTGTTTGGTCTGTTCCATCAGTGGAAATACTTATTGAACTTGTTTTTTTATTTTTATTTTGACCTTTTTTTTGTGGTTCTTCTTTGGATTCAAAAGCTTGTTTCGTTGCTGCACTTATCAATCTTGCAATTTCTGAATCCATTGTTGGACCTTTCTTACTTTGAAATGTAGGAAGTATTTTTTTCTTACGTTTTTTAATTGTCTTCTTAAAAGCCATGCTCTTTTTAATGGTTTTCTTAAAAGCCATGCTCTTTTTAATTGATTTTTTCAAAGCCATCCTCTTTTTAATTGTTTTTTTCAAAGCCATGCTCTTGCGAGGAGGCATTTAAATAAGATTTTATATTGTTCTAATATATTTAAATCTTAGTTTATTATCAATGTTGATGAAAATCATCTTTCAAGTATTTCGATTCTGACTTCAAACTATTGATAAGAATTTATTAATTAAAGGATCTCATTTCATGATTTGAATGTAATAAAAACATGCAATTGAGGACTGACATGGTTGTAGAGCATTTGTTTGTTTACATTTAGATATCAATGAATTTTACTTTTAAAAAAAAAAATCTCAAGCAAACTTGTTGAAATTGGTGAATTATATTATTGTAGAAGATTCATTGCAAAATGTTGTATTTCCATGGAATATATTAAAAATAAAAGTAAATAAAATTTGATAATGATATTTGTAAATGATAAGGTACAAGCTTTTTTCAATAACGCCAAATGTCAAAAATAGTAAAAATAGGGATATGAAAAGTCTCAGTATACTACATAAACAATATAACTAATGAAATGAAAGGTTGATACTACTAAATAATTAGAAGTTATGATTTTTTTTCAAAACTCATCATTGAATAAATTCTTAAATACCATATAACTAGCAATTTTTTTTCTAGATTTTGAAATGTTAAATTCCAAATATCTTGATAATTAATGTTAAAAAATAAAAAATTAGTAAATTCGGATTCTTCTTATACAATTTTCTCACAATTTGATGATGTCTTTTCTCTTAAGGCCTTTTTTAATCTACATTTTAAAAGTCTTTTGACTTTGATTTGAGCTAAGGAATATCAAAGGATGAATGGAAATGATACCATGCACTAGGGAAAAATTTCAATATTCTTTTTCAAATTCTAGATCAAGTAGCCAAAATTATTCTATAGAATCAAAAGAGCATTGATAGAACCACTTCATCAATCTTAATTTCGACCTCTTATAGCTTATTGCGTTATTAACCAAACAAGACAATGAAAAATAGAAATATATTTATATCATTGTATCATCTTTAAAAAAAGTTAAAAACTCCTTTTTCAATTACAAACCAATTTGTTATATAAAACTAAATTTATATTTCTTTGTTATATCTTTTAATACAATCTATACCTTATGTGTTTGTAAATATCTTCATATTCTGATTTTTTTGAAAACGTTATATATCTTTAATATTAATAAAATTCTTCAATTCTTTTTAATCCCTACCTATCCTTAAAACCTAAAATGAGTTTTTGCAATTTTGGGCAGTCTAAATAGGGAGGTTAATTTTTTATTTTTTTTTCAAGATTTTTAGTAGATGCTTCCTTTACGGTAAGGTCTATGTAGTAAAATATTTGAAGCCAAATTCCAATTTTAGAACCTTCCTCTAGAAATTTTAGGTTTCAAGTCCAAAACAGGCAGTCTAAAATTAGGTCTTTTTTAAATAAAAAAATGAAATATGTTCATAACCAAATCACTACTCAAATTCCATAGTGACCCAAGTCAAAAAGTTTACCAATTTTACAAGGGCAGCCTCCAAAACTTACAAAGACAAGCTTCAAAGTTTTGAGTAATTTTTGAATTTTTCTTTTAAAAATTTGTCAAAATTCGAGATTTTTATTAAAATTTTTAAAAAATTGATGTTTTTGAAAATCACAAATTTATAAAGGTACCTAGTCACCGTTCACTTTTTCTTTAGCTCACAAAATGTTTTGTAATGCATGTTTTTCTATTATGTCAATTTTGTACCTTCTTATAGAAAATAATTTGCATGAAGGTCTAAAAAGCGTTTTGAGTCCCTAAAATTTTGCATGAGAGTACCTTCCTTAGTTAGCTACATGGAAAAAAATGTGACCAAAATTTTTGAAGTAATAATCATCAAGTCTCCCTTTGGACTATTTGCACCATGCCTCTCGGCCATGGCCCAGAAAAATTTATGCTGAAATTTTGAATAGTATGATCTCACTAATGAAAAACATCCAACGGTTGAAATTTGAATCAGTTCTTCCAAGTAGGATTAGGTACAAGGTCTTACGGTTGAAATTTCAAAAAAAGATAAAAAATTTGTTTCATATCCTCGGGAGGGCATAGTGGTAAAAAAATACAGTTTTGAGGATTCAAGCTCTCAAAAACACAAGGAAATTTAGCGGTTGATTGTTCAAAATATCAAAATTGAACCTAAAACTAGCATAGTCAATGCAAAAACAATTTAACACATCATATGGAAATTTATGTATTTATGTATATACTTTTACAAAATGCTCATTATAATTAACATCGACAATTTTTCAAGTTTTAAATAATTCATGAAAATTTTAATTAAAAAAAAAACTATAAATATCTTAAATATATCATAATAGAAAATATTTAGAATTGATAACTACTTCACTAATGCAAAATTTACATGATAGAGTGGATTTATAATTTCTTTTATTATATACATTTTTAACGACTTACAAAAATGAGTGCATAGGCTCTAATGATTTGCTATGGCTTATCAACCACCAAATAATCTAATTCATTTTAAAACTTGGATTTAGTATGATTCACATTATATCGAGATCCCACCTAAATCTACGAGAATCATAAAATTCAGTAACAATCTCATAGATTTTTACCAAACCATCTACAACACTTCTAGAGTTTCAAAGTAAACTACTTTTGAAAAGTGACGCTGCATGACCGGAGCACCTCCATCGCGACACTGAAAAGAAGTGAACCAACGACTGGGATACAACCCTGGTCTGGCAGGAGACCATCCGCACCGCTCACGCCTTATACAGGGCGGATATACAGGGCACCGCTGAAGACGCTCTCAGGTCCCCAGCCCGGGATGTGAGGCGAGGGAGGAGAGGGAGCTTGATTAGGGTTTGCTGCGACGTCTTCATTCCTTTTCTTCCCAGCTGCCTGCGTTGCTGCACTCGCAACGCCACCGCAACCATGGTATGTTCCCTCTTTCCCTCTCTCTCTTTCTCTCTACTGTGTCTACTCCCTCTGTCTCTCTCCCTCTGAGATGGTACTAGTCCTGTACTTTTGGCCTATGTAATTTGGGCATGGAGACATGATACTTGGGGGACAGGCTCTTCAATCACGCTCTCATTGTTTCCGTGATTGTGTTTGTTGTGTTGTAGTGTTTGCATCCCTTTTGAGGTTGCACTAGTTTTGTACTCTTGGTCTGTGTCCTTACAGGGTAATGTGGAAATAGTCGATTTGATTATAAAAAGGACGGGCGTCTTTTTCTGGTTGTGTTCTTGTTTGATGATTTTTAGGGTTTGTGGGTGGTGTAGGCTCCCAAGAAGAAGGAGACGCCCGCTGCCAAGCCTGCCAAGAGCACCGGTGGTGGCAAGCAGAAGAAGAAGGTATTGGATTCTGGTTCTGATTTTTCTCTCTGTGTGTATTGGTTTGTTGAGGTGATTAGGGTTTAGGGTTTGGGTTCGATGTGGGAGCGCCGACTGAATTCCTGTGAGGTGTGTGGTTGTGTCTACAGAAGTGGAGCAAGGGAAAGCAAAAAGAGAAGGTGAACAACATGGTCTTGTTCGACCAGGGTACGTACGACAAGTTGCTGGCTGAGGTGCCCAAGTTCAAGCTGGTCACTCCCTCTGTGTTGTCGGACCGTCTGCGTGTAAGTAACTCACCCAGCTATAATGAGCATGAATTTTGGCTAGACACTTTATGTTCAGGGGTGGTAGGTCTATTTAGGAGTGCGTTTTGGGAAACCGCCTGGAAGATAATGCGGTAGTCGTTAATGTGGTTGGTCTGTATTACATCGTGCTGATTAATTAGGCACTGGGGATTGCGCAATTAGTGAAATCGGATGGGCTTCATGTAACAGCAGATTACGTAGTCTTTAGCATATCCGTTATTTCCTTTTCGTTTTGTGCTCGAATCGTCCACTATGCATACTGATCAGTCCATGCATGTCTAGTGGCTTCGACAAGATTCTTGTGTTTGAACTGTTTTCACAATTTCTGTTTTTTCTTTGGACTGCTGATCTGTACATCTGAATGTCTTTAGAGATTTGCAGTTTTCAGGGAGTAGATATTATTAACTGAAAGAGAGTCTACATGAAAATTAGTCAATTTGTTTTTTGCCATGCTACTTTTTGCGTGCCCTACTCATATTTTAATGTTCAATGCGTGGCCGCAATGTAGATTACCGGATCTTTGGCAAGGAAGGCTATCAAGGAGTTGATGGCAAAGGGCACCATCAGGCTTGTTGCTGCTCATGCCAACCAACAGATTTACACCAGGGCTACCAACACTTGAATGATAGTATCAGGATATCTGCAGTACTGGAGAGTTACGATTTCGTGATTACCAGCCTGTATTTATTTTCACTGGATAAATTCAGTTGTGTAATGAGTGTGTGGCACGAGATAAGTTGATGCTCTTGATTCATTGCTCAATAATTGTACTTTTTCGATTCATTTGTTTCACGTCCAAATGCCATGCTCGTGTACAACTGAGCTTTTAGTAGGCGATATCGTGTCGAGATACGTATTCATGGATTGTAGATTGTAGTCCAGTACGTCTGAAATCTGATTTCTAGAAACAGTTCGGGAAAAAACTTGCTTGCACTTCACCAATTCTCATCCAGTCTGTATCGTGTTATCATCTGCCAACATATTGTCAAGAATAATGCACGCTCCACTAAGATAAGGTTGTGGTAAAAACTGACACTCTCGAAACAGAGTTTTGTGAACTTTTGCACAATATTCAAATCTCCGTTAATTCTGAGCCAGGTCTTTCACACCTCATCGTGCAAGAGAAGATACGGAATTATTTCTTCTGAAGCGCTAAGATATGAATTATTTTTACGACATTAAAAATCTCCTCATCGGTTTCATTGCACAAAGTTCGAGGCCCTTGAGGAAGAGTACTCCGATCTGAAGAGGGGAAGAAAAATCAGGATAATGAACAGCAGAATCACCGGAGAAGGGAAGAAGTATCAGGGTAGTGAACAACTCAATCATCCATGTACTCCTGCATTGAAAGTGTGAAGTATCCGTATGTACTTGTCCCTAAATTCACTTACCACACTTTTTACTGAATTGGTTGTCAAACAAGAGGATCAAGGAAGACATAGTCTACCATCAAATCCTAGTACCGTGTACTTCTCTAATCTTGGTGGAAACATGCACTAGGAGCCCAAATATCAACCTCCTCACTCAAGGCTACGAAGTCTCTAGAAGACTGGCAATGTGATATTGACGAGCCCATACAACTTAGCGATAATGAACCTGTTATGTAATGTAAGAATGATCATCTTCTCTACAAAATTCTCTACATTCACGGATGCAAGTGCTGCTTGATACGTGAGCTCTCATGGAGGTCATCAACAATCCTGTCTGCCTACCTATCATGACACAAGTAAAGATATCATCTATACACAAAAATGAGGGGAAAGTGCTTATTAAGCTTGAAGGAGTAAAAAATGCCCAAATTTTTGGAAAAGAAACTACTCAGTCTCCAGGTGAGCCGTTGCTTGCTTTGGAGCATTGGGAGCCTGGCCTCGAAGCTGGCATGTCGACGTTAGGAGGGCAGAGCGACTGGGGTGGGGGTACCATGCAGTTGTATTGCAAACAGACTGCCACACTCGGCGGAAGTGATGCAAGTGCAAGAGCTCCAGAATCTGTAAGATAGTTGTGTTGGAGGTAGAGAGATTGCAGTGTTGCTTCCTGCATTTTATTTGCGAAGTCCTGCCAACATGGGGTCGAATGTTAAAACATTATCAGCGAAAGGTTACAGAATACCACATCTTGAAACAGAAGCAGCGATTAATGCAACATAAGACCTGGCAATCAATTACTTGCAATGAAATATCTTACATCGATCTATATTGAATATAACAGAGTAATTGATCAGACGAACCTGCGGTACTGTGCCTACGAACAAGTTGTTGTTCAAGAACAAGCTCTGGGTCCCAGCTAAGTAGGGAGAAATGCTCCCCTGCAAATGATTATAACTCATGTCCACAACAGGAATTGTCACAAGGGCCGGAACACTGACGGCTCCCCTGAACTGGTTATGGTTGAGCAACAAAAATGAGAGGGGAAACTCAAATAGCACACTTGGGATGCTCCCTGAGAATGCATTATAACTCAAATCAAGGTATGACAGACCACTTATTCCCTCCAAGCTGTTAACCGGCCCGGATAACCGATTCTTCGTCACTGATAGATACTGCAACGAAGAAGGAAGCTCAGGCAGCTCACCCGAGAGTTCATTGTTGCGAATATCAAAGTGAATTAAAGAAGTCTGCGACAGACTGGGTATGGGCCCCCAGAAACGGTTATCTGACAAAATGAGAACCCTCAAAGCCCCCAAGTTGCCAATTCCAGAAGGGATTTGCCCTTCCAGATTATTCTTCCGGATCTGAAGAGTCTCCAAGCTCTGAAGATTAGCAAAAGTTGCAGGGAGTTGACCAGAGAGATAATTCTGGCTGCATGAGAAGGTGCGTAGGTTTTGCAAATTGCCGATGGTGTCAGGTATTGACCCTCGAAGTGCTCCAGAAGAGATGGTGAGGCTTTGTAGATAAGAGAGGTCACCAAGGGCGGCAGGGAGGCTGCCAGCAAGCCCTGGTGTGCCGGCTGTTGGAGGCCCGAGTGACATGGAATAGATTCTGTTGAAGCTGCCGACCTTCATACATTGTATTCCGGAGAATGTCTGGCAGGGGTTGATGCGGAGGGCGAACACCCACGTCGAGAAGAAGCTCCCCCCTGGCAAGTCGCGCATGCTGTTCTTGATGGAGCGCAGGGCCAACATGTCGATGGGGTGCAGGAGTTGGGCGTGGAGAGGGAGGGCCAAGGACATCATCGTGAGTGCCACCACAAAAGAATTTAGCTGCCTTCGTACTCCATTTGGAGATGCCATCCTGTCTTTTGAAAATTCGAAGATGCTATATACAGTTGCAGATGTACGAATTCAATGTTACTTATGGTATGCCAGTCAACTTCTACACCGCCTGTGTTTGATGAATTTTCAAGAATTCCATAAAATCCGTACCACTGTCCGTACCAAATCTGATTATTCTATGTTCTTCGAGGCCTAGTCCTCCAACGACCAATGCTCAGATGGCATTGAGCTCTTGAATCTGTTGAAAAGATTATTAACTCCCGCGAATACTCAATTGAAGAATGGAAGCTTCCTCGGTCTCGGGGAAGGAGAGCCAACACTGAACAAAAGAAGCAAGAGGTGAGCCAACATGAGCAAACTCACGACGCGATTGCACCTGAGGCGGAATGCGCATAATTAATACGATAGACAGATCAACGGCATTGTTTCATAATCCTGAATAGCTAAGTAGCCATTTACGCCGGTCCACAGTCGGTCATCTACACAAATTAATGAAGCTAGTGGAGGAAGACCGCTGATTGCCATGAGCTCTAATGAAGCAACAATTTGCAAAACACAATGATTGTACTCCCTTCCAATGGCGACATTAAAAGTACTTCGAAGTTGACAGGCGACAGACAACTAGTACTCAGCTTGGCAATGCTAGACTAGAGCAGAGCTAGCCCTTGGAGAACAATCAAATAAGCGACGCGCATCCTCCTGTCGTATAGATTAAAGGCTCCCTTCCGTGACGCTCAAGGCAATCAAAATTAGGGAGCCAGTTGTACGAACTCATCTTGCACTCTAGGTTCTTTACTTCTGTTCACGAACAATCAGACTGATTCTCCAACAGTCACAGTAGTGACGTTCACAGGGACGACAAAATGCAAAAGCTTCCAAATCAAGGAGAAAGCACAGAGCGAGCTTACTCACAGGTAGTTTCTGGAGCCGCGCGGCTCGATACTTCAGCGTCGAATCCTTCCGCTACAATTTCAGGAGCGCGATCAACATTGTCTTCACAGACTCCAAACTGAGCTCACAACTTCCTCCCCACCTTGTCCTTCCCTTGACCGGGCTAACCAGGATCCAGTATCCCCTCCCTGACCCAATCAATCCCAAACCTCTCCACTTACCATCGCCATTTCCAACTAAACTTCATACCCAATCCCAATAACCTCACAAACCAACAACCTACAGCCAAACTCTCCAACACTATGTGATCTCAACTCCACCGAACTCCAACAAACACCACGTCTCAATTACTCCAACACCAATCAACACACTCAACAGAAACTCCCGTCCCCTACCCAAGCTGACAACGAGAACGACAGTATCCAAAGACAGCAGCTTGGCAACCCAACCCAATTGTGATCGATCGATCGACCGCACTGAACGTCAACAACTGCATGAACTTAACTCACTCACAAACACGAGCAGACTGTTGGCATACCATGAAAAGATGAGCAACAAACTAGAGCTCCTAGCTGCAGCAGCAAGGCGCTACTAACTAGTTGGCAAGCGCAATTAAGGTGGATGGATGGCAGAGCGGTGTGATCCAGTGATGAGCCGGCCAGGGACCCGGAGGCGACCGTTTGTAAGTGGGCGTTGGAGACTAGCGTTGGCTGCAGCAGAGAAGCAGGGCTGGATGCAGAGCATGCTTGAGAGAGAGAGAGAGTATGTGTGTGTGATGTTGCAGGGCAGAGGGTGGCATCACTGCGATGGTAACTGTGGGCTGGAGCATGGCAGAGGCTGAGCTGAGAGGTGTGAAGGCACAGTAGTACTGTTGGGTTGTTGTAGTGAGTGCGCCGTCAGTAATTCCGAGTGACTGATGTGGCTGCTCTGTCTCCCCCTCAGTCCACTCTACTCACTTACCCCTCCTCTCCTCCTTTTCTTATCTCTCGGAGTCATTTCACATATTTGTGAAAAAAACCAATCTTTCAGAAAGATTATCAACCATGAGTGGACTACATCTCCTGTTTTCTCATGTCTGAGAGTCAATTCATATGTTTGTGAAAAACAAAATATATCTTTCAGGAAGATTATCAACCATGAGTGTATTGTGTTGTTGCTTCATGATAGGCATTGGAAGAGACCACATGTGAGATACAAAAAATTAGCCACAAGCAACCAGGTCATTTACTAAAACTTGGAAATTAATGTGATAATTCAAGTAAATGGTTTAGAGCATTTGGATTGTTGACCTTGAAAGTATGAAGCTAGTTGCATTTGGTTGGTGTTGGTGCTACCAAATGGTGGTTACCATCCCTAAATCTAAATGAGGGAATTTAAAAAGGTGTTACTTCTAATTACCATATGGGATAAATTTGCGAGCCCACTTTCACCTTGTCATTGAGTTGGTATCTCATTCTTTTCATTATGATTTCTAATGCATCTAGTAAATTATAGTTGACATGCATATCTGGAAGGTAAATTTATGGGGGAGTCTTTTATATTTTTGTTAATCCATGGATGGGGTGCCCACTTTTTTCACTCACTACCATCTTCATTTTGGTTTTTGCATGTTAATTGATTTTGGGATAGGGATGGGAGCGCATAAGTGCGCATAACTTTATTGCAAGGGTTTTCAACTGGAACATGATAATAGGGAAAGAAAATTTTCAGCCTCAATTCTGAGAGTGTAGGCACGACATTCATTACCATGTGCACACCTGTGATACACAATCTTCTTTTCCTCGTCAGTTGGCTGCATTCTTTATTTTATTTATTTATTTATTTGTCTTTTTTTTGTTACTGTTGGTTACCTCAGCAATCTGAGTTTCTGACTCTTCTCCTTTTCACTGCAATGACCTGTGATTTGCCATGGCAGTACTATTAATTAAGTTGTGATGCCACCAGTTGGCCTTGCCCCTCCATGTGTCTTTATTGAGCCTGGTGCACCTCAGAACTTTTTAATTTTATAACCGACGGGCTCATGGTTTAATTGTATAAAAATGACTGTTAATGACATTCCAGAATCCCTGTTAATGAAGAAATTACATAGTTGTAATGTTACACCCTGGAATACTTGTTGATACCGGTAGCACCCTGGTTTGGGAAAAAAAATTACTTTATGGAAATCTTGGACTTTCAAAAAATATTTAAGGAGAGAGAAAGGAGGTATAACTGATGGCTTGAATGTCAACATAAAAGATTTTGGCAAGGGGTTCTAAAACCAAAGAATGCCAAATTCAATCATTCACCCAGCAACCAAATGCCTTCCTCTAGCAAAAGACCCCACAGACATGGTTGCATAATTTAAGTCTACCAATGTGGATGTGAATGTCCAGGCATTACATAAAGAGGACAGACTTACAATAACTTGTGGGCTTCAAGGCTTGGAAGCTGTCCAACTTAAGTGATAATCATTCACAGCAAAGTGTATTTATTGGCAGTTCAAGGTATCATATTTGCGGCACACACTTGAGCGTAACAAAATGGTGGCACAAGTTCACAACCGTCCCAGACTCCCCGTTATCATCAGGTGAAGTTGGCAAATTAGCAATGGCAAGATTGAGTTAAGTTACCTATACTTGAAAGAGCTCTAGAGCAGACAATTGATGAAGTTATCTGTTTAATATTGTTCCAAATTCCATAGGTTTTTTTTATAGCAAAATGTTTCATAGTCTCACACCAGTATTTGATTTGACTCAAGTTTCTAGTTAGGATCTTACATAATTCTTACCAAGGCACTGAACGAATTAGGTCCACTTACTTCATTAGATACAACCGGGATCATGAGCATGATACATAATTATAAAACACCTTATGACTGGAACAATTTCATTGATCCGTAAATCCATAGGTACTAGCAGCTGTGATGAGGATGTGAAGGCAGTGTGGAGTGAGTTAATTCCATTTCCTCGGCACTGCTATTGCAAACGGCATGACCAGCCTGACACAAAGCCTCTGGACATATACTTATGATGAGAATTAAATATTAATTGCTAGTCATCTTCTTGAATCATGGCCTTCTGTTGAGTTATGACCCACTCCGTAACTTAGGTTGCCTCTTGCTCAAGCTTTGTGAATTGTGCTGGAAGGTAACCTATGTCCTCGTAAACACATTTACACTCATGGACCTCTCACCACCACCTTCACTGATATCAGAAAGTGATAAGGTAGGACATCTTATTGCATGCATTATTTCCTACCATCAATGGATAGTGTAAATGGTGTACTATTTTTATTTTTTTAAATAGCATAATTTTTTTTTGCAATAAAACATATTCAGATTCTTGCCAATACAAATTTTTAATTTGTGTCTAAGTTAGCATAGTAGGATGCACCCAAATTGGAGAGTGCCCATCTAGAGACAATAATATTTTAAGAAATAAGTTTCCTTTACAAAACTATCATTTTCAAATAAACAACATGGCAAAAATTTAACCCTTCTAACTACAAAAGGAGATGCTTTAAATAGGATAGTATATTTATAAAAATATGTGTTAAAATGGATTTTGTACTTCAAATACAACTCACAATTGACACAATATTATGTTAAAGTTATGCTTTAAGAAAGAAGACTATATGGAATTTTGTAAAACTTAGTTTTGAAGTTCAAAAGTGGCTTAAATTATTCTTATGGTATAATTGGGTAGTTTAAATATTATTTCCATAAGCGATAAAAATAGTGAAAGTTTCAATAAAAAGAATTCCGAATGAACACTACACATGGCATGAATTAATATACAACTAATTACATGCATGCTTTTAATATTGCTTATTAATAAAATATACTTAAATTTATAATATAATAGGAATAATTAAGGTGTAGTAGTTTCCATTAACAACTTCACCGTAAGGTTTCAATTTTCTAAAGATTAGATGATTTTATCAATGATACAATAAGAAGTAGACGAAGGGCTATTGAAAAATATAATTAAAGAAATCTCCACAATAGGAAAATGAGGCCATAGTAGCATAATTTAAAATTTCTTACCATTCCAAATGTAACTTTATTGACTTTGATTTCAATGAGAATTTTAAATTTTAAACTTAAAGCACGGATTGCTTTTAAACCCTAAAGTTTTTGGCATCACATTCTACAATTTTCCCTTAAAATTGGCTTGTTTCATTCCAAGGTAAACAAATTCAATTTGTGATGTATTATGTAGAGTGTATCATTAGTATTTATTACCTAACTTGTACATGTACATGTACACCAAATCTTAGATACAAACTACACAGCGTTTTTGAGATCATAATATTTGAAGTTGGAACAAAAGTCTTTTTCAAACATAATAGAAAGGGATAACAATGTTTTGGAGGCCAGAAAAACCATTTTTTCAAGTAGATATGAATGGAAGCTCTTCAAATTCTTGTCATTAGGTGAATTAAGTGTATGCCTTCAAATTTCACTTTCATTGGGCATATAGAACCTTGAGAAAAACATTGTTTTTCATATGGGGGTATGATGAAATACATATACAAAGGCCTGTCATTGATAGTAAAAAAAGGCAAATTGAAAAATATTGGATTAAAAATCCAAGAAACAAGATCATGCCTTGGTACCTATTTACAGTTTAGAAAAAAAACCTGAAAAAGGTAATATCTCAAATTTTGGTGAATTTTTGAAGTTTTTGTGATCTAATTAATGTTGGGTTGATTTTAAGGATAAATGAGCATATACCGCAGTTTGGACAAATTTCAGCATGTCTTAATAGTGTTTTCAAACCTTTGAAAGAAACATCTTCTAAAATATGACGAATTTTGAAACATGAATAGTCTCCTTAGAAATATATGATAATTGTCTATATTGTGCCAAAATTATATCTTTATTGTGTAAAAATTGGTTTACTAGGACCCTAAATCAACCCATTTTTGTTGAGTTGATGCTTTAGACATTTAAACCTCCTACTTTTGGTTTTCAAAACAACCAACTATTGGATACAGAAACATCAAGATTCCAGACCTTTGAAAATTCATTGGAAAATTGAGTGCAAACTCCAAAATTTTGAATCCTTTTGGTCCATGTTCTCCATGATTGTCTGATTTTCATGTATTTTTTTCCACACCATTTATACCATTTATATTCATTCCTTGTCATTTTTGAGTCTTTCTACCATTTAACCAGTAGAAAGGCTCAAAAAGTGGCAGTCTATGAGGGTGCCACTGCCTTATTTGAAATGGTCAGAAGCACAGATTCAGAGTACACTTAGAGTATTTGACTCTAAATGGCTAAATAAAAATACATTTGGTCACAAAACAAGTCTTACAGTTAGATGGAAACTACTCCATCGAGGTGGTATAATTCCTAACTGGTTGTGATGTTTTCTCTTTTACATGGTTCAGAAGTCAGAAGTCAGTCACCGTCCTGGACATTTGTCTGATGAGGGATGTACTTTAAATTCTTTGCAATGAGATTCGTTCATTTGCTTCAGAAAAAATAAAAAATGAATAAAAAATGGTGCTAGTGATGCGGTTAGAGCCTCACAAACAGCCGCAGACTGCAGCGACAATGGATCTTTCTATCAACATGATAAGCATAAATGTAACTTATATGGTAAGTACACAATTTTGATCATTGTCCAGTTGGAGCTGGGTTAATCACTTATTCTGTAATAGCATATTCCAGATATCTTAACATGAGGATCATGTTCAGTCAATCCACACTCGAAAATCAAGCCACCCAAAATCCGAGGAGCTGCATAAACTCCCACAATGCTATCTAAGAGAAATGATTAGCGGGAGTGATCATAGCATGCTGGCTATCCTTCTGAGTTGATTCATTATATATCAAAGTGAATCATGGCAAAAGGAATCTTTTCAATTCATGGCTTTTGCATTAACATAACTAAGATCCATATTCATTCAACAGCATGGGAAAGCATATATAAATTACGGCCTTTTCTATGTTTGAGTGCTGTTACATCACAGGATACATCCACAGCTATGTCCTTGAACCAGCTGTCATGATTCCTAGAACTCAAGCAATCCTCATGTGGAACTTCTAGAATTGATGCAGACAAAATTTCAAAATGACGGTGATTAACCCCTAAAAATCAAGCCGGTTTTGGAGGTTCCAAAACCGAAAACAGCAAATTTTGAACACCTTGTGGGAACGACAGTTTGGACCCAAAAAAGTTGCTTTTTTTAGATGTACAACTGTAAGATCTTGTACTTTATCTTCTTTAGAAGTACTAATAAAATTTAGAGCCGTTGGATGTTTACCATCTTAGAGATTGTAACATTCAAAGTTGCAGCAAAACTTTTTTTGGAGCATTGTTCGAATGACATAGTCAAAATGGTGCAAAGGGAGAGTTGAAGATTTTTACCTCAAACATTTTGCTCATTTTTCTTTTTCCCCATGTAGGTAATCAAGTTGGGTACCTCCATGCAAAATTTTAGAGACTCATTCCTTTTTTAGGACCTTCATAAAAATTGTTTACTAGAAGCAGGTCTAAAAACGTTGATATTGTAAAACATGTATGACCTTACGTATACTTGGTTTTACAAAAATCTAAACGGTGGTTAGGTGCCTTTATAAAAAAATTATTTTTGGGCGAAATTATTTTCGAAAAATTTCAAAATCTCAAATTTTGACAAATTTTGAAAGAAATAATTCAAAATTTGAAGCTTGTCTTTGTAATTTTTTGGAGGCTACCCTTGTAAAATTGGTATATTTTTTGACTTGGGTCTTCTTGGAATTTGAGTGGTGATTTGGTTATGAACATATTTCAGGAAAAGAAAAAAAAAAAAACCTAATTTTAAGCTGCCCGTTTTGGACTTGAAACCTAAAATTTCTAGATGAAGGTCTTAAAATTAGAATTTGGCTTTGAAAATTTTACCACATACACTTTGCAATATTGAGAGCATACATTAAAAAAATATTAGACAAAAATATTAATTTTAACCCCTTCATCTTGGCTACCCAAAATCGCAAAAAGTTGTTTTGGCTTTCCTGAATTTTTAGGGGTTAAATAGCAATTAAGGTGGGGTACTCTATCAGCGCCAACATTAGAAAGTGTGTATATTTAGAAGGGACACATCTTACTAAAATTATCTTCAGTCAATGTAGAATGTATTACAATTTTATCCCATGGGGTTACATATTTTTCTAATAAAATGAAAATAAATTACAAATTTTGGAAGTGTCATGTCGTGTTTAGTCCATGAGTGGCATTAGGTACCCCATCTGAGCGCCAACGACTAGTAAGGGGTTGTAACCAATAGATAGCCTTAATTAGAAACTATAAATGATTGATTGTGGTATTAATGAGGTGGGAGTGTCATAAAGATGGGGTCATTTGAACAGTGGCGTTTATAAGCTAATGGCGTTCAATGAGTGGTCAACCTTACATGGTGCTACTAAAATCTATGGTTGGTATTAACGTGCATATTATACTTATAATGTATCAATTTCTTTTTATTCTTTGATTGATAGTCAAGATTTTAAGATCAATTACCGTGGCAACAACTCAGGAAAATTTACACAAACATTTAAGTTGATTTGCAAATACCATTATCATTCTATTATTTTGAATTAAAGAATTGTTACACTTAGAGAAATGGTTAAATATTTCCCAAATATTAACAAATGGACACAAAACAAATGTTTTGGTATTTTGTCATCCAACTACTTCTAGAAAAAATACAAAGATAATCAACTTCCAAATCAAATAGCTGTTAAAATTTGACCTTTAAAGCTTTTTTTTAATCCAAATTGGGTAATGGATACTGAGGAGCTTAGATGAAGTAGCGAATATATATACGTTTCCATTTACATTATATACACATTAGGAAGACAAATTTGTACAAACAATATTAATTTTAAAAAAATAAGGGAACATGAAAAACAATATTTTTTTTGCATTGAAGATAATAATTTGAGGCAATAAATGACAATATTTACTTTTTTGATGATTTTGAATTGGCCAAAGTTTTGGTAATTCAATCTTGTTGATGTACACTCTGTGACTCAAAAGTATAGCAAACATCAACTTCTAAAACCTTACGTAGTATTTTTGAACTTCCCATTTTCTTGTAGAAGTTTTTTTAAGACTCTCAAAACTTTTTAGAATTTTCTATATTTTTCAAAAGGTTTCTATAGATTTGAATTTGTTTCAATATCCAAAGTTGCCACCAAACTCTTTGAAATTTATGCCTACAAAAGTGATTTCTCAAACTAGAGAAAGTCATAAGGTGCTACATCCTATGATCACCATTGACCTATATGCACCAAGTGTAGAAATGTTCTACAATTACCAAGACACATCCATTAACCATGAAACACAAGTCATTGATGACAATGTATGCGAAAAGGTCGTTATGGGTTAAAATTTGGTGCAATTGGTTTGAAAATTTGGTGCAATTGGTTCGAAACAATGGTAAAAATTGAAAAACTAACGGATATGAGACATGATGGTGATTTTGGAAAAAAATTATATGGTAATAATAGGTTTGGTGCATGGTAGTATTCAAATAAGAATTAGTTGTTATTGCACTTAATAGATAATGATGGTTGATTGATGGCTAGGTGGTAATGGGCTAGTCTAATGGTCGTCATTTTTCCAATAAAAAGTATTTGATAATTCACAAAATACCTACAATAGGTAAGATTCCTTATTGTGGTGGTTGTAGAGGTCAAAGAAGTGTTAGAATAAGAATAGATTTCATGAAATGGTCTTGATTTGAGTTCTTCCCTCTTTTCTTCCCCCTTGTTGTTTTTAATTTATGAGATGTTCGGCCCCCTTTTAGTAAATTTGATTTTTTTAAAACCGAGAACCTCAAATTAGGCTAGGATGCTCCATTAAGTTAAATTTAGATTTTTAAAGATTTTTAATTTTTAATTATTATTATTATTATTATTATTATTATTCTTTTTTTCATCCACAAAATATTTATAGGGGACGTTTTGCCCCACAATAGGAACCTAGCTTCGGGGCTTCTTGTCCGTTGATGAATTCACCAACATCAATGTCATGAAGAATGCAAACAACTACAAACTTTGAGCAGAACCAAAATGAACAGAGACTCCAACATGAAGAGATCCTAAACCATCACTTCTCACAACAACCACCAGCAAAGAAAACCACTACCTACAACATCCTAAACTCCAATTTGGCGAAGCAAAGAAAAGAAAAACTTAACCCTTAAACGTCCAAGGTGACTCCAGGGGTTATTTCTCTACATAATCTTCTTTGTAGAATCTTCTGTACTCAACTTTTCACTTATATTTTGATATCAAACTGGTCACCTCCTTCAGATGCATTCAAAAAGTGAAATTTTACAATTCAAATCACAATTTGTAAGAGTGATTTTGTACTTTGAAAGGATTGTGGTGGGTAGCTTGGGGTTGTACATAACCTTGTAGGAGGTTGCAAACTCATCATTGATTGGTTCATTCATGATGCCCAAGTTCAAAAAGTGCACTATTCATGATGCCCAAGTGCAAAAGATGTTGTGATCCATTTTTGGGCTGCCCATGGGGGAGTGCCTAGACGTTTAAGGATTAAGCTGGAAAACTCTTCCTACCCAAAGCAATGTATACAAAGTAACCTTAGGCCTTAAGAAATCTATTCTAATTAGAAATGGAAGTAGTGCAAAGTCACTCATTTCTTCCAAAGTTGGACTTCAATTGAGTCACCTTTGCATTGTTTGTTTTGTATTTGGTAGATTTTGCTCCAAAAACACCAGGGAACTTTAGGGATTAACTAGGCAAGGTCATGAAAGTTGGAAGTCTTGTATGTTGTAGGAAAGTACAATATTGAGAGATAAGCCAACACTACTGGAAAAGGGGCGGGTGACTACGCTGCCATAGAGGCAGTGAGCGACTTGAGCTGCGTCGCGCGAGGCGCCTCGACCAGATGGCGGGTTGCGTGGAAGTCGCAACATGTCAGTGGAGGGGCCCGCTGTGGGAGTTCGAACTTTGGTCAGGGGTGAAACATGTTTCGCTATGAGGGTGCTGCCCGTGGTCCGCTTGTTCATGGACGAGATGTCGATGTGAAGGATGTGGTTGCATTGGATGACAAGTGAAACACGACCGGGTGATTTATAGCTCTGGAGTTCAGTAATTTTGTGGTTATTGATGCCCGCTCTTGCATTGATGCCCGTCAGTTTCCGTACCCGGCGATACGAGTGTAGGGTGTATGCCCGGCTCTAATTTCCAAACTTATATCCTGATTTACATACCCGTTATTAATGAGAACTTGATACTCTATAAAACCAGGGTATCAATATGAACCGGGTACATTGAAATGTAGACCCGGAGTCCTATTGACGTCCATATGGGGGCGTTTCATAATGGCATGTTTTGTGCTCCGGGGAGCCCGTATATGTGTATAAATTTGGACGTTTGGGCGCTATATTTAATTCCGAAAAATCGCCATAAAAGGTGTTTTCATCTGCGGACACTACGGTAGACCTAATTCGGACTAATTCAGACTCTTATACAAAGAAGCCTTGGAAGCCACTGGTGAACATGCTCTTCAATGGCATTCCGGAAACATTATATTACATGTATGATGTAGAATATCAAACAACAGTTAAGGTATAAGCACCCATAACCGAAAAGTTAAGCATTTCAGCATATTAGAGCTTGTGATATGAACAAGGAGTTATTTTTTGTTTGTAGAAACATAAGGTTCATGAAGAATGAGAAATTTTCAGAATTAATTGAGTAAAATTGAAATTACTACAAATTTTTTTGTGCAAAAGTTGTTCAGAGCCCATAGTGAACATATAGCTTCACCCATGACCGACAACACTTAGAGCAATTACGAATCACAGAAATATGAAATTTCAACACAAATGCGATACAAATCCAACACTATGCTGACCTATTACCGATAAGTGGATATTCTGATCTAAATAGAATGCTGCCTACTCTTGATTAGTTCACAGTTCCTGTTGCCATGCCGAGCCGCTCCACTCCCCATGCCTGGCCACTCCCATACCTGGGCAGTCCAGATGCAATATCTGTGGCCAGCCCTGCATCCGCTCCGCGCCTCAACGGCTCCTTCCCGCGGGAAGCGACCTCTCTCCCTCGCGACTTCTCCCGTCACTCCGTCCCCCCTCTGTAGGTGTCCACCCTTGCGGGAAGAAGAGAGGAGACGCATGCTGCAACAATTGAGGGTGGGGGTTTGGCTGCATAAGTAGCACATGGGTATCGAGGTGATTCAGAGGGTGATAGTAAGGGTGCTGAATCCCCTGTGATGTTGCAGTGTAGGAGAAGTACGGATTCGGGATACCTTGAGGTTCGAAAGAGAAGCCTTGCTCCGGCGCTTGAGGTTCTGTATTCGCTTCTACCGGTTCTGCTTCCTCTGTATGGACTTGGTGCCCCCGCGCTATCTCTGTTGCCGTGCCCTCTCTCCGCGAAGACCTGCTTGCCTTCTCGGCAGCTTTTGCTGCTCTCGCAGATGCCGCTTCCGTTGATCGCACAGCCTTCAAGCGAGCCGCCTCCTCCTTCTCTGCCACCCGATGAGCTCGGGCCTCGGCAAGCTCGACAGCGCGCGCCTCCTTTGCAGCTGCCTTCCGCAAGCGCGTCGCGTCTCTCTCGGTACGCAGTCTCTCTTTCTCCCTTGCCGCTGATGCCTTCGCCTCCCGTAATCTTGCCACTGCCGCTTCGTACTCATCTGACGTTAGGATTTTGGACTTCGTGAAATCCAAGAGGGGATCCCTGCGTCTTGAGAAGGCTCGTGCTGTGATCGTTGGTAGTGTCAGGAACCTGGTTATTGACTCAGGTGCCCCCTCGGCAGCGTCGATGCTAGCAATCCGTGCTTCCTCTTCCATACAGTCCCCTCTTTCTGCCGCAACAAAAAAGTGCAACGCAGAGGAGTCAGGGATTTGAGCGAACTCATTTTCCATCTCCAAAGTCCGAGCCTCGTCAATAGGTGAGTTTAATTCTTCATCGTCTTGCTCTTGCATGCCGTCGTTGTCATGCTGGAATGTATCGAAGCGGTGCTCTATTCTCTCCCTTCCGTTGATGGGGTCGCCGGATGTCCGGTCCGCTGTGTCTGGTTCCGCTGGTCCCATCTCCACTGCCGCACCTGCGTCTGTCGACGTAGCAAAAATCTCCGAGGGGGCAAGGTGCGAATTCAGCGCTGCAGGGTTCAGAGGGTGTATGCCTGTGCCTCGAAAACCACTCCTTATGTTCTCTACTGTGAGTGCTTTGCATAGAGCAAGGTGAACCCAATGAGCTAAGGTAGATTTGGTTGCAGGCTGCGATAGGTTTCTAGATGTCCAGAAATCCCTGTAAGATCTAAAATGTTGCTTGAATGACTTGAACACACTCACATCTAATGGTTGGCGCAGTGCGTGACTTGTATGTGCAGGAAGGGTGAGGATGTCTAAACTTGCAGCACGGGCCTTGCGTACAACATCCAACGTGCAATGCGAATTATGACCGTCGAGAATCAAGAGGTGTCGACGGTCATCTGAAATCCCCCCCATGCCTTGCACACTTTCAATGAAGTGTGACAGCCATGCGCTAAAGAGGTATGTAGTCATCCAAGTCCGGGGCTGCATTGCCATCGTAGCCCCGGGCTCACATCGCTCAATGTAATTCTGCCTGAATCTAGTGCCTCTAAAAACATAGAAGGAAGGAATGCTAACCCCATCCGCATTTACGCAGACCAACACACTAAGCCACTCCCTTTGGTCAGGCACGAGTGAGTGTACGTGGCGGGCACCTCTTCTAGCGATGACAATTCCTGTGACCGTTTCTACCCGCTTGAGCTCCGAACTCGTCACAATTCCAGATTCTGTCTGCCCCATACTCATGCAAGGTCATCAAACTTTGTAAGTTCTTATAAAAACTATGAATGTTTTCTGAACATAGGCCGCGAACTCGTGCAGTTTCAAGTGCCTGCGACACTCGCAATGTCAGCTCAGGATGTCGGTGCTTCCACCACCGCATCCACCCTGGACCGGGAATGCCATCATGGAAGGGAGTTGCTCTAGACTTTGTAATGTCATAGACTTTCAGTTTTCGAGCACTAGGTGTGAGACCTTGCCCCATCTCACACATGCGAATGCAGTAATCTACAAGTTGCTTCTCTTCAGATGAAGTCAAGACAGTAGGTGGTCCCCGTTTCCGACTCGTCCTCACGTCGTAACAACATTCACGAAATGATGAATAAGGTATGTGATACAATTCAGCAGCCTTGTGCATATTCATACCTCCATCTACTGCTGCCATTGCATCTCGTAAGTGAACGTCAGTCCAGTTGCCTGTCTTCTTAGGAATGCGAGTTCTGCGACTGCCAGTCTATCGCTGCGTTGATGGGGGAGAGACAGGCGATGAGGGGGATGGCACGACAGGAGTGAAGGCCGATGGCGAAGGCTGTGTTCCCACGGCGGTGATGTCCTCGACTCTGCTGCAGTCTACGACCGCAGGTGAAGGACGCCGCAGCTGCCTTCCGTTGGCGCTGCTGATCCCAGCCGAGCCAGGGACTGATGCTGCAGGACGGCGCATGCCATGGGCTCCGCTGATGCCTCCGTCGCTACTGATGCCCGCCGATGCAGCTGCAGCTCCCGACGTGAACAACCGGACCCGATGGCAGCCGACTTGCTTGAGTCCTGCTTCTCCTCTCCTCGGCTCTTTCCGTCTGCAACCCACTCCCTGGTCTCATGCCATCGCTGCGTCGTTGTTGTTGCAATCCAATGACCATCTCCAACTCTCTGTAGTCCACGTCCTGATTAAAACCCTCAGACTCATTCCCATTAGAGTCGCCAGTGTCACTACTGGCCATTCTCTCATCCTCTAAGACTGTATCGTTATATTGCACATCATCACATGATACAAACTATGCATCATCGGTCCACTCTCCTCTAGGATTGAATGCCATGACAAGCTTTGCAAAAAAAATTCTATGAGAAATTGTGAAGAATGAGACAAGATTCTGAATTCATGGAAGAGAATGTTGTGTTCACAGCAGCCTTGAAATGAGACTTTTATTCTTGCATTTCGAAGACCTCAGATCCAAAATTTCAGCACCTCTCACACCTAAAACCGCTAAGTCACATCCACAAATCTGCTAACGTCCATCCTACAAACCACATGATCGAAATATCAATCACCATAATGCAATTTACAGTAAACCGGTTGCACAAGTGGCAATTATGGCGGCTGCATGATCTGCTAAACCGTTGCTGGATTTACACATAGCCAAATATGGGTGCCGCTGTTAAGGCAGCTTCCAAAATACATGGCCATCATGGTCCACACAGTTTATGGGTATTAAAAACTGTTTTTGGTAAAGCCATCTGCGTTTATGGGAAACTCTAATTGCCCGTCATGGGTGTAGTTCTGGTTATGGGTGCTTATACCTTACAAACAAATTGAGGTTTCCAAGTGGATCTGAATTTCTGGTACAACCTTGAAATATGTTCACGAGCTTGCTAGGCTTGTGTTTTTTTGTTTTTTGTTTTTTGTTTTTTAAAGCAAATGAACAGACTGCATTACATGAAAGAAGAGTACAACCCTCATCAGACTTAGGGTGTGACTGCTGAGGGTTTTGAAAGAGAAAGCACACCACATATTGTGTACTAATAAGCTGGAAACAAATGCATGAAGGCTCAACATGGCTAAGTGATTACAAAGGATGCCAGGAATCCATGCATGAAGTCGCTCAGCAGTCACACCCTAAGTTGTCTGAGCAGTGATTTCAGAAGGCTAAGATTGGTGCACAGGCATTGTTGGTTGACCCTTTCTTATGGACTAAAGCCCTTTCATGCAGTATTATAATAAGCAGAGTGAGCACTCAAGAAATAAGTTCATTTGCGAGATCATGTTGCATCTTCCATAGAGGATAGTTAAAAATTCTGTTGACCTGACCATCCTCATCTTTGCACTATGGAATACTGTATTAGTTAAAACCAGATGTTCCTTTAGTTATCTTAGTTTCAACATACTCTTATTTTGCAATGAATATAAGTTTAAATTTGTGCCCCCCCCCCCCCCCCCCCCCCCCCCCAGGAAAAAAGAAAAAAACATTCTCTTATTTGTGCCAAATTTACCATTCCTAGAAATGATTCAGGTACATCATCAGACCCAAGCAAAAGCTGCTACTTTTCAACTGTGCTTTGGTAGAGCTTTAAACCTGAAAACAATCAATTTAATGGGACAGAAGATTGATCTTCTCATTTTACAAGCGTGCAACATATAATTATCATAAATGTTTCTATGTTTGGCCTTGTTAAATATCCCCAATTCAATCGACATTATAAAATTCCTTTTGTACATATATTGAATGGAAAAATATATGGCATTTCTCATTTTGACAAAAAATTTGACAGGTCCTTTACCTTACACTGGATGATATTGCTGGTGGTAGGCTGCAATCCTAGAAGACAATGTCCAGAAGTAGAAGTAGACTCTCTATTTTTCAGTGTACGTAGTCCCGGTCGTCCGAGTACAGTACATGTTCAATCAAGCGTCATTGTTGAAGCGAGGGGGTTTGACATTACAACATACATGTCTGACGATGCGTATTGTCACATCTTCACTTCCCTCCACTCCAGGGGTCATTCTAGCTGCGCAATGTGGTGAACTGTCACCAACAATGCACTGCAAAGGCTATGTTACTAGCACTCTACTGTGCATACATATGTGACATATGTTCCCAGTCCTTGTACAGATGCAAAATTGATGTGGCTGGTAGCCCGGTAGCATGTTAGAATTTTACTTCACAAGTCCCAGTTTAATTAATCTATTGTGGCTTCAATCATATATTGTGTCTCTTTATGCTAAAAGAAGAGACCGACACACTTCTTCATGCAAATTTTTTAGAGTGTATATAAATGTTGGGTAACAATGAACATGGTTTAGTCATAATGAACGGGTAGAACCGGCAACTAGAAACAAATTTGCCGATTGATTGTACAAAAAAGCGGTTGATGTTTAAAGCTTTTAGCCAAAAACCGGAATAAAATATGAGATACTTGGGTGATACCCACACAATCCTCAGACGACAACCCAATGGATTGGTAGTTGAGACTGGTTGTTTACAGAAAATATAAGACAATTATTGATTTTCTCAGAAAACTCTCTGGACCCTGTTTAGTCCCTCAATGTTGGCGTCACCCTGAAGCTGTACTGCAACAGATGTAGTACAGGACAATGGTGCAACTGAAGGACAGGACCATCTCCTTGCTGTTCAAGGCAAAGCTCTGTAGAGGACACATTGTGGTTAAGGGAAACTTATTAACCACTGCAACATGGAGACTGTCTGTCCAAGTCGCCCGTTGCAAGTTTGCCTCATAGTGATAGTTTTACCAGTTTGGTTTCGTTTTATGTGTTGTGCTTTTAGTTCTTTGTTATGGAGTGGGTTGCAAGTTAGTACCCCCTCATGAGTCATGTTCATGTATGAGAATGTTTCTGGCCGGTGCTGCATTGTTACTGCAAATGAGTGCATATGGGACAGCTCATGTACGCCATAGCTCATACTCAACCCTGCGTAAAGAGGTTTGTACGTACTATGCCACCTGACGGAGTTCCGAGAGTGATCTGATAATGATAAATCTGCAGTGGACTTTGGAATTGTCCTCAGGAAGTAAGAAATAAAAGGCTGTCACAACTGGTAGTTCATCCATCCAAGAGGGCTCCTTTCATCATTGACGGATGCTTTTTCCGTGCACCTCTTCTAATCGGCCATGTCAGAGTGCTTTTTGAGGACGATGGCAACAACCACACAGAGCTAAGCAAGCACTGATCCAGACTCCCTGCTTCACATACAAAACCATGTACAAACATTGCATGATTAACATTTTGACAAAAGCACAATGCAGGGTTGAATTTCACCCTTCACCAACTTCAAATTTCAAGTAGGCACACTGCTTACAGTGCTGGTCATCTAGGCTACTCTCTGCTTTTGTTGCTCTCATTTGCTTTGATATGTGCCTTATGTGAATCTTTCCTGCACTCGCCAAATAATGTGTACAATATATGCTCTTTGATCAGGGAATAATATGGTACCTCACAACAACCAAGCTTCAAAAATTGCTTCAAAAATCGCATTTAGATTAATTAGTAATTTTTCCTTCAACAATAATTTGTCATTAATTAGCTATATAAGTAAGGTAGAAGCGCCAATAATTGTGCACAACCAATTGATGTCTAATTTTGGGGTACAAAAACCGTCATAGGATACACTATTTCATGCATGAATTTGGGCTTTGTGATTAGACCATTCATTGTTCTATAGTACCGGCTTTTAGTATCCTCCTACTTTTGGTCTTAGAACCATCTACTGTTGGTTACTAATACTCTGATTTTTAGACCTTCAAAATTTCACCAAAAATTTAGTACATCTTTGATACATCTGATTTTTTTTCATATTCCATGTCATTGCCCAACTTTTATGTATTTTCTTCACACTAATTTTGCCATCAAAATGAATTTGTTGATTTGAATGTTTCAAATGAAATCATTTAAAAAAACTAAATATCATCTAAAAATATTTCTCCTATTTTTCCTATTCTTGAATTCTAAATTTTATTTTAGAATCATTTAAGAACAAATTACTTACTAATAGTCTGAAGCCCCAAGAAGCCAATTTTTAGAATTCTACAATTTTATTGATTGACTTCTTTGGATTCTCAACATTTGGCTATACTGTGAAGCAACCCTATTGGAAGTGCTTATACTTTGTTTATCATCATTTTGATTATAATTTTTGGACTTTGAAGAAAGTGCCTTTATTATAAAGACAAAAAATACATCGTTCTTACTAAGAGGAGAAAAATGCTCTTATGAAGAGAAACAGGCACTAGAGAAATCACACAATTAGGTTGTAATAAAATCTTGCTTCAGAGAAAATTACACACCAAAAAGTTACTTTTTAGTACTTCATCATTTGGACCAGTTAGGAACTAAAGAAACTTTAGAGATTAATGCCTCATTGTAAGAGTAGTGGCAAGAAGGAGTTTCAACATACGGCGTCATTCTTACTCAATTTAGATGTCAAATACCAAGCCATAGGTTGCATTTGTACCATTGAATGCATTTTCCGTTTAAAAACAATCATTCAGAATTGAGTCAACTGCCCGAATTTTGGATTCATTCTATTATGGGATATGATTTTAACACTAGAGGATTTCAAACCAGATAGCATGTAAAAATTCCAGTTTTCTTCTGGGCACAAAGGGTTAAAGTAGTACCTTAGGAAGCACTAATTGGCTGTAGAAACAATGGAACAGGCAATTAGATTTTGGACAACATCCCAAGATTGATTCACAAGGACTATCACATGTTGGCTTACAAAAACCTAAACAAAGTGCCTGAGACACATAATACATTGCACAAGAGGCCAATTCATAGCACTTTTGTTTGACTGGGTCAAGTCTCTTCCAAGGACGTGACTCAGCAGCCTGAAAATTAGAAGGTAGAAATTGTTTATTGCAATTAAAAGGGGCAGTTGGATCAAGCTTACTTGCAGATAATCAACATCTATTAGGGCATCGCCAATCCTCTCTCGCCATCGATAGGGGCGGGGGCTCTCGTCTCTCGTAGGGGCTGGAAGGGACGGTGTTGCTGGCCTAGGGTTTCTAGGGCGGCGCCTTCAACTTCAGCCTGCGTGAGCTCTTTTCGAGGCGAGCTCTTCTACGCGACAAGAGTGACCTTCTTACAGACACTCATGTCTGCAGAGGGCATACTCATCACACCTCCTTTTCCTATCCACTGTAGAAGCTTTCTAGTTTGATGGCTTCTTTGTTGATAACTTTGTTGCCTTCTTTAGTTATGGTAACTACCTTGGTCTTTCATGCTCTTGTTGATGAGATGTCAAAGATTGCAGTTTGATGTCTTCAGCTAGAAGTAGTGCATTACACTACTAGTTATGTGCACAACCGCATTACTCTACCACTTAAGCATGATTAACGCTTCGGAGACGTTGACTTTGCTGCCTTTTGACGGAGGTGTGTTTGAGATCACTCTAGCGGAGGCATAAGCTTGGCGTTCCAGTGGTTTGGTAGCTAGAATAAGCTAAAGAGCGGATGCACAACAATCTCTTTGCTTCTTTGTTTGATCTTGCTTAGAAGGTGTTTGGTAATATTTCAAGGAAGGTGACTACTTTGAGCTTGGAGGCGTTGGGTTTTCTTCTTCGACAACTAAGTGAAGGTGGTTGCTTATGGGGGTTCGCTAATGAGATTGCACGACACCTTTGTTTTCATCTTTTCAAGTTTAGTTTTACTAGCTATATGCTCATAGTATTTTGGCATCTATTAGTGCTTTTGGAGCATATTGCTCTTCCCCAGCTTGTGGCCTTGGACACCTTGGATGCTTTGTTGTGCTTATTGATGGTTGACGTGTAGCGTTCCAAGCTAGGTTGTCAAGCATGGCCCCCCGGCCTGGGTCTTTGGGCTCGTAGCCTCTCTACACTTTGGCGCTTTGTTATGGGCTTTGGCTCTTTTTGTATTATTAAGCTCGGTGGAGATTTACAAATCTTCTCTGGCCATCAACCCCCTGCAAGGAGGCTTGAGGAGACCCCTAGTCGAGTTATGGGAGCAAGACTTATTGGGATGGAGGCCCAGTGGGCTCTCGTGAAGGGATCCGGAGTTCGATCCTTCGAGCACTCGTGGCGCCTTCAGAGTGGGTGCGTAGCGACACATACTTTTGAGTGGGCCCCATGTATGTAAAATTGGTTGTCGATAAATATATTGGGCCTTTGATTTGCTATAGCGGGAAGACTATATCTCCCGGCAAAGGTGCAATTTTTACAGAAACCGCGAGCTTAATAGCATGTCTTGATAGTTGATAAGAGTTTCTTAGAGTCCATTGGAGCGTGTTTTTGTTGCTGGGCCCGCCATGCTCCGTTGGCGAGAGCGGTTGCAGTGCCCACTGCTGGTGCTCTTATAAACTACAACTTGGTTTGTCTCATTCAACCGTTCCGCAGTGAAATTTGTCAAAGAGACAAATCGAGTTGCGGTCAATCTGTTCAACATGACGGGTCCCACTTCTTTGTATATAAGTTGCTTTCATATCTTTTGAATATTCCTTGAGAGTTTTTGTTTTCCTTTCCAAAGCTTTGGATTTTTTTTAATAAAGAATTTAAATTAAAAAGAAAAATGTCAAAACATTCGAAGTTTATTTTGTGATGACTCGATGTTTTTCCTAGTGTATGCAGTGAAGAAAAATTTAGTTAGCTGAAGTTCATGCTAACAATAAGCATTTTTGGCAACAAACTGAACCCTCCAGATAAGCCATTTAGAATTTTTAATTTTATTTTGAGAAAAATTGACTTTAATTAGCTACTTACTTTTATAATATGGACTAGTTTATTTCTTAAATTCTGTACTAAATTCTTCAATAATTGTAAAGTACATGTGATCTCTAAATGGTGCACAAATGCTTTAAAATAAACAAATATTTTAGAGCTGACACTTATATATTTAAAAATACATGGTATTTTTTTAATCAATTATAATTTTTAAATTTTATACATCCCCGTTTTATAATGAAAACACTCTTTTAATGTGATCATCAAAATTCTTAAAATAAACATGAATGTTGTTATCTTCTAACCCTAAACATACACATTACATAATAAAAACAATGTCTTAATGTAATCATAAAAAATTCTTTAAATTTATATGCACATTTCCACCTATAAGTATCAATAAATTTTATTAAAAGAATTGTCACTTTTCATTTATTTATTTATATTATTTCCATAATATCTTTGATTTAGGAGTGTTATATATTAATTGTCATAACATCTTCAAACTAGGCATATCTAGATTTCTATCATTGTAGCAATCCTCAGCAAATTGTTAAATTTTTGTAGAGGTATTTAAATGATTTTTTCTACATAATTGACTTCATTGATATTCCTTCCATAATTTCATTAGGAATATCGAGATATTTATTATAAGGCACTTAAACTCCAATTAGAAATGTTTAAGATTCCATTAAGGGAGAAGTCTACCTGTTGTATCCCAGAGAAGATCAAATTATAGGCTTTTGGAACCCAAAACATGAAGTGCACAAAACTTAAGCCAGGTAGAATGTTAGAGTCCACTGACTTTTGTTTTACTATTCACTTGTCCATCAATTTTCTTTGACACAGAGGACACAGATCTGAAACTCCGCCAACACATCAAGAGTTCCGAAATCTGATTTCACTGCAATCACTAATTCAGAGAACACGAAGGGAAGTAATCAAAATTGACCAGGAATAGCATTCAAGGCAAAAGCTACTACCATTCTTCAAAGAATATGACAAGGTATTTCAATGAGGTATCTGTGCTCTGTTCTTCGTACAGATACAGTTGACAAGATCTGGCAAGTGACTAACACTACTTATAACATCTGTGGCTTGAACATACAATTTCAGACTTCTTAAAATAAGTTGCAAGAATATATGTTGGAACTACAGCCGAGATCAAGAACTCCAAAATGTTTACGTACAGCACAGAAACTAAACTATTCAGACCAACGTGAAGTTTCAGTGCAAAATGGGCAAGTATCCATGAGGCTTCTTTCTACTGTGGCAAGAACTCTAGAAATTGAAAATCAGAAATACTGTGTCTCTAGGGCTCCCTCAACTAGTAGATATGTTGCTGGAAACGTAGAACCATTGTCTACAAGAGAACTCTTAAAACATGACCGACATTGCAAACATTCATAGCCCAAGGTAATAAGAATTAACTGTCTTCCAATCACGGTGCAAAAGAATGGATGTGGCTTTACCTACAATTGTGGATCATACTTCTATGATGAGCATTTAGGTCAAGCAGTGCAGGTTCTGAAAAGCAAGCTACCCAAGCAACTGATAGCACGATACTGTAAATAGCACCGAGGTGAGGTTGATCATTTCCTCTGGCATTGAGCACCATCCATTTCGACCAAAATCAACCTAAATCAAAATGCTCAAATCAGAGCAGGCGTAGAATCACCAAGAAGTGCAAGAAGTACTTAGCTACATGGCATGTCTGCGGCAGGTAATAATCATGGCACCTCCACCAGAGAGCCACCCATTACTCTGCAAGAAGTAAAACTGTTCAACAAACTTCACTGTAAACGTAAGCATCAATCCTAATTACTACAGTCCTGATATGTATGATATTATAGAGTGGATCTCCAGCGTCGGGGTGTGCACAAAAATGATATTACCCTTGGATTTCTTTATTTGATTATTCCTAACTAAAAGAACTACAGTACAAAGGATTTTTCTGAACCCTGCATTTCTTCATACCTCTTGAGTGTTGCGAATGTCTTTCGGACTACGTATTTATAATGGACAACCCAGTTGAGAGGGTGAGCCAGATTCGTAAATGGGTCCATCTACAATGAGAAGTAGACGCTAAGAACAAGCACTTCACTCGCATCACACTCCAACTAATCCGCTCAATGCACTCCAGATGCATATGGGTATTAAGTTTCGATTTAAATGCACATGCAGACATGGCAACAAAACTTGAAGCAAATGGTAACCTGCTGCCTAAGTACTACCTCATGGAAGAATCATACCCTAGACAAATAACCAGATTACCGTCTTCCTGATACCTGTGTTGTTCGCAGTACACAGCACATTGCCCACAAAAATCACTGAGGTTCCCTGTTCTGCTGTCGACTTGAAGCTTGTATCAGACTTTTCTCCATGCAAATCGCAAACCTTCAATTCCAGCTCTCAGTAGCCATGTTGTTGCCACCAATACATAATTGCATCATGGAATGGAACGGAACACAACAGGACGGCAAGGCACGGAACAAATGGCAGGTTTAGGTTGACTGAAGCAACCAAATAGATCGCATCGGTACAACCAACTCTCATGGTGGAAGAGCTTCGCCCTCTAGACAATTTTGTAACTACACCTCCAAATAGATGCTTGAGCAGGGAGGATGTGGAAAAAGACTCAAAGATTCGCCTTCTCTCGATCAGCTGCGCACTACTTCCCCTATGGCGCAATTAGGATGGATGTCAAATCCACATTCTTCGCAGTGATAGACAAGCTCCTTCGGATCCACTTGGGCGTCGCAACCATCACAAATCAAAGAACTGTCCGGTCCAGTCGTCGTCGACTCGTTGATGAGCACAAGCTCATGCTCTTCGTGAATGGGATGTGATATCGTCCTCGCATACTTCGCACACCGGGCTTGGATATCAAAATCGCAGCCTGAGTTACCACACCTGTAGACCCATTGGGAGCCTCCCAAGTTTTCAAGGCATCCATCACAAATAGCATTATAACCGCGACTGTAAGGAGGTTGTAAGAGCAGCCGGTGCGGGTGCGTGAAAGATACTATCTCTCTCGTGATTTTTGCACATTCTGGATGAAGGTCGAAATCTGTACATTCAGTGCAATGGTACACTGCTGCGTCGCCCGTTTTGAGGCATAAATTACACAAGTAAGCTCCACTTTCATAAGGCGCGGCCTCCAGAATCGCGAGAGTGTGCGAGGGATTCGTGCAGCCAAGAAGTGGTTGTCCCCAACTGGCCGGAATTTCTTGCATGAAGCTTGACGAGCTCACAGACAACGCAGCATTCGATTGAGTTGAAGACGCCGCCGGAGGACCACTTCTGGCGCAACTAGGGCACAGATCAAACAGACACGTCTCGCAGTGATACACTTCGCCCGTTCCTCTCTGACTGCATCGGTTGCACACGAAGGCTCCGGCAGTGTAGGGAGCCACGGACAAAAACCTAAGCGTGTGGCCGCGCTCGCACAGACTAATCGCCCCAGTAGAATCCTCATCCTCGTCCTCTGTGTCGTTGCCTTCCTCCCCATCTGCGCCCTCCCTCGCCCGGAGAAGCTCAGCGTCCCCTTTGAAGAGCTCCTCGAGACGCGAATCACCCGCAATCAGATCCTCCAGCTTCGGCACACTGTCGCTCCTGTGAAACAGCTCCTCCTCGGAAACGGATGCGGGTTCTTCAGCGTGGATCGCAAAATTCCCTCTGGACGTCGAGGCAGTATCGGCCGGCTTCACGATTCTCACGCCCGGGGTCGACGAGCTGCTACTGCTGCCGACCTCCATCGCCATATCCTCTACCGATTCGTCACACCAATGCGCTCGAAAGCCCTGCCCTAGGATACAAATTCTGGGGTCTCCCTCTCCTCACGCCATCATCTTCTCCCTCCACCTAACCTCTAAAATTCCCTTCACATCAATCAAACAATGCTCGATTCCAAGCCCCTCACTGACCCAAGTCACACATGCTCAACATCATCCAATCTCAAGCAAAAACCTCCCCAGCGAAGTCTCCACTCCGAGACCCCACAAACACACCACGAATGTCGCAACCCAAACTCTGCCAAAGCACATGGACATCGTCAATGAAAAGGACGGCGAGACTCATAAGAAATCGAACTCCACATCCGAACAGTAACTTCACAGCAGCAATGTGGCGAACTAATGAAGCTGAACGAAATTCAACCAGGCTACCGAAGCGGCCCACAAACGTCACACCCTAGAACATGAAAGACAAATTATAAAAAATGACAGCGCTCGAGCACGGAGGGTTGGCCATCGGTTACAATACGTTACCATGCGGATGCTTTAACTCCGGTTGAGGCTCCATCCGGGGTCGGAAATCTACCAAGTGGGCCTGCATGCGACTGTGGCGTGGTGATCTCGGGCGCGGGGACGAAGTCGGGACACCGGAGAAAGACGCCGAGCATTGCGGTCCACCTACTTCGCAGTCGTTGACTGGCTCTTGCGCTCGCTGTCTTTTCCGGTGACTCCAGAGGGAGCTTCAGGAATCGCTCCTCATGTTGGCATTATGGCGAGCATCCGCCCTCCTCTGCAATCATGCACCTCCTGCCCATGTCGCCCTCTTCGTTCAATTTACCGGATGTTGGACTGCAGGGTTTGCGACACCGGATGATGGAATTGGGTTTTTCTGAATCAGTGTTTGCAGGAAGCTTTGTCTACTCAACTGGTCAGTAATGGGTTCAAAGTCATGGTAAAAATCTTAGTAATCAGTTTCTACATCGCACAAGACTTGCTATGGACAGAAGCTAGGGTGGGTATTGTGCGATTCTCTAAACAGCAAGGATTGATCCACAAGCCGAGTTCCGACAGCGATCAGTGGCATGATCTAACTTCGAAGAGTTAGTGGAGAGACGAATCTATGAAGTTCGATAGTTCAACAAACTTAGTTCCTCTCTAGTTGACCTGGTGTGCGTCTCATAATGCTGAGGAATCAAAACTGATGCGCTCACCGGTGACCTAAAACTTCGGAAACGAGAGACATCCACCTTCGATATCCAGTGTTTCGGATGTAGTGTCGATTCGGACACTTAAACCGGATCCAACCAACATCGTTATCAGCACATATGATACCATCTCCTGCATCTCTGCAGAAACAAATGCTTTTCTGCGATGTGGATGGGCATCATAAATACCTCGTGAGAGACAGTCCAGTCCGCCTTCTTCCCAAGACATTCTTTATCACGGCATCAGCATGGCGTTCCTCGAAAGCTGGGCCTGTGGAAGAAAAGGAAAAGCAAAGTTGGGCCTGTCATAGCCCATCTCAGAATCTCAGAAAAGTTCGGTGTACATCGCAAACTTTGAAGTGAAAAGCTTCACGACGTAGCCTGGGTCTGAACTTTACGATTTCATGCTACGGTGCGGGTAAACAGCAGGGCAGGATTATTGAGTTGGTGAAGTACTATCAAAGACCAAGCATCTTCATCATTTCGATGGCAGATTCCTGTGAAGGAAGAAGCATGACGGGCAAGGTCTCGGATCAATCCGGTACAAATTTGCGTCTACCATGTTCGGAACTGAAAATATTACCAGGTTAAGGATGCGAGTACTGCGACATTCTTTAGCTTATTTTACTACACTAGAGTGTCATGACGACTCACTCTCCATTGGCGACTGGCAGCAAAGCATCTTTAGCATGTGAGTGAGCTTCAGTGGATCTAATCCTGTGAAATCATTCCCAAAGGAGTCACAAGTGCATCGTGTTTATCTCGGCGACCTTGCATTGGACCACAATCATCGCTACCCTCCAGTGATTATTAATGCTACTTGGCTACAAATAGAACAGGAATGAGGAACTCTTCAACGGTGCCATAGCTGTAAGGAATCCACAGCTGCATCCAAAATTGTGCTGGAAGTTCGGGGCTGACCGCATCTTCGGCTGCTTTGAATTTCATCACAGACGCAATCCTGAAGGTCCCATCGCATTGAAGTCTCTGTGCTTGCTCGGAGGTCAGGATCAGTGGGGAAGTGGGGAAGTGGGGAAGTGGGGAAGGAGTAGGATATAGTATGCCCGGTCACGATTGCTTTCACCGGTTCGAAGTATGCAGAATCCCGCTTCCTGTCTCTCAGTTTCCTCTACCCAAGTAGTCAAATTCTCGATCTGCGGTTATCCTCCGGCTCAAGTCTTGTATTGTCCATAGCTTGAGCCCTAGACAAGGTACTTGCGGTTTGGATCCTTTCAGTTGGGATTGATTCGGAACGTGTTTTCTTCGGGGTTGCGATGCGGGGTAGACTAAGAATCTCTTCATCGTTTGTTGGATTACGACGGAGTTCTGCAATTCAAGGTTGTGCAGCTAGGGAGAGGCAGGAAGTATGTTGAAGAATTGGAAGCTGGGGAAGCGAGCTTTACACGCCATCGAGCACTTCCTGGTGAGTAATCGATTCCGACCTGCCTCAAGGTGCTATGCGCAATGTCACTTCTTTTCGTCTCTTAGAATCTGACCCATTCGTGTACACTCAGCCTTACTAATTTTCATTCCGTGGTCTAATCCGATGGTACGATTTCCTTGGTTTCAGTGCACATGGTGACAGAATTTATAGGTTATCTGAGCGATAAACCCTTGTGTGAATTTTCTGTGTCCTTCTACTCAACCTGAATGGGTGACTGTGTTTCGATTCAGCTGTGTCCTACCTGCTGCACCAGCAATCATTCGCCTTTCTGGGAAAGCATGTTTCATACGGCGAGAGAAGCGGAAGCTCGGCTTTGAGTCCACCTGGTCACTCCTGTCCTGCTATCAGTTATGGCAAATGCCTCCACTTCGGGACATGCACTGTCCAGCATCCGTGCAGATCCGCGGATAGGCGCATCTTGGCTCAAAGACAAAGTGCCGCCACCGAGAAGCCGTTTCTCAGCTGACGCTGCTCGCTCTGACGATTCATTCACCTTTAAGCCACTAGCACCTGACGCAAGTCAAGCGCGTCCGTTACGCAGTGCAAAACCTCTTGATGTACAGAGCGAGAAACCCCTGTTTTCGGTCGATTCACCATCAACCAATCTGCGATTGTCTAGAAATGGATCCACAACAACTAGTGCCACATCAGAGAAGCCTCCTTCCTTTACTCCGCCTGCACCTCCTCCTTTTCCTTCCTCGATCCCACCGAAGCCGTCACCCCCCTCCAACTTACAAAGTCCATGCAGCTGTAGCGGCAGCTTCGCTTCCGATCGTTTTGTCAATGTATGGGACCGGATTTTTCTTGAGGGGGCTAATACCGACATCACTGTGTGCACCGATGACGGCAGTCGAATCTGTGCACATTCGGCGGTTCTGGTAAGCATTTCCAGCTAGAGTTTTATGTTAATTATCACTTTCGAATTGGGCCAACTATTTGGTTTCGCCTTAACGCTTTCCAGGCTGCTTGCGGATCCCTGTTTGAGGTTTTGAGATTGATCTGAACCTGAGTATTTATTGCAGATGGCAAGCTCTCCTGTGTTGAAGTTCTCTCTGCAGAAGGAGCTTAGGACATCAAGGCTGCCCGTTCTTCGTATTCTCGGCGTTCCCTTTCATGCAGTTAGATGTTTTCTCCGATATTTGTACTCGTCTCGGTGCGATTTCTTCACCTTGGAATGTATTCAACCACTGCTACTCGATTTCTTGCATTAGGATTGCTTCGAATTAATTTGAGATTTTGTTCAGATTGAATTTGACTGGTGCATTTACAAAGCAGCATTTCAAGTTCACAACAACTGAAAGCGAGTCTTACCAAACCCTGTGCATTCTGAGCGATTTCTGTCTGCATTTTAGCTATGGAGTTCGTAACTACTGTTTCCCGGAAATATTGCGAGGATTCATGATGCTGGTGCCTTAATTTACCGGTCAGGGGATCCATTAGAGTCCCTTGAGTTTCCTGTTCCTCATAAATTTCTTGTTTCTTGACCAGGTGTGAGCGATCTGACATGGATGAGTGTGCTCTACACTTGCTAGTGCTGGCACATACTTACATGGTCCCAGCCCTCAAGCGTCTTTGTACAAGTCATTTTGAGCGAGGGCTGCTGAACGTTGATATTGTTGTGGATATCCTTCAAATAGCGAGGTGCTTTCTCGTCCCTAAGACTTCTCGTAAATTGCTCAAATTTAATCTGCGACAGTTTTTGAGAGACTTTGTTGTGGGGTAACTTTTTAGATAGAATATATTCATTTTCATACTTCCCTCAGATTCATGCGCTGTACCTCGTAAGGAGTTGGAGGCTTGGAGCACGGGGTATGGAACTATGTGTGTATACATAGATGCCTATTTTGGTTTCCCGAGCATCAGCACATTAGTGACGGTATGCGAAGCTTATGATCGGCAGCGCTTATAAAGAAACAGGAATACGAACGTACTCACGTAGTTAGAGTCAATTAATGCAGCCCTTCCTAATCACAATTTCTCTAGCGTAAGAGTGGCATGTCAATTTTGACCTGAAGCCCATGTTGACATTCAGACTATCTGCACTATCAGGCTCTGTGATGCACCTCGACTGTATCTACTGTGTCTACGACGAATCATAAAAGATTTCAAGGCTGTGGTTCGCTCAGATGGCTGGAGGATTATGAAGCATTCCAATCCAGCCCTTGAACAAGAGGTGATAGAGGCAGTCATTCGAGCCAGCATGGTACGTGAAAATTGCCTCATTATGCCATCCCAATGCCCGATCTGGAGCTGCTCAGCTTAAGTAGTTGTCTAGAATTTTTTTCAGCATATATGTATTGTAGCCATTGCAAAGAAGCAAGTAAATAAGGCATGTTTTCATGCAATCACTGACCCTGCAAATTTCAAGACCTAATACTATCTAGCCGGTTGAGTCAGACCTGCTCTCCGATGTGAAGATTTGACCCGCTGATTCGTCCCTCCTAGCTACTGTAGTAAGATCCTTTCATGGCAAAGCATCGTGCTCTTTACTCATGAGCAGCATTTTGAGACGATCGGTAAGTCTACTAATCAATAGAGCCTTGTTTCTGTGACACTTGCAGAGAAAGCAGGACAAGCTGACAAAGCTCGAGGATGACCAAGTATATGCACAATTGCACGATGCAATGGAAGCACTAACTCACCTTTGCAGAGACGGATGCAGATCGATCGGCTCTCCAGACAAGGCATTAACCAGAAGACCGTCAATCTGCTCCTACCCAGCCTGTAAAAGACTGGAGTCTCTTGTTCGCCATTTTGCCGATTGTAAATTGAAAGTCGCCGGTGGGTGTGTGCATTGTAAGCGCATGTGGCAGCTCTTAGAACTCCACTCTCGTATGTGCTCGACGGGTGATTCTTGCAAAGTGCCCCTCTGCCGGTAAGTCTACACTCAATCTTTCTTCTTCTTTCCTTGCAACGTCCAATAGTTCATTATATGCTCAAGTAACTTCACATCTAATTTCATTGCTTATGAGATCTTATTTTTTTCACAGTAACAATCAATAGCAGTAATTCACTTTGTAATCAATTTTGAGCGTTGAGTTCTCGTCGACCAAAATCCTGGCTATGTTTGGTGCTCCTTCCACGGAGTACACAAGGAATTCTTGATCGCTCTCAAAATTGTCGATTGAAGATATCTCTCTCTCTCAACCTTGGTTGCGTTAAGTTGAACTTGTGATGTGATCATCATCACCTCAATAATAAGCTCCTGCAAGCTTTGTCGAGTGTAGGGCATCATCTGTTGCAATTAATGACGACCCTTGTTGCTTGTTTGTTTGCAGGCATTTCAAAGACGCTGCAGGGCAGCAACCAAGCCAGAAGGTAGAGCTTCGATGGAAGATGTTGGTGCAAAGAGTTAAGTTAGCGAAGCGGGCCGTGGATGCACTCAGGTAGAATTAGCACCATCGCCATCTACATCTTGTATTTGTTGAACCATCTCCACATGGAAGTGTGAGTTTGTGGATAGGTAATAGATCTAGAATGTGAGGACTATATATATATGCTAGTGTGACATGTGCCCTTGAGGATATTGACCGCAACTTAGTTTGTCTCCTCGATGGATTTCAGTGTTGTACGGTCGAGTGAAACAAATCGAGTTGTATTGTATAATAGATAGTGCCTCTACCTTTGTAGTGGCAATTGCTAGAAAACATCTTGAGCTTGCCGTTTAAAACCTATTCACAAAAGCACCAAGTGACAAGACTAAATTTCAAAGGGTAGGCAGTAGCATTATAATGGATTCAAATGTTTTTCCAACTATATACATTGTTGACAGTTTTCATCCAATAGACATTTTTTCATCAAACTAATGGTTTCCATCAAGAAGGGCTATTTTCATCCATACATGTTTTTCATCCATATGATAGTTACCATCCATAAATTCATTATGTAATTTACATCCAGCCTTTGATTTTCATCCAGTTATTTTTGTGATGTAGCACCGGGTTCTTCCACAAGATCCACTATTTTAAAACTTCTCCTTCAAAATTGTAGGAAATTATTTCTTTTATGCTTTAAGAATAAAAAGAAATATAAATTTTACTCTGATTTCATTGAAATTTTTGAGGTGTCTTTTTTCCATTGACAAAAATATATCTACTGTTTATATTTTTAACTAGACACATTTAGGGTACCCTTTTGGTTATTTAAAATTTGAAGAATATAGGGCATTTTCATTACACCAGTAATGACCAAATAAATTGATGTTTTGCCCTTTCCAAACATGTATGGGGCTTACAGTTAGTGAGCGCAAACCTCACTTCCACACAAAGAATTGATGACCCTCTATATTTCAAATGTATTTGCAAGGTAAACTTCAGAGCATCATAAATTAGATACACTACTTAGGTGTTATAAAAAAACTTTTATAGTGACTTTGAACCTTATAATCTTCTAGTTTGTATGGTGAATTGTATTTTAATTTTACATACACCTTTCTACACAAGTTAGATACAAAATCCTAGTATTACAAATTCTACGTGATGTTTAATTTTTAAATTAGGAGGTTGGTATTAGTAGTGGTTTGTTTCTCGCAGTTTTAGCTCAAAAAACACCAAAGAAACTTTAGGAATCAAAGCATTCTAATTTTGTAAGAAATGGCACTTTCTTTATAACTTAGAGATTATGTTGTATACATTTAATATACTTCAAATCTTCTACAGCTTTTGTTTGCCATTACTTGTGGTTCAATACTTAGCACAAAGCATCCTAAAGGTCATACTTGACACGTATTGAATTGTTTATTGTTATTAAGGAAGTTTAGAACATTTCAATGGCTATTGAAAGAAATGATGAAAGAACTAAAGGTTGGAACCAACAACATCAAATGACCCTACACAAAGTCTATTCTAAATAGAATTGAAGACAAAAAGATCCACTCTTCACTTGGACCTTCCATTACCTAGTCAATTCCTCACCAAATTTGAAATTACCTACATATTTTGGAAGTTGCAAATAGAGATATACTAAATATTGAAATTTGAGTTATATCAAACAAGGAGATTTTGAGAAGACTTAAGGTAATAATCCAAATCATGACTAAAAGGCTTTAAAAGTTAGTAAAAGTCCAACATCAATCAATTACCAAATTATCTATCACCAGTCTATTTCCAACCTGCAAGATGTTTGCTTAATTTGACATGCTTTGAAGTTGTAATGAATAATTGAAAGCCAAAAAAGTATCAATAGATGTTGATGAGTATGGCATTCTTGTATGATCTAAATTGAACTAAATTGCTCTTGGTAAAAGTCAAAAGCAATGTAAAGCAATAATTTGCACTTCAAATTTGAAAACATTGATTCCTTCTTTTCGAGCTTTCACAATGTGTACTTAGCAAAAACATTTGGCAAAGAATTGATTTACCCCTAATGTCCAAATCAACCCGATCAGGGTCGATTTTGATCCGGTCAGGCTCGCAGTTACTAAATTTAGAGAAAATGAAGTTTCTATTTTTGAAAAATTAGAGAATTTTTCCATACCTTTTCGAAAAGTCATCTCATGCTTCAAAATTCCTCATACTTTATGAGATATTCGGTGTCAAAGTTTGAAAACACTATTTGAAATCTGCCCAAAACTGCCCAAACTGCGGTATATGCTCATTTATTCTCAAAAACTGCCCAAAATCAATTAAATTGCAGAAACTTCAAAAATTCACCAAAAATTGAGATTTTAATTTTTTTCAAGTTTTGTTTTTGTTCAAGTAAATAAGGTTTTAAGGCATGAAAATCACCGTTTGGATTTTCAATCCAATTATTCTTGACATGCATTTTTTATTGTCAAAGATTGGCCTTTGTAGTTGAATTTCAGCATACCTCTATGTAAATAATCAAGCATTTCTTTAGGTTTTATAGGTCGTATGAGGGTAAAAATTGCAAAGGCATGTTCCTAACTCACCTAAGAACAAGAATGTGAAGAGCCTCATATCAAATTTTCTACCAAAAATGGTTTTTTTGGCTCCCAAAAATGGTTTTTTACCCTTTTTCCAACAAGCAAAAAAACGTATTTTCCATCTTTGAACATTACGATCTCACAATTGGTAAGGAGTTTGAATTAAGATTTGACATACATATGCACATACAAGTTAGGTACAAGATCTTACGGTTGCATACTCAAAAATACATCAAAATTTTTTTAAAATCACCTTGCATTGAAAAAGGGCAGTTTTGAGGGTTTTTGCAGTTTTAAGGGCTTTGGACATTAGGGATTAAATAAGAAGGCTATGACTAACGAGTGGATTATTTTGTCTTCAACTCTATAATTATTCTTAAATGATATATTAGGTCATCAATGGGCTGCTTGAAACACCTTGACAAGAATATGCATTACATATGGTAGCAGCATCTATTTTCGGACACTTAAGGAATTCACTATACTTGTGGAGGTGGAATGAGTGGCTTCCTATTTTATAGTGATTAACAATAAGAAAAAACAAAGTTTCCCCATTTTTGGGATATTTATAAGCACTTACAATAATAACTACAAATTTTGGAAGTGACCAACATAGGTTGACCTATAGCCGGACACCCTTTTGCATGTACGCATGGGATACATTATAGGTAAATATAGGGTCATCAAATCTCCACTGCAGCAAGAATATGAGGTGTACGCCTTTGGAGGGGGGGGGGGCGCCTTTAGGTGCTTACACCATATTTAGATTGGATGGCTATGTATGACCGATCACAACAACACAAATCATTTGAGAATTTGGGGCAAGAATCAAATGATCCTCCAAGATCGTTGTATGTACATAGTGAATGGACACATGAAACTTTGATGTTGCAAACAAATGCATTAGATGATTTTTATTGAGCTACATTGATAAACCTTGGCATTATGACTACAACTAAGCGACACTCTTCCTTGGAAAAATAAAAAACATATTTTTGGAAACCCAATCTGATGAGCTCAGTTTGTCAATTAATCTCTAAATTCTTGAGTCTATGACCATGGAAATAGACTTTAACTTTGGATGCTCTTTTTGGCCACTATAACTAATGTGAAATATGATTTTTTATATTTTCTCAAGTATATACACATGTTATCTACAAATAAAAAATTTATCAAAATTAATGATTTCATTATGTAATTAATAAAAAAATTCATATAAAAACAAACAAAAAAAATTCATACCAAATATAGATTAGACTTGAAAATTTAAAAATATTTACTATAGATGTATATGACAAACCAAGAACCTTATATTAGTTTCCATGCCCAAAAATATGTTTTATTTCAAAATATGATGGAAAACCTAAATTCGTGGATATTCAAGTAGTAACCGCGGTTATACCTCTTCATCTTATACCAGCTATAAATTACTCAATTTTTGGAAATTTCAGATTTTTAAATTGGACTAGAAAACAAATTTCCAAGCTACATTTCATTAGTTTACCTCAAATGCAAAAAATATCATCCCAATAGTCAAAACTTTGTTTCAGTCGTCTCTGGTGACAATTTTTTGAATACACTACACAATATTGATGTTTTGGACTTTAAGGAGGCACCAAAATTCATGAAATTATAATTTAGATAATTCATTAATGAAATTAGATAGTTTTCTCACAATTCCACAAGACTAAAAAAAATTGGATGACAAATTGACATTTAACATCATGTTTTTTGACCTACAGTCATTCCAAAGCCAGAAATTGGCTCCTTTGGCGTTCAAGGATTAAGAGTTAATTGAATTGATTTGTTTGTATGGAAATGGCTATATATTCTCCATCAATAAAAACTTGTCAACTTGGAGCAGCTATCGTGGAGATTTTAGACTTAATATTCTCTCTTTTCTGAAATCATTTGCTACAGGTAGATAATACGTGGATGATAGTTTGAAAATATTTGGGTGATATCCATGTGATATTCATATGATATATGGATGATTTTTAATTTTTCAACTGGTAAATATCCTAAGACATTCAAATTTTACCGGCGGAACGTCAATTTCAGCCGGCTGCTCTGTAACTACTGCTGGTTCCCCAGGGCATTGACTTGGAGCACACTCTTCCCAACTTGGTAGGATTCAGTGATACCTAGAGGATGCAGTAGTTGGGCATTTCCGGTGGCTCTAAAACAAGCTCTGAACACAACCTACTACAAGCATCTTTCATGGCTCCTTGGGAAATGAACTAGTACGGCAGTCATGGGAAGTTGGGAAGCTCTTGATTCTTAATTTGTCACTTGTCTATGTTGACAAAACTAATTCCGTCTTTAGTTGGAAGCCATCATGCCCTTAAGGCCAAGCTCTTCCATGCTTATCATTTCTTTAGAGTGAAAAAATAAGACTCATAATACCTAAATCATATACAAGATGTCTATACCAATAACTCTAATTGGAATTAAATTATTGAAAATCATTATTGATCCCTATATATTTCTACATATCATACCTCCAAAACCTCCTTTTAAAAATGTTACATATATATATATATATATATATATATATATATATATATATATATATATATATATTTTATAAGGATGATATTTGTAAAAACAACATCAATTTTCTTTCAAAACAGGAGTTCAAACTTGACTTCTCATTAAATAAAAAATTAGATGATATATACACATATCTTAACCCCTTAAGGCCCTTGGTGTTTTGGGAGCCAAAATTGCCAAAAACATACCCTACTGATAGAAATCCAATGATTTCTAAATTTAGACTTGATATTGAATATATAGCCGTAGTATCTTGTACCTACCTTATCCAAAAAGGTGTATACCAATTTTGAGGACAATTCACTATACAGATTGCGAGCTTATAACATTTGAAGTCACTAATTTCTAAATTTAGACTTAATATTGAATAAATAGCCGTAGAATCTTGTACCTACCTTATCTAAAAAGGTGTATACCAATTTTGAGGACAATTCACCATACAAATTGCGAGCTTATAACATTTGAAGTCACTGTTTAAGTTTTTTCTTACACTGCCCCGAGAGTATAACTAAGTTTTGATGCCAAAAAAATATACTTTGCAAATGCATTTGATTCATGGAAGATCATCAATTCCTTTAGGTATGGAAGTTAGGTATAAGCTTCCAAAGTTTGAGCCTCACACGGGCTTGGAAAGGCAACAAGATCCTTGAAATTGTGAAAAGGGGTGTACTGAAATTGCCTTACATTCTCCAAAATTAAACTACTTAAAGGGTAGTCTAAATATGTCCAATTGGAAATCTGAACAGTATATCTCCTTGTGAAGTCAATGAGAAAAAGAACCACAAAGCATTTCAATGCAATCAATAGAGATAAAAAAATTCTAGAATTTTTTGAAGTGTAAATTGTATCTTTCCCTTTTATTTCAAAGGGCAGTTTTGGTAAGAAGGGCCTTTGGATGGACCCCCTGCCAGGTCATAGATACTAGATGAAATTTATTACCTTTGGATGACAAATGGATATAGGATGAAATAATTTATATGGATGAAAACTAAGTCTGGATGTTAATTGTCAGTTGGATGAAAAAATCAACAACTTCTTTAGATGGAAATGCTTAGTTAGATGAAAAAATTACATTGGATGAAAACCATCATAAATGTGTATAGATGAAAAAATATTGGGCCCATTATCTTGCAAGTGCCCATCCTTTGAAAAATTGTCTTGTCACTTTTTGCCCTATTGAATGACTAGCAACTTCGGCAGAAAATGGGAGATTTCCATTGGTTATTGGTTGCTCGGATTTAGAGCAGATTCTCTTAAAATTCATAAGTTTTGCATAGTACCTTCAAATGCTTTGAAATTTGCGCCATTAGAAAGTTATCATTCAAAGCTTCATGGAGTAAACATTTCAGAAAATAATAAAATTCTGAAACTATAGAATAACCTTCCCAGGAGTGATGCGATCCGAATCAAGTCTCGAGGGCATTTAGAGGTTAAAGAAATTCATATGCATGTACGTGCATCTTGTTACATCACAACATTTCTGATTTTGGATCAAAACACTCAAATTTAGATTTATATGTCATTACAATTAAAAATGATAAATTTGAAATATTGTAAGACTCCACTGTCTATTGGTTACATTTTTTTTGAGAAAATACAGAATGAAGAGTAATTTTATACTAAACCACTAAGAGCAAGAGTCCCAAAAATTACAATTTTTCTTTAGTTAAGACCTTTGGTACTCCATACCTAGATATACACCAAGGAAAAATTGAATTGAATCCCTTATTTTATTTTCATGGGCAAATAATTTGATAGAAAAATTATGTAGTAAACATAGATAGTATTTTCTAAAAAAAATGATATAAAGAATATCCGTAACTCATACAATGTATTCTAAAAGCCATGTCGTCAAACAAAATGTATTTTCTTAAACCCTAAGGTTCCTTGACTATGTTTCACCAAAATACACTTCAAGACTGCTATTTCCAATGTAAAAAGCATGAATGACTAAAAACTCAATATTTGCTAATTCCAACTATAAGATCTTCAAAAAGATTATTGTAGTAAATAGTTCAATAAATTTCATCATAATTGACCGCAGAGATTAGAAGATTATAGCAACTAAAAAATGAAAACAAATTTTTTTGATACGATTATTGACTAGGTTGACACACTCTAACTTTTTTTCCTTGGATTTATAGCATTATGGATTTTAGGGATTTGGGTGCATGACAAAAAAGACTAAGTAAGTTAATTGTATAAAAAAAATTACACACAAAAGACAAGTATAACATGTGGAAAAAAAATTCTATTAAGTTAAATACAAAAGCATGCTAATTCATATTTCTTTCCTAGAAATTCCATTATGTTATAAATTCCTAGTCCAAACCGTCAAATCAAAGATTGATGAGTGGAAAAACAAAAAACAAAAAACAAAAAAAAAATTTAAAAAATATAATTTTTATGAAGGAAAGAAGAAGTTTTTTTAGTATACTGCTTGAAACGGTGAGAAAACTTTGATATTTTGTGGAGTAAACATTTTGTAGTGAAAGAAGGTTTTTTTTTTTTGGAAAATCTCAAATATGACAGCATTAAGAATTTATAGAAAAATCTCAGAGGTAACAGATGTTTTCAGGATGGCTGCTCGAATTGTCCACCAAACAGAAATTTTCACTTTGGGTACCATAACTATTTGTATAAATGTGTAATTGGAAAAAAAAATAGATTTCTTCAAAGTCCTTGTTACGGCTTACATTCACAAAAAGTTTCAAAAAATCACGACTTAAATTGAAGTCATAAGTATATGCCCAAATTCTTAAAAAACCCAAATTTGGATAATTGTCCGTTAGGGGTTAAGGTGGTATACCAGATTCCTTCATTTTGGGAGCATGTTGGTTGGAGATTTGAGCAAGAAATCTTGTAAAAATTACTCTAAAAGTGAAGAAAAAAAAGATGATGTCTAGAGGAAAAATGAACATTGTTTCTATAAACATCAAAAGGTTTACACTATAAGGGGCTTCTGTAGAATTTGTAGTTTTTTTTAAAAATCTAAAATTAGAAAACAAAAAAGAAAAATCCTAAAAATGAAGAGAAGAAAATAGAATTAAAAAAATCAATGATATTTGATTGTATTAAGACATACGATGCTTTTCTTAATGATTTTTCTAAACATGATAAGTCAATAACGCCTTCTGTATACTAGAAACCAAACGTCATAGAGAAAATTAGCCAAGTTCCAACTCTAAATTTGACGTTCTTTGAATATAGTGTAAAGTGAGAAGGGCCTAAAAACAATGTGCAGAAATTTTTAATACATTTTATAATATAGGGTTATGAAAAATCATCAAAAAAATGAAAATAATTGGCTGTGAGAATTTTGGCCAAATGGCCTCCCAAAGTTTTAGCCATGCCCACATTTTGAAGTGGATCTGGCTAAAAATCCGAGGTCTTCAAAATTGTGCCATTTAGTCCTTTGGGTTGAAATTTTAGGTGTAAAATGACATTTGTTGGTTCTCTCTATATCTAAGCATGACATTGGATTTTTTTATTTATTTTTTATTTTATTTTTTTATTTATTTATTTTTTCTTTTCCTCACGGCCTTTCATCTCTAGTGTAAAGGGACCTAAACCCCTAATGTCGAATGCCCTCAAAATTGCGAAAACCCTCAAAACTGCCCTCTTTCAATGCAAGGTGCAAATTATTTATTTTTGATGTATTTTTGAGTATGCAACCGTAAGATCTTGTACCTAACTTGTATGTGCATATGTATGTCAAATCTTAATTCAAACTCCTTACCAATTGTGAGATCGTAATGTTCAAAGATGGAAAATACGTTTTTTTGCTTGTTGGAAAAAGGGTAAAAAACCATTTTTGGTAGAAAATTTGATATGAGGCTCTTCACATTCTTGTTCTTAGGTGAGTTAGGAACATGCCTTTGCAATTTTTACCCTCATACGACCTATAAAACCTAAAGAAATGCTTGATTATTTACATAGAGGTATGCTGAAATTCAACTACAAAGGCCAATCTTTGACAATAAAAAATGCATGTCAAGAATAATTGGATTGAAAATCCAAACGGTGATTTTCATGCCTTAAAACCTTATTTACTTGAACAAAAACAAAACTTGAAAAAAATTAAAATCTCAATTTTTGGTGAATTTTTGAAGTTTCTGCAATTTAATTGATTTTGGGCAGTTTTTGAGAATAAATGAGCATATACCGCAGTTTGGGCAGTTTTGGGCAGATTTCAAATAGTGTTTTCAAACTTTGACACCGAATATCTCATAAAGTATGAGGAATTTTGAAGCATGAGATGACTTTTCGAAAAGGTATGGAAAAATTCTCTAATTTTTCAAAAATAGAAACTTCATTTTCTCTAAATTTAGTAACTGCGAGCCTGACCGGATCAAAATCGACCCTGATCGGTTTGATTTGGACATTAGGAGTTAAGATAAAATTGTGAGGAATGAACCTTAGGGGCGGTTTACACTGCGGACCATGAAGATATCCCAAGAGAATTAAAATGATTTCATGGTCACGGCTCTTGGTCTAGAGCCGTGACCATGAAAAAAAGAAAATGATTTTTTAAATGTCTTGGTCAGTTGTCATGGTGTAAAGTGGATTTGGACCGGGACGACTTTGGGCTGAATTTTTTAATATATAGTCCCAAATTTCAGATTTGCACTTTTCCTCGTCATCCACTCCCTCACCCTCCCCTTCTTCTCCTTCCTTCATATTTCCACCTTTCTTTTTTTTTTTTTTTTTTTTTTCTTCTCTTCTCTTGAAATTTCATCAATTAGGGTTGCAATGGAAGGGAGGAAGAGGGACCTTGTGTTGATGCTAGGGTTGTATATGTGCTTGCATATGCTTGTTTCACACATTGTGAGCATGCAAGCTCTGATTTCACAAGGAGAGTTGGAGAAAGTGGCCATTTTCAGCATGTTTTTGGAGAGTACGGGACGGGGGGCACGGAGCATTTTGAGTTTTGCAAGACAACGTGGATTTACGGATCGGTTGTTGCTAGGCTCTTTCACCGAAGGACAATTCAAGGAGAGAACAAGAGTTAAGTTTACTACTTTCAGATTTCTTTGTGAGAAGTTAGGGCCTTTCTTGCAAAAACAAGATACATCTTTCAGAAATGCAATTTCTATAGAAACTAGAATTGCAATTTCGTTGACAAGGCTAGGAACCGGTAATGGACAATTGCTTATAGGGGATTTGTATGGGGTTGCTGAAAGTACGGTTTCAATTATTGTGAGACAATTTTGCAAGGCCGTTAGACAACATTTGCAACGAATTTTTATTCAAATGCCTAGTGAATCACAGTTTAGGGTTTTAGCTAGAGAGTTTGAAGCCCTACACGGCATTCCATATATTGTGGGTGCAATTGATGGATCACATATCCCGGTATTGGCTCCAATGATTGGGGGAGAAGATTATTATTGCCGAAAATCGTTCCATTCAGCTATTCTTGAAGGGATTGTCGATACACAATGCAGATTTTGGGATTACGAATTTGGTTGGGCCGGTAGTCTTCACGATTGGGCTGTTTTTCAAGTTACAAAAATTGGAAGAGCTTGTATGGAGGGAAAACTGCACCCGTATAAATTGATAGGAGACGCTGCCTATCCTGTTAGACCCTGGATGTATTGTCTTTTCAAGGGAGGAAAAACTAAATTATCACAAATTCGTGCTAATTGGAATTTCATTCAATCTTCTACCCAAATGTGTGTGGAGAGGGCGTTCGGAATTTTGAAGGGGACGTGGCGAATTATCTTGAAGAGGTGTGATGTACCATTAAGAATGGTGCCTGACATTGTCTCAACCTGTATTGTAATGCACAATTTGTGCATTACAATGAAAGATGGATTTGATATGGACTGGATTACAGAAGTCGAAGAAAGAACTATAGAGAAGAGTGGATAGCGGTGATTTAAGAGAAAGGCAAGAATTGCGTTGTGAAAGGGCTTCAATTCAGGAAGTGAAGAATAGAATTCTTGATAGAGATGACTTTATTGCAGCCGAGGAGGTACATGATGGAGAGGTAGAGGCATTTTTATTGAAGGAAAATGAAAAGGCCGAAGACTTGCTTCGTGAAGCAACAAAAATGCATGAAGTTCTGGCCAAAAGTTTATGGCATGCAAATATCCGAAAAGAGTCCAACTTAGACTTTTCAGATACTAGTTCTGATTCTATGGAAGAATAGCTAGAACTTCTCTAGAAGTGCAGCAAAATTGCGATCCATATTCTTCAACAAATCTGTAGATTGTTGAAAAGTGGAAATTAAAATGGTAGAATTTCCTACTACGTGTTGAAGAAGTTCTTCTATTTTGTCTTGATTTTTCTTCTTCTTGTCTTGTGTGTTCGGTGCTGATGGGGGATGAACATGTGCTGATTCAACTAATGGAGGTGGTGTAGATGGTGTACCGAATGTAGAGTCTCCTTCCATTGCACTTGCTGGAATCTGATTGTGAACACTTGCTCGTGTACTATTCCAAATGTCCATTTTATCAAACCAACGGCACTCTTGTTTACGATCCGTCCCTGAAATCTCATTTGCTCTTTTGTCATTTCGGTAATCGGCCAAAATAGTTTTGTATTTTTTCTTACAAGACAGCCACGTCCGGTTGAATCCTCGAATTCCCGCAACCATTCGGAGTTGTAATTTCACCCATGCATTCATTCCTACATCACATATCAAGAAAGGAGAGAGTGAGGGGCAAAAACAAGCTCTAAAAGGTTGAAAAATGCATTGACAAAAAAAATTCAGCATAGAAACAATCACAGTTTTACATACAATTTGCTTCCGGGTGCCTATCGTTCACAGAAGAATGCTAGTGGCTTGATGGATAGGTTCGGGGAGGGAACTATTTCGGTGATAGAGACCGAGGTTCAAATCTCCTCGCGCGCGAGGTAGGGGCGTTCCACGAAAGACGAAGCCACCGCGGTAGCGGCCGATCCCGTTTTATGGGGGGTAAGGGGGCAATTGGGGCATTGCGGCTAAGGCCTTCTACGGCCTCATCATACGGCCCACATACAACGTCATTCGCCAGCATTCGCCAAATAAATTTGGAGAGAATTTTGGAAAAAAAAATCGGATGAAAATCCATACCTTGCTTGTTTGTTGTACGGGCAAACTCTTCGTCCATTTCTCCTCTTATTGCGATCAATGTTTCGACTTCATAATCCTTCCACTTTGTTGGAGCAGCATCTTCCTCATCAGAATCAAGCTCAATTACAGGAGTTTTGGCTTTCTTCTTTGTTTTTGCCTTCACAGCAATTTTCTCCTTCCGTGGACGCCCTCTCTTCTCCGGGTTCTCCTTTGCAATTGCTTGGGCAGCACCTTCTTCTTTCTTCATCTCCAAAATGTCACTTACAGGGATTTGTGTGCCAATCTCTTCTAATTCTCTCTCACTATGAGGAAGCCTTCTAGGCAATGGTGTAGATGTAGAGAAAAAGGCACTCGAATGTGAGGCAAACAAACTTGGTCCATGCTGAAATTGCCCTAAGGAAATTGTAGATGGTGTCGAAATTGGACGAGTAGAGAACGGTGTACCACCTCTCATCCACTTGGAGTTTTGTGACCACATTTGCCCCTCGGAATCTCTAAACTCTCTATTCGCATTATAGCCCTCCATCCTATACAGTCAAAGAAAAAAAAGTGGCGAAAAACAGTCCAAAACATGCAAAAAAATTGTTCTCCAAAAAAAAGAGATGGAGAAGAACGATGCATTTGGGCTTTAAGCACGCCTTCTACACCCCAACGGTCTGAAAATTGACGTTAAAGCTTACCGTTTTAACGTCCAACAGTAATGGGAAAAAAAAAAAAAAAAAAACATCAAAGAATTCAGATTTTGGCCAATCACTAATTTTCTGCCCAACGGTCCCCTTGTTTTCCGTCGAGTCGACCTCTTTGCCTCGACCCAACGAAAAACCCGTTGGACCATGAAACATTATCCACTAGGCAGAAAATAGCACATTTCGGTAACCTCAAACTTTGTGGTCAATCTCCTTTTTTCAAGGTAGTGTAAAGCGAAGTCGGACCGGAACAACTTCCTTGGCCAATCACAGATTTTAGAGGGCCGTGGTCAATGTCCATGGTCCATAGTGTAAACCGCCCCTTATTTTTGAAAAGAAATTAACGTTTATTTGAAGGTGCACGAACCAACTACCTACTACGGCAACAAGTAAAATTAAGAGGCTCCCAAAACCATGCAGAAATGAATAAGAAATCTAGAAGGAATTGGTTTGAGCTACTTCCATGCTACCCACTTGTTCATTTATGCTACTGTGGTCCTTCCTAGTAGTTACTGACCAATGCTCCCAACTTAGATGTTGGACTGTTTCATGGCCCAACTGTGGACTGGCATGCACCTTCCCACTCAGCATTTTTGTTCATTTTTTATTTTTTTATTTTTAAAAATGTTTTGAAGGGCCCACTCTGCATTTTGGAAGAGAACGGACTCAGAAGTCAACTTCTCCGGTTTTGTGGGCAAGGCCAGCTTGAGCACAGCTCGACTGAATCACAATATGAGTCAGCTGTGCAACTGGCTATGGATGACTCCGCAGCATCAATCAACAGACTGTAATTGGTATGTAAAACCCAGGAATTACCGTAGTACCATAGCAAGTCCGCCCAGAAATAATTGTAAGAAAAGAAGATGAATTTTTGTGGAAAAAGGAGATAGGATAAATTAGTTTAGTGATTTTTCCCCGTTCTAAAGTGATTTTAAGGTTATTTACAATGATTTTTTTTGAAAAGAGACCATTTTTTGAGAGCTCAAGATTATTTTTCAAAAAGAAAAACTTGCTTTGATGGGTGGGGATCACCTTGCTATGGTAATACGTACGTTAAGCTACAGTGTTAGATGGATGTTTCTGTGTGCCAATGATTGAAATGAAATATGTTATTATTCCTGAAGAGGCTCAGAAAATTAGGATGAAAACTGCTGCTGGTAGTGATACGTAACTCAGGTCCACCTAATTTTTTGAACAAGGAAAGCAATTACTCTTGTCAAAATGGATAACATTATTCAAGGATCTCATATTGGTCAATGGAAATCTTTTGTAATGGTGTAAAATCTCATACCATATGCTTCGTATAGCACTGGAATAGTCACTAGTACACTACATCACAGTGAAACAAATACAATGTCACAATCTCCTAAGATCCAAGAAACCTGTTTTGGATTGCAATGACTTTTGCAATTCTATTTTAGAGTTTGCTAGAAACAGCAGTTGAAGTAGGTAAAACATATCTAATTATAAGTTATGATTAACAAAAAAACGTATGTAGTTTTCATAACATTATGCTTCATAAAATAATTCATTTTATTAAATCTATAATTTGCAGGTAACTTTGGCAACTGTCAAGTCAACAATATGTCATGTATAAAGCTACTAAAAAGGCCATCAACGCTTAGTCTGATGATGCATTCGATCCATGTTATCTCCTTAAAGGTAAATTCCATGTGAGTTCTTTCAAATCACTTTTAAAAGTGCAACATTAAAATACATCTAAAACTTGTAAAATATATTTGGTTTCTAAACTTGTCTGATATACTATGAATAATATCATACAAGCTAGAGTATGCAAATGAAGAAATTCATGAAACACTTCTAAATATTCAAGAACTTTCGAAACCATACAAAAGAAAGATACTAAGCAAAATTCACCGTGGTCTCCACTATTACTACAATGAACTGTATTGGAGTCATCGAGGGTACAATAATAAGCATGGGAAAAAGAAAAAAGAAACTTGGAAACAAGATTTTTGATACACAAAGTTACGATTCTCCAAAGTCATGACCTGTACATACTGTATTATTGCAACCTGAGAAAGCAAACTCAGAATCATTGGTATGAAAGACAAGATACAAGTTACTTCCACAAGGACGGCACAATACTGAACTCTACTAGATCACTTTAGTACCAGTTCAATGCTTATAATCCAAAAGCTGTATAATTAAATCCAGACAAATTACTTACGTTGCAGACCAGGACCACTCAAATCTCATGGCAGCGAAGTCTGCATCATTGGCCCAACAGATCAGTGATCACCACTGAGCTCCAAAGCACTTCCAAATAGTCTTCGCTCTCAATCCCAATTCCAATCCCAAGCCCAACGTTCAGGGAGACAATCATGCACCCTCGTGGCGCTGCACATGATCGATGCAAAGTTTAGCAAAACCAGTCCCGAAATCAAGTCGGAAAACGTCAAAAAGTAAACCGAAACCCTCAGGAAATGACATTAGACACGGATATGCCCTTATGTGCTGATGTAAACAGAGCCTTCCAGCTCACACAAGCGCGGCATCGACTGAAACAAGCGCCAAATAGATGACGAAGGAAAATTAGAGCCAGCTCCGAGCACGGCGCACGCGCAAAGACCAGTCAAGATTAGCATACCGATTTGTTACTCAAGACAAATGTGCATCTACATGTGCATCCTGGGTAGAGACAGGATACGGGCTCATTTACGCAACTGTATACAGCTTGCAAATTAAGATTATGCATTGACTTCGTCCCTACAACTGGGCTAATGGGATATAATTTTGTCAACTGCCGACAGTCCACGAGTCCACGAGGTGACTTCGAACGGACGTCAACGAGCATCGAATGCCTACAGACTACAGTCTACAACGGGCCGATTCCAGAATCTTCCTAAGCTACCAGCTCATCGCAGCGGTTGTACAGTGTGGCCCCAAGATAGCATTCCAAACGGCACAAATCGGGCCTCTGAGGGAACAGTGAGATGAATAGTCCTCAGTGCGAGGAACAGTCCTCAGCTCATGCGGCTCAGGAAGACGCGTACAAATTGTGCATCGGAGTTTCCACTTCACCATATCAGTGCTCCGGAGACTTCAAAGTGACAGCAGACGAGCTCTAACCATTCACTGCAACTTGTGGAAGGGTAGAGCTTGGGCGAGACTAGTCTTCGGTACACAATCCTGGCTGTTCATTCTCGAAGTTGTAGTGATACGTAGCAGTAACTCTGAAGTGCTCCAGTTGCAGTGTAGCAGTCTTACGATACGAATACTGATATTGACTTGAAGCAGCTGGTGACAGAGCTGGAGATTGGAAGGTCAGTAATTGCAGTAAGTGTCTGGCCGAGGACGTGAGGGAAGAGGTAGTGCAGGAATCAGCAACATGGCTGGGGTCACGGGCGTGGCGGCCATGTCGGTTTTGGTGATGGTGATGGTGGTGCAGATGGTGGCAATGATGGGAGTGACGGTTGAGGCGCAGGGCAGTTGGGCTGTCCTGCAGAAGAATGCCGGGATAGCGTCGATGCATTCGGCGGTGTCGCACTTCGACCAGGTGATCATGCTGGACAGGACGAACATTGGGCCGTCCGCGATCAAGCTGCCCGGGGGAAGGTGCCGGAAGCAGCCACTGGAGCGGGTGTCGAAGACTGACTGCTACGCGCATTCCGTGATGTTCAACCCGAATGGCGGGGGCGTGCGGCCGCTGTACATCTTCACGGACACGTGGTGCTCGTCGGGGCAGTTTTTCGATAACGGTGTGTTGGTGCAGACGGGGGGTGACTTCGAGGGGAACAAGGTGATCCGCACCCTGGCACCGTGCGGGGCCGGGGGCAACTGTGACTGGGTGGAGACAGGTGCCCGGACGACGACGGGGCGGTGGTATGCATCGAACGCGCTGCTGCCGAGCGGGACCCGGCAGATCATTGTGGGCGGGCGCGATGGGCCGAACTACGAGTTCTACCCAAAGCGGTTTGCGGGCGAGGGTTCGTTCTATGTGCCGATGCTGGGCGGGCAAGACACTCTGTACCCGTACGTGATCCTGCTGCCGAACGGGAACGTCTTCTTCTTTGCGGGGCGGAAGTCGGTGCAGATTAACTGGAACAACCAGAAGACCGTGCGGACTTACCCTGATATTCCCGGGCCGAACCGCAACTACCCGTCGGCGGGGTCGTCCACGCTGCTGCCGCTGACCTGGCAGAACAATTTCGGCCAGGCGGAGGTGATGGTGTGCGGCGGGGCGGCGGGCGGTGCCGCAAAAGCGAACAATGTGAACGCGCCGGCGGTCGCGAGCTGCGGGCGGATGGTGATGACCGCGGCGAACGCCGGGTGGGCGATGTCGAACATGCCCATCCGCAGGACGATGGGGGATATGATCAACACTCCGGACGGCCAGGTGGTGATCATTAACGGTGCCCAGAATGGGTTTCAGGGGTGGGGCAAGGCAAACAATCCCGCGCTGAACCCCGTGAGCTACAACCCGGGCAACGGGAGGTACGCGGTGTTGGCGAAGACGAACATCCCGCGCCTGTACCACTCCACAGCCAACCTGTTATCCGACGGGCGGATCCTTGTGGCTGGCAGCAACACGCACCAGTTCTACACGTACACCGGGGCGTTTCCCACTGAGCTGCGCGTTGAGGCGTACTCTCCCGCCTACCTGGGAGCTGGGTACGTGACCAACCGATGACCCGCTATTCTAATTGATCCAGTTTTTGACGTCATGGCCTGCATGATCTCCTGTGTTTATTGTGAATGCACCATTGTGAATACAGTCCGATAATTAATGTGTAGCGAATAAATTTGATTAACGTGGTATGTGGTTGCGATGGCGATTGAACTGCAGGAACAACAATGTGAGGCCGGGCATCCAGGGGTACCCGAGGGCGATCAAGTACAACCAGGTGTTCGCCGTGACGTTCGGCATTGGCGCGAGGGCCGGGGGAGTAGAGTGCGTCATGAACAGCGCTCCGTACTCGACCCACTCGTACTCGCAGGGGCAGAGGCAAGCGAGGTTGAAGACCAGTGTTCCCGTGAAGGTGGGCGGGGGCTGGTCCGTGCAGTGCACCGCCGTGCCCAGCGCCAACGTGCTGCCTCCGTCGTATTACATGTTCTTCGTTGTGCAGAACGGGATCCCGTCCCGGGGCGTTTGGGTGAAGCAGAACAATTAAGTTACTAACCTGTGTTTTGGATCTTGCAGAAGTAGGTAGCGTTTAGTTAGCCTAAGGGTTCATAGTCCGTGTAGGTGAGGTCTAGTGATTGATTGGGTTGAGGTGATGTGGTCCATGTGTACCAGATCGCCGAGATGGCGGTTTGCGTGAGTGGGTGTGTATAACGGCGCAAACTAGAGCCAATTTGTTGTGAATAATTCATGTGCGTGCACCTGGTCTGCTGAGACGCATCCGTTGGATTGGGTGACTCTGGCGGGCGGATCAGGTGTGGAACGTTTGGAGGTGCCTTAGCAAATGGAGGCATCGATTGACATGAAGATCGAGTCTGTAGAGACGTTATGGAGTAGGGTCCGTATTGGACGGTCGGGATTAGTAGGTAGAGGGATTAGTAGGTACAGAGGGATTCATAATTTGTTCAATGAGGGCAAAGGTGATAGCGTCGGTGCTGTGGGCGGGACGAGTTGGCGTAGTGAATCATGGAAGTGCATGGGGGTTTAAGGTCGGATTCTGGAGCACAGATGAAGAGACCGACACTGCTGGAGATCGGGCATTGAGCAACTGAGAGATTGAGAGAGTACGGGTCGTAGTGAGAGAATAATGGCATGCTGTGGAAGAGACTGGATATGGGATTGTTGCTCCACAGATAGAGTCGATGACTTCACTGCCTGGAGTGCAAATAATTTTTTGAGGCTCGCCTGGATACAACCAGGGTCTGAGCCTTTGCCGGAGAGCCTGCAACCGGGCTGGACGGCTGTGTATTTGTAACTTGATCCACAATGGAGATTGGCGTGAATAAAACATGAGATCGAGTATCCATGATATTTCTTATTGATCAATGCTCCAGCTTCAAGTGTGCCATGGATGCTAGCTAGCTTTTGTCTATACATCTGTTTCTTCGGCTTTCTCTAACCCAGCATGTGCATCCTATGGGTGCTGGAGAGCCACAATGGCAGTATGTGGATGAATGCATCGATGGAGGTCCAACCCAAATTTTATGATATCTAATTCGCATTGCTTTAGTCTGTCGGAATGAGACCTCGCATTGTCGCATGACGGCCTGAATTTGTGCACGCGGCATCGACATGTTTAACGGTTGGTTCACACACGGAGGGTCTACCAATTTCAATGAACATTGTGAGGCAAAGTAAGCCGGCAAATTGTCCACGCAGATGATCGAATGTAGGTGAATTCGACATCTGATGTTTCAAGTAGATGGCTTCCAACATATTTTGTGTTTACAGCTAACTAGTCAATGTTTCGTGACTGGCTTGTACGAATCATTTACATGTATTTCGATCCACTATGAACCCTTACTGAGATGGCTTTAGTAAGAGATCCAGAATTGTGGGAATCGAAGTGCCAGTGGAGCTAGAATGAACTGCACTGAGTCTATGTGGCAGTGCATGAACTGCCATAAATTAGGCCCCGGGCAGTGCATTCTAGCTCCACTAGGACTTCGATTCCAGAGTCCATAGCCAGAGTTAGCATCAAATTAGTGGCCGCGTTTTCTTAGTGGTGGCTTGCGGATACAGTGGAGAGGCACGGGGAAATGTCTACTGCATATTAATTTTTATTGGTTCTGGAGTAGTTGAGAATTCTACTTGTGATGTATTTTCGGTTTTCACACCGCTCTGCTGTCGATTTGTTTTGTTCTTCTCAAGAATTACACTGTAGTAACACTGGCGAACGGGTGTTTTATTTTATTTTATTTTATTTTTAATCCGGACTCCGAAGATGGGGGCGATGCTCGAACGTGTAGTCACTTTTGTGAGTTCTATGTGGTGTTTATATTCGTTTAAGATTGCAACGTGGTGGAAAACAAAAACTTAGAATCACGGCTTACATCAATGTAAGTTGGAACGAGTCAGATGTAGTGGATTTGAAGACGTCACATGAATGTCTTGGACTTAAAACCGTGCGAAAGAGAATGTATAGGCATCAAAGTGATGACTTAGTTGATTAATTTTCTGCGAAAAGATATATAGACATCTAGTTAGAGGGCAATGTGGCTGAGTCTTGTGGTGCAGGGCATCACCATTTCATATTTTAAAGAATACAACGATATTACTTACTAGCATATTTATGTGATTTAAACGATGAATGGAGCGTGCAAAGTAAAAAACACATTTGCAACTCATGACAAGTTACTTAAAAGGTCTGGGAGTCATTACTCGAAGTTTTTAATAGGTCTGGCTTCAAGACCACCTTTAACCCTCTTCTGGAGGACGTAAGGCATATATGTCCCACAGAGTTTATCCCATGTGATAAATAAGGGCTGGGAAAAATTGTACTTGGTGCCATGCAGCTGGTGGTGAATGTCGTGATAGGCAGTGTTGTTACAGAAGATGTGCCGGAAGGGGTTGTATGGCAACCACAACCCACAGTGGTCGTGTAGGGACTTGATAGTTGCGAATGAGAAGAAGAAGATTAATGTCCGAGGAGTCATCTTTGTCACTAAGAAAGACATGGCACCACCCACGGTGTCTATCAGCAGGCCTTCCAAGGGATGGTTGTACATAGCTCCGAATGCATAAGGCACCAGCAGTCGGTGATGCAGGGAGTGAACGTGCTTATACATGAACTTGTTGAGGTGCATCCAGCGGTGACAAAAATACTGCCACGTACATTCATTACAAACATTGCCACTACAAACTGGAGAGCAAGAACCCAAAGGCTAGGCTGCTGCACTTTCTCATGTTGGTCAGTGACCTGCTCAACGAAATCACATGACAGAACCACCACTTACTTATCTAGCACGCAATAAATCGATTTCTATGCACATTCATTGAACGTAAAATAGAGATGAAATTTTCCCGAAGAATCAACATATACTGAAATCAAATAAAGATAAATTCCGAAGATTTCAGAACAGAGCCAATTGCTTCTTGTGCCCGACGTCATCAGCCCGAGAGAGTTGAAACTAAAAAACGAAACACTCTCTCCACACGTGTGACGTGCAATAGCATTGGAGGTACTTCGCGAGCACAAGGCACCTTGACACATTCACCACCACTAAGAACACGCGGCCACTAATTTGATGCTAACTCTGGCTCCAGTCTCTGGAATCGAAGTCCTAGTGGAGCTAGAATGCACTGCACGGGGTCTAAATTATGGCAGTTCATGCACTGCCATATAGACTCAGTGCAGTGCATTCTAGCTCCACTGGCACTTCGATTCCCACACTTCTGGGTCTCTTACTAAAGCCATCTCAGTAAGGGTTCATAGTGGATCGAAATACATGTAAATGATGTTAAGATTCTTCTTTAGATGATCTTCGTTTCATCCACTCTGTTCATTGTCCTCTAGGGTTTCGTCACTTCGTCTTCCCCGCATCTTCCCTACTTCTCTGTTTCTTGTGTTCTGTGCCTTTTGTCTAGGGGGAAGCACAATAAAGTGTACCAAAAAAGTGGTTAACTATTTGACAATTTCAGCCCTATGTGTAAATGGTAGAGAAAGTGACGTGTAGGACTTCTTGATTGAAAATTAAGTTCGGGATACGGAATTTAGACTTGATGTTCTACAACTTCCCAAATTTGTGGAAGAAGATGTTGAGTTTAGACACCTCTACAAACACCATAAAGTCGGACAAAGTGAAAGCTGTCATTTGGAAAAGTGATTGTTTTACATCGTATTTACGACAAAAATCACTTTTGACTTTGCGGGGACCTCCGTTTGTACACTACGCTTGTAGAAATGATCTTAGACAGCTGTGGTTGGAGTTCTAGATTGGCCAAAAGTGTCTAAAATACGTTTTTAAAACGCTGTTTTCCGTGAAACTTTTAGGGAGAGTTTTTTCACCGAACATTGTTTTTTTAATTGAAAAAAACATCCTCTAAAGACAATAGAGGTCCCCAAATGAAGAAATTAAGACTTTGAAAAAGTTCATTTTCGTGATTTAGAACTAGCGGTCAAAATAAGTTTCAATTGAAGATGTTTTTTTTACGAAGATGCATGTAAGACACCTTGTGACACCCTAAAAAGTGACTAAAATGCTCAAAAACTACACCAAAATGCTCAAAATCAGCTTTGAGCTTTAAAAAACAGCACACTTCATATTCACTTCCTAGTGATCACATGTTGCACTTTGTGGTCCACTTTATTGTGCTCTCACCCGTCTTTCTAGTGTGAGTTAGTGTGTTTGAACGTTAGAATTGTGTACTGTAGTTCTATCAGTGAAGCATAGCGAACTGATCATGTGACTTAGCTGGATTGGCCTTTGTCAGAATAAAGAGAGCTCCGTTGAAGAGCCTTGATCTGAATACTGTGTGTGTGAGGATTGATTGTGTCTTGAAGAGTGTTTCTATAAATAAGTTGTGTATATGTAATTGTGATGAGTGTATTAGAAGCAGTAAATCTAACAGGTTATGGGCGTAATTTAGGTTTTCCTTTTCTAATCTCTACTCATTTTTCTTAGAAGTTTCTTGATTAATTTTTCTTTGGCTATGGCCATCTGAAACCCTTACTCAGAGTAAACGAGTATTCATAGAGTTTATTCCTTTCCTTTAGGAAAACCGTATCCTCTCATTAGCTTCGATGGAGCGATCGGAGATGGCAGGGATCAAAGTTTTTGATGGAACCAAATTCAATGTCTGGAAATCCTCCATGGACATTTTATTTGCCTACAAGAAGGTCCTGAAAGTCGTCTACGGCACAGAGCTGCGACCTCCACCTGGTTCTTTCGTAGAATCCATCGCTGCCTGGGATGACAAGAATGATCATGCTCGCATGTTAATCATGCAAGCAGTATCTCAGACAGTCATGGAAGATTTAACCTCTTGTCTTACTGCTGCACAGATGTGGTCCAAATTATGCTCGATTCACCAGCATAAGTCAGCGGAGAATGTCTATATGATTCATGCCGAGTTTTATGATTATAAAATGACCAAGGGTGATTCTATCAAATCGCATTTCAATCGCATTGAGCACATGGCTGGAGTCTTGAAGGATTTAGGCGAGCCCCTGACTGATACGCAGGTCATTACGAAGATTCTGATGAGTCTCCCGGCTTCTTATAATTCCACAGTAGCAGCATGGGCAAACGTTCCATCTCAGCAGCAGACTATTTCTGCAATCACTACGCGCCTTCTTCAGCAGGAGCATATTCTGAAGCAACAGGACAAGGAGAATCAGACAGAGACAGCATTCTTCACCCGAGCTCCTTCTACTCTTAAGAAGATGTCGAAACAGGAGATTCGGGAGCGTGATGCAGCCTACATCAAAGAACTGAAGAGCCGAACATATTGTTACAATTGCGGTGAACATGAGCATTGGTCACGTGATTGCCAAAAACCTCCCCGTGATCAACATAAGCATGAGAAGTCCCGATTACATGATGAACCTTAGTCTTCCCAAAACTCCTCTAGAGATAGATCACGCAATTATCATCAGCCTTCCAAGGATGTTAGTAATGCGTACTCTATCAACTCTGTTTTACCACATGATGGTATGCATGAGACCTCCGATAGTGATACTTCGTCACATGATGCATACGCATTCATGACGACTTCATCTCTTTCATCAACGTTATCAATGTTTGGCGATTTGGATATTTGGTTTGGAGACACGGGAGCAACTGAACATATGACTGACAATAAGTCATGGTTCAAATCTTTTTCCCCTATCTCTACAGATTCCTCATGGCATGTTGCTGTTGCTGATGATCGGAAATTACCAGTTCGTGGTACAGGCTCGATTCAAATCATCCGCACAGTTGATGGTGTGGAAAAAGAAGGTTCTCTCGAAGGAGTGCTCTATGTCCGTGATTTAAAACGCAACCTATTCTCTATTGGTTTGGTTACTAAGAAAGGATTATCCTTCATGACCGTAGGAAGTGCTTGTGAATTTCGAACTAATGAGGGCAGAGGTTCTAAAGTACTTGAAGGTACTCGACATGGCAAACTATTTTTGATGTCCTTTCGTGCTGTTCCTCCGAGTGACCCTATTCATGTCGCACCTGAGTCATCAACAACTCTTGTTACATCAGCGCTCAGGCAGAAATCAGATTTAGTGCTCTGGCATGAGCGGATGGGCCACGTTAATTTCCAGACCATGAAGAACATGCGCGCTTATGACTCGTTAGCTGATTTTCCCCTCAATACTTTTAGCGATCTTCCCTCTATCTACGAAGGATGCGCTCTTGGCAAGCAGCATAAGGCGTCTTACAAGCAAGATCCTGAGAAACGGCGTTGTGAAGTACCTGGAGAATTCATACATGCAGACTTATCAGGAAAGAACTCTGTTCCTTCCCTTGGTAATTCCTATTATTATCTTCTTTTTAAAGATGATGCAACATCCTTCAGAATTGTCTACTTCATTCAAACCAAGGATCAGGTTCTTACTCTATTCAAGCGGACTATACGATCAATTGAACGTGATACTGGGAACAGAGTCAAGCAGTTTCGTTCTGATCGGAGAGGAGAGTTCTGTAGCTCGGCGTTTGATGCTTTTCTTGATTCTGAAGGGATCTTGCGACAGACAAGTACACCTCGCACACCTCAACAGAACGGCTACATCGAACGAGACAATAGGACGGTGTGTGAATCTGCTCGAAGCATGATGAATGCCATGAACGTTCCACCAACCCTATGGGCGGAAGCGGTGAGCACTGCTGTTCATATTCTTAATCGAACGATCAATCATCAAACAGGTCAACTTACACCTTACGAATTATGGTATGGCGTTAAACCTTCAATTGATCATTACCGTATTTTTGGTTCCCCTGCCTATGTCTTTATCGACAAGACACAGCGGTCCAAATTTCAAGCCAGAGGAAAGCTTGTTCGCTTTGTCGGCTACAGTTCCACAAGCAAAAGGTGGCGGTTCTCGGATGTTGCTACAAATAAAATTATTGAAAGTTCCGATGTTATTTTCAATGAGCATGGTGACAAATGTCATCTGAAAGAAGAACAACCTCGGCCTCAATACGCTTTCTCTGATCTATCAAGATCATCACCTTTGCTTCCCAACAGCTTCCCAGATATTCTCAGTGACCAATCACTGATTCTTGACCAATCGTTATCTCCTATACCTCATTCTACTGCAGTGGAGGATACCTTTATATCAACAAATTTTCCAGCTTAAGGAGTGGGAGCAATTGCCATAGTGGGAGCACTTGAAGCAGTGGAAGCTAATTCACTGAGTCATACAGTGAGAGATGAACAACAATCACCGGGAACAGTGGGAGATCAACAACGATCACCTAGTCACGATGATTCCTCTTCGGTCCACAGTGAGCCACTAGTTCCCCGGTATCGGCTGGTTCAAGACTTACTCTCATCTACAACCCCAGTTGGTAATCCTCATCCCATATATTCACTTACTAATCTGGAGTCAGATCAGCATCATTCTCAAGCATTTCTTAGCGAAACAGGAGCTGTTTACATGGAGCCCCAGACTTATCAACAAGCTTTGAATTCTGATCATTCTCATGAGTGGAAGTGTGCAATGGAAAGAGAGTATAACTCTCTTATCGAAAATAATACATGGGAGCTTGTTACACTTCCACCTGATAGGAAGCAGATCAAGTGCAAGTGGGTTTTCAAAGTGAAGTATACCTCCACCGGTGAAGTTGATCGATTTAAGGCGAGATTGGTTGCAAAAGGCTATTCTCAGAAACCAGGTGTGGATTACACTGAGACTTTTTCTCCAATCGTTATTCGTTAAACACTCATCCATTCGAGTTGTTTTTGCTATCGCCGCTGCCTGTAATATGCATCTTCTCCAATTCGATATTGGTACCGCATTCTTAAATGGAGACTTGAACGAGGATATATTCATGTCTCAGCCTGAAGGATTCACACAGTCAGGATCCGATTCCCTTGTGTGTAAACTTAAAAAGAGCCTGTATGGGCTCAAGCAAAGTGCACGTCAATGGAACATCAAGTTTGATGGATTCCTAAAGACGTATAATTTGTTCCCAAGTGAAGCCGATCCCTGTGTTTATCACAATGCCACTATGTCACTGCTCATAGCCTTTTTCATTGACGACGGGTTAGCTGCCTCGACTGATAAGAAACACCTTACAGCTGTAATTCATTATCTGGAGACCATGTTCAAGGTTGTGACTGGAGCTATGGATTACTATGTTGGCTTTCAAGTTCATCATGATCCTCTTACGCGATCCATTACACTCCACCAAACACGGTATATCACCGATGTTCTCATCCGGTTTGACATGATGAACTGCAATCCTGTTTCTACCCCAAGTGATTCTCATGTTGATCTTCTGGATCAAATAAGTGCTGAGGACTTACCATTTGATGGCCCTTATCTCCAAGCAATTGGATGCCTTATGTACGCTATGGTACTTACACGCTGTGATATTACCTATGCCGTCACCAAGTGTGCACAGTATTCGAAACTCCCTCGAATGTCTCATTGGGCTGCTGTCAAGAGGATTATGCGCTATTTAAGAGGCACTCTCTCTTATGGAATCACATTTTCATCAGCCCCTGATCTACATGTGGTCGGCTATGTTGACTCTGATTATAGTGGTGACCACAGTGATAGGAAATCCAGGACCGGCATTGTTTTCAAGATGGCAAATGGTCATGTTTCCTGGTTCTCGCAAAAACAAGGTTGTACATCTGAGTCAACGACTGAGGCGGAGTTTGTTGCACTGGCCGAAGCTACCAAGGAAGCCATCTGGCTAAGACGTCTTCTTCGCAGCCTTGGGATTCCTCAGAAACTTCCTACCATGATTTTCTGTGATAATCAATCTGCTATTCGCCTTGTGAAAAATCCAGAATTTCACAAGCGCACTAAGTACATTGATCGCAAATATTATTTTTCACGGGAGAAGTTTGAGCTTGGTGATATCGACATTTCCTACATCAACACTAAGTCACAGCTTGCTCATATTTTTACAAAGAGCCTTCCCAAGGATCAGTTTACTCAACTTCGAGCTCTACTGGGGATGGATATACTCGCAGTCTCTTGAACGAGTCGGAGATAGTTCTGAGTTAACATTCAAACGACATGCATCGTGGAATTAACTTGATCAAGTGGGAGTGTTAAGATTCTTCTTTAGATGATCTTCGTTTCATCCACTCTGTTCATTGTCCTCTAGGGTTTCGTCACTTCGTCTTCCCCGCATCTTCCCTACTTCTCTGTTTCTTGTGTTCTGTGCCTTTTGTCTTTCTAGTGTGAGTTAGTGTGTTTGAACGTTAGAATTGTGTACTGTAGTTCTATCAGTGAAGCATAGCGAACTGATCATGTGACTTAGCTGGATTGGCCTTTGTCAGAATAAAGAGAGCTCCGTTGAAGAGCCTTGATCTGAATACTGTGTGTGTGAGGATTGATTGTGTCTTGAAGAGTGTTTCTGTAAATAAGTTGTGTATATGTAATTGTGATGAGTGTATTAGAAGCAGTAAATCTAACAAATGATTCGTACAAGCCAGTCACGAAACATTGACTAGTTAGCTGTAAACACAAAATATGTTGGAAGCCATCTACTTGAAACATCAGATGTCGAATTCACCTACATTCGATCATCTGCGTGGACAATTTGCCGGCTTACTTTGCCTCACAATGTTCATTGAAATTGGTAGACCCTCCGTGTGTGAACCAACCGTTAAACATGTCGATGCCGCGTGCACAAATTCAGGCCGTCATGCGACAATGCGAGGTCTCATTCCGACAGACTAAAGCAATGCGAATTAGATATCATAAAATTTGGGTTGGACCTCCATCGATGCATTCATCCACATACTGCCATTGTGGCTCTCCAGCACCCATAGGATGCACATGCTGGGTTAGAGAAAGCCGAAGAAACAGATGTATAGACAAAAGCTAGCTAGCATCCATGGCACACTTGAAGCTGGAGCATTGATCAATAAGAAATATCATGGATACTCGATCTCATGTTTTATTCACGCCAATCTCCATTGTGGATCAAGTTACAAATACACAGCCGTCCAGCCCGGTTGCAGGCTCTCCGGCAAAGGCTCAGACCCTGGTTGTATCCAGGCGAGCCTCAAAAAATTATTTGCACTCCAGGCAGTGAAGTCATCGACTCTATCTGTGGAGCAACAATCCCATATCCAGTCTCTTCCACAGCATGCCATTATTCTCTCACTACGACCCGTACTCTCTCAATCTCTCAGTTGCTCAATGCCCGATCTCCAGCAGTGTCGGTCTCTTCATCTGTGCTCCAGAATCCGACCTTAAACCCCCATGCACTTCCATGATTCACTACGCCAACTCGTCCCGCCCACAGCACCGACGCTATCACCTTTGCCCTCATTGAACAAATTATGAATCCCTCTGTACCTACTAATCCCTCTACCTACTAATCCCGACCGTCCAATACGGACCCTACTCCATAACGTCTCTACAGACTCGATCTTCATGTCAATCGATGCCTCCATTTGCTAAGGCACCTCCAAACGTTCCACACCTGATCCGCCCGCCAGAGTCACCCAATCCAACGGATGCGTCTCAGCAGACCAGGTGCACGCACATGAATTATTCACAACAAATTGGCTCTAGTTTGCGCCGTTATACACACCCACTCACGCAAACCGCCATCTCGGCGATCTGGTACACATGGACCACATCACCTCAACCCAATCAATCACTAGACCTCACCTACACGGACTATGAACCCTTAGGCTAACTAAACGCTACCTACTTCTGCAAGATCCAAAACACAGGTTAGTAACTTAATTGTTCTGCTTCACCCAAACGCCCCGGGACGGGATCCCGTTCTGCACAACGAAGAACATGTAATACGACGGAGGCAGCACGTTGGCGCTGGGCACGGCGGTGCACTGCACGGACCAGCCCCCGCCCACCTTCACGGGAACACTGGTCTTCAACCTCGCTTGCCTCTGCCCCTGCGAGTACGAGTGGGTCGAGTACGGAGCGCTGTTCATGACGCACTCTACTCCCCCGGCCCTCGCGCCAATGCCGAACGTCACGGCGAACACCTGGTTGTACTTGATCGCCCTCGGGTACCCCTGGATGCCCGGCCTCACATTGTTGTTCCTGCAGTTCAATCGCCATCGCAACCACATACCACGTTAATCAAATTTATTCGCTACACATTAATTATCGGACTGTATTCACAATGGTGCATTCACAATAAACACAGGAGATCATGCAGGCCATGACGTCAAAAACTGGATCAATTAGAATAGCGGGTCATCGGTTGGTCACGTACCCAGCTCCCAGGTAGGCGGGAGAGTACGCCTCAACGCGCAGCTCAGTGGGAAACGCCCCGGTGTACGTGTAGAACTGGTGCGTGTTGCTGCCAGCCACAAGGATCCGCCCGTCGGATAACAGGTTGGCTGTGGAGTGGTACAGGCGCGGGATGTTCGTCTTCGCCAACACCGCGTACCTCCCGTTGCCCGGGTTGTAGCTCACGGGGTTCAGCGCGGGATTGTTTGCCTTGCCCCACCCCTGAAACCCATTCTGGGCACCGTTAATGATCACCACCTGGCCGTCCGGAGTGTTGATCATATCCCCCATCGTCCTGCGGATGGGCATGTTCGACATCGCCCACCCGGCGTTCGCCGCGGTCATCACCATCCGCCCGCAGCTCGCGACCGCCGGCGCGTTCACATTGTTCGCTTTTGCGGCACCGCCCGCCGCCCCGCCGCACACCATCACCTCCGCCTGGCCGAAATTGTTCTGCCAGGTCAGCGGCAGCAGCGTGGACGACCCCGCCGACGGGTAGTTGCGGTTCGGCCCGGGAATATCAGGGTAAGTCCGCACGGTCTTCTGGTTGTTCCAGTTAATCTGCACCGACTTCCGCCCCGCAAAGAAGAAGACGTTCCCGTTCGGCAGCAGGATCACGTACGGGTACAGAGTGTCTTGCCCGCCCAGCATCGGCACATAGAACGAACCCTCGCCCGCAAACCGCTTTGGGTAGAACTCGTAGTTCGGCCCATCGCGCCCGCCCACAATGATCTGCCGGGTCCCGCTCGGCAGCAGCGCGTTCGATGCATACCACCGCCCCGTCGTCGTCCGGGCACCTGTCTCCACCCAGTCACAGTTGCCCCCGGCCCCGCACGGTGCCAGGGTGCGGATCACCTTGTTCCCCTCGAAGTCACCCCCCGTCTGCACCAACACACCGTTATCGAAAAACTGCCCCGACGAGCACCACGTGTCCGTGAAGATGTACAGCGGCCGCACGCCCCCGCCATTCGGGTTGAACATCACGGAATGCGCGTAGCAGTCAGTCTTCGACACCCGCTCCAGTGGCTGCTTCCGGCACCTTCCCCCGGGCAGCTTGATCGCGGACGGCCCAATGTTCGTCCTGTCCAGCATGATCACCTGGTCGAAGTGCGACACCGCCGAATGCATCGACGCTATCCCGGCATTCTTCTGCAGGACAGCCCAACTGCCCTGCGCCTCAACCGTCACTCCCATCATTGCCACCATCTGCACCACCATCACCATCACCAAAACCGACATGGCCGCCACGCCCGTGACCCCAGCCATGTTGCTGATTCCTGCACTACCTCTTCCCTCACGTCCTCGGCCAGACACTTACTGCAATTACTGACCTTCCAATCTCCAGCTCTGTCACCAGCTGCTTCAAGTCAATATCAGTATTCGTATCGTAAGACTGCTACACTGCAACTGGAGCACTTCAGAGTTACTGCTACGTATCACTACAACTTCGAGAATGAACAGCCAGGATTGTGTACCGAAGACTAGTCTCGCCCAAGCTCTACCCTTCCACAAGTTGCAGTGAATGGTTAGAGCTCGTCTGCTGTCACTTTGAAGTCTCCGGAGCACTGATATGGTGAAGTGGAAACTCCGATGCACAATTTGTACGCGTCTTCCTGAGCCGCATGAGCTGAGGACTGTTCCTCGCACTGAGGACTATTCATCTCACTGTTCCCTCAGAGGCCCGATTTGTGCCGTTTGGAATGCTATCTTGGGGCCACACTGTACAACCGCTGCGATGAGCTGGTAGCATGTTAGAAGGGACTTTTTAATTCTAGTTTCATTGTCGATCTGCAAAGGTTACCTCATCTACAGTCTACCCTCTATAAATGTTAACCTTAGTGGATCAAAGTTAACATTTATAGTGGTGTTAATAGTTAACAATTATAAAATTACTTGTTTGAGCAATATACAAATTTACGAAATATTAACTTGGAGTTCAATTGACTATATAGACAGTTACAGACCCTCAAGTAAACACCCACAAGTGTGGGAATCGAAGTGCCAGTGGAGCTAGAATGTACTGCACTGGAGTCTAAATGGCAGTTCATGAGCACGAAATGGAAGCACCGCTCATCTGCATGAGTCTTTAATCGTTTGTTCGACTAACGCATCTGCATGAATCTAGCTTTCAATTTTTCTTTTCGAGTGAGGATTTATCTAAGTGGTGTGTCTTCACTACACGGTCACCGCAACTATAGTCATCTACGATGATTCAGGAGTCACCTAGGTAGCACTCAACCTCAAGTCTGATCTCCGGAAGTTGGAGCTTTGAAGCGTTGTACCTGCTGGGCAGTTTCTCGAGGATTGTTAAATGAATTATTCATCGTGGTGTGGTACGAGTTGGTGGAGATGCTATTTTGAGAGCTTGTGGAAAACGGCTGTGTATAGATCTTGAAGGTTCCGGAATCCACCCGTTGCGCACAATAACTTGATTGCTGTGGGACTTTGAAGTCCGTTTGTGGTCGCTTGGCGGATTGTCGGCATTTGTTGAATCATGGTTGAAACATGGTTGAAACATGGTGGACTGGACTCTGGAGCCAGGTGATAGGATCAAATTAGTGGTGATCGTTTGTTATTAGATAGCTCTAAGTGGTTTGCGGAGGCAAGGGAATTCCCTACTTCATATCTAGATTTGTATCGGTTCTGGAATGGTTGAGAATGGTACCTGTTAAGTATTTTCATTTTGACACTGCTCTGCTGTCGATATGTTTTTTTTTTTTTTTTTTTTTTTTTTGGTGGAAAGGTGACCATCAAATTAGTGCAAAAAAACCCCCCAAATCCAGCAAAAACCGGGGGAGGAAAAAGAGAAACATCAGTCTGGGTCCCAAATGAGGGGTGCTGTCGATATGTTTAGTCCTTCTAAAGATTAAGGTAGTAATACCATATAAACCGATAGAATAAATAGTTTCGAGCAAATTGATCTATCATTTCTCAAGGAATTATTGCAAGTACATCTAGACAAATTGAAAACATAATGATAGAAGTTGTTTTTATAATTTTCTGATGAAGATACAATTTCCTATAAATATTTTAGCTGAAAAGTTTGTCCACCCCATTTCTTGTGTTGTAGACTTCATAAAGTCTGCTATTGGCAAAGCTACTAATCCAAAAGCAGGTCTACCCAAAACCGATATAAGATCTTAAGGCTTGTCAGGTAAATCAACGGTTTTCAAAAAATCTCAACGCTTATCTTATTGTACCGAAAATCAAGGATCTTGATTCCTGTTGGTGCGGTTTCAGCACAAGTCTACTGTACAGGTTATGGAGGGGTCTCGGTTTATGGTATTACTACCTTAACACTGTAATGACACTACCATAACCCCATCGCAGGTTCGTCACCTCGCGGATGAATATTTATTTAAAATAAAATAAAATAAGACTCGCCTCTAAAGAACTGAAATTCTTAATTTTATTATTTTAGCATAAATTAAGTAAAAGTGATTTTAGATGACTTAAAAATAACAAAATATTGTAAAATTAATTTGCTCAATTTCTTAGTTTTTGGGTCTGGAGAAATTTATAATTTTTACATTTTAATTTTGACCTGAAAACGGGGCTATGCTTGAACGTGTAGGCACTTTTGTGAGTTCTTGGTGGTGTTTGTCTTTGTTATAGAGTGCAACACGGTGTATAACATAAATTTAATATTATCACCGTGGCTTACTTCAATTTGAGTTGGAGTGGGTCAAATATGGTGGATTTGATTCATTGAACTTTGAAGACGTCACATGAGTTCACTGGAGTTGATACCGTGCAATTCAGTGAATGTATACATACCAAAATAATGACTTACTTGATTGATCGTGTGCTAATAGAGTTAGAGAGCAAAGTGGTTGAGTCCTGTGGTGCAGGGTATCACCAAATGTTTCATGTTTGAAGGATGCATTCTTACTTACTAACATAGTTTTGTGATTATGGAGCGTGCAACGTATTAGCAACTCATGACAGCAAATGAACAGCAACGAGCACCTTGCATATCGCCCGGAGTTTCAATAATAGAGGTATTTTGTGGATAAATTACTATCAGTTTCCCAAAGTGGAAAATAGTATCGTCACATCATACATGGTTGAAAAGTTACTCACTAGTTAATTTTATCAACGGATTTCGAAACGACCACAGTATTTGCTTACGAAGTTCATTCTCAACCATTATTTCTTACCAGTAAAGCTACTTTACAGTGAACGCCAAATCCTGTACTAAATGATCTTCTCCTTCCAGCACTCTCGGAGTTTCCTCGGAGTAAGTTGAGGATCCAAATTGAAGTTTCTAGTTCCCAGGCTGGTGTAGGCTTGAAAAAGTAGCTTCAAAGCACTGGACAAAAAAGCAGTCAAGTGAACATTCCTTTTTAGAGCTCAAGCACATCTGAATAAATTGTGGTTTTTGAGTAAGCTGATGTTTTCGGACAACGTTTCCACAGTCACGTCTAATTGCGGATGTCATCATCTGCGTGGTCTGGCTGGAAATTGGATTTAATGCCGTTGAAAACTTGATCATTGCTTTCATTGTTCGATTAAATGTTAGGATTTGACTAACTACTACATCGTCATCATCGGCTGATTTTGTCAAATGGCACTTTGTATCACCTCGTGAGAAGTTGAGCAGCATCTCCAGTAGAAACACCTGTTTCACCATTTTAAAGTGATTCAAGTATTTCTGGATCAGGCATGAATAGAAAAATGATTTTCCTGCATTGGGAGAATTGTTTTGCAAGGAATGCAAATCTTTCCATGGGTTAATTTCCAATCTTAAAATAACTGCAATTTCTTAGCGTAAAAAATCACCTAATCTCCCAACATTGTTAATTAGGTTCTTCCATATCCATAGAACGTAACAGTAATTTTCGCACATGATGACACCAAACCACCAACTATATACCAAACCCTGGCGTGCCATTTGATAGGTCACTTTTGAAATATGGAGAATTTGGATTTAGTGCAATGTGGCATTCTCTGCAATTTGCTTTTGGAGAAGTGGAGGTTCAGGGTGCTTCCAGCTTATTCATCACGTCACCTCTGCAGTCTCACGTCATCAGAAGCAGAGACTCATCTCCTTTGGTTGGGTGATCATTTCAAGTACTCATTAAATCATAAGTCGAGCGCATGAAATGAGTACTTGAAATGAGAACTACGTCATAAAATTCGAGATGATCCCTTGCAATGAATTTTTTTCATTTGCTCCCAAATTTTTATTTTTTTTGAGATGATCACTCTTACCAAATTACACTGGCAGCTGTAGAGAGTAGTTCGACCTTCCGACGTTCGTGCCGTCGGGATAATTTTGAAAAGTACTTCTCATCAGATTCGTACCCATCTATAATGAAACAAATTATAAGGAGGAGAAGTGGATACCTACAGCCCTGATAAACCCCATTCAGAATCACACTAGTTGTGACCCAGAAATCGGCATTTTCTTTCAAGTATGTCCGAGACCAAACGTGATTTAAAACACAAGCCATTCAGTCCAAATCAACAATAAGCTGGTGATGGAGAACATCATAGACTTCAAACAAAAAGCAGCCTGCATCCAATCCTGTGTCATACAAGCGAAACAAGTTCTGCTCAGGACAACAGAGTGCACCTAAGATCAATCTAATGTTTTCTACCTTGGTCGTTCATTGGCTTCATTATGCGGGCGGATTGGAGCGACAGACGTGGTGTAGTTGCGCACAATTTACAGAAAGACGCAGCTTGTGCAATGACTGCGAGCGAAAAGTCATGGCCATGGTGCAGTGTATCTTAACCGTATTTTCTACCGATTTTGTACATGGGGTTGCAGAACGACTCTTGACATCCATGATCAGAACTTGCGAAATTTTCGAGGTTTCAACATATGCTCCAATCATGGCAACGACGAGCTCATGCACAGGTGCCCACTTCACTACTTGCGTCCTCTGTGGAAACTGTTCTCTACGGTAATCACTGATTGTAATTTCGAAGTGCAATATTTGCGCTCCACTGAGTTTCAAATTTCTCTTGATTGCTGTTGTACCAGTTTTGTTGAACAAGAACTGGACACATTTCAGGACACATCGTGTGTGAAGCTGTAGCTATGAGGTAAATCATGGCGAGTTTATCAGCAAGCAGCCGTAAGTGCAATTTCTTATGAAGGCATGTTTGTGGTGATTTTTGCAATCGCATTAGGATTTACAGAGCACCTCGGAATGGGAAACCCTATCGCGCCACTCTTGATATCAGACAAGATTTCCATATAATTCGCAATTTCAGTACGGATTGTGATTCACATGAGGTCTAATTAGATATATTTCATCAGAATGGATCCACGAGGTGGTCCAAGGCCCAGCCCCTACAGCCTCCAACCAACCTCACCAGAAGCAGGCGGTTACTCTCAGACCATACAAGGAGGTGCACCGAGAGCCGGCACCAATTTTGCTTCGCCAAGCTCACAGCTGTATACGGCAACTTCGCAACAATCTGCTCCCAGCAATCCGACTGGCTCAGGTTTCGAACTTCAAAATATGAAGAAACGTGCGGATCCGTATGTGCAATTAGATATACGCCGTGATCGAGACCCACCACCCTACGACGAACATGAAAAACATCCTCCTGAACCCCGATCAAGAACTGGCGGCCATGAAGTGGTCGAACTTCACGAGGGTGGGCTTTTTGATGATCAACCACAAGCCCTTCAAACCATGGTCAAGATGGTCACAATGCTGAACTTCATGAAGGTGCAGAATCATATGTCTCTCAATTCCTGTCATTGCAAATTGATGCACATTGGTGAATAATCATTGAAAAGGGTAGATTCCATAGCAGCAATCTTTATGTATCTGAGTATCCTGAAGCACTTCACAGATCATATGGTTTTCTGTGCACATTTTGCATGCAGGTTGAGCTAGGAGATCACAAATCACTGCGGTCTAAGGAACTATGGAGGGGTGCGGCTGCGGAGTTCATTGGGACGATGTTGTTTGTATATCTTGGATGCGGATCTGTTATTGCATCAGGCAAGTTTATCCGCATTCACATTCATATGTTGAAGGGTTGTGAAAGCTCTATTGTCGGATAAAAATTACACCATTTTTGAGAAATACTCCTTCATGCATGTGTGCATCCGTGACAGAGGTAATCCAGCCACGCTTCCTGCAGGTAGAGAACATAGGGAGTGCAAATTTTAAAGCTCGTTTTATAAAAAAAATGCATGGTAAAATTGGTGAATGTAGGAATGATATCGCGAGACATGACCTGTGCAAGAGTGGTCATCATAGCTGTTGCACATGGTCTTGCAATTTGCTGCCTGGCAGCTGCTACTGGAGCCATTTCAGGAGGCCATCTGAATCCTGCCATAACACTTGCCTTTGTTGTGGCTGGAAAGGAAACCTTAATTCGAGCTGGCTTGTATGTAGTTGCTCAGGTAAGATATCTGTTTCTCTGTTTCTCTCTTTCTTTCTCTCCTTCTGATTCTAAGTTGAAAAGAGTGTTATCGTCATTGTCGGATAAAAAGGAACGGTGGGATATCCTTAATTGTCATTCGACAGCTTCAATTGTTGATTAATCCCTCTTTCTTGACAGATTGTGCTCACCGATAGAACTCATCTCTTGACAGATTGTGCCAAAATAATTGTTGGATGATCTTAAATGCACGAGTCGTAGTGTTTTCTCATGTGTGCCGAAGGTGAGGATTTTGCTGCCGTTTGTGCAGCTGGTTGGAGCAGTTATAGGAGCCTGGTTGATACAATCTTGTACCCCCGCATACTTGCAGAGGGGTTTAGGCTCACATGATATCAGCAAAAATGTACTTGATAGCCAAGGTTGCTTTATGGAGATTATGCTCACATTCATGCTCATATTTGTAATATTCGGTGTAGCTGTTGATCGTCGTGGACCTGGTTAGTTTGAGAAATATTCTCTTCAGTCTTTGCCTTGCTTATATAAACATCTAGTTTCATTAAAATTAAATAACATATGCCCTTAACCATATTCCAAGAGATCAGAGACAACAATGTAACAAGTTTGTATCTGACCTCAGGTGTCATCGCACCGATACCCATCGGCTTTGCTGTGTTGGTAGATCATCTGGTAGGAGTGCCCTACACAGGAGCCTCCATGAACCCTGCAAGAAGCTTTGGTCCTGCTTTGGTGAGTGGCCATTGGGGTCGATCTCATATTATCTACTGGTTTGGTCCATGCTTCGGAGCTTCACTAGCTTCAGCAATGTACAGGTATGCTCACATTCATAGAACCCCGCAATTTCTCTGTTTCAATTTTGAACTCAATCAATGTTGTTTCAATTTTGAACTCAAATCAATGTTCTTACAACATTAGAGTGTTTACGTAAGGTATCCAATATTTGATGAAGTCAACATGAATTTCAATTTAACATGAACTTGTTTGTTCACTCTAAATAACTAATACACATTGAAACTTGCTTGCTGATCTCTCCAGATCTAGCGTGTAAGAGCTGGATGCTCTTTGAACTCAAGCTAAAACTAATTTTGCCATCGTTACTTAGTCCATTATCTAGTTGTTCTGGATGTCTAAAGAATTACAACGAGTGAATTTCTTCATGTACAGATTGGGATTTTTGGAGCCCAGCCTTGCTCAAACTACTGATACCCTAAGAGTTGTAAAGCCTCCATTGGGTTAGCATGTACTTCTACTCAGCACCCAGTGCCGGCTCCAGTGTCTTGGATGATTGCTCTAAACAATGTTCTCTAGTTTCAAATGCCATTGCAATTAATCACATCATAATTGCAGCTGTATTGTTACACAGCTGTATTGTTTACAGTTTTTTCTAAAGGATCCTATATTATATTAATAGAAGCTGAAGAAAATTTCAAGAAATCTCTTTAATTGCCACTTTACACAATGGTGGAGAAGTCCACCAATCATGAATTTTAAGGGAATGGATTCTTCATGTCATGAGCTAGTCTTCAATTCTCTAGGAACTTACTTAAATGAATAAGAACTCCATCTTCCATGAATGTGAGCTCATGAGGATGATTGTGCATGAAAAAAACCCGCTCAAAGTGCTTTTATATAGACTTTTCACAAAATATACAGCAGTTCTTTCTCCTTGAGGCTTCGCTACCTCAAAGATGCCTCAAAATAAGCAAGAATTGATAGAAAGCATTTCAAAAATATGGAATGAAGTTCTTTTACAACAATTGAAACGCTTTATTTCAACTATGCCCAATTATATCGAAGCAGCAATTTCAGCTAAGGGTGGAAATACTAGGTGGCACATAGTCTATAAGGAAAATACAAATATTTTTTTGGTTTTCAAGTTTATATGTATATATTTTTTGTGATATTAAAGTACACTTCACTAGCATTCCAACGCAACTTGAAATACCAAAATCCATCCATCTTTGAACAAGTTTTAACATTCAAAAGTTTGTCAATTTTTTCCACCATTAGAATTTGAAATTAAAGCAATGTGTAGCCCACTATATTGTACCTAGAGGGACCCATGCCATTGATCACGTTGAGCTTGGGTTGTCTAAGGCCATAACATTGAGTAACATAAGGTGGTTTTTCCATTCCCAACTGAATAAGAAATACAGATATGAGCCATTGATATTATTTGCTGTTGTTATTTTTTAGAGGTACGCAAGAAAAAATGAAATCCAACACAAGTTGAAACATAATTTTTGGATGAAGAATGAATTAGTTATAAATTTTCAAAGTTGCAGTATAAGCCATCTCATTCACATCATAAAGGTACACCTCTTTCTGTGTACCAAAGATGCTTAAACCAACTACAACAAATCCATAACCACACTTACATGTGCTAAAACCAACAAAAGAAAACCCACTACCAATTGGAACTCATGCTACAACCAACATCATTAGAGCATTGATTGCGGAAAATACTCCTAGTTGTTGGTGATAGGAGCCAGTTGGGAATGGGGAAACCAGCTTAGATTGTAATAGATAGTGGGACCAGTGTCGTTGACCACATTGACATTAGTTTAATGTTAAGAACTCTTATAAACTTCAAATAAGTTAATTCAAAAAAATTCATAAACTAATTTAATTCAGTCCTAGCTAACTTAATTCAGAAACTTCTACTAAAACCTTTAAATTAAAAAAATAAAATTATAGCCAAATTACAAATTATTTTCATTCCTTTTCAAAATTAAAATTCCATCCCATTCTAATTAACCTCCCTCACTCCAAAATAAAAATCAAGTGACAAAATCATTTTTTTACTCACCATAGTTAACAAATTGATGATATCTAATGTAGTAAAATGACTGTAATACGGTCGTTCACGATTGTCCAAGGATATAAAATCCACTCTCGGTACCGTCCAAGAGCTCAAATGCAATATAGCACGAGTCCTAAAGATTCACCAGAAGTAGATTGTAGTAACAAGTCAATAAATAGATCCCAACTTCACATGTACTAGTTTGTAGAACTCCAAAAAGGTTTGCAGTGTGCTGCAAAATGACAATAATCAATGAATTGGCGCTATACATTGCAAAAAATCACTCTTTGATGGTTTGAGAAACTTTTTTAACTTCAAAATTTGATGACAATTCAATAACAACAACCAGAAGACTTCATTTGTAATCGAACATAAATGATTTCATTAAAAACAAAGTCTAAAGGAAAAAGCTAAAGGATAAAACTCTTCAAAGTTTTAGCACTTCATGCAAAATGTTGTTTTTCGACATTCCAAGTTTCTAAGGGTTATGCATATGTGCACCAGTTTATCACAATCCAATAGCACTAATAAGAAGATTTCATTTGAAATCTAACCCAAGTTATTTCATTAAAAAACAAAGTCTAAATGAAATATCTTATTGAAAAAACTCTTCAAAGTTTCAGCAAGCATCATCATCATTCCCTTCGATTGATTTAAGAAGTTCCTCACATCAATATGACACAGGCACTGATCTAGGACCCAAAATCATAAATATTGCACGGAGTGTAAATATCCAATAACCATTCACACAAACATACGAATGGAATAGATTGGGACCATGTAAAGTAAGAAGTGAAGCACAAATTGTCTTGAATCAAGTGTAATATTAACGAAGAAACAAAAAACTACACGCACACCCCTTGTTCAGACGTTCGAATACAGTGCTTGTGCTCGTTGGATCCATAAGCATCCACTTCATCAACATTGATATATGGATTAACTTCAGTCTCGCAACAAGAAAGGTCATGCCAAAGACTCATTATTATGATCATGCTAAGGACTCGTTATTATCTGACAAAAATAAGAAACTCCTTCACTATTTTCCAATCCAAGTAACGGCCTAACTATTACTCACAGAGTCCCCCCCCCCCCCCCTTCTGTTTCTTTGCCTAAGTCAAGCCCTGCACACAAGAAGAGTGAATCACAATCCTTAATAAATATCACAATTGGATTTATATCAATGAATGTAGTCTCCAAAATGTCTTCCAACACCCTAACATAATCCAGAAGCATGTCACCTTTCTCATTCTACATGCTATACCACAATCGCATGTTCGTTTTGCACTATCCAATAGTTTATACAAAAGCGGCGGCCCTTATGCCACACTGGAAAGGGGGAAAGTTAGCATGCGTGCGGCGAGCGGCGAGCGGAGAGCGGCGAGCGGAGATTCGAGAGCAGAGATTTGACCTTTGAACACCCATTTGATAAAAAAAAATACCCTATAACCGTGGGTAGTATCTAAATTTAGAGTTATATTTTTAGAATAATTTATAGTAATTGTGTGTAAATCCGTGGAAAAATTCTCCCAACCCATATTTAACCTACAGTTAAAAGGGAGTAAGTAAAATTAGGGCTGACGTCATGATGACGTATTGCCCTGAGTATGTACCTCTAAAGTTGTTTTAAATCCTACATCTTTTTCTGTTTCATATACCTTGCCGATTGACAATAGGAATCCATCTTCCTGCTATGATCTAGGATACGATAAAAACAGTGAATAATTGGCACTTGATACTTTAGAAAATAATTTTAAAGATAGATTTAAAAATAAGTTGAGCTTCGTTGCTTCTGCCACTTTATAAAGCATGCCATTGAAATCCTCTTGAGATTTCTAAAAAATCGTGTACAATAATTGTATTACTTATTCAAAAATTTATCCTTCCCAAATTTGCTTGTCCTCACTGATAATTCCATCGGCTATAGATAAGATCTATTCTAGCTTTTTATGTCTCACAATTCCATATAAACCATAGAGGTTTTTGGTCTACTTGTTTGGACTCATCAATCGATACACAGAATCTTGCAATTCATAGGCATTGTTTGAGAGAATGAGCAATAGCTTTGAAGTAGTTGCTTGTGAAACAATTCTTCAGGATCTGCTTTGGCGGATGGCAGATGGACCTGATCTCTGGGAATCAGTGTGTGTTAGTACAACTCAAAGTTGTAGTCCTCCAATAGTGATCACGTTTGAAGATGTGGAGAATGCTTGTGCTGTGTCAAAGCTCTGGAGACGTGAGATTGACAACAGTACTGAATATGCTTGCCTCCGACTTGCAAAATGGGATTACGATTCATACTCGGAGGGGCAGTGGACTCCCAAGAAAGACTTCGAAGTGTTTCGCTTCAACGTGAACTGGAATATTTTTAAGTGTTTCTGGATTCTAGCACATACGATTCGCAATGAGAGGTTAGAAACAACGTCATTTGGTGAACTTCGTTGCATTGAGTTAGATCAGTTGAGGTCAATCCTCATGGACAACAGAAATCAACCAATATGGGTGGAACCGGGAGAGAAAGTGATTCCTAGTGATGGTATTTGGGTCTCTCCTAAGCATAGATGAGATTGGTGTGATTAAGAAATCATGAATGCTATACAGTTGTATATGAGTAGTGATGTATGTATATTATGAGCCTTTCAATTATATGTGCATTCGGGCTAATTACATGAGTTGCACTTTGTATCTATTGATATCTATGAATGGTTAGATTATCCTTCAACGCATATTCTAGAAAACCTTTTATAGCTCACTATAGTCACAATTCAGTGTGGTCAAGTTTTGGACGCTTGCTTGGATTTTCAATCTCTGACTCCACTGATGAACCAGCAGTGTCTACTTCCATAGGTGCTCTTACTTCCTCCACTTCCATAGTTGATCCGCAAATTTTGGACCAATCATATTGTTTTACCCATATTGGTCTATCTTGGTTACACCCTCTGGTATCTAGATAAATACCAGTGTCATTTGCTTTCCAAGCGCAATCAATACACGTCATGCGTGTTGGATCATCAAGTGGTATCCAAATGAATACATCTTTGCAAATTTTCTTTGTTGCTACAGAAATGAACTTGCATTTCCATTCTGTAATATAATGAGGATGTGAATGCCTTCTCAAGATAACTCCTGTGGTACGTTCATTTGCACAAGGTCTCTGAATGCGGGATGGAAGTGTTCTAACAGTCTTGTCCCCATTTACTCGTCCGTAAACTAGCATCAATTCATGGTCAAGGTCATTAAGCATTGTAACCATGTAATCGCCAAGTCTCTCGACCAATGGCCATGTGTATGGATTCAGTGTGAACTCACGTTTTTTAAGAAAGTGCTTGCAACCTCTTGGAGGATTGAACTGAGACACATAGACTCCATCCGACTGAATTTTCCAACGACACTGAGGTTCCTCAGTGTGCGGCCATTCATCACATAATGGACTGTCGTCTTTGTTAAAGGGATTTTTTGCCTTTTACCTAGGAACAGTAAAACATGAGCAGGAACAGTAAACTGCCAGGAGCAGTAAAACAGTTAGTTACTGCGTTTTGGATGAAGTTTTGACAGTCGGATGAAAAAATTGACTTGGATGAAAAACGGACAGATGGAGGGTGGCGGCTAGGGTTGGGGGGGGGGGGGGTAGTGAGGAGTGAGACCTTGGCGGCTCTCACTTTCTCTCTCTCCCCATGGAGTTTGTGCGACTATGGAGGTTGGAATGGGGGTTGTAGAAGTTAGGAGTAGTTATGAGGGCAGGACAGGACTGTACAGGGCATGACTGATTGTATGAGGCAGATATTAATGAGAAAACAAAGACTCTTTTGAGTAGATTGAGTGTATGCATTGATGTTAGGGTATGGGAAATGTATGTGGGTTTGTTGGGTTGTTGCTTTAATGTTAGTAGAAAGGGGCAGGAGACTTAGAAATCTGGTGCAATAAAGGAGCAGAATGGTGTTAAGTGGAACTAGCTAGGTGGGTATAAAAATTTCGTGGGTTTCTCTTTAGATCTAGACAGTGAACTAGCTTTTTAAAGGTGAAGCTAAATCACCCTTTAACAGTCTTCTGAGTGTCCGGCCAACTTGTTTCGCTTGCACTGCGCTCGTGGATTCTCATAAATGCACAGTGGTTCAACAATAAAAGATTCCACGCAATTCCAATTACGAGTGTTGTAGGAAAATTCACAGAATAGATTGTTTTTAAACATTTCCATATTCATACTTTGGCGAAGCGGAGAACCAAGTAAGGCTCTAGTATTGGAACTAAGATTTTCAGAAAAACTGTATTCCAATCTCAACACTCCATACACGTATTTCTTTTCAGCGCATTCAAGTGAAACTGGATATGGAGAGGCATTGAAAATTTCTAGGGGACTGTGTCCAAAAGATCGTGAAGCATCTACGCAAATAAAAATTATAAAAAAAACATCCAGGTAATAACATGAATCTCAAACACCTGATTCTGTATATTTTTAAAGGTGAAATCCACTATAGATATGTGCAGCACAATGAGTAATCGGAAATTATAATGAACAAGGGTCAAATATAGAAGAAGAATCACAGTATTAAATGGCATTTATAAAGTAAAAACTCATTTATCCCTCCAAAATTGACCAGCCATTCAATTACAGATGAATTCAATTTACTATTTATGAAATACACCTCCCTATCTCTTCCTAAATCCGCTCCAATTTTTGGTAGTGGGAGATAGGAGCTCCTCAAAATTAAGCAATTGGGCAAGCAAAGTCCGTCTTGATCCTAACCACTTGCCCACCCCTAAGTTGAGAAAATCCAGCTCCTTCCTTGTTAAACCGACTCCCGTTACCGATAGTTGGGAAGGATGCCCCTAAGAATTTAGCTTAAACCAAATTTCAAACCATGAACATCTTATAAGTAAAGGCCTAAAAGTCATCATCTCCGTGAACGCCCGGCCAGAGTCTTCATTCACTACTCTCCATCCAACAACCACAACGTCATCCATTAGACGGAACCGAGCTTGGCACACGACGCAATACCAAGACATTGAACAACTTACGCACGAAAATACATATATCACAAGAGGAAGAAAAGAGTGTCACAATGATGGCACTCCTTCAATGATCTCCCAAGATGTCTAAAAGTGCTCAACTTTGTTTCGTTAGACAAACCATTCTACAGGATGCACCAGACATGGAGCGGTTTTGAAAGCAAAATCATATATGAAGGGAGGGTCAAAAGGGAGTGTCGTCAACGACACTACTTTTATGACCTCCCAAGATGTCTAAAAAAAGCTCAAATTCTTTACCTTGGACGGCCTTGTCAACGGAAAACCAACAGCAAAGTACCATTCTGCAGGATGCAAAAACTAGACATGGAGCGGTTTTGGAAGGAAAATTATATAAGAAGGGAGGGTCAAAAGGGAGTGTCGTCAACGGCACTACTTTTATGACCTCCCAAGATGTCTAAAAAAAGCTCAAATTCTTTACCTTGGACGGCCTTGTCAACGGAAAACCAACAGCAAAGTACCATTCTGCAGGATGCAAAAACTAGACATGGAGCGGTTTTGGAAGGAAAATTATATAAGAAGGGAGGGTCAAAAGGGAGTGTCGTCAACGGCACTACTTTTATGACCTCCCAAGATGTCTAAAAAAAGCTCAAATTCTTTACCTTGGACGGCCTTGTCAACGAAAAACCAACAGCAAAGTACCATTCTGCAGGATGCAAAAACTAGACATGGAGCGGTTTTGGAAGGAAAATTATATAAGAAGGGAGGGTCAAAAGGGAGTGCCGTTAACGGCACTACTTTTATGACCTCCCAATATGTCTAAAAAGTGGTCAAATTCCTTACCTTGGACGGCCTTGTCAACGGAAAACCAACAGCAATGTACCGTTCTGCAGGATGCAAAAACTAGACATGGAGCGGTTTTGGAAGGAAAATTATATAAGAAGGGAGGGTCAAAAGGGAGTGCCGTTAACGGCACTACTTTTATGACCTCCCAATATGTCTAAAAAGTGCTCAACTTCAACCCCTTACACGGCCTTGTCAACAGCAAAGCAACAACACTACTTTTAACAGAATATCTTAGAGAAAACGGTGGTGCTTAAGTGACTTGGGACTAAATCAAAATATAGGACAATTTAAGCTTCAAAAATACCTATAAGGCATGAAAAAGGATGTGCCGTTAACGGCAATATCCCAAAAGCATCTCTGAGATGCACAAAATACCTACAAATTCCTAAAAATAGCCTTTATAAATCAATTACGGACTCAAAATTAATTTTTTGACGACCTTCAAAGGTAGTGCCGTTAACGGCAGTACTTTTTTACTGCCATTTGAAGTACTTGAAGTATCCAATTGAATGTTTACATGATAATTTCTCAACTCTTGATAAAGGCCTAAAAAGAAGTGCCGTTAACGGCACTCCTTTTTCAGACTTCTTTTGGTCATTTTATGATCTGTTGAAATAAATTTGCTGTGGAGGTTGTGTTGTCAATGGCACGTTTCTAGAAATATCCTCTGCTATTTTAAGGGGTTAAATTCTAAAACCAAAAAAATAAAAGTAGCCTTAGGGTACTGCCGTCAACGGCAGTACCCGTGGAGAGCTCTTGCGATGCCGAAGAAAGGCAGCATAGAGGAGTAAAACCTCAACTTGAGAAAAAATAAAATGAGCCTTAGGGTACTGCCGTCAACGGCAGTACCCCTGGAGAGCTCTCGCGATGCCGAAGAAAGGCAGCATAGAGGAGTAAAACCTCAACTTGAGAAAAAATAAAATGAGCCTTAGGGTACTGCCGTCAACGGCAGTACCCCTGGAGAGCTCAGGGGCTTCCGCAGAAAGGCAACAAAGAAGATTTAAAACTGAACTAAAAATTTAAAAAGCAGCCTCAAGAGTAAAACCTCAACTTCAAAAAAATTAAAAATAGGAGCTTTGGGGTACTGCCATCAACGGTAGTACCCTTGGAGAGCTCTCACACTATTGATGAGAGGCAGCGTTGAAGAGTAAAACCTCAACTTCAAGACATAAAAATGTAGCCTTAGGGTACTGCCGTTAACGGCAGTACCCCTGGAGAGCTCTCGCGCTGCCCATAAGAGGCAGCGTAGAGGAGTAAAAACACCACATCATAATGTCATGGCAGATACTGTACTGTTCTAACCAGACTATCTTCTGTTATGAATTCCTTTCTATCGACCAATTCGTGATCATATGCGTTCTATCTAGCCTAAGTGAGGCTCCACTGGGGTCTACAGATCTTTGCAAGTAGTCAGCTTGAGGCGAAGCTTCTGGATACACGCATTCGGAGAGGAGGGCGAGCCGGCTAAGAATGCTGAGGATGACGATGACGAGTGAGGAATTGTGAGCCAAGTAGAGCAAGCAGATTGATTGGTCTGAGAGCGTTATGTTTGTCGATCTGGGCAATTGGATGGGTACATCGGGGTATATTGGTGAGTGGATTGTTGCATGATTGGGAAATCGCGATTTCAAAAATATGGCGGCAGGGATGGAGAGCGTCTCGGTTGATGATCAGGAGAGGAATGCGGAGTTGGTGCTCTTCCAAGTGAAGGAATGCTATGTGTATATGGTGCGAGACCTCTGGAATTCGAAATTCAGTACTTGGGTTGAATTGGGCTGTGTGTGATTGTTGTGGTCTTTTTTTGAGCCCACTGGTCAAGGTTTTAGAAGACGGTGTTGGAGTTTGTCACCAAATAGTCGTTTTGTTGCTTCGGTGGACTGGTTTTAGAGTTTCGTGAAGTGAGAGGGTTTAGGTTTTGCTTTCAACAATCTCTTTTGTGTTTTGTGTAGTTTTTGGAGTTTGTGTGTTTCTAGTAGTTGGATGTGTTTATAGGGTTTACTGTGAATTGCATTTGTGGTTTATGGGAGGTGTTGGAAATCACTTTGTTTTTAAGGATGTTGAGTGTATATTAGTGTTGTTTTTTGGATTACTTAGTTTGAAATCAACAAGACATTGCGATTGTCGTGGTTTTGACTAAGTCATGCATCATGTTTTGTCAATTTTACATTCTGCATTGGAACTTTTAGGATTCGACTTGCCGGATTTCAAAATACAATATTGAGCCTCTTAGTATGGTTTTGTTCCTGTTTGTAATACCCGGCTAAAGGAGTAGCATGTTTATTTTGTTTTTCATAGATACCTTCAAGAAAGAGTGCAGCTTCTTACAAGTAAATGGACCACCAGAAAGGTACTCTGCTTCGAATTTACAGCAAGGATCTTTTGGTGGATTAGTCTGTTTCTAGAAGTGTAGTTACCTTGATGATCTGTATTGATTGTAGGGTGGATGACTTGGACATTAACAAGTGGGCGTAGGAGGGCGTCTTGAAGGTTGTGTCGAAAGGTGAAAATTGTTCCATTAGACTGGAAGATAAAAAGTCAGGTAAACAATCAGTTCTTTACAAACAGATGTTCATTACACTTCATTGCAATAGTCAACAACCGTACTTGTTGTATAGTTTCTATCGACGGAGTACGTTGCCAGTCACTGGGTGTGCTTGTCGGCTCTTCTTTGTTTGAGGGTACTGTAATGCACATTCATAGAATGTCAAAGAAGGGTTTTGGTTTCACTTCAAAAGTGCTATTATCTTAAAGATATTTGCAGTGCATTGAGATATCTCATTCCAAGCCTGGATTCAGATTATTATTTGGACAAAAGCAGTTCGGCATCTCAATTCCCAGCATGAGTGATGCAATTCTCAAGCGCTAAACAAGAAAATTCTCGTTCACCCACGGAAAGGAAATGAAGATGCTTCTGTGCATCTGCTACGCATGTCCCGGCTAAATCCTTCTGCAAACACATCTTGCTGTTTCATGTGAATGGCAGTTATCTGGAAACAAGTTTGAAATCATGAAGAAGAGAAACAAGCTTCGAAGTAAAATCACCTCCAGAATCCTAAAATTTAGTAGAATTCAACTCAATGTCGTTCTACTGCTTCTTACACAAGGATAGTCAAGATGAAGTGATCAACAAATATTGGCCGAAAAGCAGACTCGATAAGTGTTGGCCATGATCGAATCATTTTTAATTCATCTACGCTGATACATATCCGAGGCACTAGCATGACGCATTCGAAGACATTTCCGATGAAACTTATCTTGGTGGGCAATTACGCTGGCTCCACTTGGCATATCATTAACCTAGGCTTTCCTCCCATTGCTCCTGGTGCTCCTACAATGATATGATATGGTTCCCCTCGCGGAAACTTTTCGCTGCAAAACCAGCCACCTATGGCAGCTACTTTTCCACTCACCACCTTCTCCTTCTCTCCCACTCACGTACGCTCTACAGTTACTCTAGGGGCGCCTTGGATCCGTCAAGCAGTCTTACAACCCCAACCTGCAACCTCCAATTCCATAGTTCCTTGCAGTAATAGGCGCAACCTGAGCGGAAGAGGTGTAAGAGCAATCATGGGCAATGGCAAGCAAGAGAGAGTGAAGCCGGGGCCGGGGCAAGAATCAGTGGGGGACTACCCGCGGCCACTAGCCTTAGAGCCCGTGCCGGAGCAAATTCGCATCGAATTCAACTCCAAATTCAACTCCAAAACCATCGTTGACACTGCATGGGCTCCTCCGAATCCGAGTCAAAGCTTGCTTCCGTTCTGTCACTATGATACCTCACCCGGGCCATGGTTGCATCATCACGCTCGATTTCGGCATTGCTCCTACCATCACACAGTACCAGATCACCATCAGCTCTTAGCCTGGTTGCACTTGCCCTGCATTCAAGAAGACAATGACTAAGTTTCGAGGCAGGATTCAGTTTTTGTACTCTAAACACTTGTATTACATCCTTTTGAAGGTCTGCAACCGTGATCCGAGACCGAGCTTTTCATCCATGCGCTTACCTTTAGTTTCAACAAGGTCAATCTAGTCCTAGAGAGTGGAATCTTGACTCACCCCTTGGCCAAAAAAGAGGAGGGAGCGTACTTTTTTAGACATGTATTCGCATAGTGGCCGGTGGTTAATGGGGATACTTAGTCATTGGTGATTGAACTTTTCCTTGTACTGACTCAGCAATGCAAATCTCGTATTGCCTATTTCAATATAAAGGTTTTGTCATTCACATTTATTACATTGAGTAACAATAGCATTCAGTTGGACAAATGGCCTTTGTTCTTTATACCCTAAAACAGTTGGACTGTTCTAAATTCTAATGCCATCAATACATTTCAAAACCCATTTTATTCTTTGAAATTAATGCGTTTAGGTATCCCACTCGCATTTTCAGCATAATTACCAACCTCCTGCTACACTACAGGACAAGCTACATTGACATTCATTGCTCATTCCCTAGTTGGCATTTATCGTAGGCGGGGACGTTTCAACAATGGACAAGCTTCACTCTTTCTACGTAATGCTTCCCTAGAATAAGTCCTTGGTGGAATCTTCCTGACCTTGGAGTATGCATGAGGTAGCAAAGGCACAATCGGCTCCTCCTGAAGTACTACCAGACTACCTGGCTCTTCTACAGCCATAAGTATCCTATCACGTCTAATTCTACATCCACGTCATCATTTCCAGAATGCCCTTCATTGCACCCATTTGCCTCGTCTTCCCCCTCGACCTCCACATACGGATGAAATGGGCCAACGACATCACCAAGTGAGAGAGCAGTATCCCTGACATCTTCCATATCCGAAACACGCTCTTCCTTGGACTTGCTTCAAGAAGAGAATGAACAAAGAGGAAGTGACCTTCTATTGCCACTACTTAAATATCCAAGAGCTAGATGCTTGGCGCCCTTGAAACCTGGACTATATAATGATAAACAAATTTCATCCTACTGAATGGCGTGACTGGGTTTGTTGACACTGTTTTCATTGATTTGTAAACAACATACCCTAAACCAAAAATTGAAGGGGAACTAGAGAAAGTTCGTTTAAAAATTTAAAAAATAAATAAATAAATTTAAATAAAAAATTAAACTCAATAAATGCATCTAAAAGAGGGTATGTGTACATTAAGGGAAAACATGATTCAAAAATAAAAATTGAAAGGGGAGAAAAATATTAAATTGAAAATGAACAAAGAATATATAAGAAGCAAATGAATGGCAAAATAAGAAGATGAAATGGCAATTAACATCAACGCAATAAAACATATAATGGAGGAATAGAATAGATAGATAGAATTGGAATTGAGAAGATGGATAGAATCGAAGAAGATGGGAAGGGAAATTAATTCAAATGATTAACAATCAATAAAAAATGATGAATGCCATGTAGATGAGATTGGTAGAAATGTAGTAATGTAAAGAAAATGACATAGGATTCAAAAAGTTAGTTTATCGGTCGTATCAACTTTAGGAATATTAAAAAAAAAGGCAGGGGAACTTGGTAAAAATTATTAAAAAACTGTAATTCAGTCCACGGTTATAGGGTCATCATTAATTACTATAAATAGGAATATTCTAGGAATATTCTTAGAATATTCCTAAAATAATCAAATAATCTAATAATAGTTTTTATTTTTAGTAAGAACTTTATTGTTTTTAGATTTAGGGCCTCATTTTCTGCTCTCCGCTCTCCAAATCTCCGCTCGCCGCTCTCCGCTCGCCGCTCGCCGCACGCATACAAGCTACCCCCCACTGGAAAGTATCTTTTAGATCGCAATTCAAATCCTTGATTTAGTTTTACTAACACATAATGTACTTTAGTCTTTGATACTATTATTAAGATTATAATATAGTACATTATGAATTCAACAATCAATGCCATCAAATCTAGGAAGACAAGTCCCACATCTTTTATTAAGCTAGTCATACTCAAATGATTCTTTAGCATATTCATACCTTTATACATAACCATTCATATAAGTAATGCCTCTCAATAATAATTTATAAATAATTTATAGATCTGTCTATGCTCTAAGTTCTGCTCTATCTCTTACCACACCATCAGTCATTAGTTATTTTGATTTCATGCTCTCCATATTTTATTATTGTTGTTACCGCACCTCTTTCCTTTTCATATACTCTCAAACCACCTTGGGCCTTAAATTTTTCATTAACAAAGATTGAATGTGTAACAAATGTGTTACACTCAATGTTATGTATTTTAGTAAAATGGATTGCACCTTGAATGTTCAACTTGCAATGTTGCTGCATATCAATATCTAACAAGAGCTATAGTTTAATCATTTTTCCAAGAATACCTTTGGTTCAATGTTATTTTGTACATTTTTCTTAACAAGTAAGGTGACTTGAAGTGAGTGCAATTAGTAGCAATGGATTCAAGAGAATCACTTGAAGGTTTGCCATCATCACTTTAAATCAAACCTATAGATGCACATCATACTCAAACTAAAGGTGCACAACCTCAACGACGTGGGACCCAACTTCCATCGCTACGTATTGTTCGTGAGTCGTTGACAAGAAGAACGTCTCAATCGGCAACTCAAGCGCACTAACATGCGAGCTTTGCGATCAAGAGTGAATGCTTTATGTAATCTCTTGCATTTTGACCATGAACAATGGGCCAAGCAAAAGACGTCCAACGCAATAGGTAGGATTTTCAAAAAGTTGGTAAGTGCATTTCTTATAGAAGATTGGAATTGGGATGCAGTTTTGCTTTCCATTGAAACCAAGCAGAGGAACCGCCGCAACAATTATTGCAAGACGACAGAGCGAGAGCAAAGATTGCCCAAAGATTGTAGCATGCGACACTAGTGGAATACATGACCGATTCCAGGGGCTTCTCCACATCTGAGTCCTCCCAATTTCAAGCAGTCCACGCAGGTAGACTCCCGGCGAGGTGGGTGGAGTTGGGCAGTCCCCATTTAACCACTGCCTTGCATTTGCTAAAACAGTAATCTGCTCCTGTCAGACTACAATTGCATGAAATACAATTCTGCGCATTATTAGTGGCTTGGTGGTCACTGCGTAGGTAGGGTAGGGTCCGCTCTTATGTTGGGCTTTTATATTGGGTAGCATGCCTTTTCGCTCACGGAATTGATCAGATCATCTGAGACACGAGACTAAAATATTCTTTGATTACAATGATATCATTCTTTGTCGAGGGAATCCCACATACGTTCTGAGAGTGCGCTTTCTTGTGTCTGAGTGAACATCACTGATGGACCCAACACAAGCAAACCGCGCGCTGGTCGCGATGAATGTCAATATCAAGCTTGCTTCTGTATCGAGCATCTAAGCTCGAAAAATTGAAATTGTAACAACCTTTGTGTTAGTCCAGGTTACACTATGGAGATGCTAGGAGCAGGGCTAGTGGTAAAAGAGAGTGCTGACTAACTAAAGAGAACAAGCGGTTATACGTATGAACGTGGGGTCATGGTCATAGAGACTAGGAGTTTCCCTGGGTGCGGATCCAGGCAGTTGGGGAAAGGGAAAACAAGGAAACCGTGGAGAGTCTCTGAGTTAGGCTGACGTCAGGGGATCCTTACTTTTAGTGCGTGAGTGTTTGTGAGTGTGGGTGTTTGCCACGGGTTGTTGCAATTACACCATAGAACCCAAGGGAGACCAAGGACGGAGGGAAACCCAGAGTGAGCAGCAAATAAGGAAAGAATAAGTTAGTACCTGTCTAGGGTTACAACCATACACAGTGAGTATTGTAAGGAGGGAGACAGTCACAACATGAAGCAATTACACGGGGCAAGGAGTTCATCAAGAGATAGTCTTTTAGTAAAGAGGAGCACCAAGGTCTCCAAGAGCAGCGCTTAAGTACAAAACGGCGGCCAAGTAACCTAGACTCAGATCCGACTCAACTACGAGAAAATGAAGAGTGTGAGTTCCTTTCTAACTGCCTTGTTTATACTTTCTATTTTCCTACTTTCTAGCTATGCACTGATAGTTCGCACCGCCTCGGTGCCTCTGACTGCCGAGGTCTGGCCAGGTAACATTTTGCCCTCTCTCCAAGAGTCCAATTCGTCCCGGATTGCAGGCTAGCCACGCGTACGTCAATGGACGTAGCTTGTACGTGAGCGGAGAGCGCAGAGCGGAGAGCGGTGAGCGCAGATTTGGAGAGCGGAGAGCACAGAATGGGAGACAGATCCTAAAAATAGCACTTTTTTTACTAAAAATAAATTATAAAATTAGAATATTCGAATATTCCTAGTATATTTTTGGAAAGTTACTAATTTTAGTAATTTTATTGACCCTATAACCGTGGATTAATTACAGTATTTTCATTGAATTTGTAGTTCGTTTTCTCTTTTCTTGGTGATTAATTTTTTAGCGTGCACCAATTACTATGCTCCAGCTCCTTCTTACTAGTTCAGGCATACATTGATTCCCCTTATCTCTTCAAATTTATATGCAAATTACCACTTAAAATGTATTGGTATTGAAACTCTTAAGAGGAATCAAGTAACATTTAATTTCCTAACATTTTCTTAACATTGCTAGAATTCATCCGCCATAGTCTACATGCCTTACAACTTTTTTATTTCTTTTATTTTTTATATTAACTTCCATTATTCTATCTATCTTGTTAAAGGGGTCAAAAGAGTCCTTTCCTTTAATTCTCTTTCATTTTATTTTCTCTTTTATTTTTTCAATCGCCTTCATACTTTTTTCAACCTTAATATTTATTTTTCCTTCTGTTTAGATTTATTTTTCTAATTTCATTTTTTCTAAATGTTTTTTTTTTTTTTTTTTTTTTTTTTTGCTTTTATAATTTCATTTTTTTTTTTTAAAAAAAAAAATTTTAAATGCTAAATGACTTCTGCTCAACCCTCATCCTTTTTCATTCATTTTAGGACGACAACTTCCGAATCAATGACAAGCCGATTTTCAAGGGCGCCAAGCATCATCTTCACGGATATTTAAGGTGGGATTATTGTATGTCTCTTCGTCTTTTCTGTTGGTGTTTTGTGAAGCTCTTTTCCGTAGTGCGGGACAGCAGTTATGAAAGACGTTAGAGATATTGTTGTTTCACTTGCTGACGATGTTTGTCCATTTCAACCATATGTTGAGGTCGAGGACGAAGAAGAGGTGATGGCGAACAGCCAAGGGCGTCCTTTGACAAAGGATGTTGACGTACAACCGGATGTAAGAGCTGACCCTCCACGTTCAGAAAATTCGGATGATATCAGAGTGCTGGAGGAGAACGCAGATGTGCCTTTGCAAACTCATGCATACTCCAAGGTTGGAAAGATCCCAAGGGGAACCTATTCCAGGGAATCAGTGAATCGGAGGCGGGGAGGTGGGCCATTGCTGAAACGTTCATACCAAGGACACTTCGCAAGTGTGGGAACGAAAGTGAACGCGAATGTAGTTTGTCATGTAGTACAGTCAGAGGTTCGCAATCCTGCTGATAGTGTAGTGGGCAACCCTAAACGTGTTAGGTTCGAAGATTAGGACATCTAATAACAAGTATATGTTTGCTGTAATAAAGGGTACATGTCAGAGGATACGAGGTATATAGTGCACTTATTCAAGATAGAAAGTATTGAAATAGAATGCCATTCAATGTGAACGACAAAGCCTTTAATATGATGAAAAAGTCAATACAGCTTCTGAATAGCTGACTTAGTACATGGTATATTACTAAAATCATTCACTACGTGACAAATGGCCATTGTGGAAATGGCAGTTCTAAAGTAGGAGGGCTACCTACTTCTTCGCCAAGGGGTGACGCAAGATGCCACTCTCTAGGAGAAGCTTCACCTCGTTGAAGCTAAAGGTAGGCGCATGGATGAAAAGCTCGGCCTCGGAATCACGGTTGCAGACCTTCAAGAGTATGTAGTAAAGGTGCTTACAATACGTGAACTGAGTCCTGCCTCGGAACGTATTCATCGTCTTCTTGAATGCTGGGCAAGTGCAACCAGGGTAAGAACTGATGGTAATCTGGTAACGTGTGATGTGTGGAGCGACGCCCGAATCCAGCCCAATGATGCAACCGTGGCCTGGCTCAGGTATCATGGTGACGGAACGGAGGCGCGCTTTGAGAGACTCGGAGGAGCCCATGGAGAGTCGCTGCGCCGGATTGGGACGAGTGGCAGTGCGCTTCACCATCTTGCCGTCTCTCTTGCCTGGGTAGCGGTCAGCGTCTGCAGGGACTGGCAGCGAGTTGAGATTTGCAGGGGGCGGGGCAGAGGAGAAGAGGCGTCTTGGGGAGACCGGCTTCTTCGGCGGAAGTTGAAAGCCTGCTGCTTTGAGGGCAAGAATCTCAGTCAGTTTTAGGTTAGTACCTAGTTTCACTGGCCAGACCTCTGGAATGGAGGGGAATTCCTGGTCCTTTGAGTAGTGCGCTACCCACTTGCGCTTAGAGCCTTTCACGCAGCGCTCGATATCGTCGAAGCAGAAGAAGAACTCTGTCTTCTCGACTGTGTTCCTGCGATAGTTAGTCCAGAGCCCAGTGTAGGTCGCCGCAGTTGTGCAAAGGGGCCCCCTGACGATTCTCTCAGTGCACTTCTTCTTCGTTTCAGCTCTTTGGGCCCAGCAGCACTTTGCAGAAAGTTTGTGAAGTCTCGAAATGTGCCACTCCTTCACGTCGACCTTGGTTTCTTCAACCGCGTTGACATGGCGAATGCCGTCCTTGTTCACAGGTGAAGGTAAAGGCGAATCAACTTCTCGGGCAGGAGATTGGGTACCTTCTACCTCGGGGTCGTGTTCGGAGTCGTCTTCCACAATGACGGGCATCTGCATAGGGCGAGCCCTGACGGCACGTCTTGGGCCTCTTGGGCGTGAGAAGTTTGTCTTGTCCGGGCGATGAGACTCCTCGTCAGCTCCGATGGGGACGTCGGCTTTTCGCTTCTGTGAACCGAAGACTTCCGCTCCAGGCATGATAGGTTGACGGGTGCAGAACTCATCCGCGCCTGGCATATCGAGCATGGGCTTATCGAGCACTGTAGGATTTCCCCATTTCTTCGCGTTGCGTTCAGCCATTCGGAGCCTGAGTTCCTTCTTGGATGGTCCTGTTCCGCCGACGTCACCTTTGAGGAACTGGTAGTAGTTGACAACCTGTAGAAATGCCCGAACGAAATCGTCCACGGTAGCAACGTAGAGGTCGTTCCCGTTGTTTCCAGAAGCTTGGAGCCACTTGTTGTGAACTGTTTCGGCGAGGTTACAGGTGGGCATCTTTGTGAGTTCTTCTTTCGTGAATTTCTGCAGATTTGACAGTAGGTGCCGTTAGATTCACGGATTAGAGTTTTGTAGATTAGGGCTAGGAAACGAGTATCAAAAACATCAAAAAAGAGTGCAGAGAGAATACCTCGGTCATGAATCCCCCCCACTGGCGGAAGCGGTGGTGCTAGAATGACAGCCACTGATCGAGTTTGATGAGCCCGCTCTCGCCAACAACCCCGGTGGATGCCCACCATGCTCGCAACGCGTGGTACAGAGTTTCCGCCTCTGCCATGCTGGTCGCATTCTTGTACTGAGTGCACATCTTCTTGTGCTGTTCCCAGAGTTCTTCGGGGAAGTGCTTCTGCGTATACGCCACCATGTTCTGAGTCCTGTGGAACAAGCACGACCTCTCCCAGTCCTCCGTTGGGTCCTCCTTGTTGCCATTGCCGTAAAGGATTCGCACTGCATTCCAATTTGCCTGTGCGTTATCCGCCATGAACCCCTTGAAGTTCGGCGCTGCAACGCCATTGATCTCCATGACCAGGTTCAGGTTTTTCCAGAAGACGAGCTGGGCCTCTGTGTCCTCGGACTGCATGTCGCAAGTGGCGATTGTCATCATGCGGCAGTAGGTGGCGTCGTACACATGGCACGCCATGGTCGACCAGTCTTTGACGCGTTTTACATGGTCGAACATGATCCATGCGTTCTCCAAGTCTCCACCGGCTTGCATTCGGCTGACTAAGTCGACACCACTTCCCGGGCCGACCTCCGACATCTTGAAGAGGAAGACTTTGTCACGCATAGATCCCTGACCAGGAAACCTATTCTCCTGGACATACGCCCAGAGACTGTTACCACGGAGCTTGGTGATACCGTCCATGATTCCGTACCTTTTGAATTTTTTGAAGGTGGCGACTTTGTTGCGATGTTTGGTGACGCCATGTCTTTGCATCGATCCAGAACAGGAACCAGCTCCTCCATCGTCAGCTTTGTAGCACGACGTGGTATCAGTATTCCTCCGGAAGGCACTTAATTGACACTAAATACCCTCCAAAGTAAACCACTCCGTATTCGTTCCCACGAAGACCTATAGTTTTCTTCCTTTTAGATTTTAACGGAAATCACCACCCGTGTCCGACCGTACACCGTCTTACAGACGGTTAAACAAATCCGGTAGTTTTTTCCTCGGTCCTATTTTCCGGCTTTTTAGACTAGTGGCCGGTTTCCACTGATCCGTCTATCCTTTCAAGTGGCTGGATTTTCCACCGTCCTGTGACTTATAGTGGCTGGACACCCCACTGTTCCTATCTACCACCCGAGAAGTGGAGTAATAATCCTTCCGTACGGCTATGGACCGGTCCGGATAACTACTCAGTACCGGTTACGGATACGGAAATTATACTACAATGACATCACCTTACGGCTGCACGGTATTCTACCATACTATCTTCCTTCCGGATTGGTTCGCAGTAGGGCATCCGGCTTTTATCCCATCTACAGGAAGCGACCGGTCCGTTTCCGGATCCCGGTGTACACACGGCTCTCCGTGTCCTTGAGACTACCAGCCCTGCTGCAATACGTCTCTCCTCCCCTACGGGCTCCTTCCGGGACTGGAAACCGTCAACACTCGACGCTTGACACCTCCCCAGTCTCTCCGGGCGCTCTCCCGACCTTCCTACTGTTCAACACTCCTCCGGAACACTACTGAAGACAATAGTACCACAAACCATACGGCAACGGACCCGTCAGCAGCCGGTTGACACAACAAATCCAAAAGTATATTCTCAATTGCAACAACAAAACGGCGTACAAAAACAAGGCCCCGGCCTTGGGAAAACGTCTAACTTAAATACTAAAACCTATCGGTTCCTAAAGCGACCAAGTGGCCCACCGAGATCCAGAAATTCCGGATCTTGGATCCGGGATTTCCGGACCGGTGGCCGCCTTCTATTCCTAGTTACTGCCGCTATCTATCCGGATTGGCAGCCGGGTGCACTGGAGCCCCATCGTTAGTCGCTGCCATTTTATCCGGTCCTTATCCTAAACCCTACTCCTTGTGCTTATCGAGCCGGGGACTGTGCCGGGTTCCGTCCAACCGTTCCTTCTTCTGTGGCCGCTTCAGTTTCTTCAATGAGGGGCCTTCTTCCGGAGCCTCAGATGCTGACGGTTCGCTGGACTTCCGGGATCGGTCTACTTGAACTGCCGGGGATGGAGATCGTGCCGCCACCGGAACTGCGCTGAGATCCACCTGGAGCGTTTCCGGAGATCCCTGTACCGGCATAAAATCTACCGGTGGTGGTCTCTGGTCCGGTCCCAAAGGAATGTTTCCGGGGTTAACAGTCTCGACTCCATCCAAGTTGGGTAGAGTGTGCAGACTGCTCAAGGTATCCGGAATAGGATCCTCCAGCGGGTGTCCTACCTCCTGTTGGGCTGGCCGGATGGCCGACCGTATCGGAGAGGCTGGAGGTGGCACCGGTGCCGGTTCCCTGGTTGGGGACGGTGGTCTGGGATCCTCTTGATCTGCCGGTGGCCCTGATGACGGACCGGCCTCTGCGTAACCGAGGACTTCCACCAGGTTCTTCATCTGCATCCAAGTGTCCTTCATCACCTGCGTCCGGTCGTGCATGAACTTTATAATATTCTTCATAGTCGGATCCGGTTGACGGGTCAGGAAGGCTTGGTAAACGGCGCACTGATTGGCCACATCTACCGGAAGAGCTAAAGTGGCCTTGATCTCGGCGACCGACCGGATGGCCTCGACTGACCGGTCACGGGCGTCATTGAAATCTTTCCGGGCATCACGCACCTCCTCCTCGAGCTTCCGATTCGTCTCCCGGTACTTCGCTAGCCGGTCCATGTGCTTGTCCTGGAGACTGGCCAAGTCCCGGTGCTTGCGAAGAATACTCAGGCAATCCTCCAACCGGTCCGAACCCGTAAGGATCATTACTTCCCTAGCCAACCGGCCCTCCGCCTGCCTAGTCGACTGTAAGAACCGGGCATACGTCGTCGCCTGTTCCGATAGGTTAACCAAGTCCTGGTACGGATCCCCGGTGTGCTCCGGTGGTCCGGTGGGTTGTTGGATCTCCGTGTTTAGGGTTCGCTTGGCCGGTATGGGAGTCCGAGGTGATCCGGATGGCTGTCCCTTTTCCGGGCTGGGACGGGGTCTCTTAGCCGGCGTGGGGGAGACCTCGATAACATCATCATCGTCGTCCTGTTCGGACACTTCTTCCGGCTCAGCGAACTGCTGATAGCTTAAGAGCTCATCGTACTCCCGGACCTCCTCAGTACTCAACAGCCCCTTAGTACGGTAGAGGTGAATGAGGAAAGACGGAAGGCAGGTGGCCTGCTTCTTGGTTTTCCGGAGATTGGCCACCTGCCGGTCGATTATCGTCTTCATCATGACACCCCAGTCCACCGTGAATTCACCGATCATGGCCCCAATGAAAACGGACGCCCACTTGATGGTGATCCGTTTGGGCTTTTCCGGATGGAAAATAGGGTTCATAAACCCTACGACTCTCCGGGCCTCCGGATTCGCGATGTCATCCAGCTCCCATCCTTCTCTCGGGTCTCCGGCCCCCTTGAGATACCGGTGTACGAAGTCCCGGGTCTCCGGTGTCGAGACCTCGCCGGAGTTCTTGAATCCATACGTCTCCCTCCAGAGTTGTGCCGTCCACTTATCCGGCTCTCCCCGGATGGTTCCTCGATTCTCGGGATTCTTGACGAAGATCTCCTGGGCCGGAAGGGCATGCTTCCAACCCCATGCCTTGTCCAGTAGGACCTCACAACTCATAGACTCTAAGGCGGTCCGGAGGAGCTCCCTCTCCTTCTCGTCGGCCGGCATCAACGGCATTACCCGTTGTACCCTGAACGACTGTCCTTCCGCCGCCGGTTCCTTCCCTTTCCTACCCATTCTGCTAAGTCCTCCTCTCCGTCACTCCGGTAACACCTGCACGCACGATCCTCACCACAATCTCTCGCCTAACGGAAACACTTCCGTCTCACCGTCTCTCTCCTACCGTCTAACCCTAACTGCGCCCTCCGCCTTAGAGCGCAAGGACCCGTCGTGCCACAAAATGACAAAGAGAAAGGAGGAGCATGGCGGTTCTTCCTCCTTTTATACCTGCCCTCGCGCCCACCCGTTCGTAGCTCATCATGTCGGACGGTCGTAGCCCCTCATCATTGGACGGTCGCGACCGGCGGCGTTTTAATGGTTGCAGCCATTATCCCCGTGTGCGTTGTACCTTTTGGTGGTTATCCTTAAGTCTGCCGGGTCAGGGCTCTGTCATATGGACTGTACCCGTCTCTCCTCCACCGCAGACGACCGGATCTCACCCGGCTGGCCTTCCGGTCTCTTATTTATTCAGCCGACCGGCTTAACCGGTTGTTTTACTTATAGGCTTAGTACTTCCGTATTTCTAACATAAAATTTTTAATTTTTTTATCATTTTCCTACCGGAATTAGTATTCCGGTGTGTCAAATGTGGAAATCACTTTCCACATTACCCCTTTTTCACCCGTGAGCGTCCTCGCGAACGTCATCCGGTCTGTAGAGTTTGACCCGGGATCCATTCACCCTAGTATCCATTGGATATCCTTCTTGATCTGAAAGTTGTAATGACCCATTGGAATAAATCTTATCAACCCGGAACGGTCCCATCCAGCGAGTATGTAACTTACCCGGAAAATTCTTGTACCGGCTGTCATAGACTAGAACCAATCCTCCTTCTTCGATTCCTTTATCCGTTGTGATTCGCTTATCATACACTTCCTTCCTTTTTGCTTGGACCTCCTTTGTCCGTTCCAATGCCTCCATCCGGTCCTCCTCCATTCGGTCGATGACCTGTAGACGGTCGTCGAGTGCATCCGTTTTATCTCCGTGGTTGGCTGCGAGTACCCTCAACGTTTCTACTTCCGTCTCGATGGACTGAAGTACCTCCTGTCCGTATACCAGATAATACGGAGTCCGTCCGGTTGTACTCTTGTGCGCCGTGTTGTACGCATAGACCGCCGATGTCAGTTTCCGGTCCCAGTCCGTCTTATGTGAGGTCACCACCTTGGTCAGAATCTTACAGATTATTCCGTTGGCACGTTCCGTCAATCCGTTCGCCTTAGGATTGTACGGTGTGGTCTTCCGGTGTTTGACCTCGTACTGGTTGGTCAGACCGGCCACCACTTCGTTCAGGAAATGTGTTCCCCGGTCGCTCACTATCTCCAACGGATGGCCAAATCGCATCATTATCCTTTCGAATATGAACCGGGCGGATGTCTCGGCATCATTCTTCCGGGTGGCTCTGGCTTCTACCCACTTTGTGGCGTAGTCCGTCGCCAAAATGATGTACCGGTGCCTCTGAGTGCCTAACGGTTGAATTGGCCCAATAAAATCCACTCCCCATTTTTCAAACGGTGCTAGTGGAACAATGGGAGTTAACGGCCAGTGATGCCGGACGGCCGGAGCTCCTATCCGTTGGCAGGGATCGCATTCTTTTATAAATTGATGAACATCCCGGTGAAGGTGTGGCCATCAGTATCCGGCCTCGCGGATCTTCTGTACGGTGATGACGGATGCATAGTGTCCTCCGGCCGGTCCATCGTGCAGAGCCCGGATGACCTTCCGGCGATAGATGGGTTCTAGGCAGCGTCGGAGTTTTTCATCCGCCCCTAGCTTGAAAAGCAATTCTCCGACCAGAAAGTACGGTGCCACCCGGTGCTGAAACACACTTTTCTCCTCCCTACTCAGGCCTTCCGGATACCTCTGAGTCTGGAGATAGTTCTTAATCCGCTGAAGATCCTGGTCCTCCCCTTCGTCCTCCTGAATTCGGTAGACGGAAAACGTCCCTCCTACGACCGGAAGGTCGCGGGGGTCCGGTATATCCTGTATACTGGTACCAACCGGGTATTCTTCCTGAAATTCATCCGGAAACTCTGAAGATATCTCCTCCTTGCTCTCTTTTCCCCGTTGTCGCGACAAGTAATCCGCATTGAGGTTAGACTTCCCGGATTTGACAGTAACTTCGTAGTTGAACTCCTGAAGAAGTAATATCCACCGGGCCAACCTTCCGGACAGATCCGGTTTGTTGACTAGATACTTCAGCGAGTCATGATCCGTATGGAAGATGACTTTGTACCCCAATAGGTAATGGCGAAACTTCTTGCACGCATAAATGACGGCTAGAGCCTCCCGTTCGATTGTCGTGTAATTTTTCTCGGCCGGATTCATCTGCCGGCTGGCATAATAGATGGGTCGTTCCCGGCCCTCGTCATCCAATTGCCATAGGATAGCTCCCACACACCAACCGGATGCATCCAAAGTGACATGAAAAGATTTCGACCAGTCCGGTGGTGCTAGTATAGGGGCTGTGACCAACCGTCTCTTCAGTTCTTCAAAAGCCTGTTGACGGATTTCCGTCCAGAGGTACTCTTCTTCCTTCTTGAGCAGCTCCGTTAGTGGCATTGCCAACCGGGCATAATTCTCAATGAACCTCCGGTAGTATCCCACACACCCCAGAAATCCTCTGAGTTCCCGGAGGTTGGTGGGAGCAAGAAGGGCCAACATGACTATCACTTTTGCTACATCCACTGCTATTCCCTTCCGGCTGACTATGTGTCCGAGCAATAGTCCGGCTAACATACCAAAAAAACACTTGCCCGGATGGAGCTTGAGTTTAGTCTCCCGGCATCGCTGGAACGTTTTCCGGAGATAGTCCAGATGTTCCATCCACCGGCTGAACACCGCGAAGTCGTCAATGAAAACTTCCAGGAAATGTTTTAAGAAATCCTGAAATATGTCCATCATCAACCGTTGAAACGTTCCGGGAGCATTGCACAATCCGAAAGGCATCCGGTTGAAAGCGTAGGTACCCCAATCGGTGGTAAAAGTAGTTTTCAGTTGGTCCTCCTTCCGGATGGACACCTGATTGTATCCGGAAAACCCATCTAGAAAACTGAAGCATTCCTGACCGGCCACGTGATCGAGCACCATGTCGATGAAGGGTAAAGGGAAATGATCCTTCTTCGTGGCTGCATTCAGCTTCCGGAAGTCCTGGCATACCCGGATTTTGACTTTACCATCCGGACCCGTTTTCTTTGGTACTACCACAATCGGTGACACCCACTCGGAGTTATTCACTGGATAAATAAAACCGGCTTCCAGCAGTTTATCTAGTTCCTCCTTCACCATCATGGAGTACTTTGGGTTGAGCCGGTACTGCCTTTGGCGAACCGGAACCGCTCCCTCCATTAGGTCGATGTGGTGTTCACCCAATTCCGGCGGTATACCCACCAGATCCGATGGGAGCCAGGCGAAGACGTCATCGTATTCCGTAAGCAATTCCAAATACTGTGCCCGCTCCCGGTCCGTCAGTCCTTTTCCCAAATAGAAAGTCCTACCGGCTTCCGTCTTCACTGCTTCGTAATCCTCCGGTGCTACCACATTCTTGACCGGTTCGGTAGCATCCGTTCCTACAGACCCCGGAAGGGCTGACCAGGGTAAGTCACTGGTCCTTGACCCGGATATCCCTGTTTTGATTATCCCATCTGCGAACTGTCCTCTAATCCATTCGGAGGTCAATGGAACGCTTGCTTCTCCTAAGGCCCTGTCATCGTCCTTCCTGCCTCCCGGCGGTCGGTTCGGTACTTCGGTTCCATCCGGCTTCTGTTCAGGTACCGGGTTACGGAATCCCAGATCTTCTTCTGATACCTCCCGGAATTCTTGAACATGATATGACTGCAGGGAATCCGAGTTTTCTGACCCTGTCCAATCGGAAGTGTAACCATCCGTCTCACTTGTTTCCCCCAGATGGAGCTCCGGTTTCCATGATAGCAAAACAGCCGGATCTCCGAAAGTAAAAGCCTTCTTCGCCCAATTTACCTTGACTCCGGCTAGATATAGCCACGGTCGTCCGAGTAACAGTGGGAACGGATTTCCTTCCTCCACCCGGATAACCAAATAGTTGAGCGGGTAAGTGAGTCCGGAAATCTTTGTAGGTACTGCCGACAGTTTTCCCACTGGTACTACTCGAGACTGGTCTGCCATCCGTAAGGTCTGATTGGTAGGCTCAAAGACAGTGTACCCTAAATCGTTGGCCGTACTCTCCAGTAGTAGATTTACTCCGGATCCCCCATCTACCGGTACCTTCTGGATAATACATCCGTCGATCTCCACAGCTATTTCCGGAGCCCCGAAATCCTCCATCTCGGCAAAATTAACTGCGACGGAAGGCAGCTTAATCTTCCGTTTTCGGGTCCGGATTAAGCCGGACTTAACCTGCTTCTGATAATTGGGATTATCATGTAACAGTTGTCCTATGGTGACATTGGCCGGCTGGGCTTGAATATCCTGGAGGATGTCGTACTTGTCGGCTTTCGCCCGGACCTCCGGTTGGATAATTTCCGGAATCTCGCTGAATGTCACCTTCCGGCCCTCCTGTACTTGAGGTAACCCAGCAATTACCTCCGGTCCAATGTCCGGCATAGTTGGTAGGGTCTTGACCCCTTTTTCAACCGGGACCGTCTCCGGGGGCACCTCCTTCTCTGATTCCCCGGAAGTTTCTGAAGATTCCGGTCGGCTACTCTCTTTCCTCTGTGACCTGGTCCGAACACCAGACTTCCTCTTCTTCTTTTCTGAATCCTGTCTCCGGGTGGAACTACGCGAACTGACCTGATGGATACCCACGCCGGTCTCTCCTCGTGGTTCCACCGGTAACCGTCAACTTGGCGGATTCTCTACCCCGTCTTTGTGACCGTAGTTGAGCCCGGTACGCTCCCGGGGAGGTTCTTCCACTTGCTTATAGATAGCCCTAGGTCTAACCGGTTGTTGGCATTGGGGTGACTTATGGCCGTACTGACCACAGTTCTGACACGGAAGTTCCAACGGTGCGCCTTGACCTCCTCGGTGTGGACAATTGTTAGCATAATGACCGGCTTCTCCACAAATATAACAGCATCCAAACTGCCGTTCCACTGAGACAGGTGGTCGTGCCGGCGGGGCCGGATGTCCACCGGATGGATAGCCCATTCCGGGTCGAGGTCTGATAACCGGCTGTATCATCCGTCCACGGCCATAGGCCGGGTTTACCTGGTAAACCGGTAGCATCTCCACTTCCTCCTCTTCATAAGCAGGTTCCGCAAAGAATACTGACCCCTCTTCATCCACAAACTGCACTCTCTTGGGCGCTCCGTGTGGGCATTCCCGGTTGTAATGTCCCGGCTTTCCGCAGTTGGTGCACCACACGTTGTTCCGGACGGTGGGCAGCGCCTTCCGTGCTTTCTTCTCTTCCGCCATCTGGACTTTAAGTTCTTCAATGCTGTTCACCAGATCTTTGATCATCCGTTTCTCCGATGGGTATTCCTCCTTTACTCGGACTATCGTTCGTTCTTTGTCTTTCCGGTAGCCCTTGCTACCTGACGCCTTCCGTCGTGAGCGATCCTCCTCACTGCTGCTGCTTCCGGTTTCCGAGCTATCTTCGGAGCTGGATCCACTGGATTCTGAACTAGAATCCCGGTTCCTCCGGACCTTTCGAAGACGTCTAGAGGTCTTCCCTGCCTTACGGTACTGCCGTATGGACTGCTTGGAGTTCTCATAGTTCTGGGCGGCCTCCATGGCCTCCGGTAAAGTCTGTGGCCGGGTCTGCCTTACTTGGAACCCCATCCGGTCGGGTAACCCAGCGACGTACCATTCTACCTGGATACTATTTGCAATTCCGGGACTTAGTTTATGAATTAAACTCCTAACCCTCTGTCCGTGCCGGCGGACTGACTCTTCCGGCTCCATCCGGATTTTACTGAGTTTTCCCAATGTGCGGGCTTCTCCTCCTACCTCCCGGAAGGCCCTCCGGAAGGCATCGGATAATAAACCCCAACTTCTTCGCACGTTGTCCGGTTCCTCTTGGTACCACTGGAGTGCCTCCTTCTTGAGTAATCCCTGGAACAACCGTAACTTGATTGCTTCGTCCTCTTGGTTGGCAGCAGCCGTGGCGTTGAACTCGCTTAGCCATTCGTCCACGTCCTCCCGGCCATCGCCCCTGAACTTCCGATACTTCAGTCTGGAGAACGTCCGGGCCATAGGAAGACCCGCTACCGGTCCTCCGGTCACCGGCCCGGGTGGTACTGTCCCACCCTGACCTCCGGATCCGGAAGTCCCGGCTATCTCTTGATCTGTGTCTTCAATAAATTCTGCTCTAGTAGTGACGAATGGTCTGGCTTCCGTCTCCTGATCACCCTTCTTCTTTCTACTAGACCTCCGTACTCCTTCCGGCTCAGAATTCGGATTCATGCGTTTTCTACAACCTGACTTGGGTTAGTGACAACCGTAGAAATCCGGAGAAAGAAAATCATATAGATCCCCGGCAGCGGCGCCAAAAATCACATGTAGCACGACGTGGTATCAGTATTCCTCCGGAAGGCACTTAATTGACACTAAATACCCTCCAAAGTAAACCACTCCGTGTTCGTTCCCACGAAGACCTATAGTTTTCTTCCTTTTAGATTTTAACGGAAATCACCACCCGTGTCCGACCGTACACCGTCTTACAGACGGTTAAACAAATCCGGTAGTTTTTTCCTCGTTCCTATTTTCCGGCTTTTTAGACTAGTGGCCGGTTCCCACTGATCCGTCTATCCTTTCAAGTGGCTGGATTTTCCACCGTCCTGTGACTTATAGTGGCTGGACACCCCACTGTTCCTATCTACCACCCGAGAAGTGGAGTAATAATCCTTCCGTACGGCTATGGACCGGTCCGGATAACTACTCAGTACCGGTTACGGATACGGAAATTATACTACAATGACATCACCTTACGGCTGCACGGTATTCTACCATACTATCTTCCTTCCGGATTGGTTCGCAGTAGGGCATCCGGCTTTTATCCCATCTACAGGAAGCGACCGGTCCGTTTCCGGATCCCGGTGTACACACGGCTCTCCGTGTCCTTGAGACTACCAGCCCTGCTGCAATACGTCTCTCCTCCCCTACGGGCTCCTTCCGGGACTGGAAACCGTCAACACTCGACGCTTGACACCTCCCCAGTCTCTCCGGGCGCTCTCCCGACCTTCCTACTGTTCAACACTCCTCCGGAACACTACTGAAGACAATAGTACCACAAACCATACGGCAACGGACCCGTCAGCAGCCGGTTGACACAACAAATCCAAAAGTATATTCTCAATTGCAACAACAAAACGGCGTACAAAAACAAGGCCCCGGCCTTGGGAAAACGTCTAACTTAAATACTAAAACCTATCGGTTCCTAAAGCGACCAAGTGGCCCACCGAGATCCAGAAATTCCGGATCTTGGATCCGGGATTTCCGGACCGGTGGCCGCCTTCTATTCCTAGTTACTGCCGCTATCTATCCGGATTGGCAGCCGGGTGCACTGGAGCCCCATCGTTAGTCGCTGCCATTTTATCCGGTCCTTATCCTAAACCCTACTCCTTGTGCTTATCGAGCCGGGGACTGTGCCGGGTTCCGTCCAACCGTTCCTTCTTCTGTGGCCGCTTCAGTTTCTTCAATGAGGGGCCTTCTTCCGGAGCCTCAGATGCTGACGGTTCGCTGGACTTCCGGGATCGGTCTACTTGAACTGCCGGGGATGGAGATCGTGCCGCCACCGGAACTGCGCTGAGATCCACCTGGAGCGTTTCCGGAGATCCCTGTACCGGCATAAAATCTACCGGTGGTGGTCTCTGGTCCGGTCCCAAAGGAATGTTTCCGGGGTTAACAGTCTCGACTCCATCCAAGTTGGGTAGAGTGTGCAGACTGCTCAAGGTATCCGGAATAGGATCCTCCAGCGGGTGTCCTACCTCCTGTTGGGCTGGCCGGATGGCCGACCGTATCGGAGAGGCTGGAGGTGGCACCGGTGCCGGTTCCCTGGTTGGGGACGGTGGTCTGGGATCCTCTTGATCTGCCGGTGGCCCTGATGACGGACCGGCCTCTGCGTAACCGAGGACTTCCACCAGGTTCTTCATCTGCATCCAAGTGTCCTTCATCACCTGCGTCCGGTCGTGCATGAACTTTATAATATTCTTCATAGTCGGATCCGGTTGACGGGTCAGGAAGGCTTGGTAAACGGCGCACTGATTGGCCACATCTACCGGAAGAGCTAAAGTGGCCTTGATCTCGGCGACCGACCGGATGGCCTCGACTGACCGGTCACGGGCGTCATTGAAATCTTTCCGGGCATCACGCACCTCCTCCTCGAGCTTCCGATTCGTCTCCCGGTACTTCGCTAGCCGGTCCATGTGCTTGTCCTGGAGACTGGCCAAGTCCCGGTGCTTGCGAAGAATACTCAGGCAATCCTCCAACCGGTCCGAACCCGTAAGGATCATTACTTCCCTAGCCAACCGGCCCTCCGCCTGCCTAGTCGACTGTAAGAACCGGGCATACGTCGTCGCCTGTTCCGATAGGTTAACCAAGTCCTGGTACGGATCCCCGGTGTGCTCCGGTGGTCCGGTGGGTTGTTGGATCTCCGTGTTTAGGGTTCGCTTGGCCGGTATGGGAGTCCGAGGTGATCCGGATGGCTGTCCCTTTTCCGGGCTGGGACGGGGTCTCTTAGCCGGCGTGGGGGAGACCTCGATAACATCATCATCGTCGTCCTGTTCGGACACTTCTTCCGGCTCAGCGAACTGCTGATAGCTTAAGAGCTCATCGTACTCCCGGACCTCCTCAGTACTCAACAGCCCCTTAGTACGGTAGAGGTGAATGAGGAAAGACGGAAGGCAGGTGGCCTGCTTCTTGGTTTTCCGGAGATTGGCCACCTGCCGGTCGATTATCGTCTTCATCATGACACCCCAGTCCACCGTGAATTCACCGATCATGGCCCCAATGAAAACGGACGCCCACTTGATGGTGATCCGTTTGGGCTTTTCCGGATGGAAAATAGGGTTCATAAACCCTACGACTCTCCGGGCCTCCGGATTCGCGATGTCATCCAGCTCCCATCCTTCTCTCGGGTCTCCGGCCCCCTTGAGATACCGGTGTACGAAGTCCTGGGTCTCCGGTGTCGAGACCTCGCCGGAGTTCTTGAATCCATACGTCTCCCTCCAGAGTTGTGCCGTCCACTTATCCGGCTCTCCCCGGATGGTTCCTCGATTCTCGGGATTCTTGACGAAGATCTCCTGGGCCGGAAGGGCATGCTTCCAACCCCATGCCTTGTCCAGTAGGACCTCACAACTCATAGACTCTAAGGCGGTCCGGAGGAGCTCCCTCTCCTTCTCGTCGGCCGGCATCAACGGCATTACCCGTTGTACCCTGAACGACTGTCCTTCCGCCGCCGGTTCCTTCCCTTTCCTACCCATTCTGCTAAGTCCTCCTCTCCGTCACTCCGGTAACACCTGCACGCACGATCCTCACCACAATCTCTCGCCTAACGGAAACACTTCCGTCTCACCGTCTCTCTCCTACCGTCTAACCCTAACTGCGCCCTCCGCCTTAGAGCGCAAGGACCCGTCGTGCCACAAAATGACAAAGAGAAAGGAGGAGCATGGCGGTTCTTCCTCCTTTTATACCTGCCCTCGCGCCCACCCGTTCGTAGCTCATCATGTCGGACGGTCGTAGCCCCTCATCATTGGACGGTCGCGACCGGCGGCGTTTTAATGGTTGCAGCCATTATCCCCGTGTGCGTTGTACCTTTTGGTGGTTATCCTTAAGTCTGCCGGGTCAGGGCTCTGTCATATGGACTGTACCCGTCTCTCCTCCACCGCAGACGACCGGATCTCACCCGGCTGGCCTTCCGGTCTCTTATTTATTCAGCCGACCGGCTTAACCGGTTGTTTTACTTATAGGCTTAGTACTTCCGTATTTCTAACATAAAATTTTTAATTTTTTTATCATTTTCCTACCGGAATTAGTATTCCGGTGTGTCAAATGTGGAAATCACTTTCCACAGGATGCACCACTCGTGTCACTGGATAATGCGCCCGGATGTGCGGAACAGATGGCGCAACGTGTGAACCTCCGGAAACTACCTTGGTACTATAGCCAACAGGTGCTGGAAACAGTGGCGTGACTGCAGGTCGGCTCACGTGGGTAGTTCCAGGGACTGCAGCTCTAAAGGTCGGCTCTGCTGATTCCCAGGGATATCTTGCTAACTGAGTCGGGTGCGTAGACTGTTGGTACTCATTGCCTGTAAGATGATCCACGTATCCTGGAAGCCGATGTGCGGTCGAGGAAGTCGCTACAGGAAGTGGTCCAGATGCGCTCCTGTCCACCGATATCTCTAGTGCGGGAGGAATTAGATACGGGGGCCTTGTAGTGATCCCCTCAGTCTGCCCCTGCTCTTGCCTCCTTTGTTGTTCCTTCCGCAGGTCCTGCAGTTGTGCAAGTTGCTTCTTCTCCCGTTCAAGCTGTTCTTGTTCCCTCTGTTGTACAGCCAACTGCTCTGTTGCCATCTTCTGTGTTGCCAACTGCTGCGCTGCCAACTGCTGAACTGCCAGCTGCTGTGCTGCCTCCCGAACACGACGGTTGAACTGAGTCTCCAGTAGTGTCGGGTGCTGCTCCACCGGCCACTGCAATAACGATGCTACTCCCGACGGTGCAGTTTGCTGTTGTCTGGCCCGCTCTCGCTTACCTAACAGGTCGTTTTTGAATGCTTCAACTGCCCTTCAGTCCGCTTCTTCTTGCTCCCACTCAGCCTGAAGTCTGAACTCGTCTAAGAAGTGAATATTCTTACTAGAGCCACCATCGGTGTGGTTAGTAAGGTCCTGCTCTTGAACTGATCGACTCTTCGTTTCCTCCAACTGCTGCCTCAAGGTCGGAAATGCAGCTGGCAATGTCTCTGGAGTTGTCGGCACGCGCACCAAAGATTTTGGTCGGCTACGTAACTGAGTCGGCTCCGTTTCCAAGTCGGCTCTGCCAATATCCCGACTTGGCCACTCGATCGGCGCTGCCTCAAAGTTGGCTCTACCAACATCCCGACTTGGCCATTGGGTCGGCTCTGCCTCAAAGTCGGCTCTGCCAACATCCCGACTTGGCCACTGCATCAATTGTGCTCCTGAGTCAGCTCTGCCAGTAGCTTGACTTGGACACTGCGTCGGCTCTGCAAAGGTTTGCTGCGTCTGGCGTCCTACTCCGTTGAAGGTACTGTAGTCATCCACTGCAGTGGAGAAATCCCCTTTGAATGACGCAGTCCTTTCCTTGTCCTGATATCTCCAAGGGATGTTGGCTTGATCAGGATGACTATTCAGTCTACCCCCTTTTTCAAACTGCCTTCCCTCTTCAAATCGGCTCTCCTTTGTCCTCCCATCTGATGATGAAATGGCATTTTCGACCTCCATGTCAAGAAGTTCCCCCTCCTGCTGAGCTGCACTGCCATGTGAGCTAAGTCGGCTGCGTACCTGAGGTGAAGTCGGCTCTGCTGTCTGCTCCTCAAGCTGTATCCAGCGTTTGTACCTCTCCATAGCTTGTCTCTCAGCTTGCAGATCGTTTGAGTCACCTTCCTCCATGGGTGTGAACTGTTGGTACTGACGATGTTGTAGTAATCAGTCGACTGCGTGCAGTCGGTTGCGTTCAGTCGGCTACGTTTAGTCGGTTGCGGTCAGTCGACTGCGTGTTCTTCCAAGTCTTGGCAGCTGTTACTCTCTGTCTGCTGTGGTCGGCTCTGCTTGTCCTCCTCCAATCAGTCAGCTACCAATACTTGGCTCCTTCCCTTACGTTCTTGTAGTTCCTGCCACAGTCTATTCTGACATGTGCCAACCTCAAGTCCAGGTCCTAAGTGCCAATTGACGTCCTCAACACGACGTCGCACAGCCGACCGAGATCCTCAATTCGAAGTTCGCAGAGTCGACCGAGGTCCCAAATCGAGGTCCCAAATCGAGGTCCCCAAATTCAAAATTCAAATTTCTAAGATCCTAAATTTTCGGATCTGAGATTTGAAATTTGAAATCCTAAAATTTTGGGTTACTTACCTTTCGCCCATTTTTATAGTGGAAGTTCAGATCTGACCTGTAGCCGCCCTATCCCCTTTTTCGAGTTGTGACAGCCCTCTGTTCACACGAGTCGACTGCATGCAAATCTGCTCCTTCAATCTTCACAGCACCTACGCCCACCAGCCTGCAACAGAGCCGATCTGCTGCTACTGCTCTCTGGACACGTGCTGGACTGCATCCGTCGGTGCACCAATGTTTCCACCCCTGAAAACACCTGAAACTTCTTTGCCTTCACTATTCCTCTCTACTGCAACAGATCACCTCCCGATTGAGTTCAGACCCCTGCCAGTGGCTGGACAGCACCTGCCGACCCGATCTACCACTACAGTGACTACACCTAACCAACCAGGGACTATTCAGCACCTCGGAATATCAGTGACAGCATCTCAGCACTCCTCTACACTCCCGACAGTAACTGCTGCACCTCTGCAGACCCGATTTCAGTACTTCAGGACCTCTAAAGTGTGTGGAACAGCCTACAACAAGCAGGAGATCACATGGTACGAACTAAAGCATGGTCGCCAATGGTAAAGGGAGGATTTACCAACTAAACCCTAGCCTTCACAATCCCATCAAAACCCAACAAAACCCAACTAATCTAAGTACTCCAAACACTCATAAGTTGCTGGAAATGTACAATACAAGTGAAAAAAGAGGTCAAAACTGCATAAAATGGGTCAAAACAGCCCCAAAACCATGGTACAGCAGTTCCTAACAGCTCTCAGACCTCTCTGACTCTACCTGCTCTGGTGTAGAATGCCCTCTCAAAACCCTAAACCTGCCTCTTAAACCCCCTGAACTGGCGGAAGTCATCCAGTGGACTGATGACAGAGTTCATCCAGTCGGCTGGTGACAGAGTTCATCCAAGTCGGCTGCGACAGAGTTCATCCAGCCGACTGGATGACTGTCAAAGGTAAGGATGAAAACTGAAAAGAGACTAAGGGAAACTAAGGGAAAGGGAGATTGGAGAATCTCCGGTTAACAGTAAGGAGACCTACGACAAGAGAATTCCTAAGGACAATAAGGTGGTAGAAGGAGGCCTGGTGCTCTTATATGATAATCGGCACCAAAAGTTTCCGGGGAAGTTACACACGAGATGGATGGGACCTTACCGGGTTACGCGGATCTTTGAGAACGGATCATTACAACTGGCGGACCTCCAGGGAAATAGCTTTGAAACCCGGGTGAACGGATCCCGAGTGAAGAATTACAACCCTGAGGATTTCACAGACACCAAAGAAAGCGAAGGCCCGGAAGGAGAGGAAGAAGAATAGTGTTCGCGGGGACTCTCACATTTGAAAATGGGGTAATGTGGGATCCGAGAAACTCAGAATAACCCGGAAGAGCCCCAGCCGGCGTAAGTATTCCATTAATTTTTCATTTTTTTTGGTTAATTAGGTAAAAACTAGCTAGAGACTAGCAGTATTAGTAGTTAACGCAAACCGGATACTCCAGAAACGTTAAAACAGTTAACGCATGAAGTGTTCCCGGAATCTGGATTCCGAAACTCGGAAGATAATGCACGGAACGGGTGGACGATCCGAGTACTGACCGTTACTATAACCGCGTCAAGGATCCGAAGCGACGCGGAAGTCATCATGACCCGGATAGGCGTTTAACCCGGTACGTTGGCGGCTGCAATTACGGGCCGCCACAGCGTTTATTATGCCTGGGGTATATAAGCGAGGGTGTTAGGGTTTGGAGTTCCTTTTTGCGAACTGGGAGTAGAGAGTAAAAGAGCGGTGAGGTGTTTTTGTCTTTTCCGATTCACCGGCAGTTGGATTGCCGGGTTTCTTGCTGTAGGAGTGTAGAGGGAGAGACGTAAGGCATAGAGATGGCGCACGTGCAGTGTTGCGTCCTTAGCCCCGGAATTCCGGTGAAGGAATCGGATATGGAGGAACTGATCACCGACCTCACCCGGATGAGGTGTGAGGGATTGTTGGCACGGCCGTGGTTACTGAAGAGTGAGGTGATGGTGAGGGAGGTCCTGGAAGGGCCGGACAATCGGTGGGATAATACGATCCGAGGCAAGCCCACGCTGTGGAATGCGGAACAGTGGGCAGCAGCTTACGGTTTCGAGCAGACCGGACTCCTTTGGGCTACCCGGACGGATAAATACGTGCAGGATAGGTTCCACGGGAAGATCCATAGGAACAATGGATACGAGATAGACGCCTGCAAGGATAGGAGGCAGAGGCAGGTCTTAGCTTTCCTCGTTCCGATCCTGTATCCGCAAAAACCGGCACAGGTCACCATTACGGTCGGGAACACCATCCTCGGAGCGTACTCAGGAGAACGTCCGGTGAATTGGGCCGCACTCATGGCGGAAGTAGTGCAGAAGATGATTCCGGGGATCGGAAAGAAGCTGACCCCGATCTCCCCTTTTCTCTTCCACCTTTACCATGCGTATGAGTTGCTGAGCGATAAGGAGGACGAGACGTATACGCACGCGAAGAACTGCCTCAAATTTTCGGAGATTCCGCCCGGAATGGAACCCGATCCGCGAGGTGAGATCTCAGATACAACGTCCTCGGAAGATGAGGACGATACGAAGGAGGTTCCGAACCCTGGCGCTACTAGGGCTCAGTCCAGATCGCGATCGGAGCAGGCTGCGTCACGACACGTGGAGCCCTCTACGGCCCGGGGAGATCCGGAACGGAGAGAGGTCAGTTCCGATCGGGGATTTCCGGTGGAACTATTTCGGGGATTCGGGAGGAGACTCACCGGGCGCAAGCTTCTTACGATCGGATCGAAACAGTGTTCCGGAGGGTCTGTACATCACTGGGAGGTTGCTTACCGGAAGAGGTGATCCGAGAAGTGGAGTTGTTGAAGGACGCCCCAAATCTTCGGAGTGAGAAGAAGCGGCTAGAGCTTCAGTTGCAGGAGCTGACAAAGGAACTGGCAGCAAAGAGTGATGAGATCCGTAAGTTCCACGCCGAGCAGGAGGAGACTTTGAGGGAGCTTCGGAAGTTGGTGGGAAGTTCGGGAGCGGTAATCAACAAGGCCCGGCTGTTTGATGAGAACGTAGTGCAGCCGGCCGATTTCGAGGACAAGCAGAGGATCATCATGATCCTCTCCAAATGCGAGCACTCGATGAACATGATCCTGAAGAAGGTCCAGCAGCTGCTCAATCCGAGTACCGGAAGTCCCAGTTTCGGAGTCGCCGGTCGGAGCCTTCCGCTCCCCGGATCGCCCTCTCGGGCCGTTGTAGGAGAATCTCGCGGAGTAGGGTTTCGAACCCCGATAGGGAGTAACCTCCAAGTCGAGGAGCGGATGACAGCCGAAGAGGCCGCCATGACGAATCGGACGATCGCGGAGGTGTTCCGGGAGCACCAAGCACATGTGGCGTCACCCGGAACCAGTACGGTCCAGCAGAGCTGCGCGATTCCCACAGGTCAGGTGGAGGTGACCGGAACGACAGTCACCGAGAGACGGATCGAGGAGAGGACGGTTTTGGAGCAGGTGACTCGGACCGTGCCACCGGATGTTCTTCCACGACTCGGAGAGGAGGTGATCATTGCGAATTACCGAGGGGAGATAGCGGGACCGGAATGGGGACGAGCTAGTTCACCACCCGGACGGACCCGAGTGACTCAGGAAGGGGGACTGACCCCTTCACCCACGGCCAAGACCGGAACGGTGACGCCTACTCCCACCGGAACGCCAGCAGCGGATTCCCCTCCAAACAGTGTCGGTGCTCGGAGGAGGTTGCGGAAAAGGAAGGAGCCGACAGAAAAGGTCCCAATTACGATTTCAGAGTCCGACTCAGAGACGTACGAGAGCTCTCCGGTCGGGACAACCGGAACTGAAACTCGGACTCCTACGTCCGGAACCCCTCCCGCACATATGATCCCGAAGTCGCCCAAGTCTCCCAAGCCCCGGATCGTTACCCGGTTGTCCTTGGAGGCTTAGGAGAGGGAGTCAAAGGCGGAACGGAGTGCTAGGCGCAAGGCGGCGCGAGCAGCTGGGGCGGGCGGATCAGAACCGCGGGTGACCAGGTCGAAGGATCGCGAGCAGGAGAGCCACAAGAAGCCAAAGAAGTGATAGATTCCTCTCACTGCCACTTGTCGTAACTTTCCGGATTTATAGGAGTAGATTCCGGATCGGGAGATCCGTTCTAGTCGTAAAGTAGAATTCTAGGAAGATAGTTAGGGATTAGGGTTTTGATTGAACTGCCGGCGCCGCCGCTTTTGTGAAAACCCCTGCTTACTTAAACAAGGCAGGCGATGCAGTCCGGGTCTTCGTTTTTGCATGTTTTCCCCCTATATTCCTTATCAGTAAAGTATTCGTGTTTTGCAAGTACTGTGCGTGATTTCCCGCTAAGTGTGAATGATCCGGAAAGGATATGAGAGTTCCGCTGTAGCTCGGATAGGAAGGTGATGGGAGTTGTGACGAGACCCGAACCGGAAAGGAAATGGGATTGAGCGGAAAGATTTAGCGGATTGTCGTAGGAGTGAAGCCTCACTGTTCCGTCCCCAAACCAACCTCATACGGAATAGCCGTCGCTAGGGTCGAAGCGGATCGAGGATTACTTGGTCGGGCTCCCTGAACTTCTGAAGAGGTTCCGTGCACAGTGAGAGGGGGAGTCGGAACGTGGTACGGGTCGCCTAAGGATAATCGGATCCTGGTTCTCCCAGATCCGGATTGGTTTGTCGTTGTAGTCTCACGGATCGGAGAGGACCGTTTGTGTGACCTGCTGGCCAGAGTACTCTAGGACAGTTGTAAGACGGTAGCTGATCCGAGACGTTGGGGTTTGTGGACGAAATACCTGATGAGCGAGAGGAAGAGAGAGAGAGATAGTTAAGGAGTTACGTTCCGAAGACACTATCCGAGCAGTGGCAAAGCTCGGAATGATTAGAAGTAACTACTTGGTGAAACACTATTGAATCCCTGGACGATACTCGGAACCTAGTGACAATACGGAAGTTTACGCCCAATCAGGGTGTTATTCGGGTGTTAGTTGTGTTTCCGTGTTCCGACACACCTTTACCAACATGGAGGCTTCCGATGTGCCTAAACGGTGGCAGGTCCATGCCTCGTTCCCTGGCGCGCTCCACCTCCAGCAGCCACGGCCGCAGCTCCTCATAACTCGCCGGTGCCTTTGGGGGCAAACCTACAGCCGCTCTCGTCCTCCTGGATCTCGCATTACACACCTTCGGCATTGCGCAACACACTGAATTCTTGTAGTCTTAAAACGTTACAGGCAAGCTTGCAGATTGACATCCCCGAACTCCTACGCTACCTTCGCATACAGCACAGCATGCCAAGGACTGTGTCACTATCCAAATACGCCACCTAGAGACAAGCTCAAGAAACCAAGAGTGAACTCCTTCTCTGGAACCCAGCTTATCAAGTGTTGTTTCATGATGAAAATCTCGTACTTGTATCACTCAAATGAAGATGCTTTGCTGCCTAGGAAGAGAGAGTAATCTTCGATGAAGACAAGGACTCTAACAAGGTATATCTTGGTTTCAGCAGTTAAGATATTATACACGAATTTTGAAATATTCCAGGAAGTTTTCAAACCTTGCCTCCTTTACGTTCTTTCAAATTTGTTTTTTTCCTTGTGCATTTACATAATCCTATGAAAGAATTATTTGTTTGATCTAAAACTCAACGCCTGATCATTGTATCTTGCCTAAACCCATGACAAATCTAAAGGAATGTATGCATGACGTCATCATGACATCAGCCCTAATTTGTATCTTTGAGAACAAACGTAATAAATTCTTACCAGAGAAAATCCTAATTTCCACGGTAATATACTCTTTTTCTAAAAAAAGTGTCAAAATTAAGCCTTAATTTAGTAATTTTCCACGGTTATAGGGTCTACTTTGCTTTTGAAAATTTTCCTAATTCTCAATTCTGTGCTCTCCATTCTGCGCTCACCGCTCTCCGCTCTACGCTCTCCGCTCACGTACGAACTTTCCCCGTTTATCCCATAATCTTTGGTGGCATCGAATTTAACTTGAATATAATCCTGTACATGTGAGCTAATTAACGTCAATTGGGCAGTGGCTTTGGTGTGTTATACTTCTCGAGAGAAAGCAATGGACGTCGTATCTCGCAAAGGATAATCGCTGGGGCCATTCTTAAAATGACATAAAAAATTCAAATCGGATGAAAGAAAAATGTAATAAAAGAAAAAAGAAAAATGTAATAAAAGAAAAAATCTGCAGTTGCTCCGCAGTCTTTTTATACGCCAATTTATCCTTTATCTCTCTTACTTGGCTATACTTTATCTTGATAGTAGACTTATGGACTAAATAAAGAATAGCATTTTATTCTTAGAAAATTTCTATGAAATCTAGTAGTCTTCATTATCCTAAACCGTATCCACCCCAAGATAAACTTAATCCATTCACTTCTCCTGAGCTTACTACGTGGAAAGATGAAAATTCAAAATACTAACACCCGTAGCCTTCAATGATGGCTGTAAATCACATCTAAAGACGGATATAGGTAAGCACGGAAATAGGCACGCACGGTCATAGGTGTTATTCAGTTCATACTTTTCAAAAAAAAATTAATGTGAAAACCAATATGCTGTAGTTGTAGACTGTGAGAAACTTCACCAAAAACATCAAAATTTCTGCAAAGTTACCGCTCACCGCTCTCCGCTCTCCGCTCACCGCTCGCAGAATAGCATTTCCCCACGCGGAACCCTCCACGGCCCAAGATGACACAGCACGGAAGGAGGTGAGTTCTGAGCGAGGGTTTCCGGTTGACCCGTTCCAATCACTTAGGGAAGGAACTCATCAAGCCCAGGCCACTTACAAGCGGATTGAGTCACTGTTACGGAGAGTCTGCACATTGCTAGGGGGATGTTTACCGGAGGAGGTTATTCGGGAGGTGGAGCTTCTGAAGGATGCACCGAAGCTACGGAGCGAGAAGCAGCGGCTGGAGCTATAGATCAAGGAGCTTACCTCGGAACTGGCGACGAAGAGCGAAGAGATCCGTAAATTCCATGCCGAGCAGGAGCAGACCTTAGATGAGATTCGGAAGTTGGTGGGACTTCCGGGCGATGTAGTCAACAAGGCCTGGTTGTTCGATGAGAACGTGATGGAGCCGGCTCAATTGCAAGATAGGGAGAAGATCATCACGATCCTGTCCAGGTGCGAGTTTGCGATGAACAAGACCCTGAAGTTGATGAAGAAATTGCTCAATCCGGGAACCGGAAGTCCCAGCGTCGGAACGAGATTTCCCGGATCCCCCTCTCGGACAATGGTAGGGGAATCTCGTGGGGCGGAGTTCAAAACCCCATAGGAGCGACATCTCCGGTTTGAGGAGGAGAGGGCCATTGACTCGGACATTTTCGAACCGCCTCGGACGATCGCGGATCTGATAAGAGAGCACGTAGCCAAGGAGGCATCACCTGGAGCTAGTATTGCTTAGCAAAGTTGCGCAATCCCCACTAGACAGGCAGAGGTTATGGGCACCACAATCACCGTGAGGCGATCCGAGGAGCAGACAGTCACAGAAGAGGTGACCCGGACCGTACAGCCGATTGTTTCTCCGACGGTAGGGCCAGCGGTGATTGTTCCGATTCATCAAGGAGAGGTAGCCGGGAGTGAATGGAAGAGATCCCTGTCACCACCCGGACGTACCCGAGTGACCCAGGAGGGAACACTCACTCCTTCACCCACGGCCTGGACCGAGACCGTGACCCCCACCCCGACCGTAACGCATGTCGCGAAATCTCCAGCTGATTCTTCCGGTGCTAAGCGGATTCTGAGGAAGAGGAAGGATCCCGAGGAGATTCAAGGGGCCGATTGAGATTTCCGGATCTGACTCGGATTCCCACGGGAGTTCCCCGGTAGGCACAGCCGGAACTGAGACCCGGACCCCGACATCCGGAACTCCTCCCTCGAGAGGTTCCTCCAAGTCTCCCAAGTCTCCCAAGACCCAGATCGTTACCCGGTCCTCCTTGGAGACTAAGTCGAAGGAGACGAAGGAAGAACGGAGGGCTAAACGACAGGCGGATCGTGCGGCGAAGGCAGGAGGATCCGAGCCACGAACGACCCGGTCGAAGGAGAAGGAGAAGGAGCACGAGAGCTACAAGAAAAAGAAGACAGGATAGATTCCTCGCACTGGAATCGCCAGTCACTTTCCGGATTTATAGGAGTAGGTATCGAACCGGCGAGATCCGGATTAACCGTAAAGTAGGATTCTAGGTAGATGATTAGGAATTAGGGTTTTCTTTTGAACTTTCGGCGCCGCCGCTTTTGTGAAAACCCCTGCTTACTTAAACGGGGAAGGCGATGCAAGCCGGGTCTTTGTTTCGCATGATTTCTTCCTATATTCCTTATCAGTAAAGTATTTGTCTTTCGCAAGTATTGTGCGTGGTTTCCAACTAAGTGTGAATGATCCGAGAGGGTGTTGAGAGTTCCGCTGTAGCTCGGATAGGAAGGTGACGGAAGTTGTGACGAGACCCGAATCGGAATGGTACTGAGATTGAGCGGAAAGATTGAGCGGGTTATCGTAGGAGTTGAAGCCTCACTGCTCCGTCCCCAACCCAACCTCACGCGGAATAGCCGTCGCTAAGGTCAAAGCGGATCGAGGGGTACTTGATCGGGCTCCCTGAACTTCTGAAGAGGTTTCGCACTCTGTGAGAGGGGGTTTGGAAAGTGGTACGGATCACCTAGGGATAACCGGATCTTAGTTCTCTCAAATCTGGATCGGTTTGTCGTTGTAGTCTCACGGATCGGAAGTAGCTGCCTGTGTGACCTACTGGCCAAAGTGTTCTAGGTCAGTTGTGAGGTAGTATCCTTTCGAGACGTTGGGGTTTGTGGACGAAAAATACAAAGTAACAGAGAGAGAGAGTAGAAGAGTTATGTTCCGGAATTACTATCCGAGCAGTAAGGAGACTCGGAACGATTGTAAGTAACTACTTGACAAAGCACTCACTTGAATCCCTGGACGATACTCGGAACCTAGTTGACAATACGGGAGTTTACGCTTGTTTTGAGTGTTATCCGGATATTAAGTGAGTTTCCGTGTTCCGACACTTTGGCTTTCCCCAACGATGCAATAGAACGAGGGCAGAATTCACAAGGTGGAGAGCTTACCACAGAAATTCTGGAGCAGAAGGTTGCCATCGAACAGGCCATGCAGGACTTCGAGGCGAATAAGGTGGGGTGGATTCACTTGGCTGCCAAGGTAATTGCCAATAATGCGTACCAGTAGATGCAAGCGCATCTCCCCACCGAGGCAGATCTACACTAGGAGTTCCTGGACTATTGCATCGACAATGCCCTCGCCGTACTAGAGTTGGAGCAGTCTGACAACGACTGGGAGGATATGGACATGGAGACCATGGCATTGGAGGCCCTGTCTCCTATCTCGTTGACAATTGAAGACCCTGCTCCAAGCAGCCCGGCCAGGATTGCCCAAGAAGAATCACGGCCTCCCAGCGTGGTTATCCCCGAATTTCACCACCAATCCGAGCACGTAGACATCCCGGAGCACCTCACGAACATCGAGGATACGCCCCAGCATTTGCCACACCTGCAACCAATCAATCGAGCCGCACCAAGCTCAGTAACTCCCACGGTACCCACGCGACCCCGGTCTTTTAAATCACATAAGGATGCATTAAAAAAGATAGAGGAAGAGTTTGGTCTTGAAGTGCAGGCTAGCGATGATGAGGAAGCCGAGGAGGAATTGGATACCGCAATCGAGGAAGTAAAACGTTATTTTGCAGCTCACCCAGACCTCATCGCCCTCTACAGTACCCCTGAAGCTGATCATGTGCAATGCCCTCCTTGTAATAGGATCCTAGGCAAAACTATGTACGATGTGTTTCAACATGCAGTAACGTCTAGATCCAAACACAACCTAATCCACAGGGGTGTTGGTGCAGCCATAGCTGCTATCTACGGAAATCAAGGCCCTCCTCGACGCCGCCCCCAATTGCCTTGCGAGGAGACTCAACCTGACCGAAGACCTGCTCATTGACGTACGGGGAAAGTTCGTACGTGAGCGGAGAGCGTAGAGCGGAGAGCGGTGAGCGCAGAATGGAGAGCACAGAATTGAGAATTAGGAAAATTTTCAAAAGCAAAGTAGACCCTATAACCGTGGAAAATTACTAAATTAAGGCTTAATTTTGACACTTTTTTTAGAAAAAGAGTATATTACCGTGGAAATTAGGATTTTCTCTGGTAAGAATTTATTACGTTTGTTCTCAAAGATACAAATTAGGGCTGATGTCATGATGACGTCATGCATACATTCCTTTAGATTTGTCATGGGTTTAGGCAAGATACAATGATCAGGCGTTGAGTTTTAGATCAAACAAATAATTCTTTCATAGGATTATGTAAATGCACAAGGAAAAAAACAAATTTGAAAGAACGTAAAGGAGGCAAGGTTTGAAAACTTCCTGGAATATTTCAAAATTCGTGTATAATATCTTAACTGCTGAAACCAAGATATACCTTGTTAGAGTCCTTGTCTTCATCGAAGATTACTCTCTCTTCCTAGGCAGCAAAGCATCTTCATTTGAGTGATACAAGTACGAGATTGGGGAAAGTTCGTACGTGAGCGGAGAGCGTAGAGCGGAGAGCGGTGAGCGCAGAATAGAGAGCACAGAATTGAGAATTAGGAAAATTTTCAAAAGCAAAGTAGACCCTATAACCGTGGAAAATTACTAAATTAAGGCTTGATTTTGACACTTTTTTTAGAAAAAGAGTATATTACCGTGGAAATTAGGGTTATCTCTGGTAAGAATTTATTACGTTTGTTCTCTAAGATACAAATTAGGGCTGATGTCATGATGACGTCATGCATATATTTTGTTATATTTCTCATGGATTTAGGCAAGATATAATGATCAGGCGTTAAGTTTTAGACCAAACAAATAATTCTTTCATAGGATTATGTAAATGCACAAGGAAAAAAACAAATTTGAAAGAACGTAAAGGAGGCAAGGTTTGAAAACTTCCTGGAATATTTCAAAATTTGTGTATAATATCTTAACTGCTGAAACCAAGATATACCTTGTTAGAGTCCTTGTCTTCATCGAAGATTACTCTCTCTTCATAGGCAACAAAGCATCTTCATTTCAATGCTACAAGTAGGAGATTTTCATCATCAAACAACACTTGGTAAGCTGGGTTCCAGAGAAGGAGGTCACTCTTGGTTTCTTGAGCTTGTCTCTAGATGGCGTATTTGGATAGTGACACAGTCCTTGGCATGCTGTGCTGTATGCGAAGGTAGCGTAGGAGTTCGGGGATGTCAATCTGCAAGCTTGTCTGTAACGTTTTAAGACTACAAGAATTCAGTGTGTTGCGCAATGCCGAAGGTGTGTAATGCGAGATCCAGGAGGACGAGAGCGGCTGTAGGTTTGCCCCCAAAGGCACCGGCGAGTTATGAGGAGCTGCGGCCGTGGCTGCTGGAGGTGGAGCGCGCCAGGGAACGAGGCATGGACCTGCCACCGTTTAGGCACATCGGAAGCCTCCATGTTGGTGAAGGTGAATGGCGTTGGACAGTGCTTTGTACCAATGAGCTTCTCCGTATTATGGAGTTGTCCCTAATCCCGTATCCCTTGCTATCGATCGTCGATGAGAATCCAGTTGTTCAGCTGCCCGAAGTGATCATATCGGATGGCGAAACTTGCTGGTTTGATATGGACAAGAGTTGGACTGTATATCCTCCGAAGGATTAGTACTGTGAAGTCTAGTGGGGTGTTCGAATACAATCCTTAAGATTTGGTCATTCATTGGATCTAGATACGAGTATTCCAGCATGATGGTTTTAGATAATATAGATGATTCTAGAAATAAGAAAAGAAAAACCAACTAAAAGAAATGGTCTTAGAAGTCCGTGGAATATTTCAGAGTTCGTGTACAATAATGGAGTAGCAGAAACCAAGATGTACACCAAGTGAAGAATAGGTAACATGGCTATGCAAATGTGGGATTCTGAATGAGTAAAATATAAACAACAGCACAATATTATATTTGAGCCTTTCTTTTGTAACATTTCATTCTTCATATTATATTTTGAGCATTACAGTTGTGACATTTCATCCTTACAAACACGGAGACAAATAGGATATGAGAATTATAACAAGTTTAGGTTTAGGGTAGTAGAGTAGACGAAGGATTACCCAATGAACTCCAATTAAATCAAATCAAATCAAATGAAAACAACAATAGACTGAAGTCTCCTTCAAACTCACAACATGCTAAAATCGCTACTTCCACTCTCAGAACTAGATGACTCTGAATCTCCTTCTACCGCCTCGTCATCGACAAATAGAAGGGCCCTGGGATCAAAAGTAGTTGGCCGACTAGGAACATATGTAAGGGCTCCAGATTGAAACGCCTGTGCTAAGTCCTCTGCGTAGTCCGGAAGTATAAAAGGCTGAATCGGGCTGGAATGAAGACGCCACGATGGAGTGGACACTGATGTTGGCCCACGTGGCGGTGTTGCTGAAACTACTCTGCAATAGAGAACGGATTGTGGTTACATCAAGTACGTAGAGCTGCAAAGACAAGTAACGCATGGATAATTTGAACAAAGAATAGAAGACTTACACCACTTATCAGGTCTTGGTCTCTTTGGAGGCGCTTCATCTGTTGCTGCCGGCCTTGGATGTTTAGGAGGGCCCATGGCGGATGGTTTGAGAAGGGCGTTGAATATGGCTTCGTCCTCCTCAAAAGCGAGAATGTGGCGACCAATAGCCTGGGCAGCCTTGATGGAGGCTCCTGAAACTCGGAGAGATACAAAGAAATGAGAAACTGTGGTAAAAACGAGAGGAATAATTCAGCAAAGATATGCATGAATAGTTACCTGTCCCAGCATTCCAATCAAGAACTATGTCGCCGGGCTTTGACAGCTCCTCAAGTATGCCCTGCATCATCTCGAGGGATTTCTCCCTTGGGCCTCTCCACGGCACCTCCCCATTCATGAGCTGCGAATCCACATCGGTGAAGTTGAAAATGGCATCACTCTCGGTAATGTTGAGGAGCCCATGTATCAGCTCTTCCTTCTTCGTCTGGAAGGAGAAAGTACTGCCACTACGAACGTAGACGCGAATCCAGAACCGCATAGTCTACAGTCAAGCAAAAGTAGTGAGTAAAATGAAGCGGAAGGGTTATCAGTAAGCAAAGAGAAGGGTATGTTTAGGAAAAGTACCAAGTTCTCGGGGTTCGTAGGAGAAGTCAGGCCGAGTACATTGACACCCCACTAGTCCTTGAAAAGCACGTATCCACCACCAGCAGCTTCTTCCTCGATATCCTTAGCCAGCTTCGGATCAGTGTTGTAGATGAGGCAGATGGCACCATCTTTCTGCATGTATTTATCTGCAAAATGGAAGATGTCGTACAAATAATCCTTGTAGCGAGAGTTCCAAGGCGGAATACTCGTGGGGGGAATGGAAACGGATGGGACGGGAAGATTCTCAGGGATGTCGGCAATAATCAAGTCGACTCCCAGATGGTTCTCTTGTTTGCACCGGTCCGGAACTTCGTTTTCGCGGCCTGCTCCAAACTAGAGGAAACAAGAAAGGAGAGTTAGTAACTACATAGCGAGTAGAGTTGGCAGAATCCATTAGATGTCAAAATATAGGAACAAACCTTGCGAATGAAGTCTTGAGTCTTGATCCAATCCGGGTCGCCCCCATTTCTCTCCTGTCTCCTATTTCGCCGCAACAGGGAATCCACAGATGAGTTGAAGACGGAAACATGGGTGGAAATCGAAGCTCCAGCGGAAGAAGTTGTTTGAGGATATAGTTTGGCCTTCCTCTGCTGAAGGAGACCTCTGGTGATCTCCGAAGCACTGATCGATGAAGGAGCCGGCGAAGAAGCTGGAGAAGGGTTGGTAACGACAACACACGGAGACGGCTCTGGTGCCTTCTCAGTTCCGCGGAGGAGTCTGCACCAGTTTGCTGTGATGCCTCAGACTGAGAACGCAGAGATTTCAGTCACCTTCCTCTCCCTCTCTTCGGTGGTGGAGCAGAAGACTGATCCTGTTCTCCTTCACGACCTTCTGCATCATCCACGGAGTCCTCCGCCAGAACCTCACCCCCATCGTGTAGAGTCTTGACGTCCGCCTCTGAGTCAATCGTGAAACCACGAGAGCAATCAAGATACCAGCATCCCTCAAGCAAGTGAGGAGCTTTGTACCTTTTCAACTGTTGGGGAGAATAGATACACTGGTCCGAGGATTTCGACGTCCAAGAAAGGAAGTAGTTCGGGAACTGCTGAACCTTGATTACCCCCTTCAGAACAAGCTCTCGCTTGAAGTACCTATGTAAACCAATATGTAGAAGGTTAGTATCAAAGAGATAAAGAGACCTCGTTCTGGAATTTGAATCTGATTAAGAGGAATGTATCGTACCGATAAGTAACCCGCTTGACAACTTGGGCGGTTCCAGGAAATTTTGAAAAAATGGACTTCTTGTCGAAGGGCTTATCTGCTGATTTTCCAATGAACGTAGGGAAGGCCTTGTCCCACAAGAGAATACGTGAACTCTCCACATAATCGCCCGGCTGTTGGACATCAGGAAATGCCATCCAATTTATATCGAGGTTCTCCGTCTTGAATATGTCCTCGACTTCGTGGATGACGGCTTCCTCCAACTGTAATACAAAATTGATATAAGTAGCAACGAAGAAGGAATACGGTAAAAAAATGAAGGAACAAGGAATTGGAATGGATCTTTTATGAAAATTACCCCAGCCCAGAATGAAGCTTTGTTCAACCATGGGTCGAATTCCGTGTCTTTTAATTCAGATGGCAGAAATCTGTAAGACGTTCGAGCACTCGGGGATGAGTTCCACCACTTCAACCAACGAGCCTTGTATTTGGCCTCAACGGCCGCAGGAACAATCTTCTGAAGCTTATCCACTGACATCTCAGGCTTATTGTTGAGACTGAAATGGCGATTAATCTGCAAGAATTACCGAAGTTTGAGAAAGATAAATACAGAAGTTATTGAAGTCATGCGAAACAGTGAATTGAACAATGATCAGTGAGTCACCTCATTGAGGAAGTCGTCACCGTTCTTGGGATTTGCAATAGCCAAGTACTTGGTGAAGTCCTTCTTCTTGATGGCTTCGACCATTCTCTCTGATGCCTCATTCATGACATCCCAAACTGCACTTGCAGACTGCTCATCCTTAGGTGTCTTCATGCGGTAGGCATTGGCTGCTTCATCGGAGGCCGCTGCGAGTTCCCGCTGTAGAAAGATAATTCAGACTTAGGAAATTCCATGAGTATTGAATAATAAGAAGCAAATAGAGAGAGGAGGTAGGACTTACTCGGTACAAAAATGCGATGAAAACTTTAGTTGTCAAGGGAAACCAGGAGGGATTAGGTGGCTTGTTCTTCAAACAGACGTCGTACTCTTGAGGACTGAGGAGGTCTTTGAATTCCTCCAGCTTCATCATTCCGAAAGAGCGGATTCGAAATAGTTTTGCAGGGAGATTACTCTTGACGTGGTCATTCTCAGTCGACCTGAAAATAAACCAAAAAAACGTATGATGAATAAAAGAGATGAGATAAAGTAACAAATGAAAAACAGGAGAAAAGAAACAAGTACTTACCAGTTGATGTCGTGCATTGCGTGAAGAAGATTGCCAACGTGGCCACGGGGGTTGAGTACTATGCAGTGCACAGAGATGTGCCAAGACGGGTCGTCTGCATGATGCTTGTTGATATGACGAAGCCATGCTGAGAGGCGATGGTTACCTTCCCAGACAAAGAACATCTTCCCCGAGAATTGAGACCAGTCCTCGTCACTTTGAAGCTGAAATTCGAAGGCATCATTCGCGTCCATCCATAATGGGCTCCATCTAGCCATGACCTCATCCGTAACATCTCTTGTCTGCTCTTCGTTGTTGTATATGGAGATGTACATGACGCGGTCGCCATCTCTATACCCCTTGACGAACTCCCGCTCCAAATGCTGCACACCCACTTCGCCCACTGGTCTGACCTTTGCCATTGGGATCATCCGACACAGGGGCACCGACATTCGGGACTTCTGCGATGGCTTGATCCTGAGCTTGTTAATGACGGCGTTGGAGTCCACCTTGTATAAGGTTTGATGTTCCAATTCCCCTTCTATAGCAGTCTTCAAGTTTATCGGACAAGATGGTTTCACCAACACATCTTGTGTTTGCGTAACCTGCAAGAAGGTGCGCAAATTAGGAGAACAAGCACAATCGAAGAAAGTCATGCAAAGTAGACAAGTATGTAAAAGAAAGTAACAATATATCTTCATACTGTCATCTCTCTTTTAACAACTCAATCATCATCTGTGATTGATAAAACTATCTACGTGAGGATCGACTATAGTACTCCTTAGACTGTCTACAGTTCCAGTGACGGCGCCTCCTCCAAAATCGCCTGGTCTGTTGGACAGGGCACGGTAGAATAGCCGGCAGAGCAAAGACGACATGGGCTGGCCTCCTGACTCGAATCGGCGAGGAAGGAGAGGGTGGAGACATCGGCGGGGAGCCCTGTGGAGGAGACGTGGGCATATAGCCCGGGGAGGTAGGCTCATACACCGGGGATGTAGGCATGTACACTGGAGAGGTAGGCATGTACACTGGAGAGGTAGGCATGTACTGTGGAGAGTGGACCTCGAGAGGTCCACTTTCCACACCTACAGGGTTGGCTACATCACAGGTACAGTAGTACTGATCAAATGAATCCGAAAGATCGGAAACATTGATGACAGAAATGGGGGAAGTAGCGGACATCTCAGAAGCATCGGATGATACCTACATTAGGAGAAATGAAGAGATCATCAACTGCCCTAATTAAAAGAGTAGGAAACAAAGAAGGGAAGAGGGCGAATAGTACTCAACATCATAAACATAAAAAAGAATATAAATTGAAATACCTCAGTTTCTGCTGGCGTAGGGTCTTGACGTTCGCTCCCCATGTGATCCCCATCAGAGTCCTTAATTGTAAACAATGTTGTAAGTACCAGAAAGAACAGGAACTTTAAAGATACAAACCAAAACCACGAGAAGGCTCCCTAGAAAACCTTTAAAACTCATAAAAACTTATAAGATTTAATTCAAGACTTTGTGAATTAAAACCCTTTCAATCAGCACAAAAAATCAAAGAGGAAAAAAATGGAACAACTATCAGAAATCCCAAATAGACCCCCACCCTCAACATTCAAATACTATTCATCAAGACTTTGTGATTTAATTCGTTTCTAATAACTCAAGAACTCAACGAACAAAACGAAATTAAAAAAAATACAAAAATTCCGAAACGGACCCTCACCCTCCCGGCCTACTGTCGTTGACGACAGTAGGTTGGCGGGTTATTTATTTCTTTAAAATTAAAAAAAAATACATTCAAATACGAATACAATGATCAACAAAAAACAAATTCTCATCAAGACTTTGTGATTTAATTCGTATCTAATAACTCAAGAACTCAATGAACAAAACAAAATAAAAAAAAAAAAAAAAGAATTCCGAAACGGACCCTCACCCTCCCGGCCTACTGTCGTTGACGACAGTAGGTTGGCGGGTTATTTATTTCTTTAAAATTAAAAAAAAAAAATTCAAATACGAATACAATGATCAACAAAAAACACATTATCATGAAGACTTTGTGATTTAATTCGTTTCTAATAACTCAAGAACTCAATGAACAAAACAAAATTAAAAAAAAAACAAGAATTCCGAAACGGACCCTCACCCTCCCGGCCTACTGTCGTTGACGACAGTAGGTTGGCGGGTTATTTATTTCTTTAAAATTAAAAAAAAAATACATTCAAATACGAATACAATGATCAACAAAAAACAAATTCTCATCAAGACTTTGTGATTTAATTCGTTTCTAATAACTCAAGAACTCAATGAACAAAACAAAATTAAAAAAAAAAACAAGAATTCCGAAACGGACCCTCACCCTCCCGGCCTACTGTCGTTGACGACAGTACGTTGGCGGGTTATTTATTTCTTTAAAATTAAAAAAAAAAAAACATTCAAATACGAATACAATGATAAAGAAAACAAATTTTCATCAAGACTTTGTGATTTAATTCGTTTCTAATAACTCAAGAACTCAACGAACAAAACGAAATTAAAAAAAAAACAAAAATTCCGAAACGGACCCTCACCCTTCCGGCCTACTGTCGTTGACGACAGTAGGTTGGCGGGTTATTTATTTCTTTAAAATTAAAAAAAAATACATTCAAATACGAATACAATGATAAAGAAAACAAATTTTCATCAAGACTTTGTGATTTAATTCGTTTCTAATAACTCAAGAACTCAACGAACAAAACGAAATTAAAAAAAAAACAAAAATTCCGAAACGGACCCTCACCCTCCCGGCCTACTGTCGTTGACGACAGTAGGTTGGCGGGTTATTTATTTCTTTAAAATTAAAAAAAAAAACATTCAAATACGAATACAATGATCAACAAAAAACAAATTTTCATCAAGACTTTGTGATTTAATTCGTTTCTAATAACTCAAGAACTCAACGAACAAAACGAAATTAAAAAAAAAACAAAAATTCCGAAACGGACCCTCACCCTCCCGGCCTACTGTCGTTGACGACAGTAGGTTGGCGGGTTATTTATTTCTTTAAAATTAAAAAAAAATACATTCAAATACGAATACAATGATCAACAAAAAACACATTATCATGAAGACTTTGTGATTTAATTCGTATCTAATAACTCAAGAACTCAATGAACAAAACAAAATTAAAAAAAAAACAAGAATTCCGAAACGGACCCTCACCCTCCCGGCCTACTGTCGTTGACGACAGTAGGTTGGCGGGTTATTTATTTCTTTAAAATTAAAAAAAAATACATTCAAATACGAATACAATGATCAACAAAAAACAAATTCTCATCAAGACTTTGTGATTTAATTCGTATCTAATAACTCAAGAACTCAATGAACAAAACAAAATTAAAAAAAAAACAAGAATTCCGAAACGGACCCTCACCCTCCCGGCCTACTGTCGTTGACGACAGTAGGTGGGCGGGTTTTTTATTTTTCAAAAATTAAAAAAAAAAACATTCAAAAACGTATGCCATCATCAACAAAGAACACATATTTATCAAATCTTTAAGATTTAATACGTTTCTAATTATTCAATAACTCAATCAAATAAAAAAGTCACCAAATAAAAAAATAAGGAACTCCGCTACTGCTGCAGCAGAATCTCAATGAGCAGCATAAATGCAAGAAGCACACAATAGCTTCGAAACTACAAACAATACATTACACCCACAATTTGCACTCAGAAGTTCCGAATTCGCAAACGAAACATAAGCTCCCTTGGATTCAAGCCGCATTCAAGCCCCAACAAAACCCATCATATCCCAAGTACCCAACATCGAATCCCAAGTACCCAACACCAAAGCAATAATCACAACAAAGCCCAAGTACCCAACAACACACTCACAACTCGAATCCACATAACCCGAATCCACATAACCCGAATCCACATAATCCGAATCCACATGCCAACTCATAACCCGAATCACACTAAACCCAATCACAATAATGCTCAAATCCAAGTACATTGTACCCTCCCATCACAAACCTTGCCGTACGAACTCATGATGGTACTGTCGTTACAATGGAATCAACCCAAGATTCAAAAATCCAAACATTCAAACAAGCGGCCTCGGAATGTAGGTGCAGGTGCTCTGCGTTACCTGGTCTTGCTCTTCCTCGATGTCGAGAGGATTCTCCTCTTCGTCTTCCTCGCTGCCCTCGCTCCCGTCGCTCCCGCCTGGAGCTCCTACCCCGAGCTCAGGCTGGGGCTCGGGCTCCTCCAACCGCACCTCCTCTTCTCCCATGCCTTGGGCTTCTCCTCCGACTCCCTGTCCGTCCTCCTCCACTCGCCCTTGCTCGTTCACTCCTCTTGCCGCCATCGCAACCCCACCTTCCCCACCCTGCAAGATCCCCTCCCTGGCTCGCCTCGCAACTTCTCGCAAACGCATGCTCTCGGTGCCCTCTCCAACTAGTGAGAATGGAGTGGAAACTCCCACCTCCCTTATCCACTTGTTACTCTTTGTAAAATTATGAAAAAAAAAAGGATTATAAGTTGGAAGCCGTCAAAAGTAATAAACTTGATTAAATCATACCCTAGTTTTGCAATAAATAAATGAAATATTTTTATTCAAATTGCACATGTACATAAGAGATTCATATTAAACTTTGTCTGAGTACACTTACTTCAACGGAGTTAAAGTCATGCTCGGATTGAGAATCAGGGCCCCTTCTCAAAGAGTCAATGAATCTGATAGAAGGCTCTGGTGATTCTACTCTCTGACTACAATTAAAGACTAATTCTTCCGTCATGGCCTCACGTGCAACTCCACTTCCGGGTACCTCCTCTTCCTGCTCTTGACTCTCAACAACGGTGTTCTCTAATATCTCTTCCTTCTCCTCCACTATAGACTCGAGAATGAGTTTGCGAATGCTACAAAACTTCAATGCTACAGGCAGGCCGACTCCTCTCCTTTTTACAGGAGCACTCAAATTGTCACCTTTAAAAACTACCTTCTTACGTAATGCTCTCCTCTTTCTAGCTCTCCTATCCGTGAAATCTGTACCACCTGGTTTTCTTCTAGGTTTGGGAGTGACATAAGTGGAGGGAGATGGCCCTCCACTCTGCTTCATGTGTCTAACCACAGGAAGGACTCTCTTACAAAAAGACTCTCATGAGAGTTTCCTCCCAGCTTAAATACCTATGACGTACCACTATTTTAATTAAACCTTAAGCTCAAATACTTTCTAAACCACTGACACATTATATACCCACTTTATTTTAAGAGTACCAATGATAATTCTATATTAAAGTATAGTTTAAAATTTCAGCCATAAAATAAAAGGTAGAAATCCGAGCACTTCAATGCTTGCCGCTTTTAAAAATCATTGTTTTAAATGTAGAATTTAAATGACGGCTCATTCTAATCCTATAATAAATCATAACAAATAGAATGTGCTCCTGAATTCAAATTATCAATGTAGAGTTCTAAAAATCTTACCTGATATTCTTAGACCTGCAAAAAGTGGCATTATAATTAGTTAGCGCCGTCTCTAATAAATCTTACATTCGTTACCTAACAGAATGAATCATTCTCCAACTGTTCACAAGGACATTCCAACTTGAATAAATTGATCAACAACGATGCATCGTTCCTCTCACTTTGCTCTCGCGATATGCCATTGCTAATACACTCTCTCTTCTACTCTCAGCGTCTGTAAACATGGGAATGGTGTGCCTGTACGCCCAAGGCATGGGCATCCCTCTTAGGTTTCGCGTAGATGACGATGGTCTAGCTACAGTCTCCTCTCTTCGCCTGAGTCTCAGATTCCACTTCCGTGAAGATACCATCAGTATAGAGGAGGAGATCTTTGATGACGTTACTGCCGAGGTTACCCACACCCTCGGGCAACCTTCAGTGAGAGATGAAAACAATATGCTGCAGTGGAGACTCCTTCCTGGATCCTATAGAGTCTATGGTCTTACTGATTCTCTGATGGCTGCATCCACTGAGATCCTCACCCCCCGTCGCTCTTCTACTTGCACAATTCAGACTCCCTTACCTCGTGATGTCAAGGTCAAAGTCGAGCCTGGTACTGAAACTTCAGATGTAGAGAAACCTCCTCCTCCAACAGTCATTTCTCTCTCCTCTGATGACGAAGTCAGTCCCGTCAAGTTGGTGCCTAAGGTCGACGCAGATGCTCCTCCTTCCAATGTGTCTCCTCCATTGTCCTCAGTCATAGTTAGCATTGTTCCGCTCCTTAAAGAGATTGCTAAGACGCGTGGGTCCAAAAACATTTTGAAGAAGATAGACTATTCCACTATCAGACACGAGAGAGTTGAGTACTTGCCTGCGAAGTTTGATGGTCCGGTTCTTTTTGAGTTGCCCCCGGTTGCTGCAGGATCCTCTAAGGTCGCCGCCAAGTCAATGCAGGGAATGGACAAACGATACGACAGACACTTGTGGACCAAGACCATCACAACAAACATCAAAAACGACTTCGGACTGTCTTTTCGTAGTTCCACCTGCGTCGGATGGCTGCGCTGCACCAACGAGGAGTGTGACTTTCTGAAGCGTCTTCCCAAGATCTTCGACGTTAACAAGACTGAGTTCGAAGGCTGTACCCTGCAAGCTTTTGTCATGGACCAGCCTCCTCCATCTGACTCCACGCTAGTGTGCAAGGTATGTAAAGAACCTCCATCATGTGTATCTACATGCGAGGCTAAGATTTATTACGTTGTGGGCAAACCGAATCAGACTAGAGCTTGTATTCACATAGGAACACATGATCATCCAGTGAAAGTAGGAGACTACAGAGACTCTAAAGCAGAGATTAGTAGCTTAATAGAAGAGCAGGTAGAGATGAACAACAAAGCAACGAAGAGCGCCGTTGTCTTGGAGGCGAGCAAACTCCTCATCGGGAGCTACCTTCTACAGCCCGAGGATGCACCACCGAGGAAACTGACGATGGAGGAGCTGGTTCCTGTTCTGGATCGATGCAAAGACATGGCGTCGCCCAACATCCACAACAAAGTCGCCACCTTCAAAAAATTCGTCAGGTACGGAATCATGGACGGTATCACCAAGCTCCGTGGTAACAGTCTCTGGGCGTATGTTCAGGAGAATAGGTTTCCTGGTCAGGGATCGATGCGTGACAAAGTCTTCCTCTTCAAGATGTCGGAGGTCGGGCCGGGCAGTGGTGTCGACTTGGTCAGCCGTATGCAAGCTGGTGGCGATTTGGAGAACGCATGGATCATGTTCGACCATGTCAAACGCGTCAAAGACTGGTCGACCATGGCGTGCCATGTGTACGACGCCACCTACTGCCGCATGATGACAATCGCCACTTGCGACATGCAGTCCGAGGACACAGAGGCCCAGCTCGTCTTCTGGAAAAACCTGAACCTGGTCATGGAGATCAATGGCGTTGCAGCGCCGAACTTCAAGGGGTTCATGGCGGACAACGCACAGGCGAATTGGAATGCAGTGCGAATCCTTTACGGCAATGGCAACAAAGAGGACCCAATGGAGGACCGGGAGAGGTCGTGCTTGTTCCACTGGACTCAGAACATGGTGGCGTATACGCAGAAGCACTTTCCCGAAGAACTCTGGGAACAGCACAAGAAGATGTGCACTCAGTACAACAATGCGACCAGCATGGCAGAGGCGGAAACTCTGTACCACGCGTTGCGAGCATGGTGGGCATCCACCGGGGTTGTTGGCGAGAGCGGGCTCATCAAACTCGATCAGTGGCTGTCATTCTGGCACCACCGCTTCCGCCAGTGGGGGGGATTCATGACCGAGGTATTATCTCTGCTCTCTGTTTTGATTTTTTGATACTGGTTTCCTAGCCCTAACCTACAAAACTCTAATCCGTGAATCTAACGGCATCTACTGTCAAATCTGCAGAAATTCACGAAAGAAGAACTCACAGAGATGCCCACCTGTAACCTCGCCGAAACAGTTCACAACAAGTGGCTCCAAGCCTCAGGAAACAACGGGAACGACCTCTACGTTGCTACCGTGGACGATTTCGTTCGGGCTTTTCTACAGGTTGTCAACTACTACCAGTTCCTCAAAGGTGACGTCGGCGGAACAGGACCATCCAAAAAGGAACTCAGGCTTCGGATGGCGGAACGCAACGCGAAGAAATGGGGAAATCCTACACTGCTCGACAAGCCCATGCTCGATATGCCAGGCGCGGATGAGTTCTGCACCCGTCAGCCTATCATGCCAGGAGCGGAAGTCTTCGGTTCACAGAAGCGAAAAGCCGACGTCCTTATCGGAGCTGACGAAGAGTCTCATCGCCCGGATAAGACCAACTTCTCACGCCCAAGAGGCCCAAGACGTGCCGTCAGGGCTCGCCCTATGCAGATGCCCGTCATTGTGGAAGACGACTCCGAACACGACACCGACGTACAATGTACCCAACCTCCTGCCCAGGAAGTTCATTCCCCTTTACCTTCACCTGTGAACAAGGGCGGCATTCGCCATGTCAACGCGGTTGAAGAAACCAAGGTGGACGTGAAGGAGTGGCACATCTAAAGACTTCACAAACTTTCTGCGAAGTGCTGCTGGGCCCAAAGAGCTGAAACGAAGAAGAAGTGCACTGAGAGAATCGTCAGGGGGCCCCATTGCACAGCTGCAGCGACCTACACTGGGCTCTGGACTAACTATCGCAGGAACCTAGTGGAGAAGACTGAGTTCTTCTTCTGCTCCGACGATATCGAGCGTTGCGTGAAAGGCTCTAAGCGCAAGTGGGTAGCACACTACTCAAAGGACCAGGAATTTCCCTCCATTCCAGAGGTCTGGCCAGTGAAACTAGGTACTAACCTAAAACTGACTGAGATTCTTGCCCTCGAAGCAGCAGGCTTTCAACTTCCGCAGAAGAAACCTGTCTCCCCAAGACGCCTCTTCTCCTCTGCCCCGCCCCCTGCAAATCTCAGCTCGCTGCCAGTCCCTGCAGACGCTGACCGCTACCCAGGCAAGAGAGACGGCAAGATGGTGAAGCGCACTGCCACTCGTCCCAATCAAGCGCAGCGACTCTCCATGGGCTCCTCCGAGTCTCTCAAAGCGCGCCTCCGTTCCGTCACCATGATACCAGAGCCGGGCCACGGTTGCATCATTGGGCTGGATTCGGGCGTCGCTCCACACATCACACGGTACCAGATTACCATCAGTTCTTACCCTGGTTGCACTTGCCCAGCATTCAAGAAGACAATGACTACGTTCCGTGGCAAGACTCAGTTCACGTATTGTAAGCACCTATACTACATACTCTTGAAGGTCTGCAACCGTGATCCCGAAGCGGAGCTTTTCATCCATGCGCCTACCTTCAGCTTCAACGAGGTCAAGCTTCTCCTAGAGAGTGGAATCTTGCGTCACCCCTTAGCGAAGAAGTAGGTAGCCCTCCTACTTTAGAACTGCCATTTCCACAATGGCCATTTGTCACGTAGTGAATGATTTTAGTAATATCCCATGTACTAAGTCAGCAATACAGAAGCTGTATTGACTTTTTCATTATATTAAGGGCTTTGTCGTTCACATTAATTGCATTCTATTTCAATACAATCTATCTTGAACAAGTGCACTATATACTTCGTATCCCCTGACATGTATCTTTTATTACAGCAAACATATACTTGTTATTAGATGTCTCAATCTTCGAACCTAACACGTTTAGGGTTGCCCACTACACTATCAGCAGGACTGCCAGCCGCTGACTGTACTACAGGACAAACTACATTCGCATTCACTTTCGTTCCCACACTTGGCAAATGTCCTTGGTATGATCGTTTCAGCAATGGCCCACCTCCCCGCCTCCGATTAACTGATTCCCTGGAATAGGTTCCCCTTGGGATCTTTCCAACCTTCGAGTATGCATGTGGTTGCAAAGGCACATCTGCGTCCTTCTCTAGCACTATGATTTCATCCGAATTTTGTGAACGTGGAGGGTCAGCTCTTACATCCGGTTGGACGTCAACATCCGTTGTCGAAGGACGCCCTTGGCTGTTGGCCATCACCTCTTCTTCGTCCTCCACCTCAACATATGGTTGAAATGGACAAACATCGTCAGCAAGTGAAACAACAATATCTCTGACGTCTTCCATAGCTGCTGTCCCGCACTACGGAAAAGAGCTTCACATAACACCAACACAAAAGAGGCAGAGACATTCCCTACTCTTATCTTAAATATCCGCGAAGAAGATGCTTGGCGCCCTTGAAAATCGGCTATTCATTCATTTAAAAGTTGTCATCCTCCTAAACCGAATGGAAAAAGATGAAGGTTTAGCAGAGGTCATTTAGCATTTAAATGTTTCTTTAAAAATTAAAGAATGAAAAAAAAAAAAAAAAAATTTTAAAAAAAAAGACATTTATATAAATTGAAATTAAAAAGATTAAAGAAAAGAATAGCAATATTTAAAATGAAGGTTGAAAATAATATGAAGGAGATCAACAAATTGAATGTGAAAATAAAATGATTGTGAAAATAAAATGAAGGAGAGAATCAAATGCAAGGAGGCTTTTGACCCCTCTAACAAGATAGATAGAATAAAGAAAATTTTATAAAAAATACATAACAAATTTCAAAAAAATTTAAAAAAAAAAAAAAAAAGGAGAAAGGCATGTAGACTATAGTGGATGAATTCTAGCAATGTTAAGAGAATGTTATGAAATTAAATGTTACTTGATCCCTGTTCACAGGTTCAATACCAATACATTTTAAGTAGTAATTTGCATATAAATTTAAGGAGATAAGGGGAATTACTGTATGCCTGAACTAGTAAGAAGGAGCTGGAGCATAGTAATTGGTGCACGTTAACAAATTAATCACCAAGAAAAGAGAAAACGAACTACAAATTCAATGAAAATACTGCAATTAGTCCACGGTTATAGGGTCAATTAAATTACTAAAATTAGTAAATTTCCAAAAATAAATTAAGAATATTCGAATCTTCTAATTTTATGATTTATTTTTAGTAAAAAAAGTGCTATTTTAAGGTTCTGTCTCCCATTCTGTGCTCTCCGCTCTCCAAATCTGAGCTCACCGCTCTCCGCTCTGCGCTCTGCGCTCACGTACAAGCTACCCTCGTACGAGATTTTCATCATGAAACAACACTTGATAAGCTGGGTTCCAGAGAAGGAGGTCACTCTTGGTTTCTTGAGCTTGTCTCTAGGTGGTGTATTTGGATAGTGACACAGTCCTTGGCATGCTGTGCTGTATGCGAAGGTAGCGTAGGAGTTCGGGGATGTCAATCTGCAAGCTTGTCTGTAACGTTTTAAGACTACAAGAATTCAGTGTGTTGCGCAATGCCGAAGGTGTGTAATGCGAGATCCAGGAGGACGAGAGCGGCTGTAGGTTTGCCCCCAAAGGCACCGGCGAGTTATGAGGAGCTGCGGCCGTGGCTGCTGGAGGTGGAGCGCGCCAGGGAACGAGGCATGGACCTGCCACCGTTTAGGCACATCGGAAGCCTCCATGTTGGTGAAGGTGAATGGCGTTGGACAGTGCTTTGTACCAATGAGCTTCTCCGTATTATGGAGTTGTCCCTAATCCCGTATCCCTTGCTATCGAACGTCGATGAGAATCCAGTTGTTCAGCTGCCCGAAGTGATCATATCGGATGGCGAAACTTGCTGGTTTGATATGGACAAGAGTTGGACTGTATATCCTCCAAAGGATTAGTACTGTGAAGTCTAGCGGGGTGTTCGAATACAATCCTTAAGATTTGGTCATGTATTGGATCTAGATACGAGTATTCCAGCATGATGGTTTTAGATAATATAGATGATTCTAGAAATAAGAGAACTCGAAACCAACTAAAACAAATGGTCTTAAAAGTTCGTGGAATATTTCAGAGTTCGTGTACAATAATGGAGTAGCAGAAACCAAGATGTACACCAAGTCAAGAATAGGTAATATGGCTATGCAAATGTGGGATTCTGAATGAGTAAAATATAAATAACAGCACAATATTATATTTGAGCCTTTCTTTTGTAACATTTCATTCTTTGTATTATATTTTGAGCATTACAGTTGTGACATTTCATCCTTACAAACACGGAGACAAATAGGATATGAGAATTATAACAAGTTTAGGTTTAGGGTAGTAGAGTAGACGAAGGATTACCCAATGAACTCCAATTAAATCAAATCAAATCAAATGAAAACAACAATAGACCGAAGTCTCCTTCAAACTCACAACATGCTAAAATCGCTACTTCCACTCTCAGAACTAGATGACTCTGAATCTCCTTCTACCGCCTCGTCATCGACAAATAGAAGGGCCCTGGGATCAAAAGTAGTTGGCCGACTAGGAACATATGTAAGGGCTCCAGATTGAAACGCCTGTGCTAAGTCCTCTGCGTAGTCCGGAAGTATAAAAGGCTGAATCGGGCTGGAATGAAGACGCCACGATGGAGTGGACACTGATGTTGGCCCACGTGGCGGTGTTGCTGAAACTACTCTGCAATAGAGAACGGATTGTGGTTACATCGAGTACGTAGAGCTGCAAAGACAAGTAACGCATGGATAATTTGAACAAAGAATAGAAGACTTACACCACTTATCAGGTCTTGGTCTCTTTGGAGGCGCTTCATCTGTTGCTACCGGCCTTGGATGTTTAGGAGGGCCCATGGCGGATGGTTTGAGAAGGGCGTTGAATATGGCTTCGTCCTCCTCAAAAGCGAGAATGTGGCGACCAATAGCCTGGGCAGCCTTGATGGAGGCTCCTGAAACTCGGAGAGATACAAAGAAATGAGAAACTGTGGTAAAAACGAGAGGAATAATTCAGCAAAGATATGCATGAATAGTTACCTGTCCCAGCATTCCAATCAAGAACTATGTCGCCGGGCTTTGACAGCTCCTCAAGTATGCCCTGCATCATCTCGAGGGATTTCTCCCTTGGGCCTCTCCACGGCACCTCCCCATTCATGAGCTGCGAATCCACATCGGTGAAGTTGAAAATGGCATCACTCTCGGTAATGTTGAGGAGCCCATGTATCAGCTCTTCCTTCTTCGTCTGGAAGGAGAAAGTACTGCCACTACGAACGTAGACGCGAATCCAGAACCGCATAGTCTACAGTCAAGCAAAAGTAGTGAGTAAAATGAAGCGGAAGGGTTATCAGTAAGCAAAGAGAAGGGTATGTTTAGGAAAAGTACCAAGTTCTCGGGGTTCGTAGGAGAAGTCAGGCCGAGTACATTGACACCCCACTAGTCCTTGAAAAGCACGTATCCACCACCAGCAGCTTCTTCCTCGATATCCTTAGCCAGCTTCGGATCAGTGTTGTAGATGAGGCAGATGGCACCATCTTTCTGCATGTATTTATCTGCAAAATGGAAGATGTCGTACACATAATCCTTGTAGCGAGAGTTCCAAGGAGGAATACTCGTGGGGGGAACGGAAACGGAAGGGACGGGAAGATTCTCGGGGATGTCGGCAATGATCAAGTCGACTCCTAGATGGTCCTCTTGTTTGCACCGGTCCGGAACTCTGTTGTCGCGGCCTGCTCCAAACTTGACGAAACAAGAAAGGAGAGTTAGTAACTATATAGCGAGTAGAGGTGGCAGAATCCATTAAATGTCAAAATATCGGAACATACCTTGCGAATGAAGTCTTGAGTCTTGATCCAGTCCGGGTCGCCCCCATTTCTCTCCTGTCTCCTATTTCGCCGCAACAGGGAATCCACAGATGAGTTGAAGACGGAAACATGGGTGGAAATCGAAGCCCCAGCGGAAGAAGTTGTCTGAGAATATAGTTTGGCCTTCCTCTGCTCAATGAGACCTCTGGTGATCTTCGAAGCACTGATTGAGGAAGGAGCCGGCGAAGAAGCTAGAAAAGGGTTTGTAACGACAATACCTGGAGACGGCTCTGGTGCCTTCTCAGCTGGCGCGGAAGACTCCGCACCAGTTTGCTGTGATGCCTCTGACTGAGAACGCAGAGATTTCAGTTGCCTTCCTCTCCCTTTCTTTGGTGGTGGAGCAGAAGACTGATCCTGCTCTCCTTCACGACCTTCTGCATCATCCACGGAGTCCTCCGCCACGACCTCACCTCCATCGTGTAGAGTCTTGACGTCTACCTCTGAGTCAATTGTGAAACCACGAGAGCAATCAAGATACCAGCATCCCTCAAGCAAGTGAGGAGCTTTGTACCTTTTCAACTGTTGGGGAGAATAGATACACTGGTCCGAGGTTTTCGACGTCCAAGCAAGGAAGTAGTTGGGGAGCTGCTGGACCGTGATGGCCCCCTTCAAAACAAGCTCTCGCTTGAAGTACCTAAGTAAACCAATATGTAGAAGGTTAGTATCAAAGAGATAAAGAGACCTCATTCTGGAATTTGAATCTGATTAAAAGGTATGTATCGTACCGATAAGTAACCCGCTTGACAACCTGAGCGGTTCCAGGAAATTTAGCAAAAATGGACTTCTTGTCGAAGGGCTTATCTGCTGATTTTCCAATGAACGTAGGGAAGGCCTTGTCCCACAAGAGAATACGTGAACTCTCCACATAATCGCCCGGCTGTTGGACATCAGGAAATGCCATCCAATTTATATCGAGGTTCTCCGTCTTGAATATGTCCTCGACTTCGTGGATGACGGCTTCCTCCAACTGTAATACAAAATTGATATAAGTAGCAACGAAGAAGGAATACGGTAAAAAAATGAAGGAACAAGGAATTGGAATGGATCTTTTATGAAAATTACCCCAGCCCAGAATGAAGCTTTGTTCAACCATGGGTCGAATTCCGTGTCTTTTAATTCAGATGGCAGAAATCTGTAAGACGTTCGAGCACTCGGGGATGAGTTCCACCACTTCAACCAACGAGCCTTGTATTTGGCCTCAACGGCCGCAGGAACAATCTTCTGAAGCTTATCCACTGACATCTCAGGCTTATTGTTGAGACTGAAATGGCGATTAATCTGCAAGAATTACCGAAGTTTGAGAAAGATAAATACAGAAGTTATTGAAGTCATGCGAAACAGTGAATTGAACAATGATCAGTGAGTCACCTCATTGAGGAAGTCGTCACCATTCTTGGGATTTGCAATGGCCAAGTACTTGGTAAAGTCCTTCTTCTTGATGGCTTCGACCATTCTCTCTGATGCCTCATTCATGACATCCCAAACTGCACTTGCAGACTGCTCATCCTTAGGTGTCTTCATGCGGTAGGCATTGGCTGCTTCATCGGAGGCCGCTGCGAGTTCCCGCTGTAGAAAGATAATTCAGACTTAGGAAATTCCATGAGTATTGAATAATAAGAAGCAAATAGAGAGAGGAGGTAGGACTTACTCGGTACAAAAATGCGATGAAAACTTTAGTTGTCAAGGGAAACCAGGAGGGATTAGGTGGCTTGTTCTTCAAACAGACGTCGTACTCTTGAGGACTGAGGAGGTCTTTGAATTCCTCCAGCTTCATCATTCCGAAAGAGCGGATTCGAAATAGTTTTGCAGGGAGATTACTCTTGACGTGGTCATTCTCAGTCGACCTGAAAATAAACCAAAAAACGTATGATGAACAAAAGAGATGAGATAAAGTAACAAATGAAAAACAGGAGAAAAGAAACAAGTACTTACCAGTTGATGTCATGCATTGCGTGAAGAAGATTGCCAACGTGGCCACGGGGGTCGAGTACTATGCAGTGCACAGAGATGTGCCAAGACGGGTCGTCTGCATGATGCTTGTTGATATGACGAAGCCATGCTGAGAGGCGATGGTTACCTTCCCAGACAAAGAACATCTTCCCCGAGAATTGCAACCAGTCCTCGTCACTTTGAAGCTCAAATTCAAAGGCATCATTTGCGTCCCTCCATAATGGGCTCCATCTAGCCATGACCTCATCCGTAACATCTCGTGTCTGCTCTTCGTTGTTGTACATGGAGATGTACATGACGCGGTCGCCATCTCTATACCCCTTGACGAACTCCCGCTCCAAATGCTGCACACCCACTTCGCCCACTGGTCTGACCTTTGCCATTGGGATCATCCGACACAGGGGCACCGACATTCGGGACTTCTGCGATGGCTTGATCCTGAGCTTGTTAATGACGGCGTTGGAGTCCACCTTGTATAAGGTTTGATGTTCCAATTCCCCTTCTATAGCAGTCTTCAAGTTTATCGGACAAGATGGTTTCACCAACACATCTTGTGTTTGCGTAACCTGCAAGAAGGTGCGCAAATTAGGAGAACAAGCACAATCGAAGAAAGTCATGCAAAGTAGACAAGTATGTAAAAGAAAGTAACAATATATCTTCATACTGTCATCTCTCTTTTAACAACTCAATCATCATCTGTGATTGATAAAACTATCTACGTGTGGATCGACTATAGTACTCCTTAGACTGTCTACAGTTCCAGTGACGGCGCCTCCTCCAAAATCGCCTGGTCTGTTGGATAGGGCACGGTAGAATAGCCGGCAGAGCAAAGACGACGTGGGCTGGCCTCCTGACTCTAATCGGCGAGGAAGGAGAGGGTGGAGACATCGGCGGGGAGCCCTGTGGAGGAGACGTGGGCATATAGCCCGGGGAGGTAGGCTCATACACCGGGGATGTAGGCATGTACACTGGAGAGGTAGGCATGTACTGTGGAGAGTGGACCTCGAGAGGTCCACTTTCCACACCTACAGGGTTGGCTACATCACAGGTACAGTAGTACTGATCAAATGAATCCGAAAGATCGACCGGCTTATCTGATCGACCTTGATTAGTATGGGATGTATGGGTGATGTATATGGAATGTATGGGTGATGTATATGGGATGTATGGGTGATGTATATGGGATGTATGGGTGATGTGTATGGGATGTGTATGCGATGTGTACGTGATGTGAATGCGATCTGAATGTGATGTGTATGCGATCTGAATGTGATCTGAATGTGATCTGAATGTGATCTGAATGTGATGTGTATGTGATCTGAATGTGATCTGAATGTGATGTGTATGTGATCTGAATGTGATCTGAATGTGATTTGTATGTGATCTGAATGTGGTGTGTATGTGATATGAATGTGATGTGCATTATGAGAGAATATATGATTTGTATGTGAAAGAGAAAAACTATTAAAAAAAAAATGAAATAAGTTTTATGACATTTACGAAAAAAAGAAAAGAGAATTAGAAAAAAAGACTTAGCATGAAAGAAAGGAATGACAAGCATAGAGCAAAATTCCAATGCAAGGTTGTATAAGTTGAAAAGAGTGTAAAAGGAATGGATTCTGTGCTGAATGAGAGTGAATAGGCATGACCTGGAACTTATTGCAAGGCCCCAAGCAGACTTTACAGGCGCACCATGGAATGTGGGAATCAGTGCTCTGACACTAGGAAACTGGCTTTACTTTCTTTATATTAATCGGACTATTGGATAAAGAGGGTGGAAAGCGGCAATGGAAGGATAAATGAAAATATACGATGGAATGCAGAATCAAAAAAAGGGAATGGGAAAAGAAGAAAAGGATGAATATGAGGATGGGAAAGAGGGTGAGCTTGGGAGCAGGGGGGGATAAATGAGAATATGAGATGGAATGAAAAAAAAGAAAAAAAACAAAGGGGGTGTTAATGAAGAAGAAAGGTGCCATGGAAGAAATAAATGACAAGCATAGAGTAAAATTCCAATGCAAGGTTATATAAGTTGAAAACAGTGTACAAAGAATGGATTCTGTGCTGAATAAGATAAGGATTGGAACCTAGCAACTACTACACTAAACCTACATGTGTACTGCAAGTATGGGATATGGATGGCGAATCCCTAGAATGTAATAACTGAGCGGACGAAATTTTTCTCACGGGCGTCGAGATTGCAGTGGCGGTGCTTCCCACGTACCTAATTCACTTCAACTCTATCATACATCTAAGAGATTCCTAGCACTCTACAGCAGGTGACATCCTCTTGAAGTGGCGAATCCAGGATTCTGAGCTCGCTTTGAGGTGGCGTTTTAGGGTTTAGGGTTAAGTACCGCCATTCTCTGTTGCATGTAGAGGTGCAGAACGACGTGGGGAAGGAAATCTGTAGTCTAGCTTGAAAGGTTTAGGAACAACAAACCCTTCTGGGGTGCGATGCCAAAGGTCCGAAATGCGATGTCGAAGAGGACGAGAGCGGCTGTGGGTCTAGCCCCAAAGGCACCGGCGAGTTATGAGGAGCTGCGGCCATGGCTGGTGGAGGTGGAGCGCGCCAAGCTTCGAGGCATGGACCTGCTGCCGTATAGGCACATCGGACGCCTCCATGTTGGCGCTGGGGAATGGCACTGGACAGTGCTCTGTACCATTGAGCTTGTCCAAATCATGGAGGCATCCCTTATCCCGTATCCGTTGCCCTCCACCGCCGTTGTGAATCCAGTTCTTCAGCTGCCCGAAGTGATCATTTCGGATGGCGAGACTTGCTGGTTTGATATAGACAAGAGTTGGATGGAGTGTCCCCCAATGGCTTGATTACATTAAGAAATAGGAAACTAGTGGGGTTCTCCAAGACGCTAAAGAGTGTATCTCGAAGTGCAGAGTTAGCTTCCTTTACCATAAGGAGCTTCACGCACCATATATAGACATGCGGAGCTGTTAGCTGCTTATCCATATGTTGACTTTAAATGCAGGCTTCAGTCATAAGTGCCGGTAGATTAGTACCTCTACTTATATGGAGATATGTTTTGTTTTTTGGGATGATAATCATTGCTGTTATGGGTTTGAGAAGATGGCACATAGATGAGTGTTGCCTCTGTAAATGGGTAGCGGCCTTCCACTGTACATCAAGATTGTTAATCCACTTGAATGTAATATGGTTCCTCTTCAGTTATGAATATGAGAGTCCGGATTTGAGCAACATGTAAATTGAGTTTCTTAACACTAAAAACGATGTACTTAGAAGTCTTCCTCTTGTTCTTATTATTTCATCAAAAGAGAGAGGGGAAAAAATGGGCGGAATTTGATGTAATAATCCGCTCAAAGGAGTTCAGTATGTTATTTTGGAGCTTATAGTTCCACTCTTGTCGAGCGTGTTCTCATGAGCTGCCTCTCTCAAGTCTATCCGGTGTGGAGCAATGCTCTGAAGGCCACGAATTTATAGAATGAGAGTGGATAAGCATGACCTGGAACTTATTGCAAGGCCCCGAGCAGACTTTATAGGCGCAGCAGGGAATCTGGAAATCACTGCTCTGACATTAGGAAACTGGCTTTACTTTCTTCGTATTAATCGGACTATTGGATAAAGAGGGTGGAAAGCGGCAAAGGAAGGATAGGTGAAAATATACGATGGAATGCAGAATCAAAAAAAGGGAATGGGAAAAGAAAAAAAGAATGAATATGAGGATGGGAAAGAGGGTGAGCTTGGGAGCGGAGGGGATAAATGAGAATATGAGATGGAATGAAAAAAAAAGAAAAAAACAAAGGGGGTGTTAATAAAGAAGAAAGGTGCCAATAGAAGGGGTAAATGGAAAATAAAAAAGGAAAGTGGAAAACAATAACAAAAACACAACGGGGATGGGAATGAGGGTGAGCTTGGGTGTGGAAGGGATAAATGAGAATATAAGATGGATAAAAAAGGAAAAAAATTAAAATGAAAAAATGGAGGCCTTAATAAAGAAGAAAGGTGCCGACGGAAGGGATGAATGGAAAAATGGAAAAGGAAACGGGAAAAAGAAAAACAAAATGAAAACGAGGATGGGAGTGAGGATGTACTTGGGAGTTGAAGAGATAATTGAGAATATAAGATGGAATGTAAAAAATAAAAAAAAATAAAAAAATGGAAGTGTTAATAAAAAAGAAAGGTGCCAATGGAAGGGATAACTGGAAAAAAGGAAAACAAAATGAAAACGAGGATGGGAGTGAGGATAAAATTGGGAGTGGAAGGGATGAATGAGAATATAAGATGGAATGAAAAATAAACCCAAAAAAAACAATAGAGGCGTTAATAAAGAATAAAGGTGCCGATGGAAGGGATGAATGGAAAAAAGGAAAAGGAAACGGGAAAAAGAAAAACAAAATGAAAACGAGGATGGGAGTGAGGATGAACTTGGGAGTGGAAGAGATAATTGAGAATATAAGATGGAATGAAAAATAAACCAAAAAAAAACAATAGAGGCGTTAATAAGGAATGAAGGTGCCAATGAAAGGGATAGATGGAAAATAAAAAGGGGAAGTGGAGTACAAAAACGAAATCATAACGGGTTCTACGGTGAGCTTGGGAGTGGAAGGGATAAATGAGATTATAAGATGGGTAATAAGGAGAAAAAATAAAAATAAAAATGAAGGCGGTGTTAATAGAGAAGAATGGTGCCTATTCAAGGGATAAATGTGTAATATAAAAGGAGATGGGAAAAGAAGAAAAAAAAATGATGACATTATCATAACATTCACAAAGTAGCGTGACGAACACTGAGAGGTGTATCACATTCTGAAGCGCATGACGGGTTGAAATTCAGACACTTTGAACCGACTAAAATGAACAACAAAAACGGAAGGAGATGTTAATAAATTAGAAAGGTACATAAAAGTTCCCTATCTACTCGCTACCGCCTCTAACTCACATATCCAAAATATCCTCCAATGTACTCAAAGAGCGTACGATACGGCGCTCTTCTTCGCAGTCTTCTTCGTCTTCAGAGGACGATAAAGTGATAGTGGATGGCTCTTCTTCGTCTTCTGCCTCCTCTGACTCATCTGCTTCAATATCAACAAACTCCAATGATCTATTTGGTGCATTTGCAGACCTATAGTAACGATAAGAACCACGAGCGAGTTCGATAGCAGCATTGTTCGCATAAGATGGAAGATGCCATGATGGTGGAGGGCTAGGGTAGAAATTAGGATCAGAAAAGAAAGGACGATGCACACGATAGCCCATATTATCGCATCTGCAAATGTAAATGGCACATTGTTTATAAATCCACTCCACATTCAATGCGAGTACATAAAACGTAACACTAGGGAAAAAGTTATCTAAACTCACTTCTGGAATCGAGATCTCTTAAGGATCTTAGCAACGGGAACTTCACCCTCGGGATCATCAACAATGACATGCTCAGTACTGGTGGCTTGAGGAACTGTGGAAGTCCGAATTAACGGCTGCAACAAAGCCTTGAAAATGTCTGGATCAGCCTCCAAGGCCACGATGTGGCGGTCAACGTTGCGGCAAGCGTGGATTGACGGACCTGAAGTACAATCCACTTTACTTTATTAGTGCTACTCAAAAACATTAAACAGTAGGCAAAGTTCTCAGACAGAAGGTAAAACATTAATTTTAGGCAAACCAAAAACATACCAGTTGCTGCTGTGCAGTCAAACACAACATTCCCGGGATCGAAGCATGCTTCAATCAACATTTCCATCAGAACCACGGACTTCTCGCGAGGGCCTCTCCGTGGCTTCGGACCATTGCACATCTGGTTCTCTGGCAGAACTATATTCTGCAAGCAATCATCACGACCCACGTCTACACCGTGACGGCTCAGCAGCTTAGGAACAGGCCAAAAAGCAAACTTTGAAGCAGGAGGTCCGGTCTTCACCAGCAGTGTAATCCCAAACCGAAGTGTCTATAATCCAGGAACGAACAGCACGCAAGTTAGTACCACATGAGTTCCAGGCTGCACTGTTAGAACTCTGGGTGGGGACAGACCAGAGCAGGCATGCCTATTCCACGAATCCAAATTCCAAATTGCAGGCCATACCAAGTCGTTGCAGAGGCAATGCATGGGCCATAATGTCAAGGAAAAATGCAGTAACAAATTCAGAGTCCATTTCATCCCTAGGCCGCGGGCACCCCACGAATGCAAGTTTTAATTCATGGTCATACCATGCCAGGGACGTACACTCTCGCTATGGCAAGAAGGGGATTGGGATTAAAGAACTGAAGTATTGGTAACAAAGGCCAACTCATCAGATTCGAGGTAAATTGAGACTTAATTTTCAATGCTTATCAGAAAGACTTTATAGGCAATTCGTGACAATCACTAAGAGGTCAGATGATAGTCCAATAAAATGAGGGGATTAATATATTGCATTGAAACTTACAGTAACTGACGGATCGAAGAGTGATGTCAGGTGGAGTCGGTTCATTGCCCACCATTCCTTGCAAACTCTGAAATTGAATGCATCGCAGTAACCTAGGATATTTGATTTTGTTGCTGCATGATACGGATGAAAAAGAATCATGGCTCCGTCATCGTGCAGGTGGTTCTCGGCAAAGTCGAAGGTGTTCTGCCAGAAATCAGTAGAGTCTTCGTTCCAAGCAGGGATGGATGTAGGTGGGTCTGAAACGCCAGGGACAGGAAGGCCCTCAGGTAGATCTGCAATAATAAGGTCGACAAAGTGATGTTTGACCTGTTTCCCACTCATGAAGAGGCTTCTCCCATCGGTGACCTGTACAGGTATTCAATTTCAAGGAAAGTCAGTGGTATGGTAAAAAGTCAATACTACGAGCATGATTCTAAATAAATCGAGCTGCAAATACCCGCACCACTTCAAAAGGCCAACTCAGATTGCCTGCGGTGTCATGCTCTAGAGTCTGCTCGGGCCAGACCACCAGGTTATAGGGACAAAATTAAGAGCAAAAACTAGGAGAGAAAGCAAACGAATATCATCTGAACTCGCTGGTCAAGAGGAAGCTGGTGGGCAATTAAATAGCAAGCTGCTGCAGAGGCCCTTACCCGCCACGACCATGGCATCATGGCACATCATGGGATGCCCATGGCATCATGGCATGAGCAAATTCATCCAAAAATTATAACAAGTTCGAAATGCATGTGATCTGGATTACCTTTAGCAGGGTACGCTTGATCTCCAGGTACATGGGAGTGAATTCATTACCACTGCCTGCGAGGACATCTATGAGGGATGAGTTCAAGATTAACTCGGAATTCTAGCCACACTCCCCAGCATCGTTGAATTCCAGGAGTTGATTGAGCTGATCATATGAAGATCCTCTTTTTGTACCCCTGGAGTTTGTTTTCTCTTTATGACCGGAATTGCCAGATGGACTATTCTTATCATCCTGACCAGGGGTGTTGAGTTTCTTCTTGCCCTTTCTGCCCGACTTTTCCTTTGCTTTCAGCTCCTTCTCCAGCTCCTTCTGCTCCGCCCTCTCCTCGGCTTCTCTTACTTTCTGGGCCTTCTTCCGGTCCTCCTCAATCCTTCTTTTAAGAGCCTTGGCCCGCTCAGTTTCATCCTCTATCCCTTGAAGATCGACCATTTCAATACCAGACTCCCCGATGGCATCCCTCGACTTCCGCAGCTCGATTTCAAAGGATGGTGTAAAACTGGGCACACAGTCCAAGTACCATGCTCCAGCGGTAAGATGAGAAGTTGTCCATGTCCGTTGTTGTGAAGCTGAGAACATGCATGCTTCATTCGATCTGTCGACCCATGCGGTAAGAAAAACAGGGAGATTCTCTTTTCTGATTGCCTGCTTGGCCAAGAGCTCGTACTTGAAATATCTGCAAGAATTCCATCACCAGTTTCATGAGCACCGTAACCCATGTCCATTGCAGCAAGTTATGCGTAGCATATTAGACAAGGGCAGCATAGAAGGGTAACCGAAAGCATGGTAAGCATAGACATCGTGGGCATGGCAGGGTGATTAAAAGCCTAGCACGGTGACAATTTGCATAGCAAATGGAGCCTTTCTGGTCTCAATGTATCAAGCATATTCAAATAAGCAGACTCAAAAATATTTGAGTTGCGGCACGAATGATTACCATAGAATCCACGCAATTTTAAGGACTGTCAATAACAAACCGCTAACCAGTGGGACTTATGAACCTCACGATTGTGCAAACCACTGGAACATAAGGGTACACCTGAATAGAACTCGTCTGACAACGAGATCTGTTCCCTTGAACTCCCGAAATTCGAGTTGTTTCTGGAAACCTTCGGCTCCTCGGAAGTATGAATTAAAAACGTGGTCCCAGAGCTTGATTCGGCAGTCCTCCACGTAAGCTACCAGAGTCATCGGCTCAGTGGAGAGTGTCATGTCAATACTGACCTGGTCCTGTCGCACAATCTCCTCAAAATTTGCGGACGCCTGCTCTGATAGCTGATATGAGCAATTCAAAGAGACAGTAGTTAGCTAGAATCTAGTTATTATATATCCAAGTCAAAACATTTAAAGTGCTAAATGTATAGCAACATACCTCTGCCCAGAAAGTTGCCCTCGCAAGCCAGGATGTCAGCCTCTCTTCGTTGACGGGCTTCGGTGGGATCTTCCGGGCCTCACGGGTTGCCGCGGAGGAGTTGAAGAATTGAAGCCATCTGATCTTAGCCGTGGGGGTAGCCCTTGCCGTGGCTATGAGTTGCAACTTTTCCATGGTAAGCTCTGTATTGGTGGTGTTTGATGAATAATGCCGCTCCACCTGCAAGTGATCAGGAAAGTTGGATTGTAAGAATCCAATAGGGAGATTGTTAGAGCGATAGAAAACTCTGCAATATAAAAGGTGGTTAGTGCTTGACATTCTGTAATTGATGGCTATGATGATCTTCGAGAATGCTATGATGAGATTTATTACACTACCGAAATCTAGTACTTTCAAGTGCCTACTGCGAGTCTGCTCGGGCCCATCCCACTGGTAACACTACTGAATTCAATATTCAGGTGAGCCTGCTGGGAGTCTGCTCAGGCCCTTCCACCAGGTTACACTACCGAGATCACATACCTTCAGCTGCCTGCTGCGACTCTACTCGGGCCCTTCCACCTGGTTACACTACCGAGATCACATACCTTCTAGTGCCTGCTGCGAGTCTGCTCGGGCCCTTCCCGCTCGTAATACTACCGAGATCACATACCTTCTAGTGCCTGCTGCCAGTCTGCTCGGGCCCTTCCTCCTGGTAACACTACTGAATTCTAGATTCATTAGAGCTTGCAGAGAGTCTGCTAGGGCCCATCCACCTGGTTACACTACCGAGATCACATACCTCCAAGTGCCTGCTGCGAGTTTTCTTGGGCCCTTCCAACTGGTTACACTACGAAGATCACATACCTTGAAGTGCCAGCTGCGAGTCTGCTCGGGCCCTTCCATTTGGTTACACTAGCGAGATCACATACCTTCAAGTGCCTGCTGCAAGTCTGCTCGGGCCCTTCCCCCTGGTTACACTAGCGAGATCACATACCTTCAAGTGCCTGCTGCGAGTCTGCTCGGGCCCTTCCAGCTGGTTACACTACCGAGGTCACATATCTACAAGTGCCTAATGCGAGTCTGCTAATCTTAGGACTTCCTATGATGACCAACGACATGGCTATGATGACCTACGAAGAGGCAATAATGACATTTCAAATGACTATGATTTCCTTCTATATGTTGTGATTTAGAACAGTCCTAGAATCTTTGCATGCCCGAATGTGCTGGTCCATATGCCTCAGCTAGAATGTCTATGTCCTTAAAAAATATGGAGAGTCCTGTCACCGAGAACCTTCGTAATGAGACTGCTTGGGGCCAAGCACAGTTGGATTGGGACTATCGCGGACAGAATTCGTCTCTCCCAACATTCATCGATTCGAGATGAAAAAAAAACATGTGATGGGAGTGCCCAAGTGTGCTCGGCCCCGAGCACACTTGCTCCAGCACTGCTAGACACTGCGGAATGAGCACTGACCTGAGGTAGAGGGAAACGCGAGGTACTGATCTGAAAACTCTCATTCGAAATTAACTATCAACATTGATGTGAACTTTCGACATACGAAGAGACTGAATCACTGGTATTTTTTAAGCTTAAATGAATGTTTAGAATTAAGGAAATAATAGTGTTAAGGGATAAGCAACGGATACTTACCTCACGCAGCCACGCTGGTGTTAGTTCAGGGTTCGCCACGGCAAGAAACTTAGTCATTTTAGAGCGAAGTTTTCGTGTTTCGCTCTTCACCGCGGCCTTCATGGCCCTAATCTTATCAGCTTCTGTGACATCGCCGTCGTTGTGTTCCAAGAACCCTCGAAGACCATCATCAGCGGCACGGCTTATCTCATGCTGCAATACCAATCCAATTCTCAGAGGGGCAAATACCAACTTAATGTCAAATACGAACTTAGTCAGACAAGGTTCTTTAAAGTCAAGCTACCAATGATCCAATGATGCTACGATAGAGATTTAGCATAGTCTGCGATGGACATAGATAGATGATGCTGAATAATGCTACATAGACCAGGGCAGACCATGATGATCATCCACTGCTGATGCCCCATGGCATTCGACAAAGACTAGGACAGCCTACGTGTGGTTTTTGGGGACATTCGAGATTATTGAAATCATTAGCCAGTCAACCATGCAGAAAAATTAAATAACAATGAAAGGGGATCATGAAAATGTACCTGGAAAATGAAACTGGTGAACACGTTCACAGGCAAGGTTTGCCAAGTACTGTGCTTTGTTTTCTTGCACCTCTTCAAGTCAATACTTGACAAAATATCAGTGAATTGCTCTAGTGGCATGAGGCCGTACTTCTGTACCCTGAAGAGGGTGTGAACTGGATTGGTCTTAACATGAGCATCCTCCGTGTTCCTGTCACGCAAAATATCAGCACAGGAATCAAATTATAGAATGGTTTCTAAAACAGCTGAGTGTATTGAAGGTGCTATAGTTTAAGGGTGCAACTCACTTGTTGATGTTGTGCATCACCTGCATTACTAGGCCAATTCTACCTTTAGTTTCCAAGATAATAGAATCAACCGAGTAGTGCCATGACTCATCCGTCTTGTGCAGGCGCTGAATGTGGTTCCACCAGGCCTGGTACCGATGGTTACCGTCGCAAACAAAAAACATCAGATTGGTAAGGGAAGCCAACTCGGGAATGGAGAGAAGGTAGTTGTTGAGTTCATCGTTTTTCTTCTCCCAAATTGGTCCCCACTTGGCCTTGTCAGTATCAGAAATCTCCCGGGTTCTCCCCTCCTCGTCAGTGGTTGACAAGTAGAATACCGAGGCACCCTCGCGATAGCCATGCACAAATTCCTGCTCAAGTCTGGACAGGTCACTCTGTAACGTAGGCCGCACCATCGGCATTGCAAGCATACGGCAAAGAGGAACTTCAAATCTTGATGCATAATGTGGCTGCATTCGGAGCTCAGCAATTGTCGAAACAGAATTTAGCTTCTGGCGGTTCCGAATTTCGTCCTCATTCCCCACAAATGTATCACCAGTTGAGTCCGCTTCTCCATCTGAATCTCCATCTTGACCGTCAGATTTTTGGGTCAGGGCCAGTAGGGACTCATCGAGATTGCCTCCTACTTCAGGTTGGTGCTCCTCTAATCTCAAGCAATACCACATTAGAAAGGCAAATGCTGAATTCGAATTTTACGAGAGAACGCAGACCAGCAGGTACAAAGTTCTGATCAGAGTTATGCATGATCAAAGTTCTTCGATACATGGTTGAAGACAGAGCACAATAGTTGCCAAACGAAGAAAGAGTAATATCCAATATGAATAAGTATTGATCAATAGCCCTTGCTTCAATTTAAACTCATTGTACGGCCTGAATTAAAAAACAATGTACCTAATTCTCAACAGAACTTCGCAGCCATCACAGGAAGCAGAAGAATAAGTACACTATGTCACACCTCACTATCCTCTGTGAGTCGATGAATTCAAGTAAATAAAAAAGAAATTTATCCTGCTCGGCCCAAACCAAATGTCAACGACCACCTGAACGACATCAAATAAGTCCAAACAACGCTACTGCAAGCAAGCTAGGAGATGAGCAGACCATGAGCACATGTCTCTAAGCTTTGTGTCTTTCCTGACAGGACTCTGCCTCGGCCCTTGCACCTTGCTCCACCAAGTCAATGCAATTGATTGACCACCCTCCTGCGAGTCTGCTCACTTGGTTAAACTACATCGATTTAGTTCTAAGATGAGCCTGGTGCGACTCTGCTCGGGCCCTTCCAGCTGGTTACACTACCGAGATCACATACCTTCTAGTGCTTGCTGTGAGTCTGCTCGGGCCCTTCCAGCTGGTTACACTACCGAGATCTCATACCTTCTAGTGCTTGCTGTGAGTCTGCTCGGGCCCTTCCAGCTGGTTACACTACCGAGATCACATGCCTTCAAGTGCCTACTGCAAGTCTGCTCGGGCCCTTCCCCCTGGTAATACTACCGAATTCGAAATTCATTAGAGCCTACTGCGAGTCTGCTCGGGCCCTTCCAGCTGGTTACACTACCGAGATCTCATACCTTCTAGTGCTTGCTGTGAGTCTGCTCGGGCCCTTCCAGCTGGTTACACTACCGAGATCACATGCCTTCAAGTGTCTGCTGCAAGTCTGCTCGGGCCCTTCCCCCTGGTAATACTACCGAATTCGAAATTCATTAGAGCCTACTGCGAGTCTGCTCGGACCCTTCCAGCTGGTTACACTACCGAGATCTCATACCTTCTAGTGCTTGCTGCAAGTCTGCTCGGGCCCTTCCCCCTGGTAATACTACCGAATTCGAAATACACCGAATCCCTATCTCATTTTCTAGTACTGCGCTTGTGAAGAATACCCACTCGACCACCTGTAACCATCGCATGATGGGTTCTATCTATACATGATCAAGGAGCCCCCCGGAGAGAAAGCAGCAAATAAATCCCTGCTGGTCACATTACCTGGTCTCCATCGACTTCGATCTCTTCACGTCCAGCGCTTGAGGCGCCTAATTCCACCATCCTTTGAGATGGCTCAGGGCAGAAGGAATGCGAATCCGACTTCTGAAGCTGGGGTCGACCGCGCCTCTGTTGAACTTGCAAAGCCCCTTTCTGCGAAGCCCCTTCCTGCGAATCCCCTTCCTGCGAATCTACTTCCTGCGAATCCCCTTCCTGCGAAACAATTCCACTGGCTTAGAACAGGTTTGGTGATTGCATTTTCAGACCTAACACTTTGAAGATCTTGCAGGGGGTGGATGCCTCGAGGCCAAGCATTACCTAGTGAACCAGGGTTTCAAAGGACAGCCTCCATGGGCTCATCTGCCTTGTGTACCGACTGCCTAAGGTCCGGTTGCCCTAAATGATGTTATTAAAGTACTACGTACTGGTTTATTACTCTTGAGTCTACTCGGAATAAAATGCATGTAGTGAGTAGAATATGGGCAGCGGTAATCATTCTAGCTAAGAGGTCTCTTTTTAACGTGAACTAGTAATCAATGAATAATGTATGAAATCAATTACGTGACTGGAATGTGAACTACATATCAACATAACTGACCTTCGTAGTCTCTATTAAAGTTGAACAACCGCCGTCGGCAAGAAACTGAAGTTTCTTTGGCTGGACCTCGGCTTCATCAAACGCATCCCCGTCACCCCCTTCTCCCCGAGTAACAACCTTACTAGAGTTTCCTCCCTTCCTCCCCATGGTTGAACGCAAATTGTATGGAGTAGTTATGCCGTCTCTAAGCGCTAACTTCTGTAACCTCTCTAGACGTCGCTCTCTTCTAGATTCTAGCTTAGCTTTTGCACCCGATCTGGTTATCATCTCTGCTTGTATGCTAAAAAAAGACTTGCTCTTTTATCCATGACATTGCTGTGCTTGAACAATCTATGAACAGACTAAATGTTCATATGTACTCGACTGCTTGATAACACTTCGACGCATATCATGGTTAAGATCCGGTAACCAAGTCTTAATTACTGTTGTACAGACAAAGTTAGTTCAACTTTCATACTGTCAGCTGTTTACTGCATGTTAAGAAGAATATCATCAAGGCCGCCGTCTTTGATATGCCGCTTGCATTTACAATAACCCCTTTATTTATACCCGCTTATTCCAATGTCAAGTTGTGTCAATCTGTATATAAGACATGCGAACGCCACATTCAGTATCGGACTTCTCACATGATTTTTTCACTCCTGACGTAATGGACTCGCATCAGTCCCGTACTCCTTCAGTTCCGGTTACACAGCAGGAGAGAGAGGATAGCTTGTCCTTAGTAAATTTTGACGGGCCTTTTGAACCAATTCAGGAGTCCAAGACTTTGCTTGATTGCAGCCAGAGCAAGGCACCCATCATACAGTCGGATGTGATGACTTTGGACGCAAAGGCGTGTGATCGGTCGTTGCCAGCAGCCACTGTTGAAGTTCATGAGTCCAAGGGCAATTCTAGTAATGCTTCCCATGCCTACGCAAATGTCGGGGTCATCAAGCCTGGAACATATTCTAGACTTCTTTTAAGAAGTATCCCTCGGCCCAAAGGGCGTAAGCTACAGAGTAGAGGATGCCGAGCAGTTCATAGCACAGAAGAACGAGAAGAAGATAGTAATAATGATTCCGTTGCCCCTCAGAGATCTATGAAACGCAGTCGTCAAATTTGAAATAGGTCCCAGGAGTCGCGTTTATTGGTTACATCTAGCCCATTATGAATTGAGTGGTTCCAATGTAACACTGAACTATTTCCGTCGATTTTTCAGGATAATATTTTAGGAAGTTGCTATGATTAAGTCATGACAGTCGTATCCCAGCCTCTGGATTAATTCTGCTGATTAGGGCGGGTACGTGTACTAATCCCTATGTAATAAATTACAGTTGCCAAACTAAGTACGTACAAAGCGTCTCATTAAGATTACAATGCTAAAGCATGCAAATTCGGGTTCCTTCCTATTCCAGCACTCGTAGATATGCACTCGATGATTGAATTTGGCGTCATACTTAACCATTGGAGAATTCTTATGCGTCTTCACCTCTTTGTTTTTTATACCTCTTTAGAGTTCTCATTGTTGCAGGTGCCCCTTAATCTGAACACGATGGCCTATCTTTGTGCGGATTCGCATTCCGTTCCTATTACCTTTCCTCTAGGTGTAGATGGCCGCGCTATGATCAGTTCCACCACTCTGAGTCTTCGATTTCGGTTTCGTGAGGAATCACTGCATGTAGAAGAGGAGTTCTTTGACGATATCACCGGTGCTCTCTCGCATGCCGTTGGTCAGTTGTCAACTCAGAATGAGATTGGAACGTTCTGGATTCTCAAACCTGGAAAGTATAGAGTTTACGGAGTTACCGAGTCTCTACTAGCTGCCTCTACTGAATTGCTTACTCCCCGATCGTCCACAACAGTGTGCCTTGAGTCTGAGCTGTTGTTGAGGAAGGTCAAGACCGAGCCAGGTCTTCAGACCATCTATGAGCTCAGTGATGGCTCCGATGGTGAAAACGCAGACGAGATTCCGGTGACCCATGAGAGCTTAGGAGAAGACACTGCCAGTTGCAGATGATAATTGTGAGGAGGTGGTTGTCCCTGTGGAGTCCTCGGTTCCTTCTAGTGTTGCAGATGATAATTGTGAGGAGGTGGTTGTCCCTGCGAAGTCCTCGGTTCCATCTACTGTTGCAGTCTCCCCTTCAGAAAGTGTTGTTCAATGCCTCATGAAGCTTAGCGCTCGTAAGAGGTCAAAGAGTGTTCTGTCGCGCATCAATTTTAATGCAATTAGAATGCAGGAAGTTCAGTACCTTCCACCTCAGTACAACGGCGATGTCATTTTCGAGTTCCCACCCCTAGGTGCTCACGGTCATCATTCCGCTGCAAAGCAGCTACGGGGAATGGATAGAAAATACGATGGACACCCTTGGACTCGCACAGTGACTTCAAATATTCAGAACGACCTGAAGTTGGTCTTCCGTTCTTCGTCGTGCCTTGGCCATCTCCGTTGTGACAATGTCAAATGTGAGTATCTGACACGTGGAAACAGGACTTCGGTAGTGAACGAGACTGAATGGGATGGGATATCTGAGAGACTGTTTGAAGTCGGATCTAACCCGCCGCAGAGTTCTAGTGTGGTCTGTAAGTCTTGCAATACACCACCGACCTGCGTTGCACTTTGCCCTGCAAGGATATACTACGTCAGTGCTGGACCTCACATGACGAGAGCATGCGTTCATCTGGGAACTCATGACCATCCAGTGAAGTCCGGCGAGAACCGCGATTTTGTCGAACACACGGAGAACTTGATCAGGGAGCAAGTGGAGCGTACTCCATCCGCCACCAATTCCGCCATCGTCCTCGAAACTGCGAAGGAGCTGCTTGGCCCATTACTTCTGGCCAAGGAAGGTGAACCGCAGAAGATTCTGGAATTGGAGGAGCTCGAACCAATCTTTGACCGCTGTAAGCACCTTTCTTCCCCAAACATCAGAAATTGCATTACCTCGTTCAAGGCTGTTAGACGCTTTGGGACCATGGACAGCATCAGAATGCTGCGAGGCTTCAGCAACTGGAAGTTTATCCAAAACAACTTGTTTCCGGGGCAAGGCGATGATGCTGCGAAGGTGTATGTCTTCAAGATGTCTGAGGTAGGGCCGGGTAGTGGAGTCGATTTAGTTAAGCGTATGCAGACTGGCGGTGACTTGGAGAATGCGTGGATCATGTTTGACCACGTGAGGCGAGTCAGGGATTGGGTTACGATGGCTTGCCACGTCTATGACCCCACCTATTGTCGGATAATGACAATCGCAGCGTGCGATATGCAGTCGGAGGACACGGCTGCCCAGTCCGTCCTCTGGAAGAATCTGAATGCTATCATGCAGACTCACGGGGTCGAGAGAGTTAACTTTAAGGGCTTCATGGCGGATGGTGCCCAAGCAAACTTCAATGCAGTTCGCATTATCTATGGAAGCGGTAACGCCTCCGAGATGATGATTGATAGGGAGAGGACATGCCTATTCCATTGGAGGCAGTCTCTAGAGCAACATACAAAGGCTCACATTCGTCCGGACCTCCGAGCGCAGCACATCAAACTCTGCCAGCAGTACAAGAACGCCACGACTATGGCGGAAGCTGAAACAATGTTCTTGGCAATCCGAGCATGGTGGATGTCATCCGGCGCTGCAACAGAAAAAGGGCTCTCAGATCTGGAAACGTGGCTTTTGTTCTGGCACTACCGGTATCGCCAATGGGGAGGTTTCATGGAATTGGTAATTAAACCCTATCCTTTAAATCTCTGTCGCATCTGAAGTTTGGTGCCCTACAGTTAGGTATTGGACACTCAGATATCTAACCTAACCTCCACTGTGTGCAGAATCACAGCGAAGATGAGCTCGCAGAGATGCCGTCCTGCAACCTTGCTGAATCAATCCACAACCGGTGGAAGCAGCAGTCCGGAGATCGTGGTAGCGACTTGTATGTTGCAGCTGTGGACGACTTTGTAAGGGCCTTCATGCAATGCGTTGCCTACTTCCAGTTCTTGAAGGGGGAGCGTCCCGGGAAAGGTCCGTCCAAAGAGGAGCTGAAGCTCCGACGTGCACAAAGATCTGCAGCAAGGACAGGAAACGATTATGAACATGCCAGGAGCGGACGAATGGTGCACCAGGGACCCGCATCTTGAAGGGGAAGAGGTCTGTGTCTCTCTAAAACGAAAACCTGATGTTGCCTTTGGAGATGAACGGGAGTCTCATAGGCCAGACAAGATCAGCGTGTCAAGACCTCGTGTCCAAACTAGAGCTGCACGCCGGGAGAGCGACTATCCTCCGACGGTGGTAATAACGGACTCTCCTACAAGCAGCGAAGAGGACCAAGCCGACCTTCAACCTGACCAGTCTCCACCTCGAGTGGACTACCATCACGTCACTTCAGTTGAGGAGACCGCCTGCAACCCTTCTGAGTGGCACATTGCACGACTTCCTAAGACATCCGCCAAGGCGTGCTTCGCCCAACATGCTGTGACTAAGAAGAAATGCGTGGCACGGATCGTGCAGCACGGGAAGAGCACTGCGGCGCCGACATACACGGGCCCCATGAAGAACTACAGGAAAGACAGAATAGAGACTTATCAGTTCTTTTTCTGCAATGACGACATTGACAGGTGCGTCAATGGTAGCAAACGGAAGTGGGTCCTATCGGTGCCAAAGGTACCTGAGGTGTGGCCCGTGAAACTTGGGACAAAGTTGACGAAGAAAGAGATACTTTCTCTAGAAAATGCCGGGTTCAGACTCCCGCAGCAGAAGGAGATGTCACCGAGGAGACTCTTTCAAGACCGGGCAGCGGCAGTGGACTTCTCGGCCTACCCTACGCCGGCATACCCGGACGAGTTCCCTACCCGGCGATCAGGAAAGCTCATCCGACGGAACAAGAAGGCTCCGTTGACCAAGCACAGCAATAATTGTGCCTCCGCCTTATCGTTGCAAGCGAAGGTGAGCAAGTTGTGCATGCTGCCTGCCCCAGCCCTCGGATGCATCGTCACATTGGATTCTGGGAAGCCTCCAAAGGTACAGCAATATTACCTGACCATATCGCAACACCCTGCCTGCACTTGCCCGAATTTCAAGGAGATGGCAATTACGGCACTTGGGAAGCGGGGTCAATGGGCTAATTGTAAGCATTTGTATTACCTATTCAGTGTAGTCTGCGGTCTTGAATCAGAGTCGGATACTTTCATTCATGCAGCTAGTTTTAGCTTCAACGAAGTGAAGCGAGTCTTGGAGAGTGGCCTTCTGAAATTCTCGGAGAGCTAGTGATATCTGAGTTGGTGTTCGCACATGTGTAGCCTGTATTTATTTTAATGGTGAAGTAGTGAGACTAAAAGGGCCACTACCAAAAATTTACAGTAGCACTGGATTCCATTTCCTCAAATTCGTGTGAGTCTCGCTCTGAATATACATAGGCTCTGTAAAGAAGTATTTACTACTAAGCAATGTAAGGAACTGTGTAATCCCCAATAGAATGGAGTCACGTAAGTGTGCTCGGGACCGAGCAAACCTTTTTCAGTGTTTAGGAGGGGGTCATGTAAGTGTGTTCGGGACCGAGCAAACATTTTTCAGGGTTTAGGAAGGGGTCACGTAAGTGTGCTCGGGACCGAGCAAACATTTTTCAGGGTTTAGGAGGGGGTCACGTAAGTGTGCTCGGGACCGAGCAAACATTTTTCAAGGTTTAGGAGGGGGTCACGTAAGTGTGCTCGGGACTGAGCAAACGTTCTCCAGGATTAAGGAGGGGATCACGTAAGTGTCCTCGGGACCGTGCAAACCTTTTTCATGGTTTAGGAGGGGGTCACGTAAGTGTGTTCGGGACCGAGCAAACGTTTTCCAGGGTTTAGGAGTGGGTCACGTAAGTGTGTTCGGGACTGAGCAAACGTTTTCCAGGGTTTAGGAGTGGGTCACATAAGTGCTTGGGCATTCCCAATCCCTTCTTAGACTCCTAGAACACGGCGAACTTTGTTTCAAAGAGCGATATACCAGCGGCCCAGCTTTGTCAGAATATATTGAGTAAGGTAGAAGCTTCTGACCGTATTAACCCCACCACTAGATTTATGCATGACCATTGAGACTGTACACCGTTTTGAAATCAAGGTCCTCTACAGTAATTTATATCCTCCTGAGAACTGCTCTTTCTGTCGTTGATTGTTGTACGTGCGTATGTGTGTATGTTAAGTTGCATATCTATGTTTCAATCACCTCTCACATGCACACTGTAGTCATAATTCGTTGTGTTCCAGTTTTGGGCGCTTGCTTGGATTTTCATCGTCCACATCAGCTGTTGAGTGACGGTCCTCGACATCAGCTACTGCCTCACGACGTCCAATCCAATCAAATTGTTTCACCCACTTAGGGCCGTTCTGGTGACAGGTTCTGGTATCCAGGAAAATACCACTGTCATTTGCTTTCCAAGCGCAATCAATACACAACATGGGCTGATCGGGGTCATCAGGTGGTATCCATAGGAACACGTCATTGCGGGATTTCCTTGTTGCTATTAGAATGAAGTTGCATATCCATTTTGTAATAAAATGTGGATGTGTAGCTCTTCTTAAGATAACTCCTGTGGTACGTTCATTCTCAGATTCTCTGTGAAGACGGGATGGCAGTGTTCTGACTGTCGTTGCACCATTTACTGGCCCGTAAACCAGCATCAATTCGTGGTCGAGGTCATTAAGTATTGAAACAAAGTAGTCGCCAAGTCTATCAATCAATCCCCAGGTGTATGGATTTCTCCCGAACTGGCCCTTCTTCAGGAAGTGCTTACTACCTCGAGGAGGACTGAATTGAGAGACATATACTCCATCGGCCTGAATTCTCCAACGACATTGAGGTTCCTCAGTATGCGGCCATTCATCACATATTGGACAATCATCGTCCGAGTATCCTGCCATTTTGTTTCGCTTGCTCAGCACTTTTGGATTTTCATAAACGCAGAGAGGTTCAACAATATAGGATTCCACGCAATTCCAACTCCTGGTTTTGTATGTAAATCTGCAGAACAGATTGTTTGTGAACATTTCCAAATTCATACGTTGTTGAAGCGGAGATCCAAGAAGAGCTACCAAATTTGGACTAAGATTTTTAGAGAAACTGTATTCCATTCTAACTAGTCCATCGGCGTCTTTCTTTTCGGCACAATTCACTATAACCGGATGAGGAGATGCGTTTTGAATCTGAAGGGGACTATGTGTATTCGGTCGCGAAGCATGTACGCAATAAAAATCTAAGAACATTAAAAAAATCAGAGAACAAAGTTGATTCTTAGAGACCTGGTTTCGCATATCTACAAATGGGCGAAAACTATTACTATGTGCAACAATGTTATTTTTTGATTCTGCCTGGAAATTGTAACAGAGGAATTACTGGCACACAGATATTGTGTTCAAAAAGGATTACGTTGTATTCAACTCAAATTCAAGCAGTCATTCACTCGGTTGAATCTAGGCAAGAAGTGATCAATAAATGAAGTTTGATGTTTTGAATCGTCAGAGGCATTTGAGGAGGTGACCCGTTGAAAGGTTCTTGACATATGAAAGGTCACTTTAGCATGTTTAGAAAGGCACAAATTCCCAACTGTCATAAAAGAGTGATACATTCTGCACTTCGGACCAATGTTTGCAAAATAAGTACTCACCGAACAGTTCTTATGACAGCATTCCACGAGTATTGGCCCGTACTGTCCACTGACCCTAACACCAAGATTTCCATGGTCATAGATCTACGTCCTCTAGTCATTTCACTGAAATTGTCCACAGCCATAGGTCACATTCCGAACTATATTTAGAATTTTCAAAAAGCAAAATACTGTTACTCCATAAAATACCGTAATCTTACCGCTCTAATTCACATTTTCATCAAAATATCCGAAAAGTTACCGCTTTCCGCTCTCCGCTCACCGCTCACCGCTCGCACTTTAGCGACGTCCGTTCCGCGTGCTGCAATGTGGCTCGTTCCGATCGTGACTTGGACTGGGCCTTCGTCGGAATGGGCTTAGGAATTATCTCCGTATTGTCTCCCCCTTCCGTGGACGCCGTATCCTAGTCATCCTCGTGCTGCTCTACTTCAAACCCCGCCGGAACCTCCTGGAAGGTGAGAAGATTCTTCGCAATCGTGTACTTCTCCTCCTCGTGGTCCATCAGCAAGCCACCGGAATGGTAGAGGTGATAGAGGAAAGGGGTGATCGGAGTTGGCTTCTTCCCGATCGTGGGCACCAACTTCTGCACAGTTTCCGCTATGAGTGCAGCCTAGTTCACCTGACGCTAACCCGTATAGGCTCCGAAGATGGTGTTTGCGACCGTGATGGTGACCTGCTTCGGTTTCAACGGATACAGAATCGGAACGAAGAAGGCTAGGACCTGTCTCTGTCTCCAATCCTTGCAGGCGTCGATCACGAATCCGTTCTTCTGATGGATCTTCTCGTAGAACCTATCCTGCACGTACTTCTCCGTCCGGGTTGCCCAACCGTATCCTTCCTGCACGAAGTTGTAACACTCCGCCCATATTTCCGCGGTCCACTGAGTAGGTTGACCTCGAATTGTGTTATCCCACCTATTATCCGGCCCGTCTAGGATTTCCGTCACCATCCCTTCATCCCTCAGCAACCAAGGTCGTGTAACCAACCCCTCGCACCTCATCCGGGTGAGATCGTCAACCAACTCCTTCATGTCCCGATCAGTCCTCGGAACTGCGGGACTGAGAACTCTACACTGAACGGGCGCCATAGCTACGTCTCACTTCTCTCCTTTTACGAGCCGACAGCAAGAAACCGGCAATCCAACTGCTAGTGAATCAGAAAAGACAAAAACACCTCACCGCTCTTTCACTCTCTACTCCCAGTCCGCAAAAAGGAACTCCAAACCCTAACACTCTCGCCTATATACTTAGGGAATCATAAACGCCGCGGCGGCATGTAATTGCAGCCGCCACCGTACCGAGCTCAGCATTATCCGAGTCATGATGACTTCCGCGTCGTTTCGGATCCCGAACGCCGTTACAGTAACGGTCGGTTCTCGGAACGTCAACCCGATCCGAATTTTCTCTTCCGAGTTCCGGAATCAAGATCCGAGAACGTCTCCTGTGTTAACTGTTTTAAGGAATCTGGAGCATCCGGTTTGTACTAACTCTTAATGCGGCTAGTGTCTAGCTAGTTTTTACCTAATTAACCAAAAAATGAAGAATTAATTGAATCCTAACTCCAGTTGGGGCTTATCCGATTTACTCTGAAAAGAAGGAGGCAAGGTGTTAGCAAGGAGAGGTCAAAGACATGTGCAAACTATAATTCCAAACCTACATATACTTTGTGTACACCATCAACACCACCCCTCCTACATCCCTACCTCAATTGACCCTCTCTAACGCGACATTGATACCCTCGACATCCCCCACGCCTTCACCTAGCCCGCCCCGCACACCCCGCCCTGCATCCCTGTCAACAAAAACCTCAAATGGAACAAAATCCTCTACCCTCCAACTCACTCCCCCCCCCCCCCCCCCTCTCTCCCCCACCCCCCTTTCCCAACTTCTCCCTCACCCCACAACTTCGCTACCCACCCCAATACAACTATTACACCGATGGCTCGTTTATCCCTCCTAGAAAACACCGTGATAGCTTCTGGATCCGCGAAAAAGCCGGCTACGGTATATACCATGCCACCAACACTGCCATACGTATATCCAAATGCCTCTTAAGATTACAAACTAGTTTTCGCGCAGAATTAATGGCCATCCACCAGACTCTCAAAATCCTCATTACAACCACCCTTCAGGAACCAGCACATATATTCACAGACTGCCTCAATTGCCTCTACCTCATAAACACCCAAATCCAGCACCCTACCCTCCACAGAAACCATCTTGACCAAACCATCATCATCTCTATGGTTGATATGCTCCTCCTTCGTACCCAACTAACATCCTCCACAAAGTTAAAGCACATATTAACATCTCTGGAAACGAACACGCAGATAAACTTGCCAAACGTGGCACAAAAAAGCTCTATAAATTTGCCTCCAAACCCCACCACTTTGCTCATACTACCCCATTCTACTTCCAGAAAGACTCATGGCCAGGCCCGGGCCACAAGGCCTATGTCCGATGTCTCTCCACCTACCTCACTAAACAAGACCAAAACACAACCCTCGCAACTCTGGCACATCGCTTCCCCAATATTTATAAATGGACCATGAACCCTACCCTCGACAACACCCTCTCCAATGACTTCCGGACCAACCCCGCCATCACTAACTCCCAAAAACCGCCATCCTCAAATTCCGCAATGGCCAATACGTGGGACATGCCCGTAAACTGCTATTCTTTGGTATCAATCGCTTCCCCTCCATCACCTGCCCCCTATGTCATTCCCCTAACGCCGATACCTGGCTCCATTTCCTCCTCAAATGCACTCATCACCATATCCATGCCCTCCGCATCAAACGCCATAACAAAGCGGTTTGGGCACTCCGCAACCTCCTGTTGTCCAATAAAGCCTCCTGCTCTTACACCCTCATGAATGCTGGCACATTCAACACCTCTACACCTTACAATACAGTTCCCCCTTGGCTTCTGCCTTGCACTTGCCTCAACAACCGCAGCTCCTGCAATGCCCAACTTAAACCTGACTTACTATATATTAAAGGCCTCCCATATCAACACACACCCCCATGTCAACCATCGCCCACTTTCACAATCCAAATCATCGAATTCACATACATTAACGACCGCTTCTCACAATAATCCATCACTAACAAAATTAACAAATACCAACCCCTCATCAATGATATCATCTTCCAAGGATGGACAGTTGAGCCCCACCTTGTCATCACAGCGGGCGCCCGCGGTACCACACATGCCTCATCCATGGCCTCTCTTCACACCCAACTCAACATACCTGAACCTGCCATCTCACGCACATTTAAAGACATCAATACTATCGCCATACACCATGTCGCCTCTATCCTGCTCCACAAACGGCGGTTGGAAACCAACCAACCCCTCCCCACCGACTAGCAACCCCCTTCATTATACATCCCTAAACCCGCCACTTCCCCCTATACAACATGACTCCTCAGCCATCCTTCGCCCCCACGCCCATCCACGTCATCTTTATTCTTTTTTAATTCTTAGTTTTAGTTCTTAGTTCTTCTTAGTTTACTGAGTATTACTAATCGGTTACTGTAGTGTCTATTCCCGAAAGGGGTGAGTAGTTTGGTATTAGTGGCCCTTTGTCTGGTGGGCATTGGTTCATTAACCATACGAACAGACATTGTATTCACGCCGGCCCTATTTTGGGTCCGGAGTTTTTATCTATCTATCTGCAGGTGGACTAGGTGGGTGGAATGCGGCCCATTTTCCACTAGTGCGGAGTTGGAATAAATTTTTGCAGGAGGTTGCACCCCATCGCACCAATCCAAATTGGGATTGTGCACAACGTACAACATCAGTTGCACGCACGCATCATAACCTTCTTGGCAATGGAGGTGTAGATAATTATAAACAGGATTTTGCAAATTAACATTTGAAGTGTAGATTTTGTAAGTTGTAGTTAGAGGTTTAGGGTTTACTGAAGCAAACTAAAATGTTTATGTTTTTGTTGGTTGAGAGTAGTGCAGATTGAGAGTTTTTGTCTGTACGTGAACTTCTGAGAGTTCCTCAGCAGAGGATGGATTCTTCTGAGATCTGCGCCTCTCGCACCAGCTCGTCGCGTCCAACATTCTGGTATGGCGTTTCTCGTATAAGGGTTTTTGGTTCCTTGAGCCCTAATTTTTCTTCCGTTTGATTTTTGGGGTTTCAGGGTTTCAGTGCTTGTTGGGTTTTTCTCCAATTTAGCTGTTTCGGGTTCAAGGAGAATTTACGACTGTGGCAACCTAAGTGGTTTTTTCCCTGCTTCGTGTGTGTAATCGTTTCGATGGTTTTTGTTTCTGAATTTGCGCTTGCTTCGCTTGTGTTTGAAGTGATTTCGGAATCGGTTTGTGTCCAGTGTTGGGGTCATAATTGTTGGTTGTAGGGTTAACATTCCCTTGTTTGGTGTACATTTCAGTCTCTGACGAAATTGCAAAGTTTTGCAATCCTTTGTCCTTGTCGTTTGCTATGAACTGTATGATGTAGCCAGGGTTGTCTTATCGGACGGACATGGGCAAAATTTCCGGACATGGACAGACGGACAGACGGACAGACGGACGGACCGGTCGGTCCGGGGTGATAATCGGACATTGAGGGGAGAAGGAAAATTACTATGTTAGTTTTTTTTTTTTACAACTTATCTATAGGGGAAACATATTGATGACATGGACAACCAACGCTGACGAGGAATTCTACATATGCAAAGGGGTGCGCAAGCGGGTTCAAGGGGGGCGCGAGCTTCTGAGAAGGGGGCCAGAGCTTTTGAGAGGGGGGGCTAGAGCTTCTTGGGGGGCCGCGAGCTTCAAGGGGGGGCGCGAGCTTCTGAGGGGGGGCCAACGCTTCTAGGAGGGGGGGGGGGGGGCGCGAGCTTCTGGGAGGGGAGGCAAGAGCTTCTTGGAGGGGAGGCCAAAGCTTCCGAGAGGGGGGGCGCGAGGTTATGGGTTTAGGGTGATTATGGAGAACGGGGCATACAATTGATATTTTTTTTTTCTTTTTCCGTTCCATTACAAAAATAGCAATAAATTTTTATTCTCCACAAGAGTACATAGCCGTCAAAAAAAGATTTATTACGATTTTGCAAACGTGCAAACAAAGCCACTGTAGGCAATCAAAATGTTACATATGCAATTCACTATGGTACTACAATGTGGCTCTAAAACAACTATCGGGAGCTTTGAAGTTGTAAGGGGGACTCATCAAATCATCCACAACTCTTGCAAGTGATAGCCTCATCGTGGGGTCTTTGTTAAGCAAGCCATTCAACTTCGTTGAGAATGCAATCATTGACATTGTATCCTTGAAGAGGTCTCGGCATTGTTCGTCCCTCCATATCATCTTTGCCAAATAGCCTACCAAAAATGCATTAGATTGCTCCATCCTGGAACTCTAAATTTTATATTATAATCCCCTTTCTCTTCCAATATTAATGTTTCATCTTTTAATGTTTTGTGCATACTTCCCTCTGTAATGATTCATTATTTATTTCTCTTCCAACCTTGTTCCACTCTATACTATTTGTTTTTTTTTTTATCTCTTCCATTTATTTTTAAACATAAATTGAAAAATAAATGGAAGAGATGAAAATAGAAGCGATCTTTAATATTGAAAAAGAAAGGGAAAAATATAAAATTAAGAGTATAGACTTGAAGAAGGTTGCAAGAGAAATAAATAATTATGAAAGGAAGTATGCCAAAAACAAACAATGAATTAACATAGAATTAAAAATATTTAGATAATTAATTGATTTAGTATGGAAGAAACAAACAATGCTCTAACATAGAATTAAAAATAAATGGTAGAGATTAAAAATTTAAAAAAGAAAACAAACATTAAAATCATAAGAGAATGGGATAATATAAAATCAATACCATGGGATAGAAGAAGGTTGGAAGAGAAATAAAAATTTGAATAATTAATCAAATTAGTACGGAAGAAACAAACAATGCTCTAATATACAATTAAAAATAAATGGAAGAGTAAAAAAAAAAAAAAACAAATATTAATTGTGAAAGAGAAAGGGATTAAAAAAAAAACAAATAGTATAGAGTGGAACAAGGTTGGAAGAGAAATAAATAATGAATCATTATAGAGGGAAGTATGCACAAAACATTAAGAGATGAAACATTAATATTGGAAGAGAAAGGGGATTATAATATAAAATTTAGAGTTCCAGGATGGAGCAATCTAATGCATTTTTGGTAGGCTATTTGGCAAAGATGATATGGAGGGACGAACAATGCCGAGACCTCTTCAAGGATACAATGTCAATGATTGCATTCTCAACGAAGTTGAATGGCTTGCTTAACAAAGACCCCACGATGAGGCTATCACTTGCAAGAGTTGTGGATGATTTGATGAGTCCCCCTTACAACTTCAAAGCTCCCGATAGTTGTTTTAGAGCCACATTGTAGTACCATAGTGAATTGCATATGTAACATTTTGATTGCCTACAGTGGCTTTGTTTACACGTTTGCAAAATCGTAATAAATATTTTTTTGACGGCTATGTACTCTTGTGGAGAATAAAAATTTATTGCTATTTTTGTAATGGAACGGAAAAAGAAAAAAAAAATATCAATTGTATGCCCCGTTCTCCATAATCACCCTAAACCCATAACCTCGCGCCCCCCCCTCTCGGAAGCTTTGGCCTCCCCTCCAAGAAGCTCTTGCCTCCCCTCCCAGAAGCTCTAGCCCCCCTCCAAGAAGCTCGCGCCCCCCTCCCCACCCCAAGAAGCTCGCGCCCCTCCTAGATGCTCGCGCCCCCCTCCCCTCAGCCGTTGGGGCCCTACCTTCTAGCCCCGTCATCCTCCGTGTCAACTCTATATGTGGAATATTTGGTCACATGTCAGACGCGTGGCATCCTAGGTGGCCAAGGTAACTCCCATTTCACCATTTGGATGGTCAACCGTTAGTCTTGGTCAAACGGACCTCCCCTGACCCTTAATGGACGGACGAGCGGACCGGACGGACGGACCGGTCCTTATGTCCCATGAACAACCCTGGATGTAGCCACCGTGAGCTGCAACAGCAGAAATTGGTAGACTTTAGTTCTCGGAGGGTGTTAACATTGCTATTGATCGGCTCAGTAAGAGCTGCAGAGTCACGACGTATTTTTTCATTCATGTGAAGAATGTTTGATTTTGGTGCAGGCGAGCCAGTTGCTCAGAGGTCAATGATCTTTGGTGGATTCCCATCCCAAGTTCGATACATGAGCTCCGATTTGAACGCCTTGCCAGACATCAAGGATGGTGGTATTCTGAAGGCTCTGCATGCGCTTTTGGGCGCCAACTGGACCAAAGTAGAACCATCAGTTAGGGAGGCGGTGGAAGCGAGCCTCAAGAGCAGCAGTGACGATGTTGTGGGGAAGGAGGCATTGACAGACGCAAGGAGGGCAGTTGAGGCAGTTGAGAAGTTCGGTGGAAACATGTTGCAGGAGCTTCCGCTGAAGATCACTGACTTGAGTGGAGGCACTGGAGAGGTCAGTCTCTCTTAGGGTTTCATTCTACAATTTTGCACTATCTCTTACTCTTTACCCTCATGCACTTCTCATTCCCCGAACTCTCACTAAGCTTGTGACATGTTGATGTGATTTACAGGATGTCAAGTCAATTCCTGACTCTATTAACAATGCTGTCGAAGTTGCTTACAAACTATGTAATTCCATCTACTAGATGGATTACGGTGGGTAGAGGGACTGGCGTACCTACCCACCGAGTGCTGTAGCGCGAGTGGGGTAGGTACGCCAGTCCCTCTTCCCACCGTAATCCATCGAGTAGATGGAATTACAAGATGTCGAAAACTGCCCCGAGCGGTCGAGCGCGTTACGAATGGATTCGCGTAAGCTGCTAAGATTGGCCACAACAGGTTGCGAGATCGATTCCTCGCTCCACCGTCGCTCTCGCGATCTAGAAAAACTGTGTAGACTTCTGATATTTGCAGTTTTGCCTTGCCACGAGATTTCACTTTTCAAGTACGGATATAGGAGCTTTAGCAAGGGTATAGGCGAAATTTACACGACCGTCTCGCGTTGTGTGGAATCGAACTCGTAACCTGTCGAGCACAGTCCAGTAACCCTACGCGAATCACATGTTGATGTGGGTAGATGTAGTAGGTACCTAATGGGTCGATCTAGTAGGTTGATGGCTGTGGCATTACGGTGAGTAATTCACTGCCTCTCAACGAATCACAGCGCGAGACGGTTCGGGGTAGTTTTTTACAAGAAGTACATCGCATACCTTGACTCATTTGTGAAGGATGAAGCTTACATAAAGAAGAAGGTGGAGAATGAGCTTGGTGGCTTGTTCCTGCATATCAAGCAGCGTCTTGCTGGCATGGATCTTAAGTGGTCCAAGGTGAACACCTCGTTTTCTTCTAGATTACTTCCAAATTATTTCATGTGTTCTTCATTTGTGCAATTATGTAGCTAAACCACATTTTCACATTGGAACAGGATTTCACTGCATATCATGAATGTATATACTCCAGGTTCTAATGAATAATTTGACTGGCATGCAAATCACTCTTCTCGGAACATCTGGGCTATCTGGATCCTACATTGAGCTTTCTTCATGTCCCCATCAGATTCTGCAATTCCTTATGCACTTAACCCCTAAACGGCCAAGGGTGTTTTTCATCAAAACTGCCTGAAACCAGCCCCTCTTCAAAGCAAGGTGGATTTTGCAAAGTTGAGGTCTTAATTAGTACATCTAACCGTAAGATCTTGTAGCTAACTTCTATGTCTACATGTCCACCAAATCTTACACACTCATTCCTCACCAATTGCAAGATCATAACGTTCAAAGTTGAAAAACAAGTTTTTTTCCCTGCGCAAAAAGGGATCAGCAGAGTTTTGAAGGCCCAAAAAACCATTTTTTTCCATTATGGATTTTGGGGGTTTTGATGCACGTCAAAGAAGACTGAGTTAGCTAATTGTGTTAAGAAAATTGTATTCAAAAAAGTTGTGGAAGGTTGCCAAAACAATCATTTTCCGCTAGGGGGTGTACTGAAATTCACAAACAAAGGCCGTTTTTGGACAATAAAAATAGCATATGAAAAAAATTTGGATTAAAAATCCGAACGGTGATAACATGATCTACTACCTTATCTACAAATAGAAATTTTTATTTTTAAAAAATATAAAAATCTCAATTTTTGGTGGAATTTCAAAGTTTCGTCTTTAGGCAGATTTGGGCAGATTTGGGCAGTTTTGGGCAGTTTTGGGCAGAAATTGCTGCATTCACAGTGGCTGAGAGCCTGCCCGTGGAAGGGCGTTTTATGCTCAGAGGAGCATAACTTTTTCTCACTTCATCCAAAAAAAATAAAAAAAATATCCCCATAAACCTCTTGAAAAGACCTTTTACCACAAAAAATTTCAAAAAATTTCAAGTAAATTTGAATTTTTAGGAACCTGCCCAAATTTCAAAAACACCCATTCTAGGACAATGGCCGTTTAGGGGTTAAAGCAGTTCCACTTCATCATTGAGCCTCTCTAATCCTTCGCTATGTGATTGGTGGTTGTTGTAGAGAACCTCCGAGCTTGTGCAGCGGTTGATACTGGACTTCTACTGGACGTCGTAGAACTCAGTAGACGTCGACTTCTCCTCGGAGATAGTTATTTGCTTAGCGATTTGCTTAGCGATTAGACTAGATTAAAGTACTCAATAGTTGGAACGAGAGGTTGCATATCCTTGCAGGTCACGATTTGGTTGAAGACCAAGAGTTTGAGCTCATTCTGGGATCACAACAATTTGGTCTTCAAAATGTACCCATCTCGAACTTTCTGTAATCAACATATCATATAAAGATTCATAACATTTTTGAGGCATTTTCGAATCTACAAAATGGAAGACCTGTGAAATCTATATTTTCTTATTAATTTTGGAGACTTGGAGAATATTGAAAAATCCTGAAATGTACGGAGTGGTGAATTCACGATATCTACATTTTCTCCAAGATTTTGGACATTTGGGAGAAAATGTGGTTTCAACCATTTTGGTTGAAACCACATTCCAATGTTGTTTAAACTGATGTGGTTTCAACACTCACAAAATGTTGTTTCAACAAGGATGGTTGAAACAACAAATTTTTAACCATATTTTAAACCACATTGGAATGTGGTTTCAACCACCTCCTCCCTGAGGTTGAAACCACATTCCAATGTGGTTTAAAATGTGGTTTCAACCAGGGTTTTGTACTAGTGTGTAAACGATCGGCAGCAAACCGTGTTGCCGCAGCCGGTGTTTCGAAGGTCGCCGGAGTTGAGATTTGCTCTGGATGACCGGGTGTAAGTCGATGGAGGTGCAAATGTTGTGAACGTGCGATCAGTTCTGTCTGAGCGGGGCACAGTACCCACTCTTGCAGCTCAATCAGTGGCACAGGTATCATTTCTTGGCCTCGATTTTCCTCTACACTTTCACTATGAGGGTGGGGGGCTCCTTGATGAGTTTCTAGTGACTTATTTCTAGCATCCACTCTCATCTTGCCAACTCATTAAAATTCAAGTGAGTTTGGGGCCCTCATGTGGGGTCCTCTCTGTATGATGGTCGCGGCAATGAGATCTAGTGGTCTTTCAAGTGGTCCTCAAATGTGCTCTGAACACCCCTATTTCCACAACTTCGCACCATCTCCACATCTTCGCATCATCCCTAGGTACCATAATTAAACTGGCCACGGTTCCGGACATGTCTAGTGCAAATATCTGTCGACGACGCTATCAGGTTGCACTTCATTCGCTCCCTTTCATCTTCGCAGAAGTCAGGCTTCTCACCTTCTGAGATGTTCTTGTGTGTTAGTGAGGAGGTAATCTTTTCGGAGTGGGTTGTTTAGGGTGGGGGAGGGCATATTTAGGCTGATTCTGTTCCATTGTAGACCCCATGGGTGGTCACTGTAAGAGACAGAAAACAGTGTTAATAACGAAATTTGGCAATGAACTTGTGAAGCCATTGGCAATTGCACTGTGGCGATTTGGCTTCACTATGGCAATTCAATGTGGAACTCACTCATTTTTAATTTTTAATTTTTTTAATTTTGTACACTAAATAATTCAATTATTTAATTTCATGATAAATTATATTATTAAATATTTCCACATTAAACTTTAGAAATTTAATTATTACATTTGTAAATTTTTATGGTTAAAAAACTAATTTGATTTGATGATTAGATCAAGTGATTATTTTGTTGATAAATGATTTTATTTAAATGTTTTTTTATATCGTAATTTTTTGATTTTGTTAATTTTGAATTTTATTTATTTTTAATATTATATCTTGATAAAATAGGGGCTATAAAACCCAAAATTCAATTAAACCATTTGTTAATTTATTTTCCTAATTTTTTTCATAAAACAGGGAAAAAAAGCACATGATCTTTAATTTTTTCCTAAGAAGAATAGTCACAGTAAACAATCAAAAACTGTATTTTCCATTCAACCTTAAACGAAAATCTGTTTTCATCTCTACTCAGAACTAATTCAGGATCTTTTTGGATTTCGAACCTATCATTTGTCAGGCTGGCTCACATCTTAAACAACCCACTCTGAAAAGCTGTCCTCGTTAGTGAGAGTTCTACGTTCTTTGAAACAGCATTTGAAATGGTTGTTTGGGATTCTTTGCAACGTGGTTTGTGATGAGGTTGGATTTTTGGAAAGCATAATTTCGAGGGACACATGTAGCAGGGGTGACCTCCAGCTATGGCCCCGTAGAATTGAAGGGTGGGGGCAGGGGGACCTGGCGCTCACTGGGCGGGCAGTCCCATAGAATTTGAATTTTTTTTTTTTTATATTTTTTTAAATTTACCTAGAAAAAAATAGAGACTATAAAAACCAAAATTCAATGAGATCAACCATAGCTACCTCGTGATTGTTGTTTTGAGTGAACCCTAAAATTACCCTTATTCAAAATTTCAAACCCTTCTCGCTCTACTTGATGGGTTTGAAAAACCTTATATTACTCATGTAAATTTCTGAGACCATTTGTCTCAAAAAAAAGTTTAAAATAATTATTTTTTTTAAATTAATAAAAAATAATGAAAGTTGGGGCTGCCCAGTGAGAGCTGCCCCTTGCTCAATGTCGGGTCCTCCTGCCCCCGACCCACTCCGTCGGGTCGAGGAGAGGAGGTCACCTCTGCTTCATTCTACCCTAATTTCGACATACAACTTAGGTTGCAAAGAATTATCCAACCTCATCACATAAACCACGTTGGATTCTTCGCAACCTCGAGCTTGCTTTCGCATGCTGAGAAAATTTAAAGCTAAGGACCTGAATTTCCTACTTCTGTGCTACAAGGTTGAAATGGAAAATACATTCAAACACCACATGTCAGAAGGTTGAAATGGAAATACAAAAATACATTCAAACGTCCAGACTTGATGTATCGACGAAAATTTTGGTTATTGCCGATGCAAGAAGGTTCAGGATTGAGGGTTGTGGACCCAACTCAAATTAGAAGCATAACTTCCCAAAGGCCACATCAAATTAAAACAGAAGCATGTCAAATGATCAGCTTGAATTTATTAAAGTACGTCAAAAAGAGAACTGTCACAAGCATTGTTCGCAATTTCTATAGAACCTCTGGTAAAATTACGACATGCTTTACGCACAAGAAGGCTTTGCCGCAGTCCATATGCAAGCAAATGCCCGTAAACGCACATGAAGAATTTCAGACAAAGCTAAAGACTGGAATACCGTGTAGCAGTAGTACTTCAGACTTCCGACAAAGTTATAGACAAGTGTGATACTCATAGTAAAACTCCATGGGAGTTGTGAATGTACAGTACAGAAACACACTCCAAACCGCAAGGGAGGAAGAGCCCACAGTCGATGACGGCGACGCTTCCTGATCCGTTCGGTAGTGCTACTGATCGTGGTCTACCCCATGCGGACGCCTCGCCTTTCACCTGCGAAAAGCAGCATCTGATCGATCAACTCGCCCTCGTCAATTATCTTGGAGTCGTCTATGCTTCCACTACCGGCGGAATTATCCCGATAACTCTTTACTACAGGTAGGAGATTCAGAGCAGAGACGATGTAAACGCGATGCCAACGCCTATCCTGAAGCAGATATCTATCACGCTCGTTGACATCCGGATCATTCGCCATTCTTTTCAAGCATCTGTCGACAAACGACATCGATTCCTTAACATATTTGGCTTGGACCTCCGGATAAACCACGTTGTATTCATCGTCGTCTCGTGTGAAGCCGTTTTCATCCCTGATTTTGTTGTCAATATGCTGATCTGCTTTACTGCGGACAATGAACACCGGGGTGTTGTGGCGGACACAATCCTTGATGATGCTTTCGTCGAGTTCGGTGAACCGGTCGTCATACACTACGATAACGGCGTCAAAAGCGTACAGTCCTTGATCCTTGTAGTATTTTTCAGAAGACACCGCTGCCGTCCCTCCGCCGGGAATGTCGTACCACACGAACCGCGAATACGGAGGCTCCGAAGACGGATCTGGGTAGCGGGTGATGTTCGTTGTAGTCTCGTCTGTTCCAACGGGAGCTGCGCCCTTATCCTTGGCTCTTAGACCGCGGAAAGAGTTGATGAGAGAGGACTTTCCGGTGCCGGTGAAGCCGCAGAGGGCAAAGTGGTATTTCTCATCACTGTACTTAATCCGATTTCTTGCAGCTTGCATTTCTTGTTTGGAGGGCAATTGAGCCATGTCAAGCTGGTAGCAGCGGGTTAACTTCGCGTTGGCTTCTTTTTCGCGGCTCCTCGCAGCGGCTTCTTGCTGGCGTGCTTCTTCGAGCTCGGCTCTGAGGTGTTTGGGCTCTGTCTCCGCTGCATGCTGTCTGCTTTCAGCTTCCTGAACTCGCCGTTGCAGTTTCTCTACTTCTTCTTTCGCATGCTTCGATTCCCCAAGAGCTTCAAGTGTCTCCTTTCGTGCATCCTCCAGGAAACGAATCTGAAAGTTACTCTCGCTGGCACCAGCATCCCCTAGTAAAGCTGGAGCTTGCTTCGCGGCTTCAATTCTATCAGCTATCTGCTCCATCGTCTGCATCGTCTCATTATACGGTAGCTTGGGTTTGGTTTGAAACATACTCAACTTCAGTGCGATTTTTTCGAAGATGGGTATTAGCATGGGACCGAAGCCGGGAAACATACCCACTGCGGCACTAATGACTTTCCCCCTCGTGTTCAAGTTGGGGGCGTAACCCGGGTCCCGGACCGAGTGACTATTTCCCATCGTGAAGTGATCAGGTCTAGAGGTCGGGAACCAAAGCCTGGTGCTTCTGTGGGCCGAAAATGTGTGACGCTCTGCAAACTGTGACAGTACCCACGAAACATCACAAATAATGTTTAGTACCAAACCCAAGGTCAATTATATCTGTCAAGCTGTGGGCTTCATTTCAACTGCATGACATCTATTAGACACCTCCAACATCGCTAGCAATCCTTCTTCCCTAGGACGAAATATTAGCTCAAAATCAAACACCCGGCCAATCCATCGAACCACACAGCCTGGAAGTTTGGACGGATTACTGTTGATCGGTAAGCGTGGTGAAGTCTAGACGACGTATATGTCTGTACCGAAGATGTCTTGCTATGTTCTGAAGAAGCTTCTTTTCTACTTCTGCCATGATGATACTATGTAAGGGTAATCCGCCCAAACTTCCCTCTGTAACAAAACAGTAGCACACCAACATGCACACCACACAAGACAAGAGATCAAGCAACATTGAATGCAAGAAGAACCTTACCGATCGAACTGCAAAGGAAAGGTCGGCCTCCTCCTCCCAACAATCCTCAGCACCGCTCTTGTAGACAGCGGCCACTCAGAACTTATATGGTAGAATGCTCTAAAATGGAGCAGTGCCGATAATGGAGCTCTAGTAATCTTCCCTCAGATACATAATAGCTTCCCCACCCAACACTACCATGTAATGATGGCAAACATTATAGGATGCCATTTTGGGGCACCATTTTAGAAACACCTATGAATCCAGCTTCAATAATTTATAACGAATTGTAGAAGAATCCAAAAATGATGATTCCACTTGCTCCAAATTTTCACTTAGTTTCCCCATGCATGAAAATTATTTGCAATGTTAATTTTGCTGTAGATTTCCCACGCTGAAAGTTGAGCCATTATTGTGCACCTTACCATATATGTAATTATATTGTATACAGCTGTAAATGTAACTAATATAATCAATGGTTAAGCACTAAACTTAAATCATCAGATTCTGTGTTTCGTCCTGAACTGATTCTACAATAAGAGAATTAAAATTATTTCTTAATATAGTAAGTATAAAATAAGATGCTTTGATTTTAGTGCGTGATCATTTCAAGATATTTACAGAGTTTTTAAATTATTTTAACTCGACACTTTCTTCCAAATAAATGTTCGTTTCGTGGTGGATGACCCAGGGTGTACGGGTTTGGCAGTGGATGACGTAACACGGTGGAGGGCGTACGGCACGTAGATTATCTGTACATGCCACGTGGCAAGCCTGGAGCAGGATGATCGCCACGTCAGCTGGTCGTCTTGGTCGGTGCCATCTCCAAGTCCTATAATGGTACCGACATGTGACTAGAAAAACTTAAAATGTTCTGGTACCCATTTGTTTATCAAACCGTGGACAGATTTGCCGGTTAGGTGGAGATGGCAGCCTTGCAATAAACCTCACCCTCGTCTTAATGACGAGGGCCCCCAACCAGGGTTCCCATTGGAGGGGGCAAAAAGCCCCCTATATTTTGCTTGTTAATTAAAAAAAAATTAATTTAAATTTTAAAAAATGTATATATAAACTAACTAAATTAATTTAATGGATCCCCGTAGTCTAATTTGGAGTCCCGAATTCCATTCAAAAAATAAAAATTACTTAAAAAAATCTGCATGACCCCTAAAAATAGATGGAGAGGAGAGGATAATAGAGAGGAGGAGGGGAGGCCTCGCCTCGTCATTAAAACGAGGGCGAGGTTTATTACAAGGGGAGATGGCAAAATGAAGTAAAAGAAGAAGTTTGTAAGAGCATCGCTACCCATTCCAGGGTCTGGGTGGCGTGGGCCGGCCTTACTATCGGGAGAACCCCCTGGGGCACCTTGTTTTTAGCAATTTTGCAAGGAGTTTTGCTTGTTTATTTTCAGGGGATTCTTTGATGTTATTGAAATGAATTTCACCGTATATGTTGGAGGAGTGTAAGGGGTGAGCTTTACGAAGGTTTTGGAATATTTTAGAGAGCCCGGACATTTACGGGAGTTTGTGAAGCATTTTTTAAAGAGGTTTTGGGAAGATGTTTTAAATTTCTTTTAAAGATATCGAAGGAGTATTTAGGTGGTTGTAGTATCATTTTAGAGAGGTTATTGAGAGGAGCAAGGGAGTAAACCTAAGAGCCCATCCAATTGTACAACTAAAGTTTTATTAACCCCTAAAGGCCTTTGAGACCCAATTCGGGTCGCTGTCCTTTTCGGCAAGCTATTCTAAGGTTTCAGAATTTTATTATTTTCTGAATTTTTTACTATGTGTAGCTTTGAACATTAGCTTTCCAATGGCGCAAATTTCAAAGCATTTGGAGTTACGATGCAAAAGTTATGAATTTTAGAAGAATCTGCCTTAAATCCGGGCAGCCAATAACCAATCAAAATCTCCCATTTTTTGCCCAAGTTGCCCGTCATTCAATAAGGTAGAATTAGACAAGACAAATTTTCAAAGGATGGGCACTTGCAAAATGATGGGCCCAATATTTTTTCATCCATACACGTTTATGACGGTTTTCATCCAAGAATTTTTTTCATCTAACTAACTAATTCCATCTAAAGAGGTTGCTGATTTTTTTCATCCAAATAAAAATTATCATCCAAAGTTTAGTTTTCATTCAATATCTATTTTCATCTACATACAATATTTCATCCATTTTTTAATTTTCATCCAAAACTAATTATTTTCATCCAATACCTATGATGTGGTAAAAGGTCCATCCACAGGACCCCCTTTTACCAAAACTGCCCTTTGAGAAATAGACAATTTTTACTTCCAAAAATACTCGAAATTTGAGATCTACTCCGATTACATTGAAATTTCTTGTGGTTCTTTCCTTCATTAACTTCAACATATCTACCTTTCGGATTTTCAATTGGACAATATTAGACTACCCTTTAAGTTGTTTTAATTTTGGAGAATGTAAGGCAATTTCAGCATACCCCCTTTCACAAAATCAAAGGATTTTTTTGCCTTTCTAAGCCCGTATGAGGCTCAAACTTTGTGAGCTTATACCTAACTTCCATACCTAAAGGAATTGATGATCCTCCGTATATCAAATGTGTTTGCAACTCGTTTGCAAAGTATAGTTTTTGGTCATCAAGACTTAGGTATACACACGGGGCAATGTCAAAAAAAACTTTTATAGTGACTTCAAACGTTATAATCTCACAATCTATACGGTGGATTGTCCTCAAAATTGGTATACACCTTTTTGAACAAGACAGGTACAACATCCTATGGTTACATATTTGGTATTGAATCTAAATTTAGACATTAGTGGATTTCTATCACTAGACGTATGTTTTTGGCAGTTTTGGCTCCAAAAACACCAAGGGTCTTTAGGGATTAAGAACCTTTCCTGGATTTTAAAATCTACAATTCAGAGAATGTAGCAAAGTAAAGCAAGTGATACAAAGAATTAGTGATTCTGTAATAGTTACCAAGAAATTTTGATTCGTACACAACATTTTTTTTAGTTTTAGGTGAGTTTGAGAATTTTTACGATCTAAAGCCTCAATGTTTGGGGAAATTTAGCTCCATGTTAACTTAAGTGATGATTTAGATCATAGTTAACTTCTTTGAAAAACAAGGCTTTTGAGTCCCACAATTAGCATTTTGTCCTAATTCAACAAATATGGTGTTTAATACAACAGTAAAAGATTTATCATTGTGCGGAGTAATAGTGATATCTTTGCAAATACAAAAAAAGATACAAATCATATTGGATGCAATCTATTGTACATATTTAAAGATTATAAGATTCAAAGTCGTTTTGAAAGTTTTTTACACTAATCAAAAAATGTGCTTAAGTTACGATGCCAAAAAAGTATACTTTGCAAATACATTTGATCTATGAAGGATCATTAGTTTTTATAAGTATGTAAGATAGGTTTACATTCACCAACTTTGAGCCCCATACGTGCTTTGGAACGGCACAAAATCTTTGTTTTACTCATTGAGGATATATTGAAAATTCTTGACATTCCCCGAATTTAAACCAAACAAAAGGATAATCTAAACATGCCCAATTCAAGATCCGAATGGAAAATATATTCTTGTCAATGAAAAAAAGAACTTCAAAAAATTGAATGAAATCTCAAATTTGCATAAATTATTGAAGTACAAACAAAATGATTCCTTGAAAATTTTGAAGGAGCAACTTTGGAATAGGTCATGTGGTTGGACCTTATGCTACATTATAGAAACGAGATGATATATGTAAGCACCGGATGAAATATGAAGGTTGAATATAAATTTTTGTGTATAATAATGAAAATAAAAGAAAATAAAAGAAAATAAGAAATAAACATATTGAATGAAAATGAAAAAGAGATCGTAACCAACATCCAAAATGAAAACTTTGTAGGAATAAAAACAACCATTTGGATACAAACCGTTAGTTGAATGATATTTGTCTATTAGATTAAGACTATCAACAATGTGTATGGTTAATAAAAATACTAGACCTATTATATTGCCAAGGCCTATCCTTTGAAATTTAGTCTTATGACCTTTTTCCTTATAAATGATAGTGAGCATGGGCAAAAGATTGGAGATTTTGAGTGGTTATCGGATGCCCAAATTTGTGGAAAATCTTTCTAAAATTCATAATTTTTGCATTGTAATATAAATGCTTTGAAAATTGTACCTTTGAAAAGCTATAAATAACTCGGGGAGATCACTCTTTGTATCTTTTGAGTATCACGTGTGAACAAAGGGTATTTAAAAGTACCCTAAAAATTAAAAATGATTCTTACTATAATTAGTAATGTTTCAAGAATATTCTCATTTTTATTCTTGTAATGAATTGTGAGCATCCTATATTAATGTAAATCATTTATAAAAATTATCTTCAAAGATTTATTTGGACCCTATCTTTGTTCGCACGTTGTTACGTAATATTTGGAAGTGATCTCCCCGAGATAAATAAAGGATATATATAATAAAAATATAATAAAATTTCAAAATCTACGAGCTTAAAATAGCATGCGGGTAAGTGTCATAACCACAACATGGTCTCAAAAAACTTTAGAGGTTAAGATTTGATTAACATTTGCATAGCATGTAAAGCAACCCCTTAAAATTAGCGATATGGGTGCGACAATTCAAAATTAGTGTTGAGCAACACAATTGGAATGTGTTACAGCAACCATCATTTTTAATATAGTGCTACCTAAAGCAAGTTAGAGCATCCTTAGTCAGGTCCCGTCACAAGCTAACTCCAACGGAGCATAACGGGCCCCTAGTTGAGTGGCGGGTCCGACCTAGTGCACTCCCGGCAAGGTCACGGGTTCAAATCCCTCGAGACACGTGGACTCCCTACCATGGCTTGCGCTACTTCACCTACTCTCATGTGGGCTCTTGATTTTGGATTTTTTTTATTTTTTATTTTTTTTGAAGCAAAAGGAAATTCCATTGCAAAGAATAGATCTTGATTTTGGATTTGGCTTTGATTAGCCTCTCTAATAGAGGTGCACGACTCGTAGCAGGAGGACTTTCCCTCACGGCAAATGGGGAAAATTTGCAGAGAGCAGGAGGTATTTTAGTGAGAGCCGCACAGTGACGAGAGACAGAGAGAGGCAGTTGGCCCGAGCCACAAGCTCTTGCTTCCGCTTTTTTTTCTTTTTTTTTCTTGAAGCAAAATTCATTGCAAGGAGATAAAATACAAGCCCTCATCAGGGGAAACCCAGGGCAGGAGAGGTTACCAAAAGATCACAAGTCGGTTTGCTCCCGCTTTTTGGCGATAGAGGGAGCAAAAGTCGTGACTGAGGATGCTCCTACTCCTGAAAACGTTCAAATCAAGTCAACCTAGGGTGCTGACTAATGAGCAGTAAGAGCTGCCAAGTTGAGCGTTGGTTGCGCAACTAAAGCCCCCTTCCCACCAAGAGGTGGGAAGGTGCTACCGGCACAGCTTACGCAGTGGCTTGGAAATGTGTTTTCACACCGTCCCAGGGTAGTAAGCCCCGAGCCTGGCTCCCAGCTTCGGAAAGGGGGGGTAGTTAGAAAATATCAACGGTGTTTAGGGGGTGGGACAACGGTGGCACAGCAGTGGCCCATATTGACAGAATTTTCCTTTATTAGTATGAAATCGGGTGAATCGGCGAAGGTATGGAGAGGCTCACATTCAGGGCAGTTAAGTTGCAAGTGAAAGTTCAATTTTATACGGGGAATGACAAGTTTTCACGGCATGAGGCTAGTTGCCCGAGACTGTGCCCGTTCATGCTGCCCACATTGCAGAGTTTCTACAGTGCCCTACAAAAGGCCCGAGCAACTACAACTACTTCCTCACATCTGTTCTATCTCACTGTAGAAACTGGTTTTTATAATGTGAACTGGTTCGAGTTATTTCTTGTCCAACAGTGGCAAGCCCCCTGCCACCGTAGATTACAAACTACTGGTAGGAAGGGGGCATAAAGCTGACATAGCAATGTTAAAGAATGATGTGCCGTGCTTGGGTAGAAGTATTGAACAGTGGTTAAGTGGTATCAACATTAGAATACAATGCAAATAATGTTATTAAATTAAATACCACATTGAAGTGGTATGGGAGTAGTCATAATAATATTCTTCATTAGCCAAAGAAAGGGGTTTGTCTTTAGCGTGGGACTGTGGACAGTTGACAAGGTTGTTGTACACCATGGTTAAGAATCTTTTTTAGTTTACTATCATGATTTATTCATCAGACTGGGCCATGCCTAATTTTGGTCCGAGTCTAATGGTTACCGGAGTACAGGGAGTATGCTGTATTTGAACTAAGAGTTTTTCACATACATACATATTATTTGTACTTGTAATGTATTCAGAATACGTGGATAATGTGGATTTACAAGTACAAAAAGTAATATGTAAGTACATACTACCTCCGTCTCACTAAAAGAGCATGGTTTGCTAATAATAGCAGATTTAAGGATAGTTCTAAATTTAGAAATAAGTTACCGAATTTAGAAATAAGTTACCAAATTTAGAAATAAATTGTCAAATTTAGAAACAAGTTGCTAAATTTAGAAATAAGTTGGCCAAATTTAGAAACCACTTTTTTTTTTTTGAGACAGTTTATTTTACCAAACCATGCTCTTTTAGTGAGACGGAGGGAGTATAATTTCAAGCAAAAGTACGTAGTCAAAATTTGAAAGTACAGGAGTATTTTTGTACTTCGGTAACCTTGAGTCTAAAACTGTTGTTAAAAACTTCCACTATGTTAAGAGATAGAAACTTCAGTCTCCGGAGGAGACCAACGTGAATTAAGTGTCTGTTCGATCCACCCTCATCCAAAGTCCACATGACAAAGGTATGGAAGTGAATATCTACTCCCTCCTTTCGAGAGTAGACATTTTAGTCACAAGCCACTAGTAACAAAAAACCACTGAAACAGGCGTATGAGTTAGTTTGCAGTGAGAGTTTGAACGCCAAGCTACGAGCTCATTGTTGGTTAGAGGTGAGCATTTGTCTCATATAACTGGTCCGGGTTTGAACCCTGGTGGACTTGTTTGAGCAGATGTGGGGGATGAAGTGGCTTGGTATTGTTGAGTGAGCAATCGCAGGCAGAAAATAAGTAGTGCCAACCAGTAGCCCACCGAGCGAGAAAAGACAAGAGACTTTGCACCTGTATGCTAACATTTAAATAAAGTAGCTCTAGCTACTAAAAATTTTGTTTTTATAGTTCTGACTATGAAGGGTCTAGTGTCTCGGGTAATGGTTGGCGGTTTTCTATTCTTCTTTTGTGGAGAAGGATTGACATAACATATCATATGGAAATGGTATTTATATTTTTACAACTGTTTTTTTATAGTAGGCATGGGAATTTTGAAGTTGTTTTCAAGTAGTTTCATTGATGGAATGTGTGTGGTGGCTCTAGCGTCTACTGTGATGACTATAAGGGGGTTGACTTTCCATCCTTTAGCAATGATGTTGGCAATTAATGGATTGTATTTGTTGATTTTAGCTTTGAGTGTTTTTGGGGAGGATCAGTCATTATAATATGTAAATTCAATGAATTGTATGGTAAGATTGGGATCTATTTCTATAGAGGGGTCGCTTTGGTATGGTAAACCTTTGACGCGCAGAATATATTTGGTCTAAATCTTGAGTTACAGTGGCATCTTTGTTTGCCACATGTGCAAGGAAGTAGCAAGTTAGGAACGGTATTTTCTAGGGGTTTATCATTAAAGATGCCAACATTCATAAGAATAAAACTCCGAGATTTTTTAGATGAGACTAGTAATTTTCTAATTTCCTAGACTACTTTGTTACGTCTTTTGACTCAGAGTGAGTGGACATGTTGTTGTTGACATGTGAGTGGTACATGTAACCATGTGTCCGGTTCACAAGACTTACAAATTGGGCATGTAATAGACTAGAATCCGGGAAAGTTCGTATGTGAGCGGAGAGCGTAGAGCGGAGAGCGGAGAGCACAGAATGGAGAGCACAGAAATGACAAGTAGCCAAATTTTCAAAAGCAAAGTAGACCCTATAACCGTGGAAAATTACTAAATTAAGGCTTGATTTTGACACTTTTTTTAGAAAAAGAGTATATTACCGTGGAAATCAAGGTTATCTCTGGTAAGAATTTATTACGTTTGTTCTCTAAGATACAAATTAGGGCTGATGTCATGATGACGTTGTTACCCGCCCAAGGCGGGCTCCATGGCGAACACAGCAAAGACAACCAGAACAGCATAGCAAGACCAGGAGCGAAACTACCAACAGGGAGTTAACTAGCAGTGCCGTAGACAACAGGGAGTTAGACTTACAGTACCATCAGGAATAGCAGGGTTAGGGGAGTATAAGGAGTAGAAGCGGCACAGTAGTCAGGGTCTCTAGTTTTTCCATGACCTCCAAGTTAGTCTCCTAGAACAGTACGCTTAGACTACCAAGGACATCAGGGCAATTTGCTACTAGGAACCATCTCTCTCTCTCAGCCCTCGAGACTCTTTATCTGTTCAGGCTCTATACTACCGCTCTTATGCAATAAATCTATACTCGGTCATTTCCTGTCTTGCCTTATGCTGATCTATCACCTGCTTGCTTTCCTCACTGTGTATTCATTTTCTTAATCTTACGGCACGGAATTTAGTTGGCTTTCCTCCTGTCTTCTGTCTTGGGCCCCAAGCACGCCTTGGCACTACCTAGGCCCTTGCACGTCTCGACTGCCGGTTGAGTTCTTCGGGTAACGAAGCGTAACCACTACCCAGGGCTTGAACCTCGGTATCTCGGTTTGGGTACTTCCTTGGCATCTGAACTGACTCCCTTCTCTATCTGGCAGCCCTGTAACACGTTGCTTTTCCCCCCTCTGGTATTACAAATTGGTCTCAGAATAATCCATCACTACCCGGACTAACATTTTGGCGACCATGCTGGGGATGGAAAGTTGAGGCCAATAAATTACACCACGGTCCAAGAACGCCACCATGCCACCACGGAAACTTCCTCTAGATAGAATCAATGACGCAGAGGAAACCATTCAACAGGACGACCCTGACCCCACCAAAGAACTACTACAATTCCTAAAAGATCAAATGACAGCCTTGGCTGCCAAAAATGAAGCTACGAATGCTAAACTGGAGCTATTAAGCGTTCAGTACCAAAACCTCCATGGAACTGCGACCAATGAGGCTGTGCATGCCACACCTCATGACTTGGAAGCCCCATTGGACCCTCTGAGATCAACCACCCTCCCTAGGGAAAATCGCACTGCCCGGACGTCCCAGAGCGGAGGTGACCAGGACCGTGTCACCAAGTTTCCCAAGATACCATACCCCGTATTTGATGAATCGGGAGATCCCGATTGGCATATTCGTAGGTTCAAGGTCATCGCGCGTACCAATGGTATTCTTAGTTCCTTGGACTTACAGAACATTTTTGGTACCACACTCCAAGGAAACCACATAAATTGGTATATCGATTTTGAGACAGAACACCCCCACGCCAACTGGGACGACATGGAAAGGAGTTTTTTGCACAAATTCCGAAAATTGAAAACCAGTTCGGAGATACTTCGAGCTTTGGGCAGTATCGCTCAAGATAGGAACGAGCCCGTCGATAAGTTTTATGACCGATTCAAGCAATTGGCGGACAAGCTGAACCAAAGACCGGAAGAAGACTATCTATGCGAATGGTTCAAAAAGGGATTATTGCCATGGATTCAACAAGGTATTGTGATCCGTGGAGTGAAAACCCTGAATGAGATACTCGCTGCCGCCAACGACATCAGTCGAGAGCTTGGGGCCATGAATCGAACCCAGACGCCATTGCTGCCATTGCCCACCCTGAGGCCCGAAAGTCGGCCAGTCCCTACAATTTGTGGTACATGTGGCAAAGTCCATAGTGGCCGATGCTGGTTCGCCCAGGGAAACCCCCGTTCCGAAGACAACCGACGTCCACGACCCACAACCGCTTCCATGTACACCGAGGAAGTAAATGTCGACGCTTTCCAGCCGGGAAGGAACGACACTTGTTGGGAATGCGGATCTCCAAATCACCGCAGGGGACAATGTCCCCTGCTAAGGCAAAGATGGGGCCATAATCCGGGTCCTACAGACGTAAACCGGCCCGCCACGAACCCCATGGAAAATCCAAGGCAAACAGCACCCAACCGCCGAGGAGGAGTCACGCTCACCGAGGTGCATAATGCTGAGACCAATGTGTCCACAATCAGCACGGCTGCAGTCACCACGCGCTCCAAGGCCACCGTAACTGACCATGTGGTAGAGCATAGAAAACCATTTCCTCCGAATCACTGGGACAGACTCCATGATATCCGAAAGGACTTACAAAGAGGATTGGAAACTCATACAATTAATCCTGATGTCCAAAGTATATTAGAGGATACCAATGTTACCATAACTTTATCTAAGTTGCTGAAATTAAGCCCAGAGTTACGGAAATACCTACAACAGACTACGCTACCCGAAACGGGAAATGATCCCACCGTCATCGAAGTCAATGCTACTACCTTGGACCCTGACGCTGCGGTGATTCATCTGCAGCTTGGTCCCCACGAGCTGACTAATGTTTTGGTCGACGGGGGCTCTGGTGTCAATGTCATGAGTGAACACCTACGGCAACATTTGGGACTGCCCCAACCAAAGACAGCCAAGTTCATATTAAGAATGGCAAATGACGATCCCGTGACACCTCTGGGGATCCTAGCCACCGTGGCAATCACGACTCATGGAGTATCAACACCAGCAACTTTTGTGATTATAGACATGCCCAACAGCAGTAACTTCCCCATTATCCTCGGAAGACCCTGGCTTCGAGACATGAACGCCGTGCATGATTGGTCCCGAAATCACATTCGTATCCAGCGTCATGGAAAAACGGTCATTATTCCTGTAGACAGTTGCATTACAAAAGCCAAAGCAGCTCAGATCCGACATAAAGCAGGGACAGATTGGGTACGAGGACTTTCCCAAGACCAAGAGGCCTTGGTACTCCATGCAAATCCCGATCTCATCCCCTTGGCAGAAATCCACTTGGCCAGCTTGGTCACGGCCCCAGAGAAAGTAGATTTACCTCCACGATTTTCCCAGGAGATAGCTGGATCCGTCACGGTTAATTCGACACCAGCTTTCCGTGCTTTAGAAAACGAAGTTGTAAATGGCTGGACCCATGGAACCAAGGACAAAGTAGAGTTAGTAAACCTTGGCACCACGGATGAGCCCAAATACATTAAAATAAATGCCGAGGCTCCAGTAGCCATCAAACAAGCTGCCATAGCGCTATTCCGAGAATACCATGACATATTTGCATGGAACCACGAAGATCTCAAGGGAATCCCAAAAACCCTGGCAGAACATACAATCGACCTTATACCCAATGCCACACCAGTACAGCAACGGCGTTACAGAATGAATCCAAACTATGCCACGCGTGTCAAGGAAGAATTAGACAAGTTATTGAAAGCCAAGTTTATCTCCCCTGTGGATTCCGCACCTTGGCTATCGCCCATGGTAATCATTCCAAAAAAGAATGGAGCGCTCCGTATTTGTGTAGACTTTAGAAAGCTCAACGCAGCAACCAAGAAGGATCATTACCCTCTGCCATACATGGAAGAAATAATCGATGAAGTAGCTGGACACGAGATGTACTCATTTCTGGACTGTTTTTCAGGGTACTACCAAGTCGCCATGGCCGAACAAGACAAAAATAAAACGGCTTTTTCCACTGAGTGGGGGCCTTACCAATTCGAACGCATGCCTTTCGGAGCCAAAAACGCACCCATGACCTTCCAAAGAGTCATGGAACTAATATTTCGTCCATACTTGAAGCGTTTCTTTAGGATCTATTTGGACGACGGCACCGTTTACGGGCAGATGATCGACCATGTCGCGCATTTAAGACAAATATTTGGCGCCTGCAGAGCAAACGGCGTTAGTCTCAATGCAGATAAATGCATGTTTTTATTTTTCGCCGGAGTCATCTTAGGCTACATAGTGTGTAAGTATGGCAAACTCCCGGATCCAGCCAAGATCAAGGACATCATGGATATGACACCTCCCAAAGATCAAAAGGGTGTCCAACGTTTGTTGGGCCTCTCCCAATTCAATCGTATATATATTGAGAAGCTAGCTCATATTACAGCACCAATCACGGCTCTAAATCACTCCAAGTACACGTATCCTAGAGATTGGACCCCGGCAGCCCAGACAGCCTTGGACAAAATCAAGGCAGCCTATACACACGCGCCCATCTTGATCGCCCCGGACTGGACCAAGACATTCCATGTCCACACGGACGCTTCAAATATCGCCGTGGGAGTCATGCTGGCACAGAACATAAATGGCAAACATGATCAACCTGTCGCCTACGCTAGTCGGCTATTGAACCAAGCTGAGAGAAACTATTCCACTACAGAACGAGAAGCTTTAGCTATGATTTATGCAGTGAAAAAATTCCGACACTATCTGTTAGGAAATAAATTTCAATTCATGGTCGACCATCATAGCTTATCCTACTTGGTTAACCAACCGCTGGTCACCGGCCGCGTGGCTCGGTGGATTATGATATTATTAGAATATGACTTCGAGGTGGTTTACATACCTGGGAAACGCCATATAGTTGCAGACTACCTGTCTCGCGACACCAATACCACCGAAGCAGGAATCGACGATTCGTTCAACGAATTGTACATCCAGGCAGCCACCATAGACGTCCAGGATAACCAAGATTGGACAACTGATATCATACAATATCTAACTACCAGTATTCCCCCCGCCCATCTCACGGGTTCAAGAAAAATTAGCTTTGTCAGAACCACCCTCCCCTACACTGTCGTTCAAGGACAACTCTATCGCCAAGGCCCTGACCGCGAAATCCGACTCTGTATACCAGCAAAAGAGCAACAGTCCATAATTGCTCACCTCCACGATGGTCCTGCTGGTGGTCACCAAGGTCCTGACACTACTATCAAGAAAATCTTGACAGCCAAGTATTGGTGGCCGACACTGCACAAGGACGTCAACACCTACATCAAAAATTGCCACGCATGCCAAATATCTACCACGAACTTTCAATACCAAGGCAAAGTGCCCTTGAAATCCATCCCACCTTTAGGCCCCTTTCAGAGATGGGGCTTGGACTTCGTAGGACCAATTCGTCCAGTAACCCGCCAAGGGTACAAATATATCTTGGTCGCCACAGACTATACTACAAAATGGGTCGAAGCCAAGCCCTTGCGTACCAACACTGCAGTAGTCACGGCGACATTCTTATATGACAATATTATTACTCGATTCGGTTGCCCCTTGGAGATCGTGTCGGACCAAGGCACTCATTTTGTGAATGCCGTCATTGAAGATCTCATGGACAAGCATATTATCAAGCATCGGACTAGTACCGTATACTACCCTCAAGGAAATGGTCAGGCTGAATCCACTAACAAAACCATTCTCAATATGCTTCGCAGATTTGTGCATGCCAACCAAGCCGACTGGGACGACTGCCTCCCTGCTGCTCTCTGGGCATACAGGGTCGCCACGAAAACGGCCACACAACTTAGCCCGTTCGAAATGGTCTATGGGACTCAGCCCTTGTTACCCACGGAGTATATAGCCCCGACATTCCAGTCCACGCACCCCCGAGAGTACTCCCCGCACAAAGTCCTCGCGGCTCGCCTCCAAGACATCCACCACCTTGAAGAAATCCGAGAATCAGCCATCACAAATATCACCACCAAACAGGCCATCAGCGCCAAACACTTCCAGGCGTCCCAGCCAATCCGGGTTTTCCAAAAAGGTGATCCAGTCCTCTGGTGTCCCCGCGATCCAAAATTGAAGAAAACCAAATTTGAAACGATCTGGCATGGACCATACCGTGTCCAACTAGTATTACCAAACAATACTGTCCTATTGGTTAATAATGACTACTATGACAGTCACGCAACCATTGTAAACACCAATAAACTTAAACATTATCACACCATGGAACCTCATGTTTAGCCGCGGCTAAGCTTGGGAGAACTTCACACTAACTTGGCCGCCGAGGCACAGGACATGGTGGATCAACCCGAGGAGACCACAACTAATCCAGATCACGCTCCCACCCAAAATGAAACCCCCCATATCCATGTCAATCATATCCAAGTGGAGTGGTGTGAACCAGACCCCTCACCCTCAGATATCAACCCCGGATATGTACCAGGCCCTGCTACCCTGACAGATACCCGGCCTCCCGCTACGTCACTCGATACCCGCCCCAACAGGCAATACTGCACAATTTGCACCCCGGGTATATACCCAAGGTCCGTGGCCTGTCCAGGGACATCTCGCAATACTCCCACTACCAACTACTTAAACGGTTTTGGTATGTCCCAGAAACCTCCCATCTCAAGACATCCTAGACTACCCATGATCACCACCTCCCCCATCCCAAACTCTAAACCTCCCAGCCGTCCCATCTATCCTCTCGATCGCCATGACTACTCCCAACAAGTCACACCCAGCTCTGGCCACTATGCCTCTCGACTAGCTTTCTCTCATGAACACCCAGCACACCATGGACGGGGAAGGCTCCATCACCATCATCACTCCCGATTTGATAGGCCCTCGCCGCCATCATCCGCGGACGGGCCGCCTAAACGCACCTCCCTTGCCCAAGGCTGTCCAATACCACCCTCGCCCACCATGAACATCCCATTAGCAGTCTACACACCCATTCTAGTGCGTCTTCTTCCTTCCGCTCTCCATTTCTCTCTTTCCCATACTCTCCCCCTCTTCCTACTGCGCCAACACCACGACCTTTCAGCCATTCTCACTTCTCACGCACTTAGACTCGGCTCAGTTCCTGCACACGACATGGAGACCAAGACAGCTTTGGGACCTATCTATCTGCCCAGGATGGTGCGGGAGTGGAAGCGGAAGGCAGACGGCGCATGGCTAACGAAGACGCACCTGATACAATACTGGACGCGCTTGGACGGCAAAGTGGATGTCGCGCGCTGCCTCGAATTTCTGGAGTCCATGAAGGGGCGCAGTGAGGAGGAGCCATTTCCCGCGGGCATTGTGGAGGGGATCCTGGTCAAGTACTCCCCTCGATACCTACACGCCTTCTTCGGCTGGGATGGAACCGGCATCACCGAATGGACACCAGAGTGCAGGACGCCCCAGCCCAATGTCACCGCGGCAATCCAAGGTGTTCATCCCGAACCAGACGGCAGGTATGACGTATTTGCTTTGGGAAGTGCATTACAAGAACCATGGTTTGCAAGGATGCGGGGAATACTTAGTCAGATCTTTTTTAAGAACAATTGTAACCGCATCCAACCTGACCACCTAAGTCTCCTGCTCCTCGCCGACAAGGGGGAGAAGATCAACTGGGGGTTGATCCTTGATGATCAATTCCGTGTCCAGCTCCGTGGATACCGTAGAGACCCGACTTACTCCAGTCCAATAGGTCCGTTTTTGACAGCGTACATCTCTAAGTATATATCCTACTATCGGACAAATCACCAGGCACCGCAGGTGGGTACCTTCTTAGACTTGCAGCGCGAGATGGCCATGGCTGCCACCAGGGATCCGGCCGCCCCATCATCCAGCAAGCGCCCCCGCTCCTCCGAACCTGCAAGCACCCAGGGCATCATGGTCAAGACCGAGCTGGGACCTCAAGCTATGGCATTCCAAGAACAGAGCAAGGCCATGACTACCTCCATGGAGCGACTGCTTCAGTTTGTCCACACTATGGAACAGGAGAAGTTGGCGATAACAACACAACAGGCCGAGCTAGAGGAGCGCCATAAACGACGGACGGGACAAGCCATACAAGCTGCACAAGCTCGAGCTAAGCAGGCTATCGCCGACGCTAGGGAGGAAGGTAAATCACAGCTCTCCGAAGCCCAGCAGACTATTGAGAATTTCCGGAACCAGGTAGCTACGCTGGAATTAGAACTCACAGCATCCCGGGACCAAGTGGATACCATGGAGAAAACTAAGCGGCTAGCGGAGGAACGGGCCCTGCGTTTGGAGCAGCAAAATGCTGCAACCTTAGCCCAGTACAAAGCCCTCAGTGGAGCCCCCGCCCAAGGAGCAGGGACATCATCCATGGCGCCAAACAATACCGAGGAGATGGCCCGTCTTCATCAAGCGCGCCTGGAGACTGAAAATGCCAGGGTTAATTTTGAAGTGAACAAGTCGAACTGGGTGCAGAGTGCTGCCAAACTCATCGCCACCCATGCACACCGCATGCTGTGGGAGAATCCACCTGCATCAGCAGAACCTACTCAAGATTTCCTTGATACATGCATTGACAATGCCATGGTAGATCTGGACCTCGAGCAATCAGAGCCGACCTGGGACATGGACCTGGATGTTATGTCCCTTGAAGCCATGGGCACCTTGGAAGCACAACCAGACAACACATCCGACATGGTTGCTTCCACCGCCATCACCATCCGCCAGGCCCCTGCCGTCCATACCACGGTTAGCTTCGAGGAGCCCGACCATGTACACATCCCCGATGTCCCCACCGACGTCGAAGACACTCCTCAAGCATCACCCATGTCGGTACCTGCTCCAAGTTCCTCCGTGCTGCCAACACCAACTGGCCACGAGGCTCCAAGTCAATCCATTCCTCCGGTACCCGCTAAACCCAGATCTTTCCGCGACCATAAAATTGCCTTGCAAAAATTGGAAGAGGAATATGAGATGGAGGGAGAGGGTAGCGAGGATAGTGAAACAGAGGAAGATTCGGAAATAGCCATTACTGCAGTCAAAGATTACTTTGCTGCTCACCCTGATTTAGCTAATAGATATTCTAACCCTGAAGCAGACAATGTCCAGTGCCCAGCATGTAATAAACTATTGGGAAAAACAGTGTTTGACATTTACCAACATGCCCGTACATCCAGGACCAAGCATAACTTGCTGCATCGGGGTGTCGCGGCCGCCATAGCTATGATTTTCGGCAACCAAGACCCTCCAAGACGACATGGCCAAGTACCCCGTGAGGCAACTCGCCCCGATCGTCGACCTGCAGGGCGCAGAACCAAGCATTAGCAAAGCAAACCAGGGACGGTTTGCACTCTACAACAAGAGGCAAAATGTTACCCGCCCAAGGCGGGCTCCATGGCGAACACAGCAAAGACAACCAGAACAGCATAGCAAGACCAGGAGCGAAACTACCAACAGGGAGTTAACTAGCAGTGCCGTAGACAACAGGGAGTTAGACTTACAGTACCATCAGGAATAGCAGGGTTAGGGGAGTATAAGGAGTAGAAGCGGCACAGTAGTCAGGGTCTCTAGTTTTTCCATGACCTCCAAGTTAGTCTCCTAGAACAGTACGCTTAGACTACCAAGGACATCAGGGCAATTTGCTACTAGGAACCATCTCTCTCTCTCAGCCCTCGAGACTCTTTATCTGTTCAGGCTCTATACTACCGCTCTTATGCAATAAATCTATACTCGGTCATTTCCTGTCTTGCCTTATGCTGATCTATCACCTGCTTGCTTTCCTCACTGTGTATTCATTTTCTTAATCTTACGGCACGGAATTTAGTTGGCTTTCCTCCTGTCTTCTGTCTTGGGCCCCAAGCACGCCTTGGCACTACCTAGGCCCTTGCACGTCTCGACTGCCGGTTGAGTTCTTCGGGTAACGAAGCGTAACCACTACCCAGGGCTTGAACCTCGGTATCTCGGTTTGGGTACTTCCTTGGCATCTGAACTGACTCCCTTCTCTATCTGGCAGCCCTGTAACACGTTGCTTTTCCCCCCTCTGGTATTACAAATTGGTCTCAGAATAATCCATCACTACCCGGACTAACAGACGTCATGCATACATTCCTTTAGATTTGTCATGGGTTTAGGCAAGATACAATGATCAGGCGTTAAGTTTTAGATCAAACAAATAATTCTTTCTTAGAATTATGTAAATGCACAAGGAAAAAAACAAATTTCACAGAACATAAAGGAGGCAAGGTTTGAAAACTTCCTGGAATATTTCAAAATTCGTGTATAATATCTTAACTGCTGAAACCAAGATATACCTTGTTAGAGTCCTTGTCTTCATCGAAGATTACTCTCTCTTCCTAGGCAGCAAAGCTTCTTCATTTGAGTGATACAAGTAAGAGATTCTCATCATGAAACAACACTTGGTATTAGGTAAGCTGGGTTCCAGAGAAGGAGGTCACTCTTGGTTTCTTTAGCTTGTTTCTAGGTGGCGTATTAGGATAGTGACACAGTCCTTGGCATTCCTAGCTGTATGGGAAGGTAGCGTAGGAGTTCGGGGGGGTCAATCTGCAAGCTTGCGTGGAACGTTTTAAAACTACAACAATTTACTGTGTTGCGCGATGCCGAAGGTGCGTAATGCAAGTTCGAGGAGGACGAGAGCGGCTGTAGGTTTGCCCCAAAAGGCACCGGCGAGTTATGAGGAGCTGCGGCCGTGGCTGCTGGAGGTGGAGCGCGCCAGGGAACGAGGCATGGACCTGCCACCGTTTAGGCACATCGGAAGCCTCCATGTTGGTGAAGGTGAATGGCGTTGGACCGTGCTTTGTACCAATGAGCTTCTCCGTATTATGGAGTTGTCCCTAATCCCGTATCCCTTGCCATCCACCGTCAATGAGAATCCAGTTGTTCAGCTGCCCGAAGTGATCATATCGGATGGCGAAACTTGCTGGTTTGATATGGACAAGAGTTGGACTGTATATTCTCCGAAGGATTACTACTGTAAAGACTAGATTATTCCTTTAGATTTGGTCCCTTATTGGATCTAGATACGAGTATGTCAGCATCCATATATCAGTGTTTTTAGATACTATAGATAAGTCTAGGAATAAGAGAACTCAAAACCACCAAAAAGAAATGGTCTTAAAAGTTTGTGGAATATTTCAGAGTTCGTGTACAATAATGGAGTAGCAAAAACCAAGACGTATACCAAGTCAGACTGCTTGTCTTCGTCGAAGAATTCTCCGTCTTTAGATAAGAGCATTCCTAGCTTAAGTGTCAAGCAAGAATCTATATAAGCCTTAGCAGATGTCCTTCAAGTTGTATAAGCTCAATCATTTTTGTAGGATTTAAGCGTGTACTTGGTAGGGAGTTGTTTGAAGGTATGGGCGATTCATTTGAGGTCGTTGCCTGTGAAAAGGTTGGACTCCTCCGACGATAATCACGTTTGAAGACGTCGAGAACGCTCGTGCTGTGTCAAATAATGGAGGCGTGAGATTGACAGCAGTCCTGAATACGCATGCCTTCGGCTGGTGAGGTGGGATTACTTTTCGTACAAGGGTCGCCATTGGAGTCCGAAGGACGAATACAAAGTCAATCGGTTCAACATCAAGTGGAGTGTTTTTAGGAGTTCTTGGACACTTGCAAATCCAATTAAGAACGAGAGGTTGGAGACAGCGTCCCTTGGAGAACTTAGTTGCGTTGAGTTAGATCAGTTGAGGTCATTGCTATCTGCCAATGGGAATGAGGTCTTGGATGTGTCGGAAGGAGAGAAAATTTCTCCAAGAGATGGTATCTGGATCTCTCCCAAGAATAGGTAACATAGCTATGGAAATGTGAGCATTTTAGTTGTTCATGTTAGTATTCTCTAGTGTTCTGAACAGAATTTGCAGACTAAAATATCTTCATCACTGAAGTGGTTTTCCCTTCAAGCATATGAGAATTGAGAGCTAAAAAGAGTTGCAATTGTAGACGATTACATACACGAATAGAAACGGGAATTGAGAATTATGAATATTTTAGCTGGTTTGCAAAAAAGTTGACGATGGAGTATGTAATCAATTTCAATGAAATCAAATCAAATCAAATGAAAACAATGATAGAAAAAGCCCTCTTTCAAACTGAGTACATGCTACAATCGCTACTTCCACTCTCAGAACCCGATGACTCAAAATCTCCTTCTACAGCCTCTTCATCGACAAATAGAAGGGCCCTGGGATCAAAACTAGTGGGCCGACTAGGAACATATCTAAGTGCACCACATTGAAGCGCTTGTGCTAAGCCCTCTACATAGTCCGGAAGTATAAAAGGCTGAATCGGGCTGGAATGAAGACGCCACGATGGAGTGGACTCGGCTCTATGCCCACTTGGCGGTGTTGTCACAACTACTCTGCAATAGAAAGCCAGAAGTGGTTAGATCGAATAGGTAAATTTGCGTACAGAAATAATACTAGATGAATGACAGGAAACATACAAATTCTAGAGTAAGACTTACAATACTTAGTAGGTCTTTGTTTCTTGGCTGGTGCTTCCTCTGCTGCAGCCGGTCTAGGATGTTTAGGGGGGCCCATGGGAGATTTTGCTGCCATGTACGGTTTGAGAAGGGCGTTGAATATGGCTTCGTCATCCTCAAAAGCTATAATATGACGACCAATAGCCTGGCAAGCCTTGACTGAGGCCCCTGCAACTCATAGCATGGTGAAGAAGTGAGAAACTGAGGAAGGAATCAGAGGAATAATTCTGTAGAGACATGTAAGAACGGTTACCTGTTCCTGCCTTCCAGTCCAGGACTATGTCGCCGGGCTTTGAGAGCTCTCCAATTATGCTCTCCATCATCTCAGGGGCTTTTTCCCTTGGTCCTCTCTATGGAACATCCCCATTCATTTGCTAAGAATCAACGTCGATAAAGTTGAAAATCGCATCACTCTCGGTAATGTTGAGGTCGCCATGTATGACATCGGATTTCTTCGTTTGAAAGGAGAACTTAGATGGCGGCTCGCCACCACGAACGAAGACACGGATCCAGAACCGATTTGTCTGCAATCAACCAAATTATGTCAGTATGAATAAACGGAAGAGATAGTACTAAGTAAAGAGAAGGAAAGGAAAGGATGAAATTACCAGGTTCCCGGGGTTTGTAGGAGAAGTCAGGCCGAGCACATTGAAGCCCCACCAGTCTTTGTAAAGGACGAACTTAGTGGCGCTAGCTTCTTCGAGAATCTCCGTAGCCAACGCTTGATCATTGTTGTAGATGATGCACAGAGCGCCATCATTTTGCAAGTAAAGACTTGCGAAATAGAAAATGTCGTACACATAATCCTTTTCACGGGAGTTCCAAGGAGGAATCACTGTAGGGGGATCGGAAACGAGAGGGACAGGAAGATTCTCAGGGATGTCTACGATGATCAAGTCGACTCCCAGATGATTCTCATCATGGCACCGCTGAGGAACTTGGTTCTGGCGGCCACGTCCAAACTGCAGAAAGAAGAAAATAGGGTTAGACTATATGAAATTAATTAAAGTGTATGTAATATCATATTATGTAAGAAGAAAATCATACCTTGCGCACAAACTCTAGAGTTTTCACCCAATCTGGATGGCCACCCTTGTCTTTGAGCTCCATGTTACGAACCAGTAACGAGGTCACACATGACTTGATGATGGAAACACCAGTGGAATGGGGAGTTCCTGCGGAGGAGGTGCCTGCCGGGAGAAGTCTGGCTTTCCTTTGCTCCAGAAGGCCTCTGGTAATAGCGGATGCACTAACCGATGAAGGCGCATTCGTAGAAGTAGGGGATGGATTGGAAACGACAATAACAAGAGAGGGCACGGCAGCCCCCTTCTCCGGTGCGGAGGACTCTGCACCAGTCTCCTGAGAGCCCTGGGACTTAGCACCCAATTTTCGCAGTCTCCGCGCTCTTCCTTTCTTCGGTGGAGGTGCAAATGATTGATCCTGCAGGCCTTCGGCCTCATCCGAACCGTCTCCAGAATCCTCGATGGCTGATGATCCCCCGTCAAGCTCAGATTTGAGCTCCGCTTCGGACTCAATAACGAAACCTCGAATGCAATCCAGGTACCAACAACCAGCACTTAGGTGGGGCGATTTGTACCTCTTCAACTGCAGAGGAGTATAGATACACTAATCAGAGCCTTTCTCAATCCACGCTGAAAAGTATCGGGGGAACTTCTCCAGCGTAATTGCACCTTTTGGAAGCAGCTCTCTCTTGAAGTACCTAATTAAGTTCACTTGCCATTGATCAGAATCATGTGATTGACATCGTATAAAAGCGAAAAGAAAATAAGATAGGAAGACGTGGTTCATAATTGTCATACCGGTATGTCACACGCTTGACAACATTTGCAGCTCCCGGAAAAGTGGAAAAATCGGACTCATTATCAAAAGCCTTCTCTGCGCGGGTACCAAGAAATGAGGGGAAGGCCTTTTCCCAAAGGAGAATACGCCAACTCTCCACATATGCGTCCGGCCGCATAACTCTCGGGAAGGACTTCCACTTGATGACAAGGTTCTCCGTCTTGCAAATGTCATCAAACTCCCGGGTAACAGCATCCTCTATCTGCGACAGAAAGGTTTTGTCGTTGAGGTAAATATTGACATGGGACAAACGAGAAGTGCTTTTAGTGATTATTACGAAGTTTTAAGATACTATACCCCAGCCCAGAATGTTGCCTTGTTCAACCAAGGGTCGAAGTCGGCCTCCTTAAAGTCCTGGGGCAAAAATCTGTAAGATTGTCGTGCACTTGGTGAAGAGTTCCACCACCTCAGCCAACGCGCTTTAAACTTTGCATCAACAGCTGCAGGAACAATCTTCTGAAGCTTCTCCACTGTCATCTCCGGCTTGGAGAATTCACTGTAATGCCGATTGATCTGGGAAGTGAACATTACATGAACGGAAAGATTAGATTTTAAACTAGTAATTGGAAAGTAAAGTAGAAATGTGAAGAAACTCACCTCCGCAAGGAAGTCATCACCGTTTTTGGGATTGGCAATGGCGAGGTACTTGGTGAAGTCCTTCTTCTTAATGGTGTCGACCATGCTGGTTGAAGCGGCAGACATGGCATCCCAAACACCTGACGTAGTTTGCTCAAGAATGGGTGTTTTCTCCTTGTAGATCCTGGCAGCTTCGTCAGAAGCAGCATTTATTTCTCTCTGGGAAATAAAATTATCAACTTGTGAGTGTCAAAAGCAAGACAATTCATGTCATTTAGACGCGTGAATGGGGGGGGGGGGGGGGAGTAAGTTCTTACACGATAAAGAAATGCGATGAAGACTTTTGTTGGCAAAGTAAACCATCCAGGAATTGATGGTTTGTGATTCAAAGACATTTGATACTCGTCCGCTGTGAGGAGATCCTTAAACTCCTCCAATTAAATCACACCGAAAGAGCGAATACGAAAGAGTTTTGCCGGAAGATTACTCTTCACGTGATCATTTTCTGTAGACCTGCTCGAAAAGATGGTAGTTAATTAAAGGCGAGAAGTGCAAGTTAAAGCAGCTTTGGGACAATAAATAGGGATAAAGTTCTTACCAGTTAATGTCGTGCATTGCATGAAGAAGGTTTCCCACATGACCACGTGGGTCAAGAACAATGCAATGCACGGAGATGTGCCACGCTGGATCTTCGCTGTGATGATTGTTGATATGTCTGTACCATGCGGCAAGGCGATGGTTACCTTCCCAGACATAGAACATCTTCCCAAAGAACTCCTTCCAGTCCAGGTCGGCCAAGAGCTCATCTTCGAAAGCATCATTGACTTCTTGCCAACAAGGGCTCCAGTCAGCCTTGATCTCCTCAGTGACATCGGCTGTCTTCTCTTCGTGGTTGTACATGGAAATGTACATGACACGGTCACCATCTCTATATCCATTGACAAACTCTCGCTCCAAATGTTGAACTCCCATCTCTCCTACTGGACGCACTCTTGCCATTGAGAGCATCCTGCAAAGAGGAACTAGGATACGGGACTTCGTCTTTGGGAGTATTCGGAGGTCGTTGATGACGCCAATGGAGTCTTGCTTGTACTGTATCCGATGTCCCAATTCACCGTCCACTGCATTCGTCAATTCACTAGGACAAGAGGGCGCTGGCAACTGATCCTGTGTTTGAGTTACCTGTCAAAGGCCATATGTATTTAGACTTTATTGAAAGGCAAGGATAGATAGGAAATCAAATAGTATAAAGATCAATAAAAGAATTGCTTCTTAGACTGATACATCTCTTCTAAGAACCAAATCAAGTAGTAATAAGTAGAGCACAGGCCACTATGTGCGTGGTGCACGACAATAATAATCCCTAGCCTGTCCACAGTTCCAGTGACGGCGCCTCTTCCAAAATCGCCTCGTCTGCTGGACAGAGCATGGCAATATCGCTGGGAGGGCGAAGACAACATGGGCTGGCCTCCTCACTCTAATAGGGGAGGAAGGACAAGGTGGAGACATTGGCGGGGTACCAAGTCGGGGAGAAGTGGGCATATAGCCCGGGGATGTAGGCTCGTAGACAGGGGACGTAGGCATGTACTGAGGAGAGTGGACCTCGAGAGGTCCACTACCTAAACCTACAGGGTTGCCCAAATCACATCTACATAAATGGGGCTAATCAAATGAATCCGAGAGGTCGGAAACATTGATCACTGAGATGAGGGAACTGATGGACAAGGGTGCATCTGAGAATACCTAGAGAAGAGGAACAAAGTCAATGTCAGTTTACCATCTAAGTTTTTAGAACATAATTAGAAAGAATAATAGATGTTCAATATACTACGCAATGTTCAAAAGAAATGGCAAAGATAATTAGATTACCTTAGTTTCTGCTAGAGTTGGGCCATCGAAGTCACTTGCGGTAAATTGGTCTGTAAACTCCTACAACACAAAGCCTATGCACATTATAAGAAATCAATGACAGACTTCAAACAACAAGAATTGAGAAGTTGAAATCAATACAAACCATTCCCCTAAGTGTATTAGTTATTCCCCTAAGAGGCTCAAGGAGGCTCGAATCTTCCACCACCAAGGCGGCGGCCATGGCAGCCCCAACCATTATTGCAACCCCCACCACCACAGGGGCCGCGGCCATGGCTGCGGCAACCTCCATCTGCTCCCAACAATTCCCCTCCCCCACATCCTCCCCCTCCTCGTGGGGGAGTGTCGGCTCCGAATGCGCCCCTGGCTACCAATGATTCCCCGGAACCAATGCTCCAATTTCCGCAAGGGGGCTCGCATTGCCCCCCACATGGGCCGCCGCCATGGCTGCGGCAACCTCCATCTGCTCCCAACAATTCCCCTCCCCCACATTACCCCCCTCCTCGTGGGGGAGTGTCGGCTCCGAATGCGCCCCTGGCTGCCAATGATTCCCCGGAACCAATGCTCCAATTTCCGCAAGGGGGCTCGCATTGCCCCCCACATGGGCCGCCGCCATGGCTGCGGCATCCTCCATCTGCTCCCAACAATTCCCCTCCCCCACATTACCCCCCTCCTTGTGGGGGAGTGTCGGCTCCAAATGCGCCCCTGCCTGCCAATGATTCCCCAGATCCAATGCTTAAATTTCGGCAAGGGTGCCGCATCCACAAACTGATCCCCATAAAGTCTTTACAGCGCCTTGCCCCGCCTCGCACCTCGCCTGCAGAGGTCCTCCTACTTACTCCGCCCTCGCGGTCCGCATTGTTTCCCCCTCTTCCCCTACCTTAAAGCCCTTGAGCGCGACCCAATCCCTCTCCACCTCCCACACAGCTCTTACCTTCTCTTCTCTACCCTCCGCACTCAGTTCCTCTCAGCCCGCGACTTCAAGCGTCATCTTAAGCTTTACAAATACAAGGGAAACCCCAAACCCCCAATCCTAAATGCTTACCTCCTCCGTAGCTGGAGCGCGGTCCGATCCGCCTTGGTCGCTCGCCATGGCGTCCTCCAGACGCTCCTCCTCACGCCCCTCCATTCTCTTCACAAACTCCTCCCCTTCCGTAGCCGCGAGAGTATGTTGAGATACGGCTTGTGGGTTTGGCTTACCTCTCCCACCTCGACCTTTCCCCCCTTGACCTTTGCCCCTCCCTCGAGCTTCCACCTCGGCCCGTCGACCTCCCCGGGCCGACCCCTCATCCAGATCTTTCTCGGACGGAAGTACCAGAGTATCCAGAGATTCATCATCCTCCCCACTTCCGGGGTCCCCTCTCTCCGCAGGACTTGCAGCTTCCTTAAAAGCAATCCCCTTCCCACCTTCGCCCGCCTCCATGATTTCTCGCCCAACTCTACGAGCCACGGCTCTTAATGCCTCTGTCTCGGAATCCTCCTCTATATCCACTAATGCTCTCCGTGCACCTTTGACCTCTTGCTCGACACTAATCCAGTCGTCCCTCTTAACAAATAATAAAGAAAATGACAAGATTAGTTTCCGAAATCCATTCACACAAACTTGAAGTACGTCTCATTTGCCATTAAAAGCTTCACCGATGACAAATAGATTACGCAGCACGGGCACTGTTTTGAGTTTATTAAGTTGATTCACTGAATCAAACATGAATGGACAAACTTAGAACAGTAAAGCACGAAATTCACTACCTCGGTATTAGAATTGCCTCCCGAATTTGAATTCGTCTCCCTTGCTGACGAGTCCTTGAAACTGATCGAAGGTTGTGGTGTCTCCAAAGTCGGACTGGAATTGAACCCTAGCTCTTCCGTCATCTCTGTGTGTTTTTCCTCGCTACTTCTTCCCTCCTGCTCCTGATGCTCAACTACTATGTCCTCTAAAACCTCATCTTTCACCTCTACTATGGACTCTAGAATGAGTTTACGAATGCTACAAAAATGTTTAGCCAATGGCAATCCAGCTCCCCGTCTCTTCAATGGTGCACTCAAAATGTTGTCATTCGACTTCGCTTTTCTACGCGATTCTCTCCTCTTCCTCGCTCTCCTATTCGTAAAATCTGTACCATACGATTTTCTTCTACGATGGGGAGTGACAGAAGTGGAGGGAGCTGACCCTCCACTCTCCTTCATGTGTCTAACTATCGATACAGCTCACCTTACAACATGGCTCTCCTTTTAACATCCCTTCATCTTATATATCCCAAACCCTCAACCCCTCTGACTCAGCCCTAAATACTTACCTTATACTTAACTTACTTAAATTATTTGAAACTATAATTAAATGCATTTTGAATTAAAGCTGATGAGATCAATCTATTATTATGAGAGAGACTCTGAAGTCCACCAAATATTAAAAGATTTGAATTAAGCACTGGAATACTTGTATCAAATATGGAAGCACCTGACGGCTCACTCTAATATCACCAAACTTCACATCTGATATAATCGTTGTCTCGATTCAAATATTAAATGCGTACTTCTAAAAACTCCTACCCAGTACAGTTGGGCCTGCAAAAAGCAACATTCTTATTAGTTAGCGCCGTCTCTCTTAATTCATACATTCGTTAGATGGGCACATGGGCATTCCAACCTGAATAAAATGATCAACAGCGATGCATCATTCCTCTCACTTTGCTCTCGCGATACTGCGTCGCTAGTACTCTCACTCTCCTCCCTTCTTTCACTAGTATCACTGAGTTGCCTGCGAACATGGGGATGGTCTGTCTGTACGCCCAAGGCATGGGCATCCCTCTTAGGTTTCGCGTAGATGACGATGGTCTAGCTACAGTTTCCTCTCTTCGCCTAAGTCTCAGATTCCATTTTCGTGAGGATTCTACCAGTATAGAGGAGGAGATCTTTGATGACGTTACTGCCGAGGTTATCCACACCCTCGAGCAACTTTCCACGAGAGATGAGAACAATATGTTGCAGTGGAGACTCTTCCGTGGATCCTATAGAGTCTATGGTCTTACTGATTCTCTGATGGCTGCATCAACTGAGATCCTCACCCCCCGTCGCTCATCTATATGCACAATTCAGACTCCCTTACCTCGTGATATCAAGGTCAAAGTCGAGCCTGGTACTGAAACTTCAGACGTAAAGAAACCTCCCCCTCCGACAGTCATTTCTCTCTCCTCTGATGACGAAGTCAGTCCCGTCAAGTTGGTGCCTAAGGACCACGCTGACGCTCCTCCTTCCAATGTCTCTCCTCCATTGTCCCAGGTCACAGTTAGCATTGTTCCGCTCCTTCAACAGCTTGCAAAGGCGCGTGGTTCAAAAAACATTCTGAAGAAGATAGACTATTCCACTATTAGACACGAGAGAGTTGAGTACTTGCCTACGAAGTTTGATGGTCCGGTTCTTTTTGAGTTGCCCCCAGCTGCTGCAGGATCCTCTAAGCTCGCCGCCAAGTCAATGCAGGGAATGGACAAACGATACGACGGACACTTGTGGACCAAGACCATCACAACAAACATCAAAAACGACTTCGGACTCTCTTTTCGAAGTTCCAACTGCGTCGGATGGTTGCGCTGCACCAACGAGGAGTGTGACTTCTTGAAGCGTGTTCCCAAGATCTTCGATGTTAACGAGACTGAGTTTGAAGGGTGTACCCTGCAAGCTTTTCTCATCGATCAGCCTCCTCCATCTGATTCCACGCTAGTGTGCAAGGTATGTAGAGAACCTCCATCATGTGTAGCTACATGCGAGGCTAAGATTTATTACGTTGTGGGCAAAGCAAATTAGACTAGAGCTTGTATTCAAATAGGAATACATGATCATCCAGTGAAAGTTGGAGACTTCAGAAACTCTAAAGCAGAAATTAGTAGCTTAATAGAAGAGCAGGTAGAGATGAACAACAAAGCAACGAAGAGCGCCGTTGTCTTGGAAGCGAGCAAACTCCTCATCGGGAGCTACCTGCTACAGCCTGAGGATGCACCGCCGAGGAAGCTGACGATGGAGGAGCTGGTTCCTGTTCTGGATCGTTGCAAAGACATGGCGTCACCAAACATCCGCAACAAAGTCGCCACCTTCAAAAAATTCAAAAGGTACGGAATCATGGACTGTATCACCAAGCTCCGTGGAAACAGTCTCTGGGCGTATGTCCAAGAGAATAGGTTTCCTGGTCAGGGATCTATGCGTGACAAAGTCTTCGTCTTCATGATGTCGGAGGTCGGGCCGGGAAGTGGTGTCGACCTGGTCAGCCGAATGCAAGCTGGTGGAGATTTGGAGAACGCATGGATCATGTTCGACCATGTAAAACGCGTCAAAGATTGGTCGACGATGGCGTGCCATGTGTACGATGCCACCTACTGCCGCGTGATGACAATCGCCACTTGGGACATGCAGTCCGAGGACACGGAGGCCCAGCTCGTCTTCTGGAAAAACCTGAACCTGGTCATGGAGATCAATGGCGTTGCAGCGCCGAACTTCAAGGGGTTCATGGCGGATAACGCACAGGCGAATTGGAATGCCGTGCAAATCCTTTACAGCAATGGCAACAAAGAGGACCCAATGGAAGACCAGGAGAGGTCGTGCTTGTTCGACTGGACTCAGAACATGGTGGCGTATACGCAGATGCACTTCCCCGAAGAACTCTGGGAACAGCACAAGAAGATGTGCACTCAGTACAAGAATGCGACCAGCATGGCAGAGGCGGAAACTCTGTACCACGCGTTGCGAGCATGGTGGGCATCCACCGGGGTTGTAGGCGAGAGCGGGCTCATCAAACTCGATCAGTGGCTGTCATTCTGGCACCACCGCTTCCGCCAGTGGGGGGGATTCATGACCGAGGTATTCTCTCTGCACTCTTTTTTGATGTTTTTGATACTGGTTTCCTAGCCCTAACCTACAAAACTGTAATCGGTGAATCTAACGGCACCTACTGTCAAAATTGCAGAAATTCACGAAAGAAGAACTCACAGAGATGCCGACCTGTAACCTCGCCGAAACAGTTCACAACAAGTGGCTCCAAGCTTCAGGAAACAACGGGAACGACCTGTACGTTGCTACCGTAGACGATTTCGTTCGGGCTTTTCTACAGGTTGTGAACTACTACCAGTCCCTCAAAGGTGACGTCGGCGGTACAGGACCGTCCAAGAAGGAACTCAGGCTCCGGATGGCTGAACGCAACGCGAAGAAATGGGGAAATCCTACACTGCTTGATAAGCCCATGCTCGATATGCCAGGCGCGGATGAGTTCTGCACCCGTCAGCCTATCATGCCTCGAGCGGAAGTCTTCGGTTCACAGAAGCGAAAAGCCGACGTCCCCATCGGAGCTGACGAGGAGTCTCATCGCCCGGACAAGACAAACTTCTCACGCCCAAGAGGCCCAAGACGTGCCGTCAGGGCCCGCCCTATGCAGATGCCCGTCATTGTGGAAGACGACTCCGAACACGACCCCGAGGTAGAAGGTACCCAATCTCCTGCCCAGGAAGTTGATTCGCCTTTACCTTCACCTGTGAACAAGGACGGCATTCGCCATGTCAACGCGGTTGAAGAAACCAAGGTCGACGTGAAGGAGTGGCACATCTCGAGACTTCACAAACTTTCTGCAAAGAGCTGCTGGGCCCAAAGAGCTGAAACGAAGAAGAAGTGCACTGAGAGAATCGTCAAGGGGCCCCATTGCACAACTGCCCCGACCTACACTGGGCTTTGGACTAACTACCGCAGGAACACAGTCGAGAAGACAGAGTTCTTCTTCTGCTCTGATGATATTGAGCGCTGCGTGAAAGGCTCTAAGCGCAAGTGGGTAGCACACTACTCAAAGGACCAGGAATTCCCCTCCATTCCAGAGGTGTGGCCAGTGAAACTTGGTACTAACCTAAAACTGACTGAGATTCTTGCCCTCGAAGCAGCCGGGTTTCAACTTCCGCCGAAGAAGGCAGTCTCCCCAAGACGCCTCTTCTCCTTTGCCCCGCCCCTTGCAAATCTCAGCTCGGTGCTAGTCCCAGCAGACGCTGACCGCTACCCTGGCAAGAGAGACGGCAAGATGGTGAAGCGCACTGCCACTCGTCCCAATCTGGCGCAGCGACTCTCCATGGGCTCCTCCGAGTCTCTTAAAGCGCGCCTCCGTTCCGTCACCATGATACCTGAGCCGGGCCACGGTTGCATCATTGGGCTGGATTCGGGCGTCGCTCCACACATCACACGGTACCAGATTACCATCAGTTCTTACCCTGGTTGCACTTGCCCACCATTCAAGAAGACAATGACTACGTTCCGTGGCAAGACTCAGTTCACGTATTGTAAGCACCTATACTACATACTCTTGAAGGTCTGCAACCGTGATCCCGAAGCCGAGCTTTTCATCCATGCGCCTACCTTCAGCTTCAACGAGGTCAAGCTACTCTTAGAGAGTGGAATCTTGCGTCACCCCTTGGCGAAGAAGTAGGTAGCCGTCCCACTTTAGAACTGCCATTTCCACAATGGCCATTTGTCACGTAGTGAATGATTTTAGTAATATCCCATGTACCTAGTGCGCAATACGGAAGCTATATTGACTTTTTCATTATAAAGGCTTTGTCGTTCTCATTGATTGCACTCTATTTGAAAACATTCTATCTTGAACAAGTTCACTATATACCTCGTATCCTCTGACATGTATCTTTTATTACAGCAAACATATACTTGTTATTAGATGTCCTAATCTTCGAACCTAACACGTTTAGGGTTGCCCACTACACTATCAGCAGGACTGCCAGCCGCTGACTGTACTACAGGACAAACTACATTTGCATTCACTTTCGTTCCCACACTTGGAGCGTGTCCTTGGTATGAACGTTTCAGCAATGGCCCACCTCCCCGCCTCCGATTAACTGATTCCCTAGAATAGGTTCCCCTTGGGATCTTTCCAACCTTCGAGTATGCATGTGGTTGCAAAGGCACATCTGCGTCCTTCTCTAGCACTATGATTTCATCCGAATTTTCTGAACGTGGAGGGTCAGCTCTTACATCCGGTTGTACGTCAACATCCGTTGTCGAAGGACGCCCTTGGCTGTTGGCCATCACCTCTTCTTCGTCCTCGACCTCAACATATGGTTGAAATGGACAAACATCGTCAGCAAGTGAAACAACAATATCTCTGACGTCTTCCATAGCTGCTGTCCCGCACTACGGAAAAGAGCTTCACATAACACCAACACAAAAGAGGAAGAGACATTCCATAATCCTATCTTAAATATCCGTGAAGATGATGCTTGGCGCCCTTGAAAATCGGCTTTTCATTCATTTAAAAGTTGTCATCCTCCTAAACCAAATGGAAAAAGATGAAGGTTTAGCAGAGGTCATTTAGCATTTAAATTTTTTTTTTAAATTAAAAAATGAAAGAAAAAAAAAAAAAAAAAAAAAAAAAAAAAAAAAAAAAAAACATTTATAAAAAATGAAATTAAAAAGATTAAAGTAAAGAAAAGCAATATTTAAAATGAAGGTTGAAAAGAATATGAAGGAGATTAACAAATTGAATGTGAAAATAAAATGATTGTGAAAATAAAATGAAGGAGAAAATTAAATGAAAGGAGGCTTTTGACTCCTCTAACAAGATAGATAGAATAAAGAAAATTAATAAAAAATACAAGACAATTATTAAAAAAATAAAAAATAAAAAAAAATTTAAAAAAAAAGGACAAAGGCATGTAGACTATGGTGGATGAATTCTAGCAATGTTAAGAAAATGTTACGAAATTAAATGTTACTTGATCCCTGTTCAGAGGTTCAATACCTATACATTTTAAGTAGTAATTTGCATATAAATTTAAGGAGATAAGGGGAATTACTGTAGGCCTGAACTAGTTAGAAGGAGCTGGAGCATAGTAATTGGTGCACGTTAAAAAATTAATCACCAAGAAAAGAGAAAATGAACTAAAAACTCAATGAAAATACTGTAATTAGTCCACGGTTATAGGGTCAATTAAATTACTAAAATTAGTAACTTTCCAAAAATACACTAAGAATTTTCGAATCTTCTAATTTTATAATTTATTTTTATTTAAAAAAGTGCTATTTTTAGGTTCTGTCCCCCATTCTGTGCTCTCCGCTCTCCAAATCTGCGCTCACCGCTCTCCGCTCACGTACAAGCTTCCCCCGACTAGAATCTATCCCTTCTGAAGGACATTTGTTTCCTAGATTGGCTGATGTAAGTTCCGGAACGGAATTTGATCAGACACGATTTTTGTTTGTCTATAATAGCTGGGTTATTCCAAAATTCATTGGAGAGTTCATTGTCTATATTTGCATTTCTGTCCATTTGCAAATGTTGGAGGTTTATATGGCCATTATTTCTAAGTTATTTTCTTTATCATATTTCTTGATTTGTTTTTTTAGGATTCAAACGGGGCCTTTGTCTGGAACAGACATCATGGATGGCCAATCGTCTTTTAGGAAGGAGTATGGAGTGGCATGGGCACTGGCGGTCTCCCAGCAAAGTAGAGATTTGGACCAAGCTCTGAACACGCTCGAGATCTGTGCAGGTGGTGTTTGGGCAGGCTCCTATGTGAATCTCTCAAAGCGTTTGTGGTCGTTGCTGGACGCGGTAGTGGTTATATGTGACACTCGGCCTACAGAAGCAGATCTAGGCAGCAGGGTAAAGGGGCAAATTGTAGGCTTAGTATTTTCAACGAGAGCCAAGCTCTTCAGAATGCTTAGTACTTGTCTTTAACTACACTCACTCCACTAGCAACAACAGATCAGGTTCGAAACATTAGCAACCGCCCCTCCAACACTCTTAGCACCATCACAAACACCTCAAAACCTGTTGCTTTTGTGTGTGTGTGTGTGTACGCGCGGGGAATCTGCAAGCCGAGCCTTGACAAAGCATACACCCTCCGACAGCGGCTAACTCCCTACCATTGACCTCACCAGGAAAGTCGGAGACCTTAATTAGCAGTACTTCATTTTCTCCCCCCCCCCCCCCCCCCCCCCCTCAACATCCCACTATCTTAACATGAAAGTCTATGGCAAGAATTAATCCCTGGAGGACAATTTGCCCCATTTAAGTTTTCTTCAGAATTTGAGCATGCGCATGTGACTTCAATTAAAATCGAGATTTTTTTAACTATTTGTAAATGTTGCCGTAACAAGGACATTGAGGGAATTTTTTTAATATTTTTTGTTTTCAATTAGACATTTTGAAAAATAGTTATGGTACTAGAAGTGAAATTTTATGTTTGGTGGGCAATTTCGGAAGCCATGCTAAATACATATGTTACCTTTGAGATTATTTCCATAAATAATTAATGTTGTCATCTTTGAGATTCTCTAAAAAAAAAAAAAAACTTCCTTAAGTACAAAATTTTCTCTCTACATAATATCAAAGTTTTCTCACCAATACGGGCAGTGTACTAAAAAAACTTCTTCTTTCCTTCATGAAAGTTAGAAAATTTGTTTTTTTAGGTTTTCTATTTTTTCGCTTCAAGAATAGACATCAATCTTTATTTTGAAAGTTTGGATTGGGACTTTATAACATAATGGAATTCTTACAATTGAAATTTGAATTAACATGTTTTGTATTTAATTTAATAAAAATAAAAATCAACATGCTACACTTGTCTTTTGTGTTTTATCTATTTTATGCAATTAGCTGACTTAGTCGTCTTTGTCATGCATCAAAACCCCAAAATCCATAACACAAAAAAATTAAAGGGGAAATTAACTAATGTGTGTCAACCTAGTAAAAATTGAGTCAAAAAGGTTTGTTTTAAAATTTCAATTGCTATAATCTTCTAATCTCTACGGTCAATTTTGATGACATTTATTGAGCTAATTAATACGATTAATCTTATTGAAGATCTTGCGATTAAAATTAGAAAATAATGTTTTCTTAGTCATTCATGCTTTTTACATTGGAAATGGCAGTGTTGGAGCATTTTTTAGTAAAAACAGTCAATGAACTTTAGGGGTTAAGCATTATTTTTATAGACATGTGAAAAATTCATTACATATTAATATATTGTTTTAAAAATGTGTTGTAAAGTACACCAAAACCCCTCTTTATTTTTTGATTGAATTCATTCGGAAAAAATGGTTTTGTAACAATAATTATATTATTTCTATAAACATACAAAACCAATTTGATTTCTGTAAGATATTGTAACACCCTAGCATGTTCGTTCATAAATAATTTCAACAAAAAACAAGAAAATTAAAAAATTATGAAGACAAGAAAATCAAAATAGAATAATTTTTTTTATTGTGATATGTTGATTATGTCTAAGCCATTTGAGGTTATCTTTAGAGATATTTTGCTAAAAAAAAACTAGGGCTTTGCTTCTTGATGTATTACTAGTCAAAATTGATATCATATAATACATTCGTACATAATTGAAGAACAAAGTTGGTATATATGATATTATATGATACTTATAGTAGTAGTATGTATATGTTTGTGTATAATTAAATTATATATAACGATGAATTATTATTTTTTGAAAATGATTAATATAAATAGTGTATGTAATATTAAATATGAATCCATTATTTGTTCTTTGGAAATGATATTAGTTTTGATTGTGTGATGCAATCTCTTAGATGAGGTTTCATTTCACGAATATTGTATATTAGTGTTTCAGGATTTATTTCATATATATGTCGGTTGCATATGCTTATGCAAACACTCTACATGATGAATTGTCTAGTTGCTGCAAAACGTTTGTATATTTATAATGGAATATTATAGAAGGCATGAGTTGTTGGAGTTTTTGAGTTGTGCCATGTGGTAACAATGAGTTTTGAGGTTTTCTGGACTCATATACTACGGCTTGGTAATGTATATTATTTGGTTGAATAAGAGTAAAAATCTAATGATTTTTATTTATGAACAAAATGTTAAAGTTAATTTGTTGTATATTTTAATCTTCTATGTAATGTGACATAAGAATGTTCCATGATGCTTAAATTGGTTTTCATACAATATTTGCATTCCTGCTCCCATGTGTTCATCATTTAACCATCTTACTGAATTGAGTGACGTCATCTCGTGATGTTGTATTACTTCAAATCTACTAATCAAATAGTTGTCGGCTAGTTTGATTTAATCAAATATTGGTGATTCAATATTTGTAGATATTGGTGGCTCAATATTTGTAAATATTGATGACTCATTATTTTTAGATATTGGTGACTCCATAATTTTAGATATAGGTGATTCTATATGTTCTAATATTGATGCTTAAATGTAGGGTATGATTTGTCCTTCTTGGTATTTCCTATATTTCTTTTTGAAGGATGTTGAATTTTTTTATTATTTAGTTGATTATTGAGAGACGTTTGATGGTTTTGTAGCATGTATTGAACACTTCCTCTGTTAATTTTTATTTTTTTTATTTTTCCAAATGTGATGTTGCAAAGTATTATAAGGCCATTTAAAGAACAAAGTTGTGAGAGTGCTATATAGATGATGTGCATACTAAGAGGTTTTCCATCTTGAGGTTTTCTAAATTTATTATGAGATGGTTGTGTCTTTGTCATTGTGCTTTGTAACTAGTGAGACAAAATGCATGTATAAGAAGTGGTTGATATTTATTTATTTAAAGTCTTTTTTCCAACTTGTGTTCATTAGTTGGATAATTGAACAACATAACATTGGATACATGTGCAATAGGTACAACATTCTTAGGTAGTCCTTCAAGTTGTATTTGAGGTAGGGTTGATTGGGTGCTCATGAAATTTGAGAAATTCACAAAGAGTCAAAGACATGGGTTGGTGCATGTATAGGATTTTTGTTGAGTTTACTTATCGACAAAAAGAGATTCAAGTGAAAGTTTAGTACTTGGACGCGGATTTTGGTGTTTAGATATGGATGTGGCAAATGACATCAACCTTGATACTGGCATAGATTCAAAAGACTTGTACAACGACCTTTCTCATAAACGTGAGGAGAAAACAAAGGATTTGTTAAATGCAAAGTATTTGAGCAACCCCAACAATGCTCATTTGATAAACTCTCCATGGAAGAGATTGCCATCTAGTAGTGTCTCCCATAGCACTCTTTAGAATAATGAGTGTGATTGTGAGGAAGTGGTTCTATTTGTTGGGGTGTGTAACTTTCTTTATGTGCAAGATGGAGGGAACTACAAGAAAGTGCATTGGGCTGACAACAAGGGATCATCCTATTTCACTAATTCTTTTAATGAATTATCTTTATTTGATGAGTACATGACAAAGTTACAAGAATGGGAGCGTGTATGGAAGAATGGTAGCGGCAAATTGGAGTGGAAGTTTGTTATTGGTCTCACTTTCAAAGCTCCAGCTTTCAAAAAGATCGAGGGAGAATCAATCAAGGATTGTATCCTCAACAAATGCAAGAGATGTAAAGAAGTATTGAAGGATAATTTTTTGACATCCGACCAATTGAGCCCGTGCAATCACATTCAAATCTTAGATGAAGACAATGCACCAATTGAAGCAGCAAAGATTGAAAACGGTGACCTAATTGTCGTCAAGTGTCATTTAAGATATTGGATAAATTTATGAAAGAATGTGCACGGAATCAACAAACACCTTGTGAACGTCAAGTTATTGAAGAAACTTGAAGTCGAAGTATCACACCTCTTGTCTTGGCAAGAAGACATAGTCTGAATAGCATTATAGTGTAGTCTATAGTATAGTGTAATACATAATATATTACATAGTATAGTGTGAGTTACCATGTGTTGGATAGCTGATTGTGAAATACAACTCAATGTCCTATACTAAAAGCAAGGTTGGACAACCTAGTGTTGGAATAGAGTAGATCGGGTCAGCACGCTTTTGAAGGAGATTGCCGAGTTTGAAGTGCTAATCATTAACTTGAAGTTTCAACTTTTAGTTTTGTTCACCATGCTTAACCTTTAATAATAAAGAGTTTTGGTATGATTTGGAAGTATTTTGACATATAGTCTATCTTATTTTTTAAATAAATGATTTATTTTTTAAAGGAGGCAATTGACATGAATATTGACTTATGTGATTGTCGTTTAAGTGGTCGAACGCACATACATGGTGCTCTAGAAAAAGGGTTAAACTAAAACAATTCTTTTTCATCTTTGAAGATTTATTTGTTTGTCGGTTGCTTTATTCGGCTTACTTGATTTTGTTATTACTTGTAATATAGAGCCTGTAGGCTACATGGAGAATCTAGTTATCATTGGCTTGGACCATCAGGTTACACCGTAGCGATTTATGCTGCTAGGGCTAATTTGAAGACGTTAGTTTGAAGGTTATCAATTGGAAGGAATATGTGGAGGCCAGCTGATGACAACAACTGAAGTTGAAAATTTTCCAGGGTTTCCTGAAGGACTTAGTGGATATAAATTGATGGACATATGCTTATCTCACGCTTTTCTTGATTAACTCTTAAACGTCAGACCTAGCCCCTGGGGCTGGGTTTTTTTTTGAGAGAATCTTGCTCATAACTTACACTCCATTACACCAAATTGGATTTTTAGAATGTCAAATTGAGCACCTTAAAGAGATCTATACTTTCTTAGAATAGAGCTCCAGAAAATTAAAAATAGAATAATGCTTAAAATGGAGTTTAAAAGAGATTTTAGGAGTGGTATCAGGAAAGCATATGACGTTTAAGGGTTAAAAATGCTAGGAGCTGAATCAATATGTGTTTCTTTTGGCAATCTTCTTATCCTCATAGTCAATCATCGATGGTTTCTATAATGTACTATAGTTTATGTTTATTTTTTGCATTTGAGATTTGTTAGTGCAGAATGAGGAGTCGAGCAGAGCGATAAGGTGTTGAATTAAGAGCAGAAGATGTAGAGTTTATGGATGTTTGGAATCAACCAATCACAGTCCGGAGTAGTGATACCAAGATACTTTTCAATTGTGGTTTGTACTACTGAGTGTATTAGATGTTTACATTGATATTTGTAGCGAAAGGCCCACAAGTTATTTTGTACATATTCGTAGTGTAGAAAACTAAAATAAGCTCGTTTTTAGTGTGTTACTCACAAAATTACCTTAGTAGCTTTTAAAAGCTGCAAGTACTAATCTTTGTGGTGTATTGTCTAATAAGGTTGATGAGTTGATGAATTCCTTGGGTACTCACTCTAAGAAATCAAGCAAGTAAAAGTCTTATTCGCAGAAACTGGAAGTTGAATTGTTTAATTCTAAAATGGTTGTAAACCGATTTATTAACCTTAGAAGGCTGTCTAAGTGGCAAGGAATGATTAGTTTTTGTGATGGTTTGGTGAATGTTCTCACATACTTTAGGATGCGTCAAGTAAAATAAAAATAAACAAGAAGTTTGCTGAAATGTATGAGAAATTAAAAGAGTTTAAAATTTTATCTGTGCTTCATTTCCTTGATGATATCTTACAATATCTTTTTATGTAGATATAGCATATGTTGGATCAATAATTCATACTAAGATTACACGATTTAAGATTTTATTTTTATTTTTATGAAGATCCTCATTTGAATGCTGTGACATTTAATGAATATATATATTTTCATTTTTTGCCTGAATCTAGACGTTTTGGTGGTTATATGAGGCGTTTTGTAATCAAGATCAGTAGAATTGACATGATTAGAGATTAAGATGGTAAAGACTATGAAGATGCATTGATTTTTCAAAAAAAATTTAGTGAGGTCGTGATACATGCTTTGGAATGTAGATTTGAAGACAATGACATTGTTGATTATTTTAAAATTTTAAATCCTACTAATATGCCTTCTAGGCAAGTTGATTTGGCTCAATGGGGTTGTGTAAAAGTTGAAACTTTATGTGAAAAGAATAGTGTTGAAAAGATAGGAAGAGATAAGGATTTGCCATCTCTCATTAAAATTCAAAATTTATGAGACAATTCAAAAATACAATCCACAATATGGTGGAATGATAAGACCTTTTAAGATTTATAAAGTATGATATCTTGGAATCCAATTTTGAAATCAAAGTATAAAAAAGTGTTTTTATTAACTGAATATATTAGAATTTGATGGAGTAGTAGTGTTACTTGTGGATAAGCCTTTTCAATCAAAAAATCATAAAAATTAAGTTTGGAAATAAATTAGAAACTAAAGACCTCAATAGTTTAATAAGAATTGCTTTAAAGTGTTCCAAAGAAGGTTTTGAAGCCATTTTAATTGAGGCTATGGCTTCGTAGAAAGATTCCACCAAATTCAAGTATTTATTTTCAAATCTCCAATTATATTTGAGTAAGTAAAATGTCACAAAAGAATATCAATATTTTAAAGATGATTAAATTTATTTTTATTTAAAAAAAATACATTATTTTTTTATTTAGTTCTTTAATTTACAATCTTACTTTTGTATTCTTTAGATAGGTAGCTCTAAACTTTCAAAAGTTTTGGTATTTATATTTTAAGTAGACTCAATCTTTGGCCTTGAAATGGTGAAAAACATTATATGAAGTTCAATTCTTCGACAAATAATGGATATTTACAATGGATATTTATAGAGAAGTACTTATATTGAGGTTTCCAATGTTAAACATCTTAACCTTTATATATTTTGATTCTCTAAAGTGAACCAATTTGAATGAAATCTCTTCATAATCCATCCGTTCAAAAAAATAGAGTGTAAAAAATAAAATAACGAAGAAACGAAAATTTCAGAAATTTGATGATTAACCCCTAAAAATCCAGCTGGTTTTGGAGGTTCCAAAATCCAAAACATCCATTTTTGACCACCTTGTGGGAACAACGGTTTGGACCAAAAGCAATTGCTTTGTTAAGACATCTAACCATAAGATCTTGTACTTCACCTTCTTTAAAAGTACTAATAAAATTTTCAGCCGTTGGATGTTTACCATCTTAGAGATTATAACATTCAAAGTTGCAGCAAAACTTTTTTTGGGCATTGCTCGAATGACATAGTCAAAATGGTGAAAAGAGAGAGTTGCAGATTTTTACCCCAAACATTTTGCTCATATTTTTTCCCATGTAAGTAATCAAGTTGGGTACCTCCACGCAAAATTTTAGAGACTCTTTCCTTTTTGAGGACCTTCATAAAAATTGTTTCCTAGAAGTAGGTCTAAAAGCTTTGATATAGTAAAACATGTATGACTTTACGTATACTTGGTTTTAGAAAAATCGAAACTGTGGTTAGGTGCCTTTATAAATTTTTGATTTTTGGGCGAAATTATTTTTGAATATTTTCAAAATCTTAAATCATTACGAATTTTGAAAGAAGTAATTCAAAAATTTGAAGCTTGTCTTTGTAATTTTTGGAGGCTGCCCTTGTAAAATTGGTATATTTTTTTGACTTGGGTCTCTTTGGAATTTGAGTGGTGATTTGGTTATGAACATATTTCAAGAATTTTTTTTTAAAAAAAAGCCTAATTTTAAGCTGCCCGTTTTGGACTTGAAACCTAAAATTTCTAGATAAAGGTCTTAAAATTGGAATTTGGCTTTGAAAATTTTACCACATATACTTTGCAGTATAGGGAGCATCCAGTAAAAATCTTAAACTAAAATATTAATTTTAACCCTTTCATCTTGGCTGCCCAAAATCGCAAAAAAGTCGTTTTGGCTTTCCTAGATTGTTAGGGGTTGAAATAACACTTGGAATGCTGCATCCGGCCAGCTTGGACGCCCTTCTCTCTACACTTGCCAAAAGGCATCCTTAAACCAAAAATCTTCAAATTCACCCAGATAGGTGAGACTACATATGATAGTGGAAACATAATATATCTTAATTAAGAAAGAATACACAAATCTGTGACTGTACCATAACATACTTTGTTGCTACACCAAGATTTTCCAAACCTAAAAATAAATGACCAGACTGATTAGAGATCACTATTCTGCAACCTCTAGTGAAACACTGAAATACACAACAACAACCAAAGTTAATGCTGAAGAAGTTTGCGGCCTGCAGATCATGGTGTTAGTGCAGGAGCTGGAGCTAGTGTTGGATAATTTTCATAACTACAAAGATACTGATCTTCCGAAGCCGAACTGTTGCCGATGGCACTCCACAGAATCTCCTTGTTGGCATTATACAAGACGAGGTTACCAGGACCTGATGCAGGATCAGAGTCCAACAATGCCAGGCTTGTTGCTCCCAAACCACTGGTGTTGCTGCTCCACAGCACTGTTCCGTTTGCAACTGAAACATTGGTAAGCCCACTTTTGAGGAGCAGATTTCCATCTTGAGTGAATTCGAATTGACACCAAGAGTCTGAACCTGGTGCTAATGGTTGGGGCGTGGCGGGACATGGTTTGGTCCAATAGTGGGTCCTGTTAAGTATTCCTCCCGAAAAGACTTCCACGTAGCAGACTGGGCCTTGGCCTGAAGACACATCTGCAAGATAGCAAAAACATCATTCGTATTAGCAAATATCTTTTCGCAAGCAGTTTACCATCAAGTTCAAGTGCAGAATTGGGGTAGTCTACTAGTGGAGTTGAACGAGATTTGAAAATTGACCTGCGCTGAAAACGATATATTCTCAGTGTCACAAAATCTAATTGTCTTGCTTACTTACACTGAATATTAGCGATGTTTTCATTAGTCCAACAAGATTATACATGAGAACATATGAATAGTGTCAATTAGTATGGCACTAATAAATGGTACATGACACTAATCATCATGTGTTTACTGTCGCTACCGAGCAAGTGGAAGTTGAGAAATGGTGAATATGGATTTCAAATGCTCACTGCCCGAATTCCTGGTGACTAGTCGGCAGGTGGTCAGATTTGTAACCAAGATTGATTTGGAACTGGTAACACCGATAAATGATATGCTCGATATGCCAGTATATGTTGAATTGCCAAGAGAATAATCATTGTCGGAATTGGCTTGGCCTGAAGCCGTCAAGAAGCAGAAGCTCTGAAGCAGTATGCCCACGAGAAGGAGAAAGCTTTTCATCGTTGAACCTGGATCCTGATGATCACAGGGCCGATGTCAACTTCAGATGTGTGAACGAGGATTGTGATGATTTGCGTTCTCGGGTGCTCTCTCAAATACAAATCCTCAACTCAAGCAACTGTAAGCACAGATCACAACTTGACTGCAACACAAGGAAACGGAAGTGCAGAGAAAGCCTGGCAAGGATCGAAGAGGTATGAGATGCATTGTATGATGAGGAGAGGGTGGAAGTAGATATAACACTCCAACTTGAGTCTTCATTTCATTTAAGTCCATGCACATGAGGAGACTCTGGTGGATCATTTGCAGACACAGCCGCCAGTACGTCTGAGTCGGGAGAGTACGTCATTCCCGTCCGGTTAGCGCGTCTCATGTTGCCGTGTTGGCAAGGAAATATTGTTCTCACTTTAATTTTACAGTAACTTTATTATGTTTTGATTTTCAGACAAACAGATATTTAGTTTCATGACTGAGTGTCACGATTGGGCATAAAGCTTTATTGGTTCTTCTACAAAACTAGGTATTCTGTCACCTCAATAAGGCAACTAAATGGTCTTCGAAGTAAAAACAATTACTTAGATATTCTGTAATAATCACAAGCTTTCCACTAAAAGTCAGCATACTAAATGTCAATCTGCTGCAAGTAAAGTTTGGAAACCAATTCTAGAATTACCCCCTGAAGCCACGTTTGAAATCAACGTTTTCTTCGTTTAGCAACGTTTCTCATGTTTCTGTCTGCCAAGCTTGCGAAGCAACATTTTCCCAGGTTCAAGCAACATTTAGCGTTCCCATCAAGAGAACCTTGGGGTTGGTATATCCCATAAGCTTTGCAGATAGTTGGGCTCTCAAACAGTACAAAGATCCCTCCTCTGCAATAAGTCACTGTGTTTGTATTGCACTAAAACCCATCTGCTCGAAATTTCGGATCAGGTGTTCTTGGGTATTTTAGAGTTTTATAAATAAACTTTAAGGGTGAAAAAATCAACAAACCCATCAACAAAATCAGCGTAGCCAAGCACCCTATTCCAGTGCATAGTCCACATGGACAATCCGAGGATCCCATCGTGGAGAGCGCAGCAGGTTCCCATGGTTCCCCTCTTCCGAAGAAGCGTAACCCCAAACAGTGCTTTTTAATACTTATGTTTTCTGCATTGCTTTAGCAATGTTTATCAAAGTGCGCACCTGCATGTTTTAGTGTATAAAGCACTCCTGTAGGCTTGGGGGGGTGATTCTAGTAGTGAACGACATTGTCTTGCCTCTTTAGTATAATGAGTCCTAATACTGGCATGAATAATCCTCTTGAGTCTTACCTTAATCTAATCCAACGGTTGATTTTCAAAAACTGCATCACTGGTGAAAAGTTGCGGCCCGGAAAAAATTATAGATGGATTAGGCTGCGAGCTGGGGTGGCAGGTGTTCAATCTCATCAATCAATCGAAGTGCAAATATCATGCCGCCGAGCAACGAAATCCTCACTAATTAAAAGTAGTTGTGAAGAAGTTTACAGACAGCTGAGACTGCTGATGGTGCTTAGTATGGTTCACCAAAACTGATGCATGGCAATTGATGGAGCTTGAGCTGCACTTAACATGACACTTCATGCAGCATTTCTGAGGATTTCCCCGAAGTCCCAGTGGCCACAAAGTGAGTCCAACAAGCAAACTCTCTTCGACCAGATCGACAAGTCTATTAAAACGTCTCATATTGTTGGATGCTTGATTTTATAGTTCCAATATAGATCACAATCAAGTACCACACTAAAATCTAACCAGACGACGTACGTTGCTCAAGAGCATGTTCCTTCCAAATCCTTCCTCACGAAAACACACACCGACGTGACCGACCGACCAGTACAGCAGCAGTGTGAAGGGACAGTGTGAAGGGATAGCTTGTGCTGCACGGAATGAGAACCTCCTCGAATATGCACAGCTCATGATCAGCAAGTGCATGCAACCAAGGATCATACATATCGCAGCCCCACTTTCGCAGGAAGTGTCGTTTTACATGATCAAGGCACAGTTGGAGCCATTGCTGGAGGATAGTTCTAGTGTTTCCTGACTTGGACACTCTCGTGCCGTCACCTGATCTGATCGATTGGACTGATGCCACACATATACAATATCTGGCATTATAAAACAAGGAGGATGGGCTACGAAATACTGGGGCTGTCTCTCACTGTCTGTCCTCAAGGTAATGCCACAAATATTTCTCATGATTGGTCGCCATCTTCATAAAATTGGCCAATTTTGTTTACCGAGACCAAAACGCCAAGACCCTCCTAGACTTACACGATTTACGCCAGGGGAGAAGCACAATAAAGTGGACCACAATTTAAGTGCTTAGCTATTTGCCAGTTTCAGCCCTTTTGCAAAAATTGCACAATAGTGATGGAAAGATGTAATTGAAGTCAATATTTTTTGCTAATATGGATTCTCAATTTGTTTTTCTACAACTTGGAAAAGTTTTGTGCAAATTAGTCACTTTAAAGTTATTGTATGAGGGCTTTAAATTCAAGTAAAGTGAATGCAGTCATTTGAAAAAGTGGCTAGAAAAGAATCAAAAACTACCTAAAAATCACTTTTGATGAAGTGGGACCCTCTGTATGTTTAAGAGGTATTCTAAAATAGACAATTCATATACTCATTGTTTGATTTAGAGTTCCAAAAGTATCGCAAGGATGTTTTTAGAAGAGTCTTTTCCGAGATACTTTTTGTTACTTTTTTTTCACCAAATATTGTTTTTTAGATTGAAAAAAACATCCTCTACGACAATAGAGGGCCCTAAATGAAGAAATTAAAACTGTGGAAAAGTTCATTTTCATCCTTTAAAAGTAGTGGTCAAATCAAGTTTCAATCAAAAATGTTTTTTTTATGGAGATGCCTGAAAGAAACCTTATGATACCTTAAAAAGTGACTTAAATGCTCAAAAACTACACCAAAATGCCCAAAATCAAATTTGAGCTTTGAAAAACATCACACTTCATATTCACTTCTTAGTGATCACATTTTGCACTTGGTGGTCCACTTTATTGTGCTCTCCCCCGCTCACCTCAACACGGCTTAGGATTGTCCTCTAAATAATCTAAAACAATATTGGTGACGAGACAAAATGGAACTGTCGTGGTGACAAAATGGAACTGTCATGACGACAAACGGCCATTTTATGCATGCTAAACCAGCTCCGATTTACGTTGTCACTCAAGTTAAAGAAAATTGTTTTTTCCATATTTCATTAGGTGTAATTTGGGGTCATGAAAAGGCCGTGTAAGCCTGCCCTTTCTAGGTGAACTCCTTGCTGCCCCCCGCACTGTCGCTGGCAGCGGGTGCCAGAGTCGCTGCCCGCACAGAACTGCGTGGCGCACTGTGATTAACGGTTCTCGGAATAATGACCATATTCGTTATTTTGAGACAATTTCAGAACTTTGAGACTTTTTGCCTACAATTTCAGCAATTGTTTTTAGACAATTTGAACTTTTTTTTGACTTTCTAATTATAGATTATCCTCGACTCGAAGATAATCTTCCCATATATAGTCAAAAAGTTTTTGACAAATATAGAATCAATCAAGAAATCAATGAAAAAACTATAGTCAAGCATTAAATTGAGACTATGAAAAGTCTCAATATAACGAATATGGTGTTAATAATTCTTGAGACATGAATGCTTTGGCTCGGGCTTTGGTCCCAAGTGGGCAGGTTGTGTTAGCCCGACACTGTAGATGTACCCCCCACACGCCTCGCTCGGAGGTCATTGGTTCGAGCCCCCGTGGCGGTTGCTGGCACCACGGTGGCACCTTTGGTGCCATGTCGAAAAGTACGCGGGCAGCGCCTGTTTTTTTCTCTCACGTGCCGCTTACACGGCCTTTTTGTGACCCGATTTTGCACCTAATGCTCCCAAAAAAATAAAAATTTGTACGGCAAGGAACAAACGTACTATGGTGTTACGGTAGTGTCTTTGTGCAAATACACTATCCTTCATTGACTATCATGGTGCATGTCATTCATATTTATCTTTAGAACTCAAATTCTAAAAATTATTTCATAGACGAAAGTTTGATGATAATGATAGAGGAAGCACGGTAAAGTGGACGACAAAGTGACACATGTGATCATTAGGAAGTGAGTATGAAGTGTGTTGTTTTCCAAAACTCAAAGCTAATTTTGAGCATTTTGGCATAGTTTTTGAGCATTTTGGTCACTTTTCAAGGTGTCATAAGTTATCTCATATGCATCTACATTAAAAGAACATCTTTAATTGAACCTTAATTTGACCACTAGTTCTAAATCATAAAAATGAACTTTTCAAATGTCTAAATTTCTTTATTTGGTGCCCTCTATTTTCTTTAGATGATGTTTTTTCCAATTCGCAAAACAATGTTTGGTGAAAAAAACCCACAAAAAGTACTACAAAAGTGACTCTCTTAAAAAACATCCTTGCGGTGCTTTTGGAACCCTAAACCAATTAACAAGTATATGAAATGACCATTTTAGAATACCTCTCAAACTTATGGAGGGCATGACGCCATCAAAAGTGTTTTTTTAGATAGTTTTGATTCTTTTTTAGCCACTTTTTCTAAATGACTGCATTCAGTTTACTTGGATTTAAAGCCTTTGTACAATAACTTTAAATTGTCTACTTTGGACAAAAATTTTCTAAGTTGTAGGAAAACAAATTAAGAATCTATAGTACCCAAAAAAACTGAACTCAATTACATCTTTCCATCACTTTTGTGCAATTTTTGTAAAAAGGCTGAAATTGACATTTAGATAAGCATTTTTTTGGTAAACTTTACCGTGCTTCCGCCCGATAGTTGTAATTTTCTTTCACAAATCATTCATTGACCAAAATCCTATCTATCATCAAGCCCCGTGGCTTAAATGTACAAAAACAAAAATACACTTCGAACTCATATTTAAGTAATTTTGGACAAAACGCCTAATTATGGACTTTTTATCATGTCATCGGCGGGCCGCCGATAAAAATAGCAGGGTTGTAAAAAAAATCTTTTGCATTTTTTGCTAAAAATATACTGTAAAAACCATTTTTTGACTTGAAATTCACTGTTTTGACTTTGTTTTAGCCATAAATTCTACATTTTGACATCGTTAAGTCTAATTTTTTGTGAATTTTGTAAAATATGCATTATTTTATAATATTTTTCTTATTTTTTATTTAAAATTTCAATGATTTAAACTTATTTAGTACACACAATTTGTCGGTGGATGAGTTGACTACAAATTATGGACTTTAAAAAGACCAAAATTACTTATATATGGGTTTTTTACAAATATCAAAAGTTTAGTAACATGGTGATTGGTAATTTGATGTTTGAAATAAAGTATGCTTTTATCTTGTATCCTTCATGCACAACATTCTTTATGTGAAGGCCACATTGACCTTCAAGTAGATGGAACTATATGACATACGACCATCATATGAATATGTATGTCATGTGAGGGAGATTTGCAAGGAGCGGTTTTGGGATGAATTTAACAAATGTGGACTTAGTGACGTTCACAACGATGCAGAGGACAAAGCGGATATTTGAGGCAAAATCCTCTAAGGCTTAGAAATATTGAGATTTAGTTTTGGCACGGTAGGTGCTTGTAGTGTTTATAGTATTTTGTTGTTAATGTATATAAAAAAATGGAATGATTGTAAATACGTTTTTTGTTGAAATTTAAAAAGATTGATGTTATTATTGCAAGCCGTATAATAGAGAAATTTGTACAATTCGTAGCTGACACTCAAGATTTAGGCACTCTTGGTGAATAGAAGAAGAAAGACATGCTTTCAAATAATTGGCTGCTATACTTAAATGCAGATGACTACTACTATGACTAGCAAACAAATTTTTATTTAAGAATCCGAAGAGTAGGTCAAGAGACTTAATGTCAAAATTTATATTTTGAAAATTTATGTTGTTTCAGAAGACATATGCAAGGTTGTTGGATTTTTATTTTTTTTTGGATGTAGGTACTAATAGTGGGTTCAACAAACTAATAGTGGGTTCAAACACTTTCATCTTTATATTTTTTATAAACTTCCGTATGCACAATTTGCATAAGTATGACTATTGAATGATTTGAGATGATGCACAAATATGCCTTCAGTTAATGCAATCCAAGATATATGAATACAGTGCTTCTACCTACAACTTTAGTCAAGTTAGAGTTGGCATGAAATGAGATATACTTCTATGTTTTATACATTTTAAGATTGTGCATATCTTGTCACTAAAGAGGAGCACGGCTATTGTTGATGCGCAACAAAATTATATCCACAACATTTGAGTAACATTTAACATTGTAATTTGTAACTAAAGAGTTCATAATTTTTTCTTAAACTTCACTAAGTATGTCACAAAATCAATCTAAAAATACATTAATTAAGCTACAAAAATATATTAAGCACTGTTGTACATATCAATTATTAAAGTACTTACAACATACAATAATCATATGCTAATAATCTTATAATTGTGCGTCAATATTCGTTTCCAAACTTCACTTATCATGCCACAAAATTATAAGCACAAAATGACACTTTTAACCTATGCTTACAGTTCTTAAAATCTTAGAAAAAATTTGCCAAAATTATTTTTGAACTCCACTTGTAATGCTACAAAAGTATAAGCAAACAATGACAAAAACATTGAAAGACTGAATGGGCAGTAGTACGATCAAGGTGTCGCCAAACAGACAAAAAGGACTGCCGGACAAGACCGAGCGAATTATCGTTTTCAACTTCATCATTGTTGCTTGTCCTAGGCCGGAGAAGAAGGACGCAGGAGTGGAGAACGTGCGCTGGCACTTCCCGTGAGTAACGGCCAATGAGCAAACGGCAAATGGCAGCTTTAGGGTTGCTAGAGATGGCCCAAGCTGCCATCTCAAATGGCCCGAACGGTGGTCCTTCTTCTAGTTTGAAATCCACAAGCGCGCTTCCCGCTGTACGTTGCTTGCATTGACGCCGTCGTTGCAGGTGAGAGGCTGTCAGTTCCTGCAATAGCCTTTGTGATGCATTCTGATAGGGTCTACCTTAATTTTGCTTTTACTGAATTGTGGGCCGCCTGTCGCAGATGGAACCCTCCCGCTACATATGCGAGGGTCTGCCCACGGAGGGCGTGCTCGTTAGCAAAATCCAAGACGAAGTAACGAAGACCATGGTATGCAAGTATTTCGGCCCCAAGAGTTCCAAATCGGCGTGGAAGTATTGTTCAATTCACAATGTCGCAGAACAACGGGCAATCTTGAGCTTGTATCAGAAGGTGTACAACTCAGAGGATCCTCTCAACAAGGAGATTAGTCTTAATTTTGCTAAGAGTTTGATTTTGATGTCTCAAGGGCGAAGTGCAAACTAGGCACAATTTGCTACCAAGCGGCGCAAAGTTTGTGAAGCACTTGACTATCACGGACGTGCCATACCGGACTTCATCCACGCCCCACGAGTTTACTGTGAGACCTATACCGATTCCGCAACACGAAAGCTTCTCAAGAGCTTTCCCAAAGAGCGGTGGCTAAACGTGCTTAGATGCTATTAGTTTCTAAAAGGTTCTAGATGCTTCTATTACTTTCTAGAACCTTCCACTAGTTTCCGGAAACTTCTACAAGCTTCCTTGAAGTTCTAGTGGTTTCCAGGAGCTTCTACAAGCTTCTTTATAGTTCTAGTAGTTTCCGTACGCTTTTACAAGCTTCCGGAAGGTTCCATACGGATCCAATTGTTTCCAGAAGCTTCCATAAGCTTTCGGAAGGTTCCGCTTGACCTTCTTAGATTCCGGAAGTTCCCATAAGCTTTCGGAAGGTTCTATGGATGCTTCCCAAGGTCTCTTCGGAAGTTTCCTCTAGCCTAGTATAAATAGAGAGTTGAGGGCCATGCTCCTCACTCTCTTCAATACCAGTTGTATATACTCTTCCAGTTATGAATATCACTTCTAGTTTTCTCACTTCAAGTGTTATTTTGAGTCTTATGTGAGGAATCACCTCACTTCTAGTCTATTCTTGTCTCCCTTTGAGGTATCCCGTCAATTTAGTCCCTTGTTATATCTTAGAGTTGCCGTCCGCAACATTGACAAGAAGCGTGAGGAGAGGAAGGTCCAAAAGGAGAGAGAAAGGGAGGGTTTGGAGAGAAAAGAAGGGAGTGTTGGTGTCACATGTCCATCAGTTCTTGGGAAAAAAAGATGTACGATAGCGAGGGAGGAGATAGGGTTTCCAAGGTCTTTGTCTCTGAACGTGAAGAGCGACTTTGGTGAGGGTCTAGGAATGGCAAAGAAGGCGGTTAGCAAGTTGGTGAGGCGCTCTGGAGGACCATGTTGGGGGACTGAGGAAACGGAGACCATAGTGAGGGCGATTGAGTGCCATGAGGTCTTACTCTGTGAGTGCAAGAGTATGCTGGTAGCGAGTCGGAGAGAAGTAGAGTCGATCGAAAACAAGCTTCGGAGAGAGAAGCTATTAATGAGCGACCGACAGCTGATGCTCAATGATGCGGAGTTTCGTTTGGCATGATTGACTACCAAGGTGCTGTCAATCCAGTGCGCCCTAGAAGCAAAGTCCCAAACCCTTGCTGATCTTGAAGTGGGTTTTGGTGCAGGTTCTTTAGAAACCGATGCTCTTGTCAATGACGTCACTACGCTGACATCTGAGAGAGATAGTTTGACATTTAGAAAAGCCTCCAACGAACTAACAGTCTGCATTGTGGCGAAGCTATAGCAGACTGTAGTGGTCAGGTCAAAGAATTGGAGTTTGCCTTACAAACAAGCACCGCAAGGACAAAGTCCAGAGTGTCGTGTTTGGAGATTTCATTGATTTCTATGCGGGAGGAGTTAACAAGGATGCAGGTGGGTGATGGTGCTGCGTTGTACCTGAGACCACTTGGGAACAGTCCGCAGGTGCCGGTTGTAGAGACGCACACATTGAATGTTTGTCTGGTTTGTTCACTGCGGTTTGAGGAGGGAAGCTTGTACGTGAGCGGAGAGCGCAGAGCGGAGAGCGGTGAGCGCAGATTTGGAGAGCGGAGAGCACAGAATGGGAGACAGAACCTTAAAATAGCACTTTTTTTACTAAAAATAAATTATAAAATTAGAAGATTCGAATATTCTTAATGTATTTTTGGAAATTTACTAATTTCAGTAATTTTATTGACCCTATAACCGTGGACTAATTACAGTATTTTCATTGAATTTGTAGTTCGTTTTCTCTTTTCTTGGTGATTAATTTTTTAACGTGCACCAATTACTATGCTCCAGCTCGTTCTAACTAGTTCAAGCATACATTAATTCCCCTTATCTCCTCAAATTTATATGCAAATTACCGCTTAGAATGTATTGGTATTGAACCTCTGAACAGGGATCAAGTAACATTTAATTTCGTAACATTTTCTTAACATTGCTAGAATTCATCCACCATAGTCTACATGCCTTTCTCCTTTTTTCTTTTTTTTTTTAAATTTTTTGATATTTGTCTTGTATTTTTTATAAAATTTTCTTTATTCTATCTATCTTGTTAGAGGCGTCAAAAGCCTCCTTTCATTTAATTCTCTCCTTCATTTTATTTTCACAATCATTTTATTTTCACATTCAATTTGTTGATCTCCTTCATATTATTTTCAACCTTCATTTTAAATATTGCTATTGTTTTCTTTAATCTTTTTAATTTCATTTTTTATAAATGTTTTTTTTTTTTTTTTTTTTTTTTAAATTTATTTTATTCTTTAATTTTTAAACAAAAATTTAAATGCTAAATGACCTCTGCTAAACCTTCATCTTTTTCCATTCGGTTTAGGAGGATGAATGAATAGCCGATTTTCAAGGGCGCCAAGCATCTTCTTCAGGGATATTTAAGATGAGAGTAGGGAATGTCTCTGCCTCTTTTGTGTTGGTGTTATGTGAAGCTCTTTTCCGTACTGCGGGACAGCAGCTATGGAAGACGTCAGAGATATTGTTGTTTCACTTGCTGACGATGTTTGTCCATTTCAACCATATGTTGAGGTCGAGGACGAAGAAGAGGTGATGGCCAACAGCCAAGGGCGTCCTTCGACAACGGATGTTGACGTACAACCGGATGTAAGAGCTGACCCCCCACGTTCACAAAATTCGGATGATATCAGAGTGCTGGAGAAGGACGCAGATGTGCCTTTGCAACCACATGCATACTCGAAGGTTGGAAAGATCCCAAGGGGAACCTATTCTAGGGAATCAGTTAATCGGAGGCGGGGAGGTGGAGCTTTGCTGAAACGTTCATACCAAGGACACTTGCCAAGTGTTGGAACGAAAGTGAATGCAAATGTAGTTCGTCCTGTAGTACAGTCAGAGGCTGGCAGTCCTGCTGATAGTGTAGTGGGCAACCATAAACGTGTTAGGTTCGAAGATTAGGACATCTAATAACAAGTATATGTTTGCTGTAATAAAAGATACATGTCAGAGGATACGAGGTATATAGTGCACTTCTTCAAGATAGAATGTTTTCAAATAGAGTGCAATCAATGAGAACGACAAAGCCTTTAATATGATGAAAAAGTCAATACAGCTTCTGAATAGCTGACTTAGTACATGGTATATTACTAAAATCATTCACTACGTGACAAATGGCCATTGTGGAAATGGCAGTTCTAAAGTAGGAGGGCTACCTACTTCTTCGCCAAGGGGTGACGCAAGATTCCACTCTCTAAGAGTAGCTTGACCTCGTTGAAGCTGAAGGTAGGCGCATGGATGAAAAGCTCGGCTTCGGGATCACGGTTGCAGACCTTCAAGAGTATGTAGTATAGGTGCTTACAATACGTGAACTGAGTCTTGCCACGGAACGTAGTCATTGTCTTCTTGAATGGTGGGCAAGTGCAACCAGGGTAAGAACTGATGGTAATCTGGTACCGTGTGATGTGTGGAGCGACGCCCGAATCCAGCCCAATGATGCAACCGTGGCCCGGCTCAGGTATCATGGTGACGGAACGGAGGCGCGCTTTAAGAGACTCGGAGGAGCCCATGGAGAGTCGCTGCGCCGGATTGGGACGAGTGGCAGTGCGCTTCACCATCTTGCCGTCTCTCTTGCCAGGGTAGCGGTCAGCGTCTGCAGGGACTGGCACCGAGCTGAGATTTGCAGGGGGCGCGGCAGAAGAGAACAAGCGTCTTGGGGAGACCGGCTTCTTCGGCGGAAGTTGAAAGCCCGCTGCTTCGAGGGCAAGAATCTCAGTCAGTTTTAGGTTAGTACCAAGTTTCACTGGCCACACCTCTGGAATGGAGGGGAATTCCTGGTCCTTTGAGTAGTGTGCTACCCACTTGCGCTTAGAGCCTTTCACGCAGCGCTCAATATCATCAGAGCAGAAGAAGAACTCTGTCTTCTCGACTGTGTTCCTGCGGTAGTTAGTCCAAAGCCCAGTGTAGGTCGGGGCAGTTGTGCAATGGGGCCCCTTGACGATTCTCTCAGTGCACTTCTTCTTCGTTTCAGCTCTTTGGGCCCAGCAGCTCTTTGCAGAAAGTTTGTGAAGTCTCGAGATGTGCCACTCCTTCACGTCGACCTTGGTTTCTTCAACCGCGTTGACATGGCGAATGCCGTCCTTGTTCACAGGTGAAGGTAAAGGCGAATCAACTTCCTGGGCAGGAGATTGGGTACCTTCTACCTCGGGGTCGTGTTCGGAGTCGTCTTCCACAATGACGGGCATCTGCATAGGGCGGGCCCTGACGGCACGTCTTGGGCCTCTTGGGCGTGAGAAGTTTGTCTTGTCCGGGCGATGAGACTCCTCGTCAGCTCCGATGGGGACGTCGGCTTTTCGCTTCTGTGAACCGAAGACTTCCGCTCGAGGCATGATAGGCTGACGGGTGCAGAACTCATCCGCGCCTGGCATATCGAGCATGGGCTTATCAAGCAGTGTAGGATTTCCCCATTTCTTCGCGTTGCGTTCAGCCATCCGGAGCCTGAGTTCCTTCTTGGACGGTCCTGTACCGCCGACGTCACCTTTGAGGGACTGGTAGTAGTTCACAACCTGTAGAAAAGCCCGAACGAAATCGTCTACGGTAGCAACGTACAGGTCGTTCCCGTTGTTTCCTGAAGCTTGGAGCCACTTGTTGTGAACTGTTTCGGCGAGGTTACAGGTCGGCATCTCTGTGAGTTCTTCTTTCGTGAATTTCTGCAGATTTGATTGTAGGTGCCGTTAGAATCACGGATTAGAGTTTTGTAGGTTACGGCTAGGAAACCAGTAAGAAAAACATCAAAACAGAGAGCAGAGATCGTACCTCGGTCATGAATCCCCCCCACTGGCGGAAGCGGTGGTGCCAGAATGACAGCCACTGATCGAGTTTGATGAGCCCGCTCTCGCCAACGACCCCGTTGGATGCCCACCATGCTCGCAACGCGTGGTACAGAGTTTCCGCCTCTGCCATGCTGGTCGCATTCTTGTACTGAGTGCACATCTTCTTGTGCTGTTCCCAGAGTTCTTCGGGGAAGTGCATCTGCGTATACGCCACCATGTTCTGAGTCCAGTCGAACAAGCACGACCTCTCCTGGTCTTCCATTGGGTCCTCTTTGTTGCCATTGCTGTAAAGGATTTGCACGGCATTCCAATTCGCCTGTGCGTTATCCGCCATGAACCCCTTGAAGTTCGGCGCTGCAACGCCATTGATCTCCATGACCAGGTTCAGGTTTTTCCAGAAGACGAGCTGGGCCTCCGTGTCCTCGGACTGCATGTCCCAAGTGGCGATTGTCATCACGCGGCAGTAGGTGGCGTTGTACACATGGCACGCCATCGTCGACCAGTCTTTGACGCGTTTTACATGGTCGAACATGATCCATGCGTTCTCCAGATCGCCACCAGCTTGCATACGGCTGACCAAGTCGACACCACTTCCCGGCCCGACCTCCGACATCTTGAAGAGGAAGACTTTGTCACGCATCGATCCTTGACCAGGAAACCTATTCTCCTGGACATACGCCCAGAGACTGTTACCACGGAGCTTGGTAATACCGTCCATGATTCCGTACCTTGTGAATTTTTTGAAGGTGGCGACTTTGTTGCGGATGTTGGGCGACGCCATGTCTTTGCATCGATCCAGAACAGGAACCAGCTCCTCCATCGTCAGCTTCCTCGGTGGTGCATCCTCAGGCTGTAGAAGGTAGCTCCCGATGAGGAGTTTGCTCGCCTCCAAGACAACGGCGCTCTTTGTTGCTTTGTTGTTCATCTCTACCTGCTCTTCTATTAAGCTACTAATCTCTGCTTTAGAGTCTCTGTAGTCTCCAACTTTCACTGGATGATCATGTGTTCCTATGTGAATACACGCTCTAGTCTGATTCGGTTTGCCCACAATGTAATAAATCTTAGCCTCGCATGTAGCTACACATGATGGAGGTTCTTTACATACCTTGCACTCTACCGTGGAGTCAGATGGAGGAGGCTGGTCCATGACGAAAGCTTGCAGGGTACAGCCTTCGAACTCAGTCTCGTTAACCTCGAAGATCTTGGGAACACGCTTGAGGAAGTCACACTCCTTGTTGCTGCAGCGGAGCCATCCGACGCAGGTGGAACTTCGAAAAGAGAGTCCGAAGTCGTTTTTGATGTTTGTTGTGATGGTCTTGGTCCACAAGTGTCCGTCGTATCGTTTGTCCATTCCCTGCATTGACTTGGCGGCGAGCTTAGAGGATCCTGCAGCAGCTGGGGGCAACTCAAAAAGAACCGGACCATCAAACTTCGTAGGCAAGTACTCTACTCTCTCGTGTCTAATAGTGGAATAGTCTATCTTCTTCAGAATGTTTTTTGAACCACGCGCCTTTGCAAGCTGTTGAAGGAGCGGAACAATGCTAACTGTGACCTGGGACAATGGAGGAGAGACATTGGAAGGAGGAGCGTCAGCGTGGTCCTTAGGCACCAACTTGACGGGACTGACTTCGTCATCAGAAGAGAGAGATATGACGGTCGGAGGAGGTTTCTCTACATCTGAAGTCTCGGTACCAGGCTCGACTTTGACCTTGACATCACGAGGTAAGGGAGTCTGGATTGTGCGAGTAGAAGAGCGACGGGGGGTGAGGATCTATGTGGATGCAGCCATAAGAGAATCAGTAAGACCATAGACTCTATAGGATCCAGGGAGGAGTCTCCACTGCAACATGTTGTTCTCATCTCTCACTGAAGGTTGCGCGAGGGTGTGGGTAACCTCGGCAGTAACGTCATCAAAGATCTCCTCCTCTATACTGGTAGAATCCTCACGAAAATGGAATCTGAGACTCAGGCGAAGAGAGGAAACTATAGCTAGACCATCGTCATCTACGCGAAACCTAAGAGGGATGCCCATGCCTTGGGCGTACAGACAGACCATCCCCATATTCGCAGGCAACTCAGTAGTACGAGTGGAAGAAGGGAGAAGTGTGAGTGAACTAGCGAAGCAGTATCGCGAGAGCAAAGTGAGAGGAATAATGCATCGCAATTGATCAATTTATTGTAGTTGGAATTTCCATGTGGACGACTAGGTAATGATTCATTCTGTTACATAACGAATGTATGATTTAAGAGAGACGGCGCTAGCTAATAAGAATGTTGCTTTTTGCAGGCCCAAGTGTACTGGTTAGGAGTTTTTAGAAGTACGCATTTAATATTTGAATCGAGACAACGATTATATCAGATGTGAAGTTTAGTGAGATTAGAGTGGGCCGTCAGTTGCATCCAAATTTAATACAAGTATTCCAGTGCGTAATTCAAATCTTTTTATATTTTGTGGGCTTGATTTATTCTCTTCCAATATAGATTGATCTCATCAGCTTTAATTCAAAATGCAATTATTTTTAGTTTTTTATTAATTTACAGAGTTTAAATATAAGTTAATTTATTAGGGCAGAGCCAGAGGGGTTGGAGATTAGGGATATATAAGAAGAAGGAGAGTTAGGAGGAGAGCTATATTGTGAGGAGAGATCTATCGTTAGTTAGACACATGAAGGAGAGTGGAGGGTCAGCTCCCTCCACTTATGTCACTCCTAAACCTAGAAGAAAAACATATAGTACAGATTTTACAAATAGGAGAGCCAGGAAGAGGAGAGAATCACGCAGAAAGGAGAAGTCGAAAGGCAACATCTTGAGTGCACCTCTGAAGGTTCGAGGAGCTGGGTTACCTTCAGCAATTAAATTTTGTAGCATTCGTAATCTCATTCTAGAGTCTGTAGAGGAAATTAAAGAGGAGGTTTTAGATGTCACGGTTGAGGACTGTGGTGTAGTAAACATGGACGATAGAAGTAATGAGAGGACGGAAGGTTTAGAGTTCAATTGTTTAGAGACACCACAGTCTCCGCAGCCTTCGATTGGCATGAACGAGTCACTTCCAGAAGAAAGAGCTGTAGGATCCACAGATGATCCACTATCTACTGAAGTAAGTTACTTACCTACTTTTTAATGATGCATGTTTAATATTCAATTTTAAAGGTGATAGCTTCGTTTCTCTTGTTATTATCTTAAGTAGTATACTTATAGTTGTAACCGATGACATTTGTAGTTCTCTATGTTGTGCGAATTGATAGATGTAGTTTTCATACAGTAAATTTTAGAATTCTCCTCTGTAGTTAACATAACTTTTTTCATTTGACGAAGTGGACCGAGGGAGGAGGTTCTAGGTTTGCTAAACAAAGTGGAGGATTGAGAGAAGAAGTGAGTGGAGAAGAAGCAGGAGGAGGATCAGGGGAGTGGCGAGGAGGAGCTGCGAGAGCTCGGCGAGCAATTATGGAAGAAGGGGAGGCCGTCGATCGAGAGCTTGCCGCTCGTGGTGGTCATTTAAAGGGGGGTCAAAGGGGGGTGGGACGTGGTGTTGGGCGCGAAGCAGGTCAAAGAAATGAGAAACAACGCTCAGTAAAGCTGGTTGGGAGGAGTCGCAGTGGAGGTCGGGGCCGCGGACGGCGTGGAGGGAGGACGGAACCAGGAGGTCGGGGAGCTGCAAGGGAGGTCGGGGAGCTGCAAGGGAGGTCGGGGAGTCGCAGTGGAGGTCGGGGAGCCGAAGAGGTAATGATGGCGATCGGGGCCGTTGAAGAGGAGGTGCCGCGGGGTGAACAAGACGACCACCGGGTAGTTGAGCAGGAGGACGCTGAGGCAGATGAGGAGCCTCAGGGCGAGGACGAGGAAGGTGAGGACGAGGAGGAAGACGGGCAAGGTGAGGACGACGACGAAGACGGCCAAGGCGAGGAGGAAGACGACGACAACATCGCCAACGAGGTGCGTCCTCCTTCATCTGTGACGTCTCGATGCGGGGATTTGCTGGGATTTCGTTCTTCTGGTTGGATTGCAATGATGTTGGGTTGTTGGGTTGTTTGTGCGTTTTAGGGTTCTCTTTGTGGGTTGTTGCATTTCAATGAGGGGGCGGTGCGGAGGCCCTGCTGCCGAGAGCAGGGCCGAGGATGCCATGCCGAAGCATTTTTTTTTTGAAAGAAGGCAGCCTCCACTCAAGTGTCGGCCCCGACACTTGGTCGGGAGCCTCCACTGAGGGGGCGGTGCGGAGGCCCTGCTGCCGAGAGCAGGGCCGAGGATGCTATGCCGAAGCTTTTTTTTTTTGAAAGAAGGCAGCCTCCACTCAAGTGTCGGCCCCGACACTTGGTCGGGAGCCTCCACTGAGGGGGCGGTGCGGAGGCCCTGCTGCCGAGAGCAGGGCCGAGGATGCCATGCCGAAGCTTTTTTTTTTTGAAAGAAGGCAGCCTCCACTCAAGTGTCGGCCCCGACACTTGGTCGGGAGCCTCCACTGAGGGGGCGGTGCGGAGGCCCTGCTGCCGAGAGCAGGGCCGAGGATGCCATGCCGAAGCTTTTTTTTTTTGAAAGAAGGCAGCCTCCACTCAAGTGTCGGCCCCGACACTTGGTCGGGAGCCTCCACTGAGGGGGCGGTGCGGAGGCCCTGTTGCCGAGAGCAGGGCCGAGGATGCCATGCCGAAGCTTTTTTTTTTTGAAAGAAGGCAGCCTCCACTCAAGTGTCGGCCCCGACACTTGGTCGGGAGCCTACACTGAGGGGGCGGTGCGGAGGCCCTGCTGCAAAGAGTAGGGCCGATGATGCCATGCCGAAGCTTTTTTTTTTTGAAAGAAGGCAGCCTCCACTCAAGTGTCGGCCCCGACACTTGGTCGGGAGCCTCCACTGAGGGGGCGGTGCGGAGGCCCTGCTGTAGAGAGTAGGGCCGAGGATGCCATGGCGAAGCTTTTTTTTTTTGAAAGAAGGCAGCCTCCACTCAAGTGTCGGCCCCGACACTTGGTCGGGAACCTCCCTGAGGGGGCGGTGCGGAGGCCCTGCTGCCGAGAGCAGGGCCGAGGATGCCATGCCGAAGCTTTTTTTTTTTGAAAGAAGGCAGCCTCCACTCAAGTGTCGGCCCCGACACTTGGTCGGGAGCCTCCACTGAGGGGGCGGTGCGGAGGCCCTGCTGCCGAGAGCAGGGCCGAGGATGCCATGCCGAAGCTTTTTTTTTTTGAAAGAAGGCAGCCTCCACTCAAGTGTCGGCCCCGACACTTGGTCGGGAGCCTCCACTGAGGGGGCGGTGCGGAGGCCCTGCTGCCGAGAGCAGGGCCGAGGATGCTATGCCGAAGCTTTTTTTTTTTGAAAGAAGGCAGCCTCCACTCAAGTGTCGGCCCCGACACTTGGTCGGGAGCCTCCACTGAGGGGGCGGTGCGGAGGCCCTGCTGCCGAGAGCAGGGCCGAGGATGCCATGCCGAAGCTTTTTTTTTTTGAAAGAAGGCAGCCTCCACTCAAGTGTCGGCCCCGACACTTGGTCGGGAGCCTCCACTGAGGGGGCGGTGCGGAGGCCCTGCTGCCGAGAGCAGGGCCGAGGATGCCATGCCGAAGCTTTTTTTTTTTGAAAGAAGGCAGCCTCCACTCAAGTGTCGGCCCCGACACTTGGTCGGGAGCCTGCACTGAGGGGGCGGTGCGAAGGCCCTGCTGCAAAGAGTAGGGCCGATGATGCCATGCCGAAGCTTTTTTTTTTTGAAAGAAGGCAGCCTCCACCCAAGTGTCGGCCCCGACACTTGGTCGGGAGCCTCCACTGAGGGGGCGGTGCGGAGGCCCTGCTGCCGAGAGCAGGGCCGAGGATGCCATGCCGAAGCTTTTTTATTTTGAAAGAAGGCAGCCTCCACTCAAGTGTCGGCCCCGACACTTGGTCGGGAGCCTCCACTGAGGGGGCGGTGCGGAGGCCCTGCTGCCGAGAGGAGGGCCGAGGATGCCATGCTGAAGCTTTTTTTTTTGAGGTGTGTTACACTGGCCTCTGATGGTAATTTTGTTGTTTATCATGTAGGAATCCTCTCTGGATAATATGGAGAGCCGTGGTCTTGTCCCAACACCTGGAGAAACAGAGGTAATTAATTATTTTAATTTATACATTATAGGCTTATATCACTTTAGGTTTATTTCCTTCTTATCTTCGAGTGGTTAATGTATATCCTTCTTCTCATATTTTAGGTATCTTCTGATGCTCTCGAGATGTTCGCCACTTCCATTGTATCAGTAATCAATGTTTCTGACCTCTCGGATTCATTTGATCCGCCTTTGTGTACCTGTGATGTACCAAACCCCGTAGGTTTAGGTAATGTTCCTTTTGAGGTGCAATCTCCACAGTACATGCCTACCTCACCTGTTTACATGCCTACCTCACCTGTCTATGAGCCTACCTCTCCGCCATACATCCCCACCAGTCCTCCACGGGATTCACCGCTGATGTCTCCACCCTCTCCTTCCTCGCCTATTAGAGTGAGAAGGCCTGCCCATGTGGTCTTTGCCCTTCCAGCAATACTGCCTTGCCCAGTCCAACAGACAAGGCGATTTTGGAGGAGGCGCCGCCACTGGAATTGTAGACAGTCTAAGGAGTATTATAGGCGTGCATCACGTAGATAGTATCTATAATAGATACTTAAAGTTAGAAGATATGATATGATGTTGTACCTTTACTTTATATTATTTCACTTCCTTGCAAGACATTCCTTGGCTGCTCTATGAGTAATAATTGTCACACCGCTTGCCAGGTTACTCAAACACAAGATGCGCCGGTAAAACCGTCTTGTCCGATAAACTTGAAGACTGCATTTGATGGCGAATTCCAGCATCGGAAACAATTCAAGTTGGACTCCATAGGCGTCATCAACAAGCTCAGGATTAAACCAGAGAAGAAGTCGCGCATGATGATCCCCCTCTGCAGGATGGTTTCCATGGCGAAGGTTAGACCAGTGGGCGAAATGGGAGTGCAGCACTTGGAGCGGGAGTTCGTGAAGGGATATAGAGATGGGGACCGCGTTATGTACATCTCCATGTACAACAACGAAGAGCAAACAAAGGATGTCACGGCGGATGTCATGGCTACTTGGAGCCCTTTATGGAGGGCCGCCAATGAGCAGTTTGAAGATGAGATCCGTGGCGACGAAGACTGGATGCAATTCTCCAACAAGATGTTCTTTGTCTGGGAAGGTAATCATCGCCTGTTCGCATGGCTCCGGCATATCAACAAGCATCATGCGGACGACCCATCATGGCACATATCAGTGCATTGCATTGTACTTGATCCACGCGGCCATGTGGGCAATCTCCTACATGCCATGCATGACATTAATTGGTACGTACTTCTGTATTTGTATATGTTTGTCCATTATAAAGTTTTTGTATCCATTATTAAGAATACTTCTTCTAAGTTCTTGATTTGATATTCAGGTCGACGGAGAATGACCACGTGAAGAGTAACCTACCAGCAAAACTATTTCGAATCCGCTCATTCGGAATGATGAAGTTGGAGGAGTTTAAAGACCTTCTGAGTGCAGAAGAATATGATACGTGTTTGAAACACAAGCCCCCTAATCCGTCGTGGTTCCCCTTGACAACGAGAATATTCATCGCATTTCTGTACCGAGTAAGTTTCACGTCATTCACCTCGTCCCAATTTATACTCTGATAAAGTGTTACACTTTTTAAAACATGTTTGATTTTTGGAACAGCGAGAAATCGCAGCGGCCTCGGATGAAGCAGCGAAGGCCTATGAGGAGAAGACACCAGAGGCGGACCGAACTGCAAGTGCAGTTTGGGATGTCATGAATGAGGCAGCTGAAAGGATGGTCGAATCCATCAAGAAGAAGGACTTCACGAAGTACCTTGCTATCGCAAATCCCAAAAACGGTGACGACTTCCTCAATGAGGTAACTCTGATGCTCTATAAAATATTTCGTATCATTACATTCTTATTTTGCATCTCATATTGTCTAAAACGATCATTATTCGTGTAGATCAATCGGCATTTCAGTGAGTTCTCAAAACTAGAGATGACCCTTGACAAGCTACAGAAGATTGTGCCAGCGGCAGTTGAGGCCAAGTACAAGGCTCGCTGGTTAAGGTGGTGGAACTCATCTCCGAGTTCCAGACTATCTTACAGATTTCTACCCCTCGAATTCAAGGAAACGGACCTCGACCTCTGGTTGAACAAGGCTTCATTTTGGGCAGGGGTATAGTTTCTTTACAAACGTCTTCATTCCATTTACACGTTGCTTCCTTCTCTGTCTGCATTTTACCTCGTCGCTACTGAAATGAATTGTTTATTACAGCTGAAGGAGGCTGTCGTCAATGCGGTCGAAGACCTTTGCAAAGCGGAGAATCTGGATATCAATTGGAGGGATTTTCCTGATGTCCAGGAACCGGGCGCTTATGTCGAGAGTTCACGTATTCTTTTATGGGACAAGGCCTTCCCTACGTTCATTGGAAAAAAGGCTGAAAAGGCTTTCGACAAGAAGTCCAATTTCGCAAAATTTCCTGGAACTGCAGACGTTGTTAAGCGGGTTACTTACCGGTATGATTCTTAACTTCATCACAGTATCCTTACATAATGGGCTTCATATTTTTCTCGGTAACTAACCTTGTACATAATTTTTTCCTTAGGTACTTCAAACGAGAGCTTCTTCCAAAAGGCGCCGTCAAGGTTCACCAGCTCCCTAAGTACTTCAGTTCTTGGACGTCGAAAACCTCGGACCAGTGTATCTATTCTCCACAACAGTTGAAAAGGTATAAAGCTCCTCACTTGCTTGAAGGATGCTGGTATCTTGATTGTTTTCGCGGTTTCACTATTGACTCTGAGGTGGACATCAAGACTTTACATGATGCCGGTGAGGTAGTGGCCGAAGAAACGGTGGATGCTACTGAGGATGACGGAGGCCCTGAAGACCAATCATCGGCTCCTCCACCGAAGAAAGGAAGAGCTCGGCGACTTAAATCTTTGCGATCACATTCACAAGCTTCACAGCAAACTGGTGCGGCGTCTTCCGCTCCAGAGCAGACGGCACCAGAGCCCTCTCCAGGTAATGTGATTACGAAGCCTCCTTCAACTTCTTCACCGGGTCCTTCCTCGATCAGTGCTTCGGAGATCACCAGAGGTCTCATTGAGCAGAGGAAGGCCAAACTATATCCTCAAACAACTTCTTCCGCTGGAGCTTCGATTTCCTCACAAGTTTCCGTCTTCAACTCATCTGTGGATTCCCTGTTGCGGCGAAATAAGAGACAGGAGAGAAAAGGTGGCGACCCGGATTGGATCAAGACTCAAGACTTCATTCGCAAGGTATGTTCCGATATTTTGACATTTAATGGATTCTGCCACCTCTACTCGCTATGTAGTTACTAACTCTCGTTTCTTGTTTCCTCAAGTTTGGAGCAGGCCGCGAAAACGAAGTTCCGGACCGGTGCAAACAAGAGGACCACCTGGGAGTCGACTTGATCATTGCCGACATCCCTGAGAATCTTCCCGTCCCTTCCGTTTCCATTCCCCCCACGAGTATTCCGCCTTGGAACTCTCGCGGGAAGGATTATTTGTACGACATCTTCCATTTTGCAGATAAATACCTGCAGAAAAATGGTGCCATCTCCCTCATCTACAACACTGATCAGAAGCTGGCTAAGGATATCGAGGAAGAAGCTGCTGGTGGTCACTACGTGCTTTTCAAGGACTGGTATGGTGTCAATGTACTCGGCCTGACTTCTCCAACGAACCCCGAGAACTTGGTAATTTCCCAGAACATACCCTTATCTTTACTTATTGATAACCCTTCCGCTTAATTTTACTCACTAGTTTTGCTTGACTGCAGACTATGCGGTTCTGGATTCGCGTCCACGTTCGTAGTGGCAGTACTTTCTCCTTCCAGACGAAGAAGGAAAAGCTGATACATGGGCTCCTCAACATTACCGAGAGTGATGCCATTTTCAACTTCACCGATGTGGATTCGCAGCTCATGAATGGGGAGGTGCCGTGGAGAGGCGCAAGGGAGAAATCCATTGACATGATGCAGGGCATACTTGAGGAGCTGTCAAAGCCCGGCGACATAGTTGTTGATTGGAATGCTGGGACAGGTAACTATTCATGCATATCTTTGCTGAATTATTCCTCTCGTTTTTACCACAGTTTCTCATTTCTTTGTATCTCTCCGAGTTTCAGGAGCCTCCATCAAGGCTGCCCAGGCTACTGGTCGCCACATTCTCGCTTTTGAGGAGGACGAAGCCATATTCAACGCCCTTCTCAAACCATCCGCCATGGGCCCTCCTAAACATCCAAGGCCGGCAGCAATAGACGAAGCGCCTCCAAAGAGACCAAGACCTGATAAGTGGTGTAAGTCTTCTATTCTTTGTTCAAATTATCCATGCGTTACTTGTCTTTGCAGCTCTACGTACTCGATGTAACCACAATCCGTTCTCTATTGCAGAGTAGTTTCAGCAACACCGCCACGTGGGCCAACATCAGTGTCCACTCCATCGTGGCGTCTTCATTCCAGCCCGATTCAGCCTTTCATACTTCCGGACTACGCAGAGGACTTAGCACAGGCGTTTCAATCTGGAGCCCTTACACATGTTCCTAGTCGGCCAACTACTTTTGATCCCAGGGCCCTTCTATTTGTCGATGACGAGGCGGTAGAAGGAGATTCAGAGTCATCTAGTTCTGAGAGTGGAAGTAGCGATTTTAGCATGTTGTGAGTTTGAAGGAGACTTCGGTCTATTGTTGTTTTCATTTGATTTGATTTGATTTAATTGGAGTTCATTGGGTAATCCTTCGTCTACTCTACTACCCTAAACCTAAACTTGTTATGATTCTCATATCCAATTTATCTCCGTCTTTGTAAAGGATGAAATGTCACAACTATAATGCTCAAAATATAATATGAAGAATGAAATGTTACAAAAGAAATGCTCAAAAATAATATTGTGTTGTTATTTATATTTTACTCATTCGAAATCCCACATTTGCATAGCCATGTTACCTATTCTTGACTTGGTATACATCTTGGTTTCTGCTACTCCATTATTGTACACGAACTCTGAAATATTCCACGGACTTTTAAGACCATTTGTTTTAGTTGGTTTCGAGTTCTCTTATTTCTAGAATCATCTATATTATCTAAAACCATCATGCTGGAATACTCGTATCTAGATCCAATACATGACCAAATCTTAAGGATTGTATTCGAACACCCCGCTAGACTTCACAGTACTAATCCTTTGGAGGATATACAGTCCAACTCTTGTCCATATCAAACCAGCAAGTTTCGCCATCCGATATGATCACTTCGGGCAGCTGAACAACTGGATTCTCATCGACGTTCGATAGCAAGGGATACGGGATTAGGGACAACTCCATAATACGGAGAAGCTCATTGGTACAAAGCACTGTCCAACGCCATTCACCTTCACCAACATGGAGGCTTCCGATGTGCCTAAACGGTGGCAGGTCCATGCCTCGTTCCCTGGCGCGCTCCACCTCCAGCAGCCACGGCCGCAGCTCCTCATAACTCGCCGGTGCCTTTGGGGGCAAACCTACAGCCGCTCTCGTCCTCCTGGATCTCGCATTACACACCTTCGGCATCGCGCAACACACTGAATTCTTGTAGTCTTCAAACGTTACACTCAAGCTTGCAGATTAACATCCCCGAACTCCTACGCTACCTTCGCATACAGCAGAGCATGCCAAGGACTGTGTCACTATCCAAATACGCCACCTAGAGACAAGCTCAAGAAACCAAGAGTGACCTCCTTCTCTGGAACCCAGCTTACCAAGTGTTGTTTCATGATGAAAATCTCCTACTTGTATCACTCAAATGAAGATGCTTTGCTGCCTAGGAAGAGAGAGTAATCTTCGATGAAGACAAGGACTCTAACAAGGTATATCTTGGTTTCAGCAGTTAAGATATTATGCACGAATTTTGAAATATTCCAGGAAGTTTTCAAACCTTGCCTCCTTTACGTTCTTTCAAATTTGTTTTTTTCCTTGTGCATTTACATAATCCTATGAAAGAATTATTTGTTTGATCTAAAACTCAACGCCTGATCATTGTATCTTGCCTAAACCCATGACAAATCTAAAGGAATGTATGCATGACGTCATCATGACATCAGCCCTAATTTGTATCTTTGAGAACAAACGTAATAAATTCTTACCAGAGATAACCCTAATTTCCACAGTAATATACTCTTTTTCTAAAAAAAGTGTCAAAATTAAGCCTTAATTTAGTAATTTTCCACGGTTATAGGGTCTACTTTGCTTTTGAAAATTTTCCTAATTGTCAATTCTGTGCTCTCCATTCTGCGTTCACCGCTCTCCGCTCTACGCTCTCCGCTCACGTACGAACTTTCCCCGCGGTTTGAGTGCTTCAATTACAGTTCTTTAGGATGTGGTCACACGTATCACCCCTATTGTCTCGCCGAGTATGCTGGGAAGGCGTCAAATTGTCTTGTTCCTTGTTGCAAGGAGCCAATTTCCCTGAACAGTTTGGCCGCTATTGGCATCCGGCCCTCTACTCGCCCGACAGTGGACTCGGCGAAGGTGTTGCAATCCGTAACAGAGGAGGTGACATTTGGAAGAAGTAGCCATGACTTTAAAGGTATGTTTTCCTTTCTTGTCTGTACTTAGGGTTGCTTATTCCTGTGAAGATGGTACTAGTATTATCGAGGTTCTCACAATCCGATACCATTACAGACAACTCGACAATGTTCTCTCCTGTCACTCTTAACAACAGCCTCCGGTAGAGCCGACTGCAATAATGGTTCTTCCAGGAGTTTCTGTAATACTGCTTGCTGATACTCTAGACCCCTTCTAGAAGTTAAATCATTCATGGTGAATGCAAGTTCACGAGCATCTCTAGCTACCGCCATTCCAAAATCCTGACCGCATGACTCTCTCAACCCTAAACTCTCAGATGAAGAGGATGCCAGCAAAGAACGGGCACTTTGAAAGCGTGCTTCTTGCAACAATCGATTCCTTGCCTTCATTTTCTGCTCTTCTCCCTATTACGCTTGACCAGCAGAGCTTCGGATCTCTTCAAACGCTTCTTCCAAGCAGATCTAGAGCGGCCCATATCTAAACGCAACACACAAAAACACGTAAACCCTGTTGATCAAAGTCTTGATCATGAATTGGAAGGAGTGGTGTCGTGACGGCTAAGCCTGCAAGACAAGGTCCGAGAGGTGCGAGACAACCCAGAAAATGTTGATCAGATTTTGATCAAGCGGTCGTATACACTCAAATAGAAAATCTCAAGACCTACAATTACTATAAAAGCCGTTGTATATGGTAGAAACCCTGCGATACCCGGGTAAAGACCGGATGAAATCATGTTGATGTTTGGATGGGAACATACTCATGCACCGATGAAACTCCTGTGAACTATAGATGAAAACCTACATATGACAATATACGGATGAAACCATATAGATGATATTTGATGGATGAAACCTTGTGATGAAACTGTATGGATGAAATCATGCGGATGAAACTCTACGGTTGAAACCCTATGGATGAAACCCTACAGATTCCCTTGCTAAACCCTACATATTCCTTAAGATCAATAATTGAAATACAATATCACAATTTCTATTTCCATTTCTGAATAAATGTTCTTGTAAGATTTGTTCTTTACTGCACTGTAAATTGCGTGTGGAATCAACAATTCAGTACATAAGATTTCCAATTTAATCAAATGGAACAATCTCTTAATAAAAAAATCTTCATTTTGTATATTAAAATTTACATAGTACTAGCCCTCAATTCTAATATATGTGATTCCATTTTTCTCTTATGTCCCACTTCTTTTAACTTTTAATTTTGTATGTCATTTTGAATTCATGATTCTCTTTTCTTCTATTTTTTTAACGCCGTTTTTTGTTACACAAATCAATAAATATTGTCGCTTTTATTATTAATCCCCCCCTTTTAAATTACCCTTTAATTCACTTTAAATTCCCTTCTCTCATATAAGTGAGAACCCTTTTTTTTTCTAATTCCATCTCCTTCTATGTTTAACCCCTAAACGACCACGGCCACCAAAATGGCTTTTTGCTATTTCGGGCAGCTTAGATGAAGGGGTTTAAATTAATATTTTCGCCTAAGATTTTTAATAGAGACTCATTATACTGCAAAGTGTATGTGGTAAAATTTGCAAAGCCAGATTCCAATTTTAATACCTTCATCTAGAAATTTTAGGTTTAAAGTTTCGGGCGGGCAGTTTGAAATTAGGTTTTTTTAAGATTTTTTTTCTTGAAACATGTTCATAACCAAAGCACTACTCAAATTCCAAAGAGACCCCCATGAAAAAGTTTACCATTTCTACAAGGGCAGCCTCCAAAAACTACGATAAGAAGCTTCAAAATTTTTGAATTAATTCTTTCAAAATTTACCAAAATTTGAGATTTTGGAATTTTTCAAAAATAATTTCTTTCAAAAATCACAAACCCATAAAGGGACCTTACCACCGTTTAGATTTTTCTAAAACCAAATATATGTAACGTCATGCATGTTTTACTATATCGTTGTTTTCAGATCTGCTTATGAAAAATGATTATTATGAAGGTATAAAAAGATGAATGAGTCTCTCAAATTTTTCATGGAGGTACCTAACTTGATTAGCTACATGGAAAAAAATATGACCATGATGTTTGATGTAATAATCTTCAACTCCTCCTTTGCACCATGAAGACAATGCCTCTTTAGCAAGGCCTAAAAAAACTTTTGAACAAACTTTGGATGTTACGATCATGCAAATGATAAACATCCAACGGTTGATTTTTTGGAAGGTAACTTGAAATAGGCTTATGTAGAGGATCTTACGGTTGAAAGTTTTAAATAAATAAAAAAAATTGGTACATACTCCCGGGAGTGCATAGAGGTAGAAAATCGCAGTTTTGAGGTTTTAGAGCTCCAAAAACACCATGGATTTTTAGGGGTTAATTTCCTTTTCTTTTAATTTGAATACCTCCCCTCATTTTTTTAAATTCCCTTTTCCTTTAATTTTTAATTCCCTCTTCTTTAATAATCAATACCCACTTCTTATATTTTTATTATTCCCACTTTCTTTTATTCCACATCTTTGTCTCTTTTAATTTGAATTCTATTTTATATCAATTGTGCCTTTTTCCTTTTCTCATATTTTTGACACCTTTTTCTCTTATTATTATTCCTTCATTTCTTATGTTTAATCCCCTTTTCTTATATTAAATTCATCCTTTTCTTTTATTATGATTCCCTTCTCTTCAATTTGTAATATTCTCTTCTTTTATTTTTACTACCCTCTTTTTAAAATTTCTTATTCTCACTTCCATTTATTCCACATTTCCTTATCTTTTATTGTAAATACCTTTATCTTTTATTAGAATTTTCTTCATTTTTAATTTATAGTATCCTACTCTTTTATTTTTAACACCTTTTTTCTTTTATTTCTACATTCTTACTTCCACTTATTCTACATTCCCTTCTCTTTTATTTTTAATACCCTTATTTCTTAGCATAATTTTCTTTTTCATTTCTGAAACCCTTTTCTTTTATTTTTAATTTTTTTTTATATTTTTTTAGTACCTTTTTCCTATGATGTTTCATTTATTTTTAATTATTTTTTCTTTTATTTTTAATTTCCTTTTTTTAATTATTTTTAAAAAAAAAAAAAACCTTCACAATATCCACATTTTTTATTAGTATATTTAAATAACCCCCCACTTTCATTGCTATTTTCTAATTTATATTATAGCTCACACATAATTTTGCCCAACCAAACAACCTCCGTCTCTTTCCCTCCACCTCATAGTTCCACATGTCCAATTATAGGAATTCCCTCCATTTTCGTCCACCTCATAGTCCCACGTGTCCAATCGGCTACATTCCCACCCTTTCCCTCCACCTTGAGAGCACTCATTGTCCTTTGCCAAAGGATTTTCCCTCTCTTTCCTCCATCACTTAAGTCATCATGACTCTAAACCACCCAAGTTCCCTCCTTACACTCAACCCCTTTTCACACCCATATAGTGATCCGGAATGCCTCAATCCTCTTAAAGTCCTTTCCGGACTAAATTAACATATGACTACATTATATGATTTTTTATACATTTGGAAATTTGGCAATTGTGAGCACCTACGTATGGTAGTATTCATATGTTATTGCAAAAAAAATTCACTTAAAGTGGTATTTTCATAAGCATTTTTAATTGTATGAATTAAGCTGAAAAAACCCACTTTAGAAAGTTCCTAATAATGCACTAACTTGGGCAAAACACTTGGCATTGGTAAAAATATGTCCATTTTACATTCATAATATAATATATCAATCAATATAATTTATTTTTTATAAAAGTAAACTAAACGAATAGGTGCACCTATTTTTCATAAGTGACACATTGAATTCATGTAGCAAAGTGATGATATTGTCGTGGAAACAAGGGCGGAGAGAGAATTTTTTAGTGGGACAGTCCTTTTGAACACCATAATAGTACTACCGCCCAAATGTAACATATATTACCATTGCTTGTAATATATATGAATTGTGCGGCAAAATAAATGTGTAACATTTTTACAGTCATCTAATGATTGTTTTGGTCATGTACAACAATGACACAATACTATTTATCAACTGATATACTTTGACACTAAAAACATTTTAGATGTTTCAAATCTACAACAAAAATGTAATCTAATGCCTCCCGTTTGTTTTAAGAATAAATTAATATTGCTTAACTTTTCTTTTTGATATGATAATCATGCAAATTTATTTTTTTAATAACATCAAAAGGACGTTTAACTTGTTTAAACGCGGTTATCATGTAGTAATACATCGTGTCATTTTCCATGATGGTGGACTAATATGTTTTGAAGGCTATAGATCAAAAGCATTCTAAAGAGGGCATCAACGCCGAGGTGGTGAACTTGAGGTTGATTTGTGTGTGCACGGACACATTTAATGCATAAGTGTAATGGACCGAGAAGTTGGTGACGTTGGAGGAAGAGTGGCCACAACATGGTGTTGGTGTGGAGATTGGCTCCGACATCGTAGACAACAATTTCTAATACTTCTACGCTTCGGTGGAACGCATTTGCGGTGCGGATATATTGATGCCATATGCATGCGGCCTACATGGAGCGCTTTACAGCGAAGTAGATAGACAACGGGATTTGGAAATTGACGTACATACCTAATGAAGGAAAACAACTTAGTCGAAGAAGCATGCAACAGTTACTTTAATAGATAATTGTATAAATATTCACTACAAGGATATGCGTTATTATGAAGAGAGCATTGTTCAGGGAATTGGTGACCATGAGTAAAAATTTACAGTGTGAACATGGACACCCTACGTTGCCTGCCATTCTCAAATCATTGTCAATAATGGTTGGTAGAGTGGTGAGAGTTGTCTACTAATCTGTTGACAATGCCATTTTAAACATAGGTAGCTTCATCATAGATGAAATCCATATTTTTTTTGTTCTATCATCTTAGATAACTAATTCTTCAAACGTTCTTATGCATGATCAAAGTGTAAAATTCTAGTATAGATGGGTATTTTAATTAAGAATACTAGTACTATATGAGCGTAATTCTACATGCTGAAAAAAATCATGTCATTTTTGCATAAGAAATTGAAAATTTTAAAATTAGAGAAAGAAAATGAAAATTTGTAAAAAAGTGCTTGAATTATAGTGTGTGTAGCAAACACTAGTGATATACATAATTGAAATTGATGGAAGTAAATTTATTTTATAATATCAAGTAAAGAGTTGATTATAGTTCAAAATCAAAAACAAGAGGAAGATATTATATAAAGATTGAAAAAATCAAATAATCAAAGAAACATAAATTTTAGTTTTAATTTTTTTTTTCAATGGCGTAATTCAATCCACCCTTTCTTCAATTGGTTCATAGTTCCATTATAGTTGAATTTTGATTTTAATACAAACATTATTGTTGGATTAAAATCAAAGTTTAAATTTGTTTTTGATATAATGAATTTCTTAGTTTTAGATTTTGTATGGCCTTAATTTGATTTCCTATGTGATCAAATATAATAGAATTTATATTTTGTTTAAATTAAAAATCTACATTTATGATTAATGGAATTTGAATTAGAGGTAAAGAAACTGAAATGGTTTTCTATGTTCACTATGTACAATTATTTAACAAATTATATAAAACTTGATTATGCATAAACCCTAACTTAGAATGAACTTAAAACTTGTTGAAAAACAAAACTGCATATATTGTATCTTTATTACTTGATAATATTTTTATTCTTAATTTACTCTATTAATTATAGTAATTTCATTATCATAACAAACAAATCAAAATGATTCACTAATTTAGTTTGAAGATGATTTTAAAAATCAAATGATCACATTATCCTATATTTTTTTGGCAATTGTAAAATGATTTTAACACATTCTTAAAGTTTTGGGCCTTGGATACCATATAAACAAGCTAAAAAAACTTCTATTTTTTTATCAGTGGTTTTTATTCAAATAATGATTTAAATATTTTACAAGTGGATACTCAATTCATTAAGGGGGATGTATGTATATGATCAATATGTATTTATTTTGTAAAACTATAATTGGATAAGCATCATTAAAGAATATACACTAAACACTAATGTATCAATACCTTAACCTCCAAAATAAAAAAATAATGGGACCCATACCGATGAGCACATTGACCGCAACTTGGTTTGCCTCCACAACGAATTCCAACGTGGAATTGTTGAGTGAGACAAACCGAGCTATATTGTAGAACAGATTCCTAAATAATAATCTTTATAATGATTTGATTCTTAACAAATAATAGATTTTTAAAATAATGATCTGATGTAATATTGTTGAGACATCCACGCTAAGGTCGAGGCACCCATAGCCGACCATGTACCCATAACTGATCAATAGACTTTTCTATTTCCAACAAGTTTTCAAATTTAAAATTTTGGGAGATCTAGAAGAAAGTATCAAGCATGATTGGTAAAAAGGGAATCATATGGGAATATTTTGGTAGTAGCACACTGGTCAAGTTTTGATGTCATGGTGGTCGGTTACAGGTGGGCCTACATATTGGTTATGTGTGTTACAAAAAATGGTTTTCAAAATTCATAGTAAATTAAATATTGAAGTAAACATGAAATTTGAAGTTGCATTCCTCCTAAAACCTATTTCTCCTGTAAGGAAAAATCTCCTTCAACTTATACACCTCCAATCTCAATGAGAAATCTCTTAACTGGTCGGTTTTGGGTGCCTCCACCTTAACCCCTAACTGCCCAAGCATGCCAAAATGGCCTGATGTACAGATTCCATATACATTTTTCATCCGTCATGCACTTTTTGTGGTGTGATTTTTTTTTATTGATTTTTCTATGAGAAGTTGGCTTCTTGTATGTGTCATCCGATCGAAAAGGAAACAATTTTTGAAGAAATTATGCTTCATTCTGTGTTATAGTGTTTCACCCAAAATTTTGAAGATTTTAGTCTAAAAGTGTTCTTGAAAAAATAAACTCATAAAATCAAGCATTCAAAAATTCTCCAAAAATCACTACACCTAAAGTACGACACCTAAAGTACGACATTATAAAATTCCAAATGTATAACTTTTATTCATACATCAAATGCTAAATCTTCATATTTATTGCATTTTATAATGCATCTTTGCAAAACTACCTAAATTGGACATAGGTGAGGACGTTTAGGGGTTAAGTAGAATTAAAAATTTACGACCACAATGTGTCTTGCATTTCTGCCGGCCTGGTTCCTACGTGTCCCCCTCCACTATCCAGAAATAATTTTTCAAACCAATAGTGCGCTCCCCAATGTCAGACCCTAACACCACTGGATCAGAACTCAAAATCTTCTTGTACCTAAAACAGTCACCATCTACGAAAGCCATTGACTTCAACTCTTCAACTGTTCACTCAAGGCAGGTAATGCCGACATTGAATTTAGTGGCGGTTTTGGTGACCTCCATGAAAGAATACGTCCAAAACCGTCACTAGACCCAAGACCGAGAATCGGTTGGACATCTCAAATCTACAAAAGAAATAGATTCAAGACATACTCATCAAATTTCTTTTCATCCTGCTCATTTGAGCTCATACCGGAAAAGCCATCAATTAACCCTAAACCAACACCATCGATATATTCCATAGATTCCTTATCATGAAATGTGCGCCTCATCTAAATATTGTCGGTTCTGTCCACAGTTACGGTCCCAATACCGGTAGTGAGCTCTTTGCTGTCAGAGCATCACCACTGGATCAGTTGCCCAGAAGCATGACCGAGACGTTGACCTAAACCCGTCATACCACCCCAAGACCGACATAAATCAACTATTTCTTAGATCTCATAGCACCAAATGTAGAAGGGATCTAGATATTGCCAGGTTTGGAGTATAGATCCCTGTGTTAGGGTTAGGGTTTGAAGCTCATCTCTCTCAAAGTGATGGTGTTTTGGAAATGGCCATGACTTGCGAGCTCCATGCTCAGTGCTCTCCTTGCTCCATGATTGCCAACTGTGGTAGAGGTCATGTTGGGATCCTGATGTAAGTTTAGTAGCTATGTAGGTGTGGAGAATTCATGGGGTGTGGTTTAATATAGTTTGGATGTTGGAGATGGTGGGAATGGTGGAAATGGTGGGGATGGTGGGGATGGTGGAGGTGGTGCAGTGATGGTGGTGATTGGGGAGGAGATATGAGACAATTGGATGAGAAGGTTGGATCAGTATGGTGATGGTTGATGCTGGTTGAGTGGAGTGCAATTGGGGCCGTGAGCTCAGTGGTAGAAATTTGTGCCTGAATGGGAATTCATGTGGGATTAGGTTATGTGGAGCGGTGGTTGTGATTGAGTATTTGGATCGTTGGTAGTTGTTGGGATTGTTGCTCGTGGGGGATCTGGTGTGGAGAGTTATGAGTTTGGACTGGGAGTGATGATTGGGAGCGATCGGGGAGAGCGTTTGTTGAATTGGGTGTTTGTTTGCCGATTGAATCCGTGCAGGTGGCAGCAGGAGATTGATTATCTGGATGAGCTCTTTTGATTGCTGGTGAAGGAAGTGTTCGAATTCGGTGGGATGAAATTTTTCTGGAGATTGTGAATTGAAGTTTGTGTGACAGCGATGTGGTGATGCGATTGTAGATTAGGGTGTAAGTCGCCAACTGCGGACCGTCACAGGAATTCTTCTTCGAAGTTTGAGCTCCTGGTTGTGCAGGAATCGGAATTGCGAAGGGGTTCTGTGAGCTGTGGACTGCTTGATTTAAGTCAACTGCTGAACTATTTTTTTTTAGAGTGTGAATTATGTTGGAAAGGTGGGAGAATTACGGACTTTGGGCAAGAGGAATCGGCCTGGGATGAGAATGAGCAGCTGGTGCGTCGAGATGGAAGTGATGTATGGCGATTGTTTTACTTCGGATTCAGGCTTCGCAAGCATAATAGTTTTTGGGTTTGTGGAGTTGGAAGCGTTTGGTTGACTACGACGTTGGCTTTTGGAGCATAGCGTTTTGACGACTTCTGCGTCGTGTTCGGGAGATGATTGGTCTGCTTGTAGGTGCACAACTCTCGGCAGATCAGTTTACGTTCAATCCTCTGCGAACGGAAGAGGGGACGTTAAAGTCACGATAAGGGCTCGATTAGATTATCAGAGGAGAAGCTATGGCGGTTCAGGATGGGGGAGGCGAGGATCCGGGAGAGGCAATTAAAGCGCGGTATTTGGCGAAGTGTGTCCAAAGGAGTAGTGTGGTGTTGCACGCTGTATATGGGCATATTCGATGTCCTTCCACGTTCGACGTTGTTCTTGGCAAGGTAACATAGATTCCTTACCCTTTTTTACATGTAGTTCTGAAATTCGATTTTTTTGAATTTTGATACGCCCTCGCTTTTTAGATTCTTGTTCCCTGTGAAAGTCACGCAGAACTTGCACTTATAATTGAGTAAGAGAGGATACCTGACGACGCTTATAATTTTGGGGGCTAAATGCTGACCTGAACAGCATTTTGAAAGTCTATGCATAATATGTCATGCTAGGTTCATAAATGTAATCTTAGTGAAATTGCTTCTATCCGATGCGGTTTGGCATATAGCACCTTTCATGGGTTGACCCAAGCGCCTTTATGCAACACTTGATTGGGACAAAATAACTAGGCAAGCCTGCCCCATTCAATTAAAGAGTTCGAATGAGACAGGCCTTAGATATTTCTCAACCTGAGAGTTTGTACGAAGGTTTCAATCGGAGTTTGAAAGACTTGGAATATATTTTGAGTGGAATAGGAAGGTTGCTTTTGCATTGACCTTACTCATATGGCATTGACCTTACTCATATGGCATTGACCTTACTCATATGATTTGCAGGAGACATCATTGGAGCTTGTTGTCGTGACCGAGGATGGTATTGTCCAGTCAGTTTGTGAGCAGCCAGTATTCGGGACTGTTAAAGATTTGCGGGTTCTCCCTTGGAATGAATCTCGTCGAAGTCCATTGCCACAGGTTGTTTATGCAACTCTGTATGTTTCTAGTTACACGACCTTTTGTTCTCGTCGTTATTATAACAAGCTTCTGCTGTCTTCAGCATGATAGGAGATACAAATATAAAGCAATGCTACAATTGCTTATATAGTCAGAGTACAAGCATATTTTAATATCAAAGTAAACTTTGCGCAGCTTTTGGAGGAATTCATTATATCTGTTGGTTGCTCTCGTTCGAGCAGTGAAGTTTATTCTAAGATAGGCATTTTTGTATGGAATTATGTAGACATACGAGAAGGACTTGCTGGTGCTTTTATCAGATTCTGGGAAGCTCTCTTTTTTAACCTTCAACATTGAGCTTCACAGGTATTTCCTTCTTTTGACCTCTTCTTTCAAAGCACAGCAGCAGAAGCATCGGAGGTGCTCATAGCTGTATACCTCAGTTGCACGCTTTCGGTTTTCTAATTTTTGGACATGCCTTGCCCTCGAATCGCAAGACTAGAAATGCTAGAGAGAGATGTTACATGAACGTTCTTCATGCCTGAGTTCTTGAGTTTGTACTTCTTACAGTACACAAGACCAAATAATCAGAAGACCATTCGTGACTTTATTAAGTGATGTCTATCGCATTTTAGTATTAAAGTTGAGAATTGCTATAATAGTTTTGAAGATGGTAGAATAATTCTCTCGCTGCGCCTTTGCCAGATTCTTGGCTGTTGCACACGTCCATATTGCAGACTATGGGAACTTGCGGCGAGAATTGGGAAGACTTCTTGCAGTGGAGCCCAGGTAATCATCTTGCTGTAGACTATGTTCAATTTCTAAAAATTACTTCATACTCGGATAATGCTCACATTTCCATCTTGTGGTTTTACGTTCACCAGCGCGACATACCTTCAACTATCAAAAGTCGCCTACATTGTTTTGTAATTGCAATGTGCAGGGGTTGTGCAGTAGCCGTGGCTGCTTTTGAAGACAGAATTGCAATTTTTCCCACCTCGATAGCTGCAGGAAATAACGTTGTTGATAAGGTTCTTTTGCTTTCTACCTTTCGCCTTGCTGTGAGAAACGACAGAATGTTTTTCCTCTGGCTGCAATGTTCAAGTCCCTCAATTTAGATACCTATCTACTGTCAGGCTTATGTTTTCTTTTAATAGGGACTTGACCTTCTACACTTTGCTGATGCGGTTCACAGAGAATGATACATCCTAAAGAGCTGTTAAGTTCGACAGGATTAACTGAAGCAAGCGGTGTTGAAGAGAAATTTACAGGCTGGGGTACGATCTGGAGTATGACATTTGTCGGCATGCCAGAGGATCACTCAACATCAACAGCTAAGTCAGAGTCGCTTCTTCTTCTTGCAGCGCTTGTTCACAGGTCAGTTTCTCAGTCTTACGGGTATAAAGGTTGTCGGTCTACAATTTTTTAATTTTTTAATTACTTAAAAATAGTAGAAATCTGTTATGGTTTTACTGTCTGTACTCGCCTGAGGTTTTAGTCGTTTTAATTCTCAAGTAACTATTATAAGAGAGACAGTGACACCGGCATTTTGTTATATTAAGCATTCCTTATGATATCTTCGATGGATTCCAGTCACTATTGGTGATTGGTTGTGGTGAGGACCTGCTCCACGGTTTAGCATAAGACTAGACTTCAACATGAAGATGGTGTGCATACTGTAACTTTGGATGTGGAGTTCTTATTACAGCCGAGTTCCTGCGATTAAAGTAGGACCTGGTAATGAATAAGCTGAAGTGGTTTAGGTCAATTTTGATTGTTTCAAATTATTCCCGCAGATTGTGAAAAGATATTCATAAATCCTACATGGCTAAATTGCAGGAAAGGAGCTGCAAGTAATGAAATTTTCATTCTTATGTGCGATACTAAAGAGCGCATTATTCAAGTCAAGGCTCGGTATGACCCTTCTACTATAAGGCCCTCCTTGTCCCCTCTAGGGATAAGTATTTTAGATGTTCCGGCAGCGCCGGGATTCCTGTTACTTTCTCGATCAGGGGAACTGCTACTTCTTGATCTGAGACGTCCGAGTAGTCCTTCATTAGCTGACATCTGCAGTTTCCAGAAAAGTTTGGATGAAGAAGAAGGTAGCTTGAATACTGTAGCAGCATCTGCACTACTCCAGCTTACAAGAGGTCAAGATGGTACTTGTAAGAAAGGCCTGGCTCTTAATAGCACGGGTGAACTAACAGAAGCTATGGACTTAAATTTCGACTCTTTATCTTTACCAACTATCACTGCGTGGAGCTGGGAGCCTTATGCCGAGGGTCAATCGAGACTTGCACTTGCTATGGATACAGGAGAGATACTCTTAGCACGGTTGAGCTTCAAAAATTCCGATGGTGTACCTCAGATCGAAATACAGCACCGGCAGTATAAATGCTCTCCTTGCAATTTAGTTCTGTGGACAAAAGGAGACTTGCTTGCAGTGTTTGTTGAGATGGGAGATGGACAGGTTCTTCAGTGTAGTGAAAGTGGGAAAGTGACCTGCAAGAGCGTTATACAGAATTTGGCTCCTATTCTTGATTTTGCATTGGCTGACTACCACAATGAGAAGCAAGATCAGATGTTTGCATGCTCTGGGGCTGGATCTGAGGGTTCATTACGAGTGATACGAAACGGAATTAGTGTTGAGAAGCTGCACACAACTTCTCCAATGTACCAGGTGATTATCTCCTTTAAGCTGTGCGTCTTGAGTATAGTTGCAATTTTTTTGAACCTTGTATTTAATATCATCGAGGCCAAAAAAGTAACACGTGTTGTTTTGATAAGAAATAGAGATTAAGTTCGTTCTTATTATTTGTTCAATTATGGAAAGAAACTTTTGACGCCCATTCACTTATTGCCATCAGATAACCTGTAGCTCATGTTTAGATTACGCATTTATGAATGCGCATTTATGACATGGTGAACTCCCAGGGTGTGACAGGAACATATACAATGCGAATGTGTCGCAGGGACCCGTACCACGCTTTCTTCGTGATGTCCTTTGTTCAGGAAACTCGAGTACTTTCGGTTGGGCTTAACTTTGTAGATATCACAGAAGCTGTGGGATTTCAGTCGTGCGCATCCACACTTGCTTGTGGAACAATTGAAGATTATCACGTGGTACAAGTCTGCAGCAAACGTGTCACTGTGTGTGTTCCCACTAAAGCTGCTCATCCAGCGGGCATAGATTCAGTACTTCCTCTCTGTTCATCATGGAAACCTCCTCAGGGTCTCGTTGTAAGTTTGGGAGCAGTTGCTAGTAAGACCATTATCCTAGCCTTATCCAAACCAGGGCTTATCGTAATGCTGGGTTCTCAACAAGGTGCTAATGGAGCTCTGGAACTCTGCATTTTACAGCAATGTGAATTGAAGGCAGAATTATCTTGCATATCAATTCCTGATGAAGAAGACTGGACCTCGTCGCCTCTGCCGCCGTCTATTGTTGGCCTGGTGGAGGGTACCCCAAAAAGTAGGAACCCTTCAGGAATAGAGGTCGGCAAGATCTGTGTTGTGGGGACTCATGAACCATCAGTGGAAGTTCTTTCTATAGTTCCTGGTGAGCGCTTGGCTCCTCTGGCTGTGGGCCACATTTCTCTTGTAAGCTGTGTTGGAACAACACTAAGCGGGTGTGTCCCTGAAAGCGTGAGGCTTGCACAGTTTGATGGGCTCTATATCCTTGCTGGGCTGAGAAATGGAATGCTTTTGCGCTATGAGTGGCCAGCTAGCTCTTCTGCTATGGCCCCAGGCTCCAAACGTCTGGTCCCAACTTTAGGTTCAGAAAGTGTTGGGATCACACAACCGGGTTTGATTGGAGACAAACTTATGGGGGAAGGTTCACGACCAGTATCCCTGCATCTGGTTGCTGTACGGAGAATAGGTGTATCTCCTGTTTCTTTAGTCTCTTTACAGGCTTCATTGAGTGCCAATATCGTAGCTCTTAGTGATCGGCCTTGGTTACTACAAACGGCAAGGCATAGCCAGCGCATCGCATATACCTCCATCTCTTTTCCACCGTCTACACATGCCACGCCCGTGAATTCAATCGACTGCCCTAATGGTATACTTTTCGTGGCGGATTGCAGTTTACACTTGGTATGTCCCCCAGCCTTTTGCATCTGATGAACCACATCTAAGGTTTTAATCTAACTCTATTAGAGATCTTCCATATTTTCTGGTTTTTGTCTGGTGCTCTTTTATCTGCATTCTTGGTGCTTTTAGTATTCTAGTCTGGTCAACTAATTTTGTGAGATGTCCATGTTCTTGGAGGTCGAGCATTGTGCATTTAATTAGCTCAATTCTCTAAGTACAAGGTTGCACGCGGTGGCTGTGGCTCATTTCTGTGCTCATAGAGTTTTACTAATTTATTCATCATGTCTGTGTCAGGTGGAAATGGAGCATTTGAAGCGGCTGAACGTACAGAAATTGCCCCTGGGTAGAACTCCACGTCGGATTTTATATCACTCAGAGTCAAAGACATTGGTAGTGATGCGAACAGACCCCGGACCTGATGGTAACTTGGTTTCTGATTTATGTTGTGTGGATCCTCTTAGTGGTGCCAGTCATTCTTGCTACACTCTTGAGGCTGGAGAAGTGGCTCGCTCTATCCACATATGGAAATATAGACAGGAACAGCTTTTGCTGGTTGGAACAAGTCTCTCCAGTGGTGGCCTGATCATGTCTAGTGGTGAAGCAGAGAGGTACTTGTACTAATTCACGATTTTGCTGCTGTTCAATCAAACTCTGCTTTTAGCTTCTGCATATCTTCACATCTTTAGGTTCTGCAACTCTTTGTCCTGGAGATGTTTTGTTGAACCTTCGCCGGGCAATACCGGTTACTGTTGCGCCGCTACTGCTGTTTCTGGCTTTTTTCTAGGCTCTAGTCTTTGGAGTTAGCTTGTTTGTTGGTCATGTATACACTGCAGTTTACAGCATGCTTCTTTTCATTCTCCTATAATACTGATTTTGGTCAGACTTTAATCATTTTCTTTATTGCTATGTAGTTCAAAGGGCCGGCTGCTGGTATTTCAGCTGGAACCAAAGTTCGCGAGGACACATTCCCAAGCCATCATGAGCTCTACAAATACCCCAACCTCATCTAATCACCTAATAGGTTCATCCTCAGCTGATCCTATGGTGCTTTCGGATTCGTCTATTTCAACCGATGAGAGTGATCTAGCTGACGGCGAAGTGTGGGAGCTGCGACTCAAAACTCATGTTGTTCTTCCTGGTGCTGTCCTATCTGTGAGCTCATACTTAGGGCAATATGTACTTGCATCAGCTGGCAATTGTGTAAGTTATGTTAACCATACACATCCTCCGTCGAAGTCCAGTTGAGTTGCATGACATCAATGTGGTGATTGGTTGCATATGCTTATATTTTGTATCGAAGATAGAGATGGTGAAGTAGTTCACCCTGCTTATTTTTCATATAATTCATGCTGTCCTACATGGTTTTCTGAACTTTGGTTTGGTGGGCATCAGCTGTTTTGTTTAGGATTTTCATCCGATTCACCACAGCGACTGCGGAGATTTGCCATGGTGAAGACACGCTTTATGATTACTAGTCTTACAGTTCATCTCTCAAGGATTGCAGTTAGTGATTGCCGCGATGGGGTTTTATTTTATTCATATCAAGAGGTACTTTAATACTCTACCGAAGCGAGTACATGTATGCTTTCAAAATTGTATTGAAGCAATCGTTTTGAGAAAGCTAGAATTGGTTAGGGAAATGATTGACTCAAAAGTGCCCCTCGTCCAGCTGGAAGCCTTTGTCACGAGTTTGATCCTTGCATTCTGTGTTATGTACGAAGGCCACTCAGCAGCTGGAGCAATTGTATTGCGATCCCATTCAACAGCCAGTTGCAGATTGTGCCCTCATGGATATGGACACTGCTGTAGTTACAGATCGCCGTGGGAACTTCTGCACCTTGTCCAGTGCCAGTACTCCTGAAGGTACATTTAATTTCTGCTCTCGTAGCATTTGTGCATTCTGGTTGTTGGTGATTTCAAATAGGCTTGCCACTTCAAGATTAGCGATTGTAGAAGATGTATTAAAGCCTCATACTGTGTTGATCACACATTGCTGCGTTTGCCTGCTGTTTTTGCAGAAAGTGTGAGTCCAGAACGCAATCTATCTCTGAGCTGCTGGTACCATGTGGGAGAAACATTGATGAGAATTCACAAGGTAAGACTATTTGAACTTCCAAGTGATTCGTGCTTGAAGGAAATTACAGACTTTAATACTAGCTCATAGTGATGTACAACTCCTTAGCCTCTTCGCAGGTGTCTGATGCTAATCAATCCATAAGCTACACTAGGGCTTAGTTTGGGGTCCTTGCCCAATTGTAAACAGTATCGTTCATGCTTTATTAAATTCTAGGGACTTGGGAATGTCGAGTTCTGTTAGTTGCAGAGGATATGAATTGACGTGCGTATACTTGTGGCAGGCCTCTTTTGCATATGAAAGCCCCACGGAGGAGAGTTTAAAGAACTGTGGTAGCAATGATGCTGTTACTCATTCTACTCATTCATCTGTGGTCGCCAGCTCACTTTTGGGTAGTGTTTTTATATTCATCAAAGTAACAAGGTAAAGATCGAGTCATAGAGTATCTCCTTTGATAATTCTTCACTATCAAGACCTTTCATTTGTTCCTTGATGTTTTAGAGTTATTGAGCAGTAACCTGTACATTAATCCTTCACATGTTGCACCTACAGGGAGGAGTACGATCTGTTGAAAGCTGTGCAATCCCGGCTTGCATTTTATCCCCTTACTTCTCCGCTCTTAGGAAATAATCATGATGATTACCGAAGCCAAGGCTGCCCTGTAAGTTTTTCCTAAACATTCAAGTTTCGTGCTAACAGTTTGGTTTGGATAAGGTTTATCATGTTGGGCTACTTGTTTAGTTGCTTCACCGGACATGTAGTCTGGTGTGGCAACGTGCCTGATATGGCGAGATGGTGACATTGGCTAACGCGGAATTTGGATGAATCGCAGGCCGGAGTCTGCAAAGTTCTTGATGGTGATATGCTGTGCCAGTTCCTAGAACTAACGAGCACTCAACAGGAGAATGTATTAACCGAGCCTCAAGGTGTCGTTTCTCTTAGTGTTCCAAACCAAGGATCTTCTTTCTTAGAACGAAGCCTTCCTGTTGACCGTGTGTTGCGCTTGCTTGAGCGTGTTCACAATTCACTTGCCTAAATTCAAGTGAGCTCAAGGAATGGGAAAACTGGCATGATGTGAGAAAATGTAATGAAACAACGTAGTTTGTGTGCTCTCCAAGTAGTCAAATGTATATCAGTTCAGCGGGTTCCTAACCCCATCACAGTTAAAAAAATGTACATGCCTTGAACGTGGAATACAATCACGTTCCAGTTTACAATGCTTCAAATCTTGAAAGATGGCACAATCGAGTGGCTGTTACTCAAGATGTGCAAAGCTTTTGCTCAAACAGAAGATCACAATACCGGGCGCTTTTGAAAATGTTCTCCACAAGTACCTTGCACCTGGAGGACGATGCACGGCTCTCATGAGTATACTAGCCTTGAAATATTTGTTAGGACTGACGTGTGAGATGTAAGGGATATATTACTTGCCATTGGCAGATTCCCTGTCTTTCCTATAATGTTCAGTTTGTTCGTGTCTTTCAGCTTTCTTTCGATAATTTCTAGTATTGTATCATGCCCCCCCTTCATGAATGTGTAATAAGGAAGTTAAAGGAATTAAGGTAGAAGGTGCTAAATCTGTGCATGTGGTTTGCGCATAGAAACCATACTTAGACCCGACCTAGTAGTGTTTGCAAGTTGGATACACTCACAGTTACATGTAGGGAACAAAGTGGGTGAATTTGTACACCATGATGGCTAGTTATCACCTTGGTCTTGCCTGTCAATAGTGGCAGTAGGGCATGTCTATGGGCATTTTGTTGATTTCACGTTGAACATTTTTCATTTTCATTAATTGAGGTGGTTTGATATACTCATCTGAACGTTGCCTAACGAATCATCTAATTCTTGCAAGTATGTGAAATTTTTGCAATTACTTATGTTTGATTCAAGCTGTTCAAATCTCTTTAGTGCACGGTTTAAACACCATCTTCCTTAGCCTTGTAATCCAGATGGATAAGGTTAGATGGACAAGGTTAGACGGAAAAACTTAGATGGATAAGGTTAGATAGACAAGGTTAGACGGAAAAACTTAGATGGACAAGGTTAGATGGACAAGGTTAGACGGAAAAACTTAGATGGACAAGGTTAGATGGATGGACAAGGTTGACTTTTCACAAAGTTTTTGCATGTTCTAGAATTGAAAGCTTTAATGAAAAACCAAAAAAGAAACTTGTTGACTTAGACAAGATATGGCTATTGCATAGAAAGGAAAGAAACTTGCTGACTGCACCTGGAAAAGCACCTTAGTGTCTTTTGGCATAATTCCTAGAAAAAACACCTTAGTGTCTTTGCAAGCTGTCATAAAATGGGTAATTCAAAACCAATCCATCTTAAGAAAGGTTGAGAGCATTTGATATTAGAGGCCTATGTGATGGAGTTGATAACGCGAAAGGAATGAAGCGTGCAGAGCGCAAATACGGGTAAGACAATAGAGTTTGCAAAGATATAGGATGAGAAGGAGGTCAACCACAGCAGTATGAGATAAAGCCATCATAGCAGTATGAGATAAAGCAATATGCAAGAAAAGCAACCACAGTTTCTCAACTGCATTAGAACGTGGATGTAGACTTAGACTACGCACTTTTTGGTTTCCATTTGCATTAATTAATCCCAACCTCAATATTTTGTTATCATCTCTTCTTTTTGTTTCAACAATTTGTCACTAATGATATATCATCAACATTACACTCGCCATTGGAGCAACGACTTCATTATAGCATGCAATATTTTCAAGTGCAAATGCAACCAATTTAACCAATTCAACCCATCAATGTAGTACGCCAAGGGCAACCAAGCATGCGAGATCCAAAATATAAAGTCAAGTAGCTGTTTTCAATGACCATCAAAACTCAAACCTTAGTAGTAGTATCTTAATTTAGGATTTCAACACTAATACTATGATTTTCATAAAGAAGAACAGGCAAAAAATTGGAGTGATTAGGAATCGAATCCAACACTCCCTCTTTGCAAATACTATGTACCATCTTGCTAAGTTCTAATTCACTAATATAATTGACATAATTCAAAATCTTCATTAACCAAATTTAGATAAACCTACACATTGGTTTTAAAATTCAGTAAAAAATTTCACTTACAATTATTTTAGTTAGTAAGTTACATGTGAGACAAAATCAAAAAACATACCATATTTTCCTCAAAACCTCTAGTTGTTTATCTTGGTAGGAAAAATCATCCTCCAAGAACGCCCCTCCCAAACAGATGCAACTAAAACTCTGAACAGATGGATTCTCTCTCCAAACAGAGGCGGTGAGAAAGCAGGCAGCGTGCACGCCTCACTGAACCCAACCAAGCCCATGGCATTGGCGACGCTGCCAACAAACAGCCTCCCTCCCTCGCCATCATCACTCCCTCAATCGCGTGCGCCCCACTCCGAACGCCTGCATCTCCACATCACCACCATCATCACCATCATCACAATTGCCCATCTCAGATCGCATCTCAATTGCGGCGCCTTCCACCATAATCCATTCCACAACTTAGCACTCAGTAACTCAGCACTAGTTAGTCCCACAGAGTCTAAGTTAAGTTATCCCATTCAATCATATCCATCCCTCAGGGCGTGGCGTGGTGCGGCGTCGCTGCTTCAGGTGCGCAATTCTTCCATCCTTTTCATGTTCCCGTCTCCTGATTTCTGTGCTCATCGTCCACTTGGTTCCATTTCGCATTCTCGACCCCTAAGCTACCTCCAAGGTGAGAGTTTTCTCGGGTCATCTGTTGGTTTTTGACGGGAATTGGGTGAGGTGCGGGGTAGGTCGAGGTTTGAGGAGATTTCATGTATGTTGTAGACTGTTGGGAGATTGGGTGGTGTTGTGTGGCAGTCGGGGCCGTGGTTGAGTACTCATTCGTGTGGATGGGATTTGGATGCTGCGGGTTATGTTGGTTTTATGGCGTGAGTTCCGTTTTTGTGGAATTTGATTCCGTTGTTGGATTCAGCTGCAGAGCTTGAGTCTGGGGGTTTTTCTATCGGAGACCGTAGTGTTGATTTGTAGTCGTGTAGCTGATTATGGCGACGAGGTATTGCTGTTGCCTCTAATTGAGAGGTGTGTTGTCTTTGAGCTGAAGTGATGGTTGTGTGTGTGTGTGTGTGTGTGTGTGTGTGTGTGTGTGTGTGTGTGTGTGTAGTGGTTGTGACCGAGGTTTAGCGTTCAATGGCGCTGGGGGCGCACGCCGCTGTTGGGGTGGCCATAGCGGTCACCACCATCTCCGTCTCTAGCTCTGTGCGTGGTCCAGGGCATGTGAGTTGTGGACTGGCATGGCGCAATGGCACGGGGTTGCGGACGAGCGTGGGCTTGGTTAGGGATCGAAGCGGTCGGTGGCAGGAGAATCAGGGCAAGAGTCGTCAAGCAATGCAGGCACGGGCTGAGCTCAATGACAATCAGAAGGAGAGCCTGCAGCTGTATGGCAAGATTGAGAGGTCAGCTGTGGGCAATGCTAGTCGCCTAATATTACAAAAATGATCAAGACACAATGATCACATTTATGTTCTTATCAATTCTTATCAGAGCTTTCATCAATTCAATTTCCTCAATTCTTCGCTGTTATGCTCTAGTGTCTTAGGTTTAGCACAAGTACCCCATATGATTATCAATTCGGCAAGTTCATAGCGCTTTTGGGAAGGGTTATAGATTATAAAGAAAGTCTTGTAATGAAGAGTAATCGAAAGGAAATCTTTCAGGTCCTTGCTTCATTGTTGATGTTGTGCTAGCATCTGGCTGAATGGGATCTCGTGGGAACTAGGGTGATTGCAGATACTGCCAAGCGCACCAGCGGTGGTGGCACGGATCCAGGAAGGTGGCAAGATATTCAGGTGAAAAACTCTTTGCATTCGAGTTGAACCGTGTCAATTGTTGGCCCCGTCCTAGTTGGGTAAGGAGTTGTTTTCAGATTTTCTGGACCAAGGTTCAGGGTCAACAGATTTGCCCGTCATATGATAAACGCTTCAAAGGGCCAAAATCACAAGACTTCTATTTCCGCTTTTGTCGAGACGATTTTATTGTGCGACTCTACCATTTCACTTCATGGGTAATGGAAGAATCCGTATGCAGTTATTTTATGCTAATTGGAGAGTGTTGGGCATGAGTATAGGGTTCATGGGTCCTTACACCAAGCAAGAAGGAAGCTGTGGCGGTAGTGCACTTCATCGGTGGAGTGTTTGTTGGAGCAACACCTCAGTTGACATACCGTTTGTTTTTGGAGCGTCTTTGTGAAAGGTAGCCAATGGAACAGTCATTATCTAATTATTTTTCTTCGTTGCCGCTACTGCCAATTTCGTTCAAATTGTTGTTGAGTCTCATCATGTGGCATTTCTTTTTGGCAGAGGTTATGTTATAATTGCAACGCCGTATGCTAGTGGGTTTGATCACCTAAGAATTGCGGATGAGGCCCAGTTCAAGTTTGATCGTTGTTTACGTGCTCTAATGGATGACTCCAGATATCGACCTCTGGTGCAGTGCCTCGTCTCCTCTGTTCAATTATTGATTCTATATACCAGCTAGGTTAAGGCCCTTTGCTTCAGCTCCTCTGAACAATAGGTATTGTTGGAACTAATATGATGACGATGTTGCATATGCTAGGTCGAGGAAATGCCCATTTATGGAGTTGGGCACTCACTTGGAGCATTGACTCACCTTCTCATAGGTGAGGTGTTTCCTAGTCGACATGGTGCAGTCTTTTGCTTAAGTCTACTAGCGTGAGAGCTGTTCTGTGTCGCTCCACATTTTTAATGCTCCACTTTTGTGACTTTCATGCTATTTTTAATCTTTCAACCTTTGATTTCTAATATCGTAGTCTTGGCTTCCCAGGAGCTAGGTATGCGGTTCAACGGAAGGGCAACATAATATTATCTTTCAACAATAGGGTAAGCAACACTTTTCCTTGGATTTTACTCTGACATTGTGCAACGGTTTCCCGCGTTTAATAGATCCATCCATGTAATAATATTCATGTGTTTGTTAAATGTTTTATATTCTGACTGAAAAGTGGGAAGCGAACACTAGCCGGAACCTCTCTATATGAGATCAACCTATCAATCAAAAACAATAAAAAAAAAAACCATGTAGAGAATCGGCCACAAGCCACCTGATACCAACAGTCATTCGCATGAGGCACAGTGTTCGTAATAAGATAGTGCAAAGGATAAAAGTTTGGACACGGGCGGTTTCCTCCAGGTTTTGGGCTCTTGTAAATAAACTGCGAGCACTAGCCAAGGGGTTTATAATCTCCTAACTGAACCCCGGCTCCGTCTGTGCAGTCAGCAAGCGATGCAATACCTTTCCTATCGCCAATGGTAGCACCCATGACTCAAAACATCGGCCCACTATTGTCACAGCTCACGTCATCACCAGCAGTTCGCCTCGGGGTACGTAAATGCCTTCGACTTCTAATTCATGACAAGCAAGTATTGTAGTAGTCTTATTCTGCATTTAAGTATATGTGAGAAGTCGGCACATGGTTAGCCTTTTTTATTCTAGAGACGGTAGTTGCTCGAACCAGAAAGCATCTAGTATTATTGTCTTCTTGATTGGGTTATATTGCTCTATTGGATTTGGTTTGCAGGCAGAAGTCGCTTTGAAAAGGTTAAAAGAGTTTGGGGACATAAGTCCGCCTATGTTCAAGCAAGTCCTGCCATTCTTAGAACAGCTACTCCCCTTGTACCAAGATTTCGCGAATGGGAAAGACCAGTTCACGCCTGCTCCTCAGGAGACCGATCGCCTAGTGAGTGCTTCAAATTTCAGGGTTTTTCATGACTTCCTCATATGTTTTGTATTGTCATATCAGCAAAAGCCATTATCATCCTGAAATTACTAACCATGAGCTATGTCTGTCAGATAAAAGCGTATTACGGCGTTAAGCGAAATTTACTTATCAAGTTTAAAGACGACACCATCGATGAGACGCCTCGGTTAGCACAGATCTTAGCCCAGAAATCAGCAGTGAGCGCTTTTCTTGACCTCACATTACGAGCCTTACCTGGAGACCATGCTCGCCCTTGCCTACAGGTAAGGAGAATGTAGTCTTAATGAGCACCTCGGTACTGATTTGAAGTGTTAGAAGTGCTGAAAGTGTCTACGAGGAATTGTATGACTTCGTGTTCACAATTAGAGGTCAAAAGTGTTGGTGAGAAAATTAAGAGCTTGTTTGTTTACGAAGTCTGAAACACTCTTTTTGTTGTGATTTGTTCGAGCAGGTTTTCCCTGAACTTCCCGATGAACTGACAAGTACTATAAATCGAGGCACCGAGATGTTTTCAAGCATGGCAGCTGGCACTCCATGGGTAGACCTTGCAAAAGGATTTGCTGCAAACCCTTCAGCCCAGCGACGTCGAGCGGAAACAATTGCAAACATTGAGAGCCTTGTTGATGAAATATCGACTTGGATATCCGCTTCACCCAAGGATACGCAAGCTCTGTTGAGAGGGGACTACACGAACTGAAAAACACTATGAAAAGTAACTTCATCATTTTCTAAGAGGTCTGAAGGTGGCTCTTGTATACCAGTTTCTAGGTTCAGGGTTTTAGGATTTAGGGTGGCAAGCGTAATGGTCGAACACTAATCTAGCCTTCACTGTTTCTATATTTCCTGTTAAAAGCTTGCAGAAGATTATCTGATATAGTACTAGTGCTATTTAAAACATGAGCATGAGGTGTATAGATTCCTGTACCAGGCATTCAATTCGTCTAGTCCAAAGCGTAGAAGGATTGTTGTAATATGAAGTGTACATTTTTGTAGAAAGAAAAGACAGCTCTCATTTCCACTGATGCTGTTCTGTGAAGTCTTGTATCTACTACAGCGAGTTTAGCTTGGTGTCCTGGTCATGGAAGAAAGCTTAAAAGCACACAAACGGGAAAAAATCTAGTATCATTCATGCAGATATACCATCGAATCTTGTTCCGGCCACTTGGGTCCCTTTAGAATATCGTACTACAAATTTCAAGTCATCTCCAACAACAGTTCACAATCAGGAAAATGAAAACTTTTAAAGCAAAACACATACAAACGTAACAAACTTGTAAGTGAACTCCATTTTTACAGCAAGTTTCAACTGCTTCTCAACACACCCTGTGGTTGAATATGGTGCGTGAGTGAATCAATTTGAAGCGACTTTTTGTAGAAACATCATATCCACTTGGGCTTGTGACTTGTCCCAGAATAAAACCGAACACACTGAGAAATTTTGTGCCTGTCATGTGACACCATGATTTGCTGATAACCTTATCTTGCCAAACACAGAATGTGCTCTGAATCTTTTATTTAATTAGGTGGAGTAGAGTGTGACCACCAGGTCAACTGCCCAGTACCCAGTGAGACGTGAGAGCATGGGCATGCAGGCTTCTAATTAAATAATAACTCAGTTTTGGAGAATCTCAGACTCACATGACACTGAAGGGAACTGATGCTCACGCAATTGCAAGGTTCCAGATTCTCTGGAAAACAAGGAGATGGGAATCAGAATCAACATCAATCAACCAATTGAAATTTTGTGAATTGGATGAATATGGATGTTCATGATCCGTTAATGATCCTCTTGTGGTGCACTACTAGACTACTTTGAAATTGAAATGGACAAGTGTGTGACCGTAACTAGTTTTCTGGAGAATCCTATGAACTAAGGTAGAAGGCTCGAGAACAGTTCGGGCATTTAGAACAGCCCACTAGATGGCTGTGAAATGGACATGAGCTGGTACTGAAATTGAGCGGATACAGTTAGTGAATGAACCAAGGAAAAAAGGAAATGAGCCAATCATTCTCTTTGTTTTCCCCATTTTTATTTATGATTGCAAGTGAACAGTTTATGAAAGACCTATGAGCTCAAATAGCACACTCTAGGCTGATGCCTTCAAAAAAAAATCTAATTCAGGGAGACTCACAAAACTTCGATTAAAATTGCCACTCAATTGTTCTCAGATTATCTTCCAACCAAAAATATGTTCTAAAATTTCCCATTGACAGATTTCTTCACCGAGAGCAAAATCTGCTTAGATGGTCCATTTCCGAGCCTCCTACCTTAATGGGCTTCTTGCATTTCTCTATTATGGGTAGAATGGTGGGTCACTATCAATTTCAAATGTTTCATACATAACAATTCAAATGTTGTCAAACTTTCAACTTTGAAAAATTGTAAAAAAAAATATTATAATTAAAATTATCAAATCCCTCCGCTCCATTATAATTCTTTCTTCATTGTCGAAAAAAAATAAACCGGGGTACGGGTATATAAAGCGGGGACAGACTCTGCACCATTTGTTTGTAACCCTGATATGTGAAAACTCTCCAATTCTCTTGAAGCTCTCTACAAATCACAAAAGTAGTCAAGTTCTTTTGACCTCCAAATACATAAACATTAAGGTAACCCCAACATTGAGTGCGAATAGGCGCATGAACTACCAGTTTAAGACCTTAAACCAACTCCTATTTCTTATATAACAAATCTCCACCTCACACCCTGGAGCCTGTGATTGGGTGTGAAGCAGCCAACCCCAACCCCCTGGCAGGGTGAGTCAGCAGTGCCTTGCCAAGTAGGCAGGCAGAAGTGCCACCTGGCTGAATGAAGCGACGGAAGTGACTCAGTGAGCCTGGCCTCGGTGGCCCAAAGAAACTGCACCACATCAAATGACCGTGGCTGCCGCCGACGCCCAGGCATTTTGGCATCATGCTGAGGAGTAAAGAAATCTAAAGGGAATATTCTGTGGGACCCAGGGTTACCGTAGTAACAAAATGTCTGTCGATATGCATGGACTTGATAATTTTTTCAGGTCAGGAAGTTATATTTCACTTTAAACAATTTAATAAAATATATGTTGTGGAACACAATATATTTTAGGAAATTCAATTAGGAAAAAAAAACATTTTATCATTGCTAATTACATGAAGAAGGTTTTTTTCAAAATTACAAACAAATAAGAGAGTGATTATCATTTTAAAAGAATGTTTATCGCTTTATCTTCTTCATGGAGTGAATAAATTCAAACCAACTTTCAGAATGAATCCTACAAAGACGAATATCTCCAATGTACATACGCTCAATCCGAAGTCAGATGCTGTCATGTGCAGTCACCATCTTCCCTCATGATTGAACTCCATCGTTGATGTTGTTTGGCACTTCAGATAGACTAAGCTGTGTCCTTGGTACTTGTATCCAATATTTTAGATGTAGTGAGGTAGTAATACCAGAAAGCAACAAAAGAGGTGTTTAATTAACACAAGAGGTGTGAGAATTTTACACAAAGGTCTCGTAAAAATTGAAAATATGAATAAAATAATCAAAATTTTAGATTTAGATTGATTTTTTTTTGTGAATTTTTAAAGGTCTAAAAACTAAAGTTTCAATAATACCGTAGACAATAAATAATTATAAGAACCAATTCTAACAAACTATTAAAAGGATGGGTGTTTGAATATCACATAGAGCAATATGAAGCCACTAGCATAGTTCAAAATGGTGACATAATGAATTATTCATAGGAGGTTTAAAGTACACCATTGTTGATAATTCATAGTTATTGGGACCTTTGCCTCAATGAGGTTTAGCATCATTGATACAATGGTTGGTCAAATTGCAAAACCACTTTGAATATCATATAGTTTTCTAAACTCCCTATGGAGAAAAATAGAAAATAAAAACCAATAAACCAATTTTTAAAAAACAATGAATTCAATGATATGAAAAAATCACATTAAAAGTTGTCATAGTGTTTTTACCCTAGTGAAGAATGAAATCAGGAGATTTTTTATAACATTATTTTTTAAATTTTTTTTATAAATCAAGAAAAGACAACATTTGGTTTGATGAATTTATCTTATTTTCATTTTTTAAATACAATTTAATTTTAAAAGATGTGATTTGGTAATAATGTGAACCCCTTTTCATTAAAAAATTGTTTTGGAAATATTACACTATATTCTAAGTAGATTCCGTACACGTATAACTAACATGGTCTCCTTTGAGATTGTTAAGCCTTAAGCTAACATCCATTCGAAAATTTCAATCTAAAGACAAGACAAAGTAATTCCTCAGGGTTCCAAAAAGCCCATGTCCTTCACTTCAAAAACTACAATCTTAAAATCTATGCGTTCAAACATCTTAAACTATAACCATAACTCCGCGCAAAGTAGCCTAGTTTAAAATCCTACAATGCAAATGGCAATTTTAATGGTTTTTTGGAGATGAAACACAATCAAGGATTTGTAAGGGCTAAGTTAATGCAGCAAGAATGTGATGGAAGAGTTGTAGATTGTTTGCGGAAGCAAATTCACCAACCAACATGCCTCCCACCATCATGGATGTCTGCAAATCCTCGAGGACATTGTGTACTCACAGAGTCACAGGCCAGTCACAATTCCCACATTTATCTCAATGGACAAAAACACAACACACACACACACACAGGTAGACGGAGCTGCCAGATTTTCACTGGATAAATCTTAAATTGGAGGAAATTAATCAAGTGTCAATCTCATATATGGTCTTGTCATTCAATGTTCTATTGGCTGGTAACAAGGCTATGTGGCCCCTTGTATGTTGTTGAAACTACAGTTGTAAGTTAATGGCCATTAGAATTTGGTAGAGCAAAAGCACATCTCCAGAAGCATATCTCTTCTTTGGGGTCATGCCAATGAGCATCAAATTAGAATATTCGCTGTGTCATGTGCCCTGCCCAGAGCAGCCTCTGTCGTGTGACGTTGCACATGATAGAGCATCTGCTGGGCTCACGTCACCTCCCTCTGTCGTGTGGAAGTTACAAAAAAGTTAAGAACCAGTAAAATTAAAATAAATTAAAATAAAAAGAAAAGGATAAGTTGGAAGAAAAAGAATGCCTCATCTTTCTATGAAGCCCATTATGTCTGGACGTGGTAAATAAATAAATATTTTTATCCCATTTACCCTTAATTGTTGCAAGTCATTTCTCCTTCATCACGAGTGTAATTACAATGAAATTTATGGGATTCAATTCCAGTTCAAGTCTAAGCATCATGCCATCATCCAAGAATTTGTTAAGGTTTGGCAAATTCCAATCCACAATCCAACCTTTCTCCATCCATTTGGATGATTTTTGTAGCTAATGAATATGTTCTTGGTAATTTTCGGTAATTTTGAAGCTTGTGGACTTGGTTTGATGGACAATGAACATGGGGCTGTTTTACCTTAAACAAAATTAGACAATTTTGGACGTGTGCAAAAGTTTGATTAATTAATACGGTACGGACAGCCTCTGATGATGCCTCTGCTTATTTCCTACTTGATTTGGTGTGAGCCACTCATACTGCAGGAAACGATCACCAATTCATTTGATGACACATAACTATTCCAAAGGACTTGAAGACAAAGACTCTCTGCACGGCTGACAGCCAAGGGTTTTATCAACCAATTGGAACTTCATCCTAGATTGTACTAATTTTGGTGCAAGCCTGATGACCAAGGGTTTACTCAACCAATTGGAACTCCATACTAAATTGAATTAATTTTGGTGTGATTTGATAGAGTACATGATAACCCATATTAGTTCTCTTCTAGCCTAAATATGGATGAAAATCATTCATGTATGTAAAGGTGGTAGAAATCACTATTCCATGGTAATTGAAACTAACTTGCAATTGCAATAAAAAATGAAAATCTTTTGAAAAAAATTCAAAATAGAATGATAACTAGACCATACAAGTTGTTTAGGTCAATTAAGCTCAAATACAGCAAAGAGCATTTTAATGACTCAAATTGAGTTTTGGAGAAAATGCCACAATCTAGAAAATTCACTACATGGTGATCCCTTCATATTACTTTTTTGATAGTTGAGACCGATATAAGATTAAAAAAAAAATTATATTACAATACACGACGCTTTGTCTCATACGACGGTTCCGTCGTGGAATCTGTTGAGGAGCTAGAAGACGTAGAATTTTCTAATGTAATTGTATGCAGGGTGGAGATGAGTGTTTGCTTTGGAGCCTAGTAAGGTTGAGACACCCATAGTCGACAGATGACCAATAGCGGATATCTTCTAATTCCTAGATTATGAAAGAACATATGTACCTCATTTGTATATATCGGCTATTGGTTCGGAAGTACTTTTCACTTTGAAAAATTATGCAAATTTCAATATTGGGAGATAGTTCATGGAAAAATGCTCATTCTTCATGAACCTTATTTTCCTATGAACCAAAAATATCTCCTTGTCGATAACCCAAGCTTTGATATGCTAAACTGCTTTAAGTTATTGGATATAGGTGTTTCTATCTTAGCGGGTGTGGATGCGGGTCAATGTGCTCAACGACACAGGTCCCATTAGTGACCTATGTAACCTAAAATAATTTTAAAGGAACAGCTCAAGTCCACTAGAAACTACCATCTTTGCAGCGGAACATGCAGTGTCATTCAAACGCCAGAAAAGGCAGTGGCGGCGTATCTGTATGCAACAATTCGATCACACACAATTGCTACAGGCTTCAACTATTGGGACCTTTGTCCACCCCTTGCAGAAGTGGCACCCAAGGAAACCCACACTAGACCATTCCAGAGGAAATTTCCCTGGTGAATGACACTGAGTTGTCGGAGTGATTCAACAATAATAATAAAAGGAATTCTGTGAGCTGAAGCAGAGCTGGGAAGTTACCATGTCTGCGGTTGTGACCACATTTGCACAACACTGTCGTCAGGAAAAATGATAGACACCTGGACAGAAACTTGGTCCTAACATACTTTATGATTATTATGATTCATGGGACTCCTTTAACAGATGTAACTGCCTCTACTCTACTCCTGTATTTGTCCAAGTGTCCTCCCATACAAATGGGCTCCTGAGTCCATCCCAAAGCATGGTCACCTTCCTAAGGTTTGAGTTTTTCTTTCACTGTTTGGGAAATGTCTGTAACTGTAACTGCTTCCTAGTGTGTGAGCATGAAAAGGTGACCCACACATCATCGAGCCGCTGAGTGCAGACTTCATGGCCAGCTTCCCTGCAATGACTACGCCTCTTTCTTAAACTTAGGGTTTTGGTATATAAGACAACTACAGTGAGCTTACAAGTAGTGAACTCATCACTAGTAGAAAGATGGTCTCTAGCAACCAACTAGTACCGTAACACCATAGCTGGTTCGTTCTTAAATAATTCCAAAAATAGAAAACGAAAAAATTTGAAAATTATGAAGACCAAAAAACGAAAATAGAATAAATTGTTTTTTCTGATTGTTTGTCATATCTAAGCCAAATGAGGTTATTTTTAGTAAATTTTTAGTAAAAAACGAAAATCAAGAAAATCAATTTTGGAGAGACGAACCTTATTTTTCCAAAAAAAATAATTATTCGTTTCACAAGGAACGAACCAGCTATGGTGTTACGGTATACAAGTGAGTTGCTGTAAAGTGCTAGTCCACCACCTCATTGGTATCCTCGTTGGTCGCCCCATATCATTTTTCCACTAGTGCATTTAAAGTCCACTATTGATGTAAATATTTAAGTTCTTAAATAATGACTTTGATTGACCATATCTCATTCAATCATATTAGAATTTAGTAATTCAAATCACCTTTGTTTGTTCAAATAATTTAAAAAATTGACCATTTGGAATTGCTTTTAACATAACTAGTTTCATTACACTATGAACTAAATTTTATAACCCCTAAATGTCAATAGTCTTAGAATAGGTTTTTGAAATTTAGACACTTTTCTCTAAAAGTGAATTTTGAATGTATTTTTTAACTCTTTTATTCAAAGTGTATTTTGAGATTTTGTGAAATTATTTTGTCAATTTTTTTATAATTTTATTATTTAACCGACTTCCAAAATCAAAGTAATACTATCTAAACTGGGATTTTTATCGTATCAAGCACTTCTACATTTTTTATCTTTGAGATTTTTATACTACAAAGTAGTACAATTATCTTTGAGACCATAAAAATATATATATCCTTTCAAAAAGTCTTTAGAAAGGAATTTTAAATAAAATGATAATGGCCACTAAGTCCATAGATGAAGCCACCTATCAATCTCCTCAATACTTGCCCTCTACATGAATCCAAAACAATCAATGTGGTGATTTTTTTATTTCCCCTCGTCAAGGAAAAAGAAAAATCTAAGAGAGGTCGAGAGCCCTCATAGGATTAGGGCTACAAATGACACACACCAATTGCCGCTTTAAATACCCGTAACCCCGGTTTAAATCAAACCCTCCCTAACAAAAAAAAGGTTGAGTGTTTATGCGAAAAGTTTGAATCGTCTGTTCAAAGAACTGTGCAATCGATTCCTATGTAATATGCTCAGGCTGCTATTTACACGCTTCAGTGCCGGCACTCTCTCTTGTGGATCAAGTAAATTTCCGCACGGTTCCCGAAACCCAAACCAAGAGAAAGACGAGGAAATAGCACACCTACACCCAAAACCGTTACCAAAACCAACTCCCCCTACTCGTAGATTTCAAATACAAAATTCCACAATTGTAGTACATGACATCACTTGTGACGGGCTTTTGATTCCTAACAGGAAAAGAAAGGGGAAAGGGAGAAAGAGGAGCAGGAAGAGGAAGGTGGGAAAGAAGCAACCAGAGAGAGAGAGAGAGTGACTGCGACTGCGAAGAGAGAGAGAAGAGAGATGAGAGAAGAGCCTTGGTTGCTTGCAGAGAGAGGAGAAACCATGGCGGACGAGGCTGCTATAAGGTCTCGCGCGCCTTCCAAGCCGCACCAATTTGCTCCACAGCCACTGCGCTCTCTTCTCTCCGCGCGCCTGCTGGCTCTTCCGACTTCCACTTAGAATCAGAAACCATTTAAATCCACCCGCATTTGCGTACAATTCGGTGCGCCAGGGTTTGGAGTTTGGAGCTCGGATTGATTTGCGATTTTATTTTTGTTGAGGATTGGAGTTGAGATTTGAGGTGTTGGATGAAGGCGGTGGGAGGGATGGCGGCTCTGTCGCGAGGTGGAGTTGTGGTGGAATTGGCGGGGGGAGGGAATGGGAGGAAGCCTCGGTTCTGTGAGGGAGGGTGTGTGAGGTGTGCGCCGGTGTCGCTGGCGATGCGGTCGGACGGGGCCGCGTCCGGGTCGTGCCAGCGGTCCGAGTGTTCGCCGTCGCCGTTGTCGTCGGCGGGGGGGAATGGTGTGGTTGGGGGATTGACGGGGTTGAAGGGGAGGAGGAAGAGTGGAGCTGGTGGTGGTGCGGCGGGGAAGGGATTGGCGGCGACGGTGGCGATTCTGATGGAGGAGAGAGGCTCCAGCTATGGGAGCGACAGAGGGAGGGATTCGCAGTTGTTGGAGAGTTTTAGGGATGTGATTCCGATGTTGGAGTATCAGAGTGCGCTACTGTCGCAATCGAGGGAGTCGAGGGCGGGGGTGGAGAACAAGAGCAACGTGAGTGTTGTGGAGGACCTGCCTGCGTTGGGGGAAGTCGACCAGCTGTGGTTGAAAATGAGGGAGGAGGCGCGCTGGGATTCCATCAAGGAGCCAGCGCTTGCGAGCTACTTATATTCGACGATACTTTCGCACAGATCACTTGAGAGATCGCTTGCTTTCCATCTCGGAAACAAGCTCTCGAGTAGTACGCTGTTGAGCACACAGCTCTTCAGCCTTCTGAACGATACATTCATGGAGGACGCGGATATACGACGAGCTATCCGCGACGATATTAATGCAGTGAAGGAGCGCGACCCCGCCTGCGTTTCGTACTCCCACTGTTTGCTTAATTTTAAAGGATTTTTGGCGTGCCAAGCTCACAGAGTGGCGCACAGGCTCTGGAACCAAGGGCGACACTCGCTGGCGCTTGCCATTCAGAGCAGAGTTTCTGAGGTTTTTCACGTCGACATTCATCCCGCGGCCAAGATAGGGTCCGGCGTTCTTTTCGACCACGCCACAGGGCTGGTTGTAGGCGAGACAGCTACCATTGGAAATAATGTTTCAATTTTGCATCACGTTACTCTCGGAGGAACCGGTGCTGTTGGAGGTGATCGCCATCCTAAAATCTGTGACGGGGTCCTGATAGGAGCTGGAGCAATCATACTCGGCAACATTACAATTGGAGCTGGTGCAAAGATTGGGGCTGGTTCTATTGTGCTCATCGATGTGCCACCGCATACCACAGCTGTAGGAAACCCTGCTCGTCTATTAGGTGGCAAACAAAAGCCTGCCAAGTTGAAGGAAATTCCGGGTGAAACCATGGATCATACTTCCTTCATCAAGGATTGGTCTGATTACGTGATCTAGAGTTCTGTACATTCTCTCAACAATTAGTTAGACTTTAGAGTTCTACACAAATTTGTCGCTGGATTTTTTCTCATCATTGCAGCGAATATATGCATCTAAGCATGCGCTCTTCTGTGTTGGCCCGTGTATTATCCATGGATTATTGTTTTGTGTATTCCACTACCAGGATTATGTGTTCTCACTGGCTCATGTGATGGTTGCCTGCAACGGCGTATCCGGATCACATGACAAAGGGACAACTGTCCTTCGCACCGGGTGTATGCGTGCGACGACATTGTGAAGTTTGAAACCTGTGGCTAGGATATGCGGCATTGCGACACTGTCGTATCCAGTACAATATGTAGTGAGATTCTCTTTACCCAATCTCTAAGACATATTCTCTACCTTTCAATGCATTGCGGTGCACTGAATGTAGTCTGGAAATGGGCATGAACAGCAGCATCTAATCTTTTGGATTATATGGCTTGGGCGAGATGCTTGGAGGAGACAGTGTAACGTATGTACCAACTCTCTTGACCAAGTCATGGTGAAATGGAAGCGGTTAGTGCCAACGACAAACTGCCTCCTGCAAGTCGACATAGCGGAAGAAAGCTCGCATCTCGAGGGAGTCCACAAAGAGGTACGTTACCTTACATCACTGGTACCGATGGGTGTTGATCCTATCCACACAGCCCGTCGATCATATGCAAGGGTTGTTGAAGATGTGGCGTCATCGAAAGCCACTGGCATTATGATAATTCGGAAATTCAAAAGAAACGAAATTTCGACTTTCAACATGGACAGAAATATAGCAAGTAGTAACTGCAAACTGGTGGAATCTCTGAGAAGAATATACGTTACCATTAAGGCGCGATACTTGTTCATGGGGAGAGAAGAATCGAAAGTCATGTGACGAATATGTGGGAGTAGCAAGAGAATATTTTTTTACGTTCCTTAATGGGCAAGAAAGGAAGAGTATATTCCGGACTTGAAGTCCAAGGAGGAACAAACTCGATGGAAAGAGAAGTGACTCAATTACCTGACGAAGGTAATGCAAGACTCTATACACGTGAAAACACATTACTAGCTCATTGTTCAATACTGTGAGCGGATACTTCTGATACCCATCCAAGATACAACTGCAACACAACTCGTAGCTGACAAATTTTATGGAAAATGAGGTATTGAATGCAAATGAAGATTACTTCAGGTATTGATCTATTATCACTGGAAAGAAAATCAATGGTAAAAATCAAATCAGAATTAATCACGAACGATCGAAGTATCACGTCATACTATGATCTCGGGAAGGTCTGTCAATGAAGTCATTTCATGTCATCAAAAACTTTTTAGTCACCACTCAACGCTGTCCAGCAGTTCTGCATTATTGCACAATTTTTTCTAAGTGTTGCGAATGTGCAATACTGTGGAGAGCATTGCACTAATTTCCAGTGTGCAAGTGAAGGAAGCACAAACTCCGGAGGAAGATTCAATGATGTTTGCGCAGCTATTTGCGACGAGATGTTTTCAACCATCATACAAAATATTGGCGTGAATGTCAATACATGCCTCAGACCAAAATCATCTAGCACAGATCCTGGAGAGAAAGCCAAGGGAATAAGCATATGCGGAATCTGAAATTCGATAACTGTGTAAGATTCATCGGCCCAATTGCAATATGCCATCACCAAAATGCTAATGAATCTATGATTCTCAAGCTCATGAGTGTCAGAATCAGCTAAGGAACTGGAAAAATTCAAGGAATCCTCAGTCCTCTGCAGTTACTTTGAAAGTTTCTAGCAACCACCTCTTCCAAGAGGGGATCACTATCGAGGATCTGTTTTTGGGTACAAGAACACAATATGGTCTACTCAACAATTTCGGCAACATACCGAATTCAGAAGATGAATATATCACCGGATTACCACCCGACATCTCCGTCAAGCCCCAACCACACACTACAAGGTTCACAACTACAATTGTTGAGACAGAATCCTCATCCCACATAGAAAGTGGGAGAGTAGAGTCTTGATTTGGGTGGACACAAGATACTACTGAACACAAGTGTTGAATTGAGCGTGTTGTTGCTGCTCCAAACTTCACAATCAACTGGCCAACATTCACAAAGATGGTGATTTTCTGAACAACAGGCTTCCCACAATCCATCATCAGCTTCCTGATGAAAGTGGCTGTGCGTTTGAGAATGCACATGGCAAGCTTCTAACTTTCACATCCAGCGTTCAGCTGAATGCACGGCCTCCAAAGCTCGGATAATTTCCAAAATGCCAAACAAAACTGATGAAGCCTAGGAGCCCAGTGGACTTGTTGAATCAAAATTTGTAGGGCAAAATCTCCTTTTAAACAGACAGTGAAAGCGAAAAGTGCATTCACAAATTATCCTCAGCCGGTGAGTTTAAAAAACCTTTTCAAGAAGGTAATCTAAAGCACATGTGGGATCGTTTGAGTATAATATGTGCTGAGCTAAGGGATCCTGGCAGTAATTATTGATAAGTTTGGCTCAATCTCCATGATTGTTTTAATCGTGTACGCCTAAATCACAGCACAGAATTTACAGTCTTAAGGCTCTAAATCCAACTTGTCTTGAACGTTTATCGTCATTTTCAGCCAACGCTTCTAGGTGTAGATGCTTCCGGAGCACCCGATGCAGCCTTGAGACTTTAAATTTTACTTAAAGGACATGTATGACTAAACTCAAACAACACATGTATGAACTCACTTGAAACTGGATGATCAGTTCTACATGTGCTGTATTGATGATCCGAACAGGCCTTGAGCTAATTGATTTATTCAAGAAACAATTCTGAGAACAACCAAGAGCTATGTACTGATGCAAATCAGAATTATTGACCCCTGAATAGCGGCAACAAAAACGTCATCACGAAGCAGACCTTAACCATGTGATGAATCTGCCCAGTGAGGAATTTGCCTTCATGACAACATTACATGACAGAGAAACAGCACATGTATGACCAATTTTCCAGGTTCAAGTTTTAGTTGTGTGGGACCGCGCGAACGTGAGCCCCCGCTGCCACAAGTTATGATGTGTATGCCTCCCGTGGGAGAATACTAGAGCTTCCATGTTCCAAGTGCAATGGACATAGTTGCTCTAGACCATCCACCTTGTTGATCATGGATAGACCCCGCCCAGGTAAGTGAGGATTGAATCTGAAGCCGGAGTACTTGAAGGCTGGGGCTCCTCAGAATGGCCAGTCTAGCCATATGGGATCCCATAAACCTACAGGTCGACCTTCACGTAAATTTCAACAGAGTATAGAGCAATGCAAAGAGAGCAATGAGTGTATGCTCGTGAGGGAAAGAAATTCAATCAATTGAGATGTGATCGACAGTGTGCACCTATTGTCTTATGTTTAGGTCAATTGAATTGCTCTGTGAGGAATTTGACTTCAAGAGAACATTACAGAGAAACAGCACTTGTGTATTTGATCTTCCAAGTTCGAGTTTGATTTGTGTGGGGCCGCGCGAACGCGAGCCCCGGCTATCATAAATTATGACGTGTATGCCTCCCGTAAGAAGATACTAGAGCTCCCATGTCCCAAGTGCAATGGACACAGTTGCTCTAGGCCATCCACCTTGTCAATTATGGATAGACCCCGCCCAGGTAAGTGAGTACTGCGACTGCAGCACAGATATTACTAGGCCGAGGTCCTCTGGAACGTTATCCTATCTGTATGGGATTTCACAACTGGCCGACCTTCGTGCTGATGTCAGGAGACTCATTGTGGCAAAACAAATCTGTTGAAAACGAACTGTTAAATATCTTTCTGAATTCCTATTCAGGCTTCTAAGTGTTGATCCACAAAAGCCAGTTCTCACAGTCTGCAGGGAGGCAATAGTCAAGTGTCACAAGTGATGATAACAAATACGATGAGATAGAGCTGATTCTCGTAATTAACCTCGTTCATTTGGATATTTCTTGCCTTCACGAATTTCGCCGTCAACCATGATATTTAATGGAGGGTTACCAGCTAGCGATTTCCTCCAAGTCATTTCACAATGAAGTTAAGTTTCCACATAAACTATACAGCACAAATTTTAAGTTGCTCCTCTTGATGTTCAAGTGCAGCAGCGAGAAACAGAGAAACATTAACCAAAACATCAGAGACCTGATAAATTCTGTGTACGCACATATCCGTTTCTTGACTTCAAAACATGCATTTCATTATTATTCGCAATGATAATATCACAACTTGTACGACATACCCATCTTTACAGCTTCAAAGTTTTGCCGGTCTACATCCAGGAGCTGCATTTATGAAACTCTTCACAACCCTAAGTCCTCTGGTCCTACTCAACTTGGATCAATCGATAAAGCTTCCCAAAGAGCTCACTGATCCAGCAACAAACGTGTCATCTAATCTGGATATCCAATCGATTTTCAAACATCCTGGAGCAGATTTGTAGAGAGCCAACTAAGGATTAGAAAATTGTGTAGGCATAACATTGCAGTGGATTCGTCCCAGTTTACAGACTGAAAGTCCGAAGACAATCACCCCACTCCTGCTTTTCACAACAGAATTGCTGATCATGTCGACTGCAGCGATGGCTTCGAATGCTGGTGAAATGGCCAAAGTGCTTCACAGTTTGATAGGGACCAATTACTTTGTGATCAAGCAACTCAGGCCGTCACATGTGCCCGCGAACGGCAAGAAAAATTGTACTCTGGTAGGTTACAGATGACGGGGAATGGCGCCTCCGCATTGTCTCATGCCAAAGCTCTGTTTCCATTTTCTCTTGATGACGGCTGATACTCCGCACTTCACTTAGAATTCGATTAGCATACAGTACATTGCATATACTCTTGTCGCAGCTACGAAAATCATAGCCTTACGAGCTCGAGAATCCACCTCGGCCTGTGTGTGATGTCGCCAGCTGATGGCAATCTGATGCCAACATAGTGCTATGTTTGAGTGGGTGAAATGGTTTTTAAGTGCTAGATGGTGATCACTTCTAACTCTGGTCTGAATCTTGGTCTTCTTCAGATGATGCCTATGAGGTTTGTGAAAGAGCACGGTAACAAATTCCACAAAGTCGTCATTCTCCGATCCACATTATCCACCGAGCCATGGACGGTGCAGCTCACCGTTCAGGATATCAAACACCTCAAATCATTCGTGCCACGCCCACCAGAGGTCAAGTTTGGCAAAGGATGGAAAGCTTTCGCTACTCGCAATGAGCTCTCAGTTGGCGACTCGTTGGTCTTCGAGCTCACAGCAGTGTCTGAATTTGACGTCCACATCGTCCGCAAAACTGCCCGGGATCCAGCGTCAGCATCCTCCTCTCATGCACCAGAGAAGCGGATCATCGATTCTGAACTTTCACGCATGGATGGAAACGACTCTGGTGCAGGTTGCATCGATCATCAGCATCTGACCAAGGAAAAAAGCGAAGGCTCAGTAGACGATCTGTCTAATTGGGTTGCAAAGAGGAGAAAAGTCGGAGATGATCAAGTTGAGGCCTCTGCCTCCCAAAGTGCCCTGCAAAACTCATCATCCATGCACTCGCATCCGCTGGTCCTAGTAAGTATTCTGAATCTCTGTTTAATAGTCATTGTGATGGGTGTTCGTTGTTCCAAAGCTAGATTAAGTTTGCAGCCAGGCATTGTACACCTTGTTCAAACGATCACGAACAGATCAGTTTGGGCTTGTGTGAATTATGTGAAACTAGATTTTGTCATATATTCTAATCATATTCCTCTTTTGAGGTAGGATAATGTGCATGAATCTTCTTTTGAAAGGAGCCGTGCCACACAGAGCAGCCAAGAGCTTTCTCCTGGAGATGAAAGTGAACAAAAGGCTGGTTCGAGCATTGTTCACGTCAAGATGGAATCGCCTCGTACCCAAACATCACTACCGAAGTTCATACAGCGATTGGTGGAGTACAATAATCACGATTCTGCAGGAAACACTTGTGGCGCTCGCTTTGTGAGTTGCATTAAACTTAACTAAATGTCTAGCTGCCTTTGTGCCCAAGTGCTGCTGCCTTGATATATATGCTCATGGTCGTCTCAGTGTCCTTGCTGAGCTTGATGAGGTTATAGTCGTAATAAAATTAATCTGAAAAGTTCGTGATTACATGACTCTGCACATGTTTCAAGTTTCTTACTGGATTCGGTGTCCTCGAAAGAACGTTGCTTGACGGTCTCTATCAGCTTCAGCTGCACTAACCGTAGAATGATTAGGAAAACAATTAGGAGAAGAATTAGAGCTTGTTTAACGTTCGTGCATTTCTCCTGCAGGAAGTACCTTCCAGTTTTCTGGAGAAGCACGGCATACAACTTCAACACCATGTCAAGCTGCAAGGAATTCGAGAAGACTCTCCCATCCGAACCGTGACTTGCTCTGAAAACGTGCTGAAGGATGATGAAGACTCAAGTAAGCCTGGCGCCTTGTGGTTAGGGTGGGGGGACTTTGTTAGAGAAAATGGCCTGTGTGCAGGGCAAGAGCTTGCCTTCACCCTGACTTCTGAGTCCTTCTTTGTCGTCCGAGAAGTTCCTGGCATTGATGTCTGATGCATGTACTAAACAGTCCTACAGTTAAATTGGACTACTCTTGAGGTTGTAACTGGTGCGCTTTGTTAATCCTGAAAACAGTGCTGATGGGATCAGGTCAGAAGGATAGAGTTTGAGCTGCAGGATTTTTGAGAATTTTCATGGACATGACACTCGATCTTTTTTAGTTCCACTAACAAACACAATTAAAATTCCGTACCGTAAGCAAAGTTAGCTTCACATACTGTAAGTTGAATGGATGCGGATGCAAAAAAGAGTGGCTCATGAGGTACAATGATCATCCCATCATCAGATGACAGGGAGCACCGCCTCTTTCCGACTCATGTATTACTCGTGATCAAAACAATAAATCTCTTGTAGCAGGCTCATGAGGCACATTTGTCATCTGCGATTCAGATGAGGGAGCCACAGACCCTCCAGATGAGCCTTAATCATATCATTACCTGGATGTAGGTACTATCCGAATTAGATCATATATCTCAGACTATAACATTCGGCCAAACCGTATGGTGCGAAGAGATTGTCCCTCCACTAAAATCAACTGGCCACAGGTGAAATGTGGCATTGGTCTCATATCAAGGGCAGCAGTCCCCAAACACTGTAGACTCAAGAACCACATTGCTGTGCAAAGTTCAGATCATATCAAGCAAGTTCAGATGCAAAGCGATCCATCCATCCGCCGCAGTACGTGCCAATTGAATCACAATTCCGAGCAGTGGGAGTAAATTGGGGGCATTCCACATGGGATCCAAATTCTCAAATTCGTAAACAAAAAAGAATGGCTCATGGGTTATGCATACATCTGAATTCAGATGAATGGGAAACAGGTCGCCACATGATAACACCAGGCTAATGGCACTGCCAATCTGGACTGCTTTCGCAGACCTGCATAACTCGTTGAAAACAAGGTTTTGGGGAAGTATGGCCAAGGTTTTAGAAACTTCATTTCCTGACAAGGAATTAACCAAAGCCTTGCACGAGTCCTTGACTCCTTTTGGTAGCAGAGCACAGTATCAATTGATAACGATAACATAGACTTGACCAACGAAAAGTTTTGGGAGTTTCCACCATTGAAGAACATGCCTAGTTGTCAACAAAGTAGCCGTTGCCAACACACACTTCAGAAGACTTGGCCATACTCCTGTTACGGTGAACAACGTCGCTCATGGAAACTTCACCATACCTGAAAACTTGAGAGGCGCAGCTGAATGTTTCCACTACTTCACCAAGTAGCAAGTGGCAAGAAGAAATTCACAACATGGCAGCAACCACATAGCCAATGCAAAACCTCATGATAACATGTTATACAATTCTTTTATTGCAGATGAAAACCTCGTGGGAGGGCAACAAATTGAGAATCAGAGTAAGCTCTGCTTCCATTCTGTTTGTTGTAATTTTTTTAATCTCGACTGAGTTCAGTATGATTTCGGTATAAGATTTGTCTCCCAAAATTTGTGTGCCTACACAATTGGGGAAAGTACTATGTCAGTTGTTCTATTCTACATGAATAAGCTCATGATCCTACAGGGGGGATAAGAATTGCGACATCTCTGCCCTCCTTGTTGGAGGTGGACACCTTCGCCTTCTCTAATGTACAGATTGCAGCTTTGCCGCCTTTAGCAACTACCTACACTAAAACTAAGGGGAAAACTGGATCACTGTGTGGATTTCCGTCACGTCCCAGTCTCGCCTATGTCAATTGATTCTACCAATACAAGAAGTATTATCTCTACAGTTATCGTGCACGGCGTTAAAAATGATATCGAGAATGTTGCACAGATGACATGTGCATAATGAGATCCACTACCCGGTGACTGCAAAAAACAACAAGACATGTCAGGAAAATGAGAAAGGACATCACATGTAGATATCTCTAAGACACTGATTACAAGCCTTCTGTCTTCCTAAACAAATTCACCTGACATATACTAATAGACATCATTGGGTAGGAAATCGAAAACAAAAACTAGGAGTGAACTAGAAAGATGTATGCGAGCATCAGAAATGATTTCATATGATGGTGGGAGATGGTACCTGTAGCCCCACTCGTTGTCATACCACGCTACAAGCTTTACAAAATTGTCGGCCAAGGCGAACCCAGCTTTGGCATCAAAAATGCTGGATCGGCTATCACCAATGAACTCACTGGATACAGGATCCTCGTCGCTGTAGCCTAGAATGCCCTTCATCTTCCCCTCTGCCTCCTCTCTAATCGCCCCGCAAATATCCTCATATGACACTCGTCTGTTGAGCCGGACTGTCAAGTCTACAAGTGAAGCATCCGGAGTCGGAACCCTAAAGGCCATGCTCCTGACCTTCCCGTTCAAGGTCGGTATCAGACGCCCAATTGCCTGCGTACACACACATGTTAGATGGGTTAATAAACTGAAAGTCGAGCCTGGCTCCCAGAGTAAGGCCGAGATGCCTTATTCTTACATTAACCAAATACCGAGCATGTATTAGGCTGCTCTGTCTTTAAAAGATTATGTGGATATTGGTTTAAAGGCACAACTTCAATAGTTCATAGCATCACTGTGATTTGATCAAATTTTGGGTTCCTTTCTAAAATGGGCACACATCAAGGAGAATTTGTTTGCAAGTTTATTCAGTTCTCTTCTTCCACAATACAGCGAAGTGCAGCACCAACAAGGGTCATCATATGAATCAATCACTTACTTTGGAAGCTGTAGTAGAGCTTGGAATCAGATTGAACCCCGCAGCAGGTCCACTTCGCCAATCTTTCAAAGAGGGCCCATCTAAGGATTTGTTCGTTGCTGTGTACAGAAACATCCCAAGGTTAGGTTTCCAATCCCCTCAAGAACAAAATGGCCGAGATATCAAACACGAAAAGACTTGCTCAAGCTAGTTAGTTCCATGTGCATCCATACCTGTCAAAGAGTGCACGGTGGTCATCAAAGCCTCCCCCACGCCGAATCTGTCGTGGAGCACCTTGACGAGTGGCGCCATGCAGTTAGTGGTGCAGCTGGCCATGGCCACGACGTTGTGCTCGGGTCGGTAGTCGCGCTCGTTCACTCCCATCACGAACGTGGGCGCGTCTTTGCTGAACCCCGTGATGATAACCTTCTTGGCTCCTCCTTTCAGATGCGCAGCCGCCCGCTCTTTATCCGTATAATTCCCGGTGCACTCCACCACATAGTCCACGCGGTGCTTGCTCCACGGAATCTTCGAAAGGTCCCTGCACCCGTTCCAATCAAGCACTAGTTGGTTAGCAAACATTCTTCCCGTTTCGCCATAACCGTAGAGTTAGGAGCTTAGAAGATGGTTGATTGCCAACATGGTCAAGTCCACTCACTTGTGTCCATAGACGGCGACCTTCTTGCCGGCGAAGGACAGCGTGTGGGCGTCTTGTGCGTAGATGTCAGCCTTGCATTTCTGTCCATGTACTGTATCGTATGTGAACATGTAGGCCATGTAGTCTGTGCTGGTGAAGGGGTCGTTCACGGCGACGAGTTCGATGTCGTCTCTGTCAAGCGCGACTCTCGCCACCAAGCGTCCGAAGCGACCGAACCCATTGATCCCGATTCGGACTTTGCCAGTGCCTGCTGGTAAAAGTTTGGCAGCGGCGCCAGCACCTACACCAAGGGATCAGAACAACCACGGTCGGTCAGATTCCACAAAGATATCGGCCAGGGGCTAGAATCACAGATGTTACGGTGGAATTTCTCTAGAAATGGAATTGTAGCAATGGCGTCATCAAACTAACCACCTTAACCTCTGCAGAAACGCAAGAGAATATTGTAGCTGCGCCTCTCATGCTCTCAGAACGGAATTAATACCTTCCTCAAAACTACTCTCAAATTTTTCTGAAGCTCCAAACACTAGTATTTATCTACGTTCGACACTGATCAGTGTACGCGGAGGAGCGAGGACTCCCGCACATCTAGAAGAAACGAAGGATTCATAGCGGAGACTGCTTTACCTCGTCCCATCCTCAGCGCCTTAACAGATCCACTTTGCCTTCAGAACCGCACGCGCAACTCGATCGATCGCCGTTTGCAGCAGCTCTCACTAGTACTTCTCAAAATACTCGACGACAAATTATCTAGAAGCAGTGAAGAATTACGTCGCTCTACCCCACTTCTTGTGCGCATCCGCAAATCCAACTACTATGTTCGTTTGAACAACTTCTCGCTCTCCACTTGAACAACCAAGCTGCAGATTCAATTCAAAACTTGGTCAGGGAACTAGTATACTAGACATCATCATACTCGTGCACACCAAGCCCGGCTCAGAGGTGATTCTACTACCCACTAGCAACGCGGTTTAAAGACCGACTCCAGTACAGTATTCTCAACACGCACGGGTCAACCATCACCTTCAAACCCGAAGAAATACCGTCAAGAAAAACTAACTGACTCGCGCACACACACACATATACACCAACAAACACCTGATCGGAGAAGCAGTCCGCAACGCACGCTCAAAAGAAAGTTTGAGATTCTCTGAAAAGATCTAGTCGACACTGCTAGAGATCAAATTGCGAGGAGAGAGAGAAACAAGGAGGGCGTGCGTTCCAGCAGTGCCGTTGCAGATATCTCACCTTGATCACGACAAACTGAAACGAGGCTAGCGCGACTGCGGTTCCAACCACCTCGTAACGGCACCTTGGAGTGCAATACAGATTCAGCCAGTGAATGATGCAACAAGCAGATCTAGACAAAGCACAAGGCGACAACTTAGCTAGCTAGTGCGACTGACGCTGCGACTTTTCAGAAGACGGTGAGCAGGCCGAACGGGAGGAGGAGGAGCAAGATCGACAAATCAGGTGGACAAACCTGAAGATGGAAACTGAGATGGGAGCAATGAAATGAGATTGGAAAGAGGATTGCAGGTGGAGCTGGGTCTTATATTGCCATGGATCGACGACGCGGAGAGTGCGCAGATGGGGCTAAATGCGGGGTGGCGGTGGCAGGTTCCGAGCTGGCGGGTGGGCGCGCGAGGGCATGGTCGTCACGGCGTCGCGGCGTGGATCTGGTCAGCGAGTGCCGGTGAGCCGTGATCGTCACCGATCGGGCGCCACTGATCTTGTTCATTCCTCATTCTTCATCTGCAATCAGTTTAGTAATTCCGTGCCTCTGACGCTGCTCCTGCATGCCTGGTAATTTTAATCATTAGTCACGAGAATTTTAGTCAGGATGAGTCACTGGCGGATACTGGAAAAGTTAAATATATGAATAGATTATGTAGATAGTGTGGGCCCTTTTAGGAGCCCAGTTTGGTTAATTATGTTTGTGTTTTTTTTTGGTAGTAATGTATGTAAATATATGTAAGGGAGTGAAATTGGTGAAATGTAAGAAAGCTAGTGGGACCCTTGTTGGTGAGCACATTGTCCACAGCTCGATTTGTCTCCTCAATGAATCCCACGGTTTGTCTCCTCAATGAATTTCACGGTTGGTCTCCTTGACGAATTCTAGGGCGGAACGGTAGGGTGAGACAATCCGAGTTGTGATTTATAATAGACAGCATGGGTTCATATTCTAAAAAGAAATTGGTTATCATCAAAACTAAATGAACAATAGCAATAATATTTACACACTAGTGGGACCTATGCAGTTGAACACATTGACCACAGCTCGATTCATCTCCTCGACAAATTCCAACGCGGAATGGTCATCTTCAAATTCCAACGCGGAATGGTCAAGTGAGACAATTTGTATCTCTATTTGAGTTTAGTATCTGAAGTTAATCTACTGTAGAGTCGCTTTTTGGGTTGAGGGAGTTCACCTTGTGGCCCAATGTGGTCATCCACTGTCTGGAGATTGAAGTTTCTGCAGCTGGTGACTGGGTGAGAGAAACCCATGTTGACAAGTAGGTGATGAGGAAAACTTCCACATGGAAATCATGAGATCAGGTCTCTACTGCCTCTGCCCTTTTGCCAGTAACAAGAGTCAAGTTTCATGTGAGACTGTTCTCATGAAATTGCATTGAAGAAGAATCCATGCAATGAGATGATTGCTCCAAAGCAAGGATCAAAATTGGCACAGAGACCAAAGAGTCGTAACATAACAGTCTCATGTCACTGTGACCCCCAACTCCGCTCCAACTCCCAAGGCTGTGACGTTTGGATTGTAAACTGGTGAAAATTGTGTGATTTCATGGACTTTGTAACAGTGCAACTAACTTACAGTTGTTCAAGGGATAAGTACGTCTTCTGCCCATGCAAATTGTGTTGATAAGATGAAAGAACCAAGAATTCAGTCCTTCTTTTTTGGGAAAAAGGAAGAAGATAGAGACCCATTTCATAGCAAAGGTAATTGAGGTCCCTTTTTTTGGAGGGCCTCCGTGAATTAAGTGTCACTAATGGAAAGGGTGTACAACTACACCAATGATGAACACCAAAAAATGTCCAATTACACCAAAAATTTTAAATTTTTGTTCAAATTGGTCACTGCTTGGTGTTCATCTTTGGTGTAGTTGTACACCTTTTCCACTAGTCATCGGTAGAGCCTGAACAAGAGCTAGCTAATTCTGAGTTCAGTCACAATCATATCCCTAATTGATGATATTACTTACAGGTACCTTAGAACCATAGCATGATTGTCTAAAAATAATTCTAAAAATAAAAAATGTAAAATTAGAAAATTATATGAATATAAAAAATAAAAATAAAATAAATTATTTTGTAATATTTTGTTATTAATAAGCCATTTAAGGTCATTAGTCTTACTTTTTTTCAAAAAAACAAAAAAACAAAAAAATCAATTTTGGAGAAGCTAACCTTATTATTTCGAAAAATAAATATTTGTTTGCCAGGTGGCAAACCTCTATGGTGTTACGGTATTTGTTTTGTTGATGGATTCTGCAAGGTGTTTGAGCCTTAAATGTCTCCAAGTTAGCAACTTCCAATGCCTGTGGAGCTGAATCTTCATGCTTATCAAGAAAGAATCCAAAGGACAGGATGCACTTGGGTTTTGAGAGAGGAATTTATTGGTTTGATAGAAATTGTGCCCTCAACTATGTTGAATATTCTCCAGGCTCTGTGCTCAATTGGGAAGGTGTTTTCCCGTTTGACAACTTCAGTCCCTGGAAGGCTTCAAGGGCTCAGCCTGGAAAGTGCTGAAGCTCAATATTTACCATAGCTTTATATTTTCTAAAGGGTTATCCATTTACTGTGTAGTGGCCGTAGTATGTGATATGGATGTTAGGAAATGAATGAATCATAACTCAGTGCTCCCCTGCTCCTAGTAAACCACCATAACAGGGTACCTCGTTTGTGCACCTCCAAACAAACATTTATTTATTTCTAAAAAGTAATTTTATTTCCCATATATATATATATATATATATATATATATATATATATATATATATATATATATATATATTTTTTTTTTCATTTTTTTTTCATTTTTAAAAAAACTAAAAATCATATGTAATACATTAAAATGGCCCAGTAACATTAGACATCTCCCATTTTTATTTCTATTACTAAAAGTTATTCTCAAAAAATATTCTACTTTGGAATTATTTATGAAAATCGAGTTACTCTATTGTAATGCTATCATCCCAACATTAGCAAGTAGGAATTTGTTCTTGTAAGGGCTAGTTCACACTACGGTTGAAGGCCGGGAGTCCATCCTATTCTACCAATCACATTGTGAGAATGTTAAAAACTTGCCTTTCAAGCTTCACACTAGAGGTAAGTACAAGGTCGGTCACCTCTCAATGTGCGCACAAAACAGCACTTTTAGAGAAATTTGGTGGCAAGATGATTGATTATTAAGGGTACTAGTGGGAATGGTGCCCTGGTTCACCAAATAATTCCGCTGAAACTAATTGTGGTGGTCTTACAAACTGATACCTGTGATGTGATTGGTTGCGCTTGACGTTTTCCTTCACAAATGGAAAACTTGCCCTGCCTAATTCCACCAAATTGCACGAGAGGGCCACCACAATTCAGTTTGGTGATGAGGTGGTTTTTTGGTGATCATTTCAGTGGAGTTGCTGGTGGAATACTGTAGGTTACTAGCAGCTTAGGCAGAGAATAATTCATTAAAAATCTGCCTAAATTTTTTTGGAAATTCTTCACTCTCTCTGCCCAACTTCCAGATATTATTTTCCGACGTTGAGATATTGTTTGCTTGACTTTGAGATATCATTGCCTGACATTACTTTGAGAAATTAAAAAATGTCCAACTTCGAGATATTAGTTTTTGAACTCCCTAACTACTTTTTGCACTAAGTAGTGACAGAACCGCCACGTTTAATTATTAGGCAAAATAGTGCCCAAGGTGCTAGTAACCTACTGTAAACGGAGTTTTCCAATACCCTACCTAAAGGGCAGCTTCAGCAATCCAAGGTTAAATAATTAATTAATTTCAAATTTTGGTGTTTAATAATTTCAAAATGTAATTTTTTAATTAGACATTTCAAGAAATAAATAACTTTAACCCCTAAATGCTCTTGAAAATTTCAGGCTCAAACTGTCTTTTGATACCTCTTTGTAAAGCAAGCTGATTTTTTTAATTTCATAACATTCTTTTGCAATTTCAACCGTAGGATCTTATAAATAACTCATAAAAAAGCTATTTCTCAAAATTTTAGAGTCATAAACCAGACCAATCACAAGATCATGATGTTTAAAGTTCCCAGACAAGTTATTTCCAATCCTTCAAAAAACTAAAATCTTGGCTTCAAAGAATTTTCAGAAAATATGCTTTAGAATTTTAGAATGGGCAATTGAATATTCTATTTAAAGAATGACTTGATATTCTTCACAAAAAATTTCAAAACATTGAACCTTGATTTTCATCTTCAAACCATAAATAATTAGATTAAGATGTAGAATAGAGGGAAAAACTAAACTACTAATTTTGTCTATATAAAAGTAGATATTGTCAATTCCAACGGTGAAAATGATGTAGCAAGTAACCAAAAACTTTTCTAATTTTTAATTTTGGAAAATTGCTAAAATCGAGTTCAAAATCAATAGTTGAAGTTATTTTTGATGAAGAGTTGACCGAACAGCCCGCATAATATGACTTCTCATATCTCTTACCTCACTTATTGGATTGGCATGGCTCAAAGCTTCCTATGTGCATACAAATCAATAGAAAATGACGATATTTAAATTTATTTATTTTTAAAAAGATTTGAGTTTTTTTATGCTGCCCGCGTTGAGATTTTGAACCTTTAATCCTTGATAACTTTTGCATTACATATCAGAATCACATGAAACAAAGCTTGACATGTACATAATGACTGAAAGAATCTACATACAAAATTTCAAAACTTAACAATTATTTTTGACGCCGTAGCAGCCTGCCCAAAATAGGCTGCGACCACATTTTGGTCGCCAGTGCATTTAGGGGTTAAGTTTGACTTTCATCCACAATTGATGATATTTCATTAAATGTTTGTTTTTTAGTAAAATTCATGTCATCACTCTTAACAATTCATATTTATTTAATTTTTATTTTATGAGTTGAATTTCAAGATTTTTCATCATTCATCTACTTTTATTTCATGGTTTTCCAGCAAAATGGTAACATAATTTTATTTTTATCCAACATTTTTATTTGGAATTATTTTTTACCAAAGCTGCCCCTAACTTATGGTAGTGCAGAGAACAAGTCTCAATTTTTGGCTTGCTGAGATTTCCTGTCAAGAGTTTTTTTTAAAATTCAGAATGTAAACTTTAAGAAGACAAGGTTTGAGGGTACATCATGAACTTGAACAACCAGAGCAATTCTGGTACTGCATTTAAAGTATGTGTCATTTTCACATGAAACCTGTTTAAACTTTGGAGATTCACCATATGCTGAAGATTTAATGGTGCAAGTCGCTTAGTTTTAGAGCATGAGGCATAAAGGAATCACAGAATGAATCAACGCAGGTTATGGCTATGTATGTATATCCTGTGATCAGGAAGAATATGCAGGATGTCTCCAGCCAGACTTTGATGGAAATTGGAATGAGCTTCTGTTGGGGCAAATTTGATGGTTGCATGGACGGGTTGCCACATCCCACATCTTATCAGGAAACTCTTCGTTTTTAATACAATTTAATCAAGGGGAAGTGATAAGTTTTGTCTGAGTTCAACTGGTTTTGTGGGACCAGTTTTGCAAGGATACCTTTAGCATAGATTCTATTTAGGCATGTCATTTTCTTGTTCATGTAAAACATACCGGCTTCCTCCACTTGAGTGAAATTATCAATAAGCTCCTCAAGTTTTTTTTTTTTTTTTTTTTAGTCAAATGGTGAAGTTCCATTGCAATAAAAAGAAATACCAGCTCCTCAAGTTTTCATTACATCAAAAATTTGAATATTACTGTCTCAAATATCAAATGATCTCATATGAAAATTATGTGAGTGTTGGATTGAAGCATTTGATTTTTGTTGCAACCCAATTGAATCTTGTGTAAAGCCAAAGTATGTGTTATCACTCAAAGAGAATATGTCAAGTATGCTTAGTGAATAAAAGGCTTCGGACTATTTCTAAATTTTGGTGGATTCAAACCACCATGTTGTCTTGTTTCTTACCTTACAGTGGAATAAAATTGCCCCATTTGTTAAAAAAAAAAAAATCAAATAAAAAAAAAGAAAAAAGAAAAACAAACAAACATGTTGCTTATCCATGTGAGAATTTCTTCTCCTTTCTCAAAACCAACAGCTCAGCAAAACCAGAAGTACTGGAAGGATGGAACAAAATTAAACAGAGAAGGTTTCTGTAGACAACTTCCTTATGTTTCTTTGTCCTTCTTATATTAGTTTTAATCAAGTTTTGATCACATTTGGAAATACAAAATAGTTTTTTTCACATTTGATAAAAGGAGCATGTATTTAGTTACAGCAAGTACTCAACAAATTTTGCACTTTTGATTTAGCTGGGCCACATTATTTGGAGCAATCTTATTATGTGAAAATGTCAATATTATTGTAGGCCATTTTCATTAAAATGAGTCCACAGTGTTAGAGCTAAATTACTAGTGGTACATCTTATTTGACAACTTCAATTAATCCTTGTAGGATTAGACATATTTGGATAAAACTCAATTGTGTTGTAATATGTGACTTCCGTAGCTTTGATGAATTTTATTTAAAATAATGCTACAACTAAAAACATGTTGCAAGAAATTTTAGAGATTAAAACATGTCCTTATATGGTTGAAGAATAACATATTTGTTTAATTGAAAGGTATAACTTTTAGTGACACCTCATTTGTATCTTTCCCCGAAAGTGGCTAAATTTCTAATCCGCTAATCTCTCTTACAGTGATTCACAAAAATAGGTGGGTGTCTCCCCTTGATGAATGAAATGCTCTCATTTAGAAGATAAATTGTGTCCTGAAATAAAACTTTTTATACGTTGTATTAGACTTGGTGCTTTGAAATGTACCATAGCAAAAAATGAAAAGAAGAAACACCTTGTACCATTTTTAGATCCAATTTGGAGTTCTAAATCTTAATTAAATTGTGTCAATGTGAAAATGGATTGGGTGAAAAAATCACTCAACTTTTAACAATAGATGATAAAGCATAGCCCTTATAAATGAATTCCAAAATAAAACTAATTTTGAGATATGATCACAAGAATATGGCAATTCAAATCAAAAGCAGTATTTTTCTACAAACGAAAAAAAAAATGTTCATAAATTAGTGTGGCTAGAATATGAAACATTCATATATATAATTCACCGAAGTTAAATTGTTATTTAATATTCAAGAAGTAAAACTTTGTAGGTTTGATCTACAATGTTTAAGATCAAATATCCATTGGATGTTTTAAAAAACTATGAATGTATTAAAAAACTATCAGATTTGTAAAATTAGAATGAAATTTTGATATGGAGAGCAATTGTTCATTTCTTGGTGTATGTTGAAAATGTTTCAAACTTTTAAAAACATTTCGAAAAGGGTACAATGTTGAGAGTTGTGAGGCATGCCACAATCCTCAACATAGCATTGGGAACATACACAGCATCTAACAAATAAAAATTTAAAGTTGTAGGCGGGCTATGAGCCACACCTGGTTGGCCACCTAGAAAATAGCATCATATGACTTATAAGTAACCAAATATTACCCAAAACAATTTATCCTATATTTTTCTTATTTTAGACTTATCTTTGGATGCTGATCTGGGCCTGAAATGAATTTGTTTCATGCAACTTCAAGCATCAAGTCATGTGTGATGTGCGGCGCGAGGTAAATCATAAGCATTGGGCCATGGAGCCGCCCATCCAGGAACTGCTTGAAGTTGCTTGTAAGAAGGGAAGGTTACAGTTCATCAAAGGCCCACCGGGCCACCTCCCTTCCATAGGTTCCATGGGTGAGACGCCTTGCGTACTAATTTTGATGTGGATCATATATTGTGCGGATGGTTGAAGAGAAAAGAAGAAATTTGGTTCCTTATAAAGGGCCTGATATGAAATAAGTGTCTGTTTTTGTGAAGTACCTTGAATCAGTGTCTACATGATAAAAGACAAGAGAATAAGACTACTTATATCTTATATCAAAAACGGACTAAAGACTGAAAAAGAAGGAAGTTTGGTACCATACTACCATAGCAGGTTCAACCAGAGATAATTCTAAAATTAAAAATTAAAAAAAAATTATGAAAATAGAAAAAAAAACATAGTTGATTAGTTTTTGGAATATTTTGTTGTTTCTAAGCCATTTAAGGTCATTTTCACTAATTTTTTTGTTAAAAAACAAAAATTGGAAAACTCATTTTCTAAGAAGCGAACCTTATTTTTTCTAAAAGAACAAATATTTGATTAACAAGTGGCAAACCTACTATAGTGCCACAATACCTTTTTCAGGGGTCAACATAAATTAAATGTATATTTGTTAAGCACCTTGTATCAATGCACTACATGATAAAAATCAAGAAAAGTACAAGAATATTACCATCCTAAAGGGAAGTAGATATTAGGATTGTAACAGGAGAACTCATAAAAATAAGATAATAATTATCTAAATATGTAAATTTGTATATGATAAGGGTTTTTCCACCAAACCGTGAGCTCAAACTTATTGATCAAAGGGAGTGTATTCCATATAACTTGTATGAACTTGAATCCCATAAAACTCATATAAAGTGATTTGACTTTGAAATGCTAGTGAAAAACTAAAAGGTAAGTAAACGTGGAAGTTTTATCAAATAGCTCTATTTGTCAACTTCTAGAGCCACTAATAGTAAATCATGCTGTCATGATAAGATGCAATAGTAATTCTTGCTTCTAATCAATAACAGACAATACTATAGATTTCTATAAGCTTGGATAGAAAACAATTAACCCCGAAATTCCTTGATCCATTTTATCAAATGATGGGATTTAAGGAAAGTTCCTAGAATGTCAATTTTGTATGTGATTTATTGAACTTTTTTTGTTATATAGGAATTGCAAGAGCTTTGCCAAATATAATTTTTCTTTGGATTAGAAAATAAGATTTTATTTTTCTTTGGTGAAAAAAAATCAATTTTGATGTCAAGTTGTCAAATTTTTTCTACCTTATTGAAAAAAGTTCAAAGAAACAATGTAGTGGATCTTTGACAATTTTAAGAGTAATTTTTTTTTTTGTAAGGGATTTTTTTGGGACAATTCTAAGGATATTAATGTTGCTTGTGCGTTTAAAATCTCAAATGTAATTGACGGGTGTAGCCAAAATTTTGGGGCTGCTTCACAAGTTATAAAAACTATTTTTGGCTCCATAATATTTTTTCCAATGACCAATGCAAAAAAACTTGTATGTCTACGAAGCACTTGCAATTCTCTATATCTTGAAAAAAAATTCAATAAATTGCATTTATAATTTATATTGCCAAAAATCTCAAAAAATAGGGGGCGCCCGACCCCGAGGTTCTTTTCTAGACCACACCGGCGTTTCGCCCAGATCTCTCTGCTGGGTATCGTGGGGTCATTCTCCCTCCGGCTCTTCCGGTCTTCATAGTGGGGGCTCAGTCTCGCTCCTTCATCCAGTTGGCCCGCGCACGGCCCCTACCAAGACTTAGTGGGGTCTTTTGATGCGCACGCAAGTCCTTTTGGTCAACTCCGCTGCGCCAACATGTAACAAGCGGCAGCTCAAGTATCTGGCTCCTACTACGAGCCTCACCTTTGACCCGGATCGCTGGGCGTGGCGCCCGGGTGATGCCCTTCATGCATACGCAGCCAACTGGGGTCGCCAGTTGCGACGGCCATGGGCGGCACTTAGCCTTCCTATTAGTCTCAAGTGATCTGGACTCGTCCCAACAACATTCACCTCGAGCTGGGCAGAGGTTTGGGCCAGTGGCTGACCTCGGAAAGAAGCAGCCTCCTTATAGAGCCTTCTCCACCGAGCCATTGCCGTAAATCAGTGGAGGCATGTAGCCTATTCGACTAAGTCGGAGTTGTGTAGCTGCTGCAATCGTGCAACACCTGAGACACTCATCCATGCATTTTATGACTGTGACGCGCTTCACGATGCATGGTGCTTCGCAACAACAGTCCTCTAGAAATTGCTTCGAATTCAGCCGGACATAATGTCGTGGCTCGCCCTCACCTGACAACAATGACTCTTAGGCATGGAGCTCCCACCTCACCTTGAGGCTGACTACACCGTCTGGTCTCTGATAAGAGGCTCGGTCCTCTGGGTGATCTGGAGGCGGAGGAATGCACACATCTTCCAAAACACCCTGTGGCCACTAGAGCAGCTGGAACGGGTGTTATGAGATGTCATCGTGGATCTCGCTCGCGGCGCTTGGTTGTGGGTCTGCGAGCTCACGAAACATCAACCTTTGGCAGAATGACGGGCACGCGTGGAATTCCTTATTCGCTGGGTGCCCAACGCCACGATCTGCTCGCTGCAGAATGGCACTCCACGTTGGGTCCATGTTTGGCCTCCTCGCCTTAGGTTTCGCTAGCCGGGGCTGATAGAGCGATTAGTGTTTTCAGATACTCAATGCCTCTCCAGCAGCTAGTTGATGGTGGGCGTTAGAGGATTCTGTTAGGTAGGATAGTCAGGTTATATATGAGGTAAATGAATCATAAACATAATTTTCGCCAGTCATGCTTCATGGTCTGGCTTAGTTAGCTGCAGTGTATTATTTTTTTTTGCAATGGAATTTTCACCATTTGTCTCAAAAAAAAAAAAAAAAAAATCCTCAAAAAACTTATTCCAAGACTTTAAGAAATCTATAACACCCACTTAGGAAAATGTTTGAAGTAAGTACTTGGACTCAGAACGTAGAGAAGAAACTTTGGACAAAAACAAACCTTCATCTCAAAATCAACCAAAAACAAATTGTATAAAATTAAAAAAGAACAATATGGATAAATGCATCCCTTTTTTCAATTGAGTTATTTCAAAAATAAAATATTAATATATTAATTTTCAAGTTGCATAACCAATTTCTTCCAAAAGTATAAAAATTGCGCAAAGAATTTTCAAGGCTCCCACGAAGCTACTGGTGGTCACTACCCCTTTTACAAGATAGACACTATGACCATATTACAATAAAATTCAAAATAAGAGGGTAACAGCAAAGGTGTAATGAAACGTAATTCATTGGAGTTATGTTGTCAACACATGATATCAAATAAAATGGATGGTTGTTATACTTACTACAATTAGTTGTAAATGCTTGCTAAAAACAAAAAAAACAAAAAAAAAACAAAAGAGTTACAAGGTGAAGTTACAAAACTTTTCGACATCAGAAATTTGATTTGGATACCATGAATTTTAATCAATTTATTATTATTTTCTAACTCTACTTGCTACTAGATGTAAAAAACTCGATGATTTTTCAACTATGAACTTTATTAAATATGAAAAAACTTAAGGCCCGTTCGCACTTGGTCTTTGCAAAGACCATCGATAAAAATTTAATTCCCCACAATTTTGGGAAAAATACCTTTTTTGTAGGAAAGGTGTCATCAATGAGGTTTGGAAAAGTATTAGCAATAGTAGGGAGATTACATAATTGCCCCTCAAGTGCCCTAAACCTGAGTGACTGCAAATGCTGCGACTGGCAAATTCGAGAGACGCCGACCCATTGCCTCTACGGCTGCTGCAAAACCTTTCAGGTTTGGCGCCAATTTTCCTCCATTTGCTTGGCCCTTTACCTCCAGAGGTCCCTGTCTTGGCAATAAGCCCTCACTGGTATCCCCCGGGACCTGGTCGGCTGGCACCTACTCCTCTACTGCTAGGACTCTCGGCATTGCTGGTGACGTCCTTCGATCTTCAATCTTGTGGGAGATCTGGTGCGTGTGTTGCAAGCATGTCTTCTCGGATATTCCCTTCGACGTCTTCCTGGTTAGTCAGCTAGCATGGAGGGAGATTGTTTATGCTGGTATGGCCTTCATGTCTCACATTTTGAGTTATATTGATAAATGTGGTGACGACCATAATGCTGCTCTTGAAAAAGAATTCATCTTTACTTGGTGTGTCAAAGAGGTTTTTTGCTCAGGGGGCTGTATTTTTCCAAGTGGAAGCTCCCCCTTCCTACTCCGATCTGTCTTCCCTGTCCTGGGATCCGGGTTGATCTCCCTTGTTTCCTTTTTCCTTTTAATGAACACTGTTACTTTCAATAATAATAAAACAAAAACTATTCTTTAGTGTTCAAAACTAAAGAATATTTTCTATTTTGGTGCTTCCTTAACAATTGCCTACTATTGCTCAAATATTTTTTGTCTTCCTAAATGTTAGCTTATACCCATTCTTAAAAGTGTGCCATGTATACATCCATGTAGGATTGGTAATTACTAAAGAACTTAGGTGCGAATACTCATTTTTTTAAGGATGTAAGAACCCTTTCAAGACCACCTCTAAGGCAAAGTGTGAACATACCTTAAGTGGTCTTAAGTCCAAGATCAAAGTAGTTTAGCTTTCTTGAAAGTGAGAAAGGAGTGTGCATGAGGTACCATATTTATTAAATCCTTTTGAATTGATTTTAGATATTTAGAACAATTAATACTCAAACACATGTACTTTCACAAACAAATCTGTTTTCTATGCTTCTTTTAAGTTTCATTGGGTGCTACTGATCTGGATCTTCATTGTTTGATGATTGTAACTTGATTTACTATTTTCATTAAAATCTTCGTCAAAACATTTATATCAATTTAACTTTCAGAATGACAATAATAGTTCAATAATCCAAGTGATTTTGCCCTGATTCAGACGCTTTTCAGCTACTAGAATTCGGCTCATAAAACATCTGCTGAAATCCTAGATTTCTTTTCCATCCATTCCCTCCACACGAACTGCTTTCTGGTAGTTCTAGACACAAAAATTCTGTTTTTTCCTCAAAAGAAATAACCAAAAGCCCAACGAATCAAACTTGGAATAAAATTAAAATTTCCTAATTCTATGTCAACAAGATTATCCTTTCCAATAAATCATTCAATCACGGACACTCAAGAGTCAATGCAATAAACTTCCTTGAAAATTACATAAATAGAACGATACTTTACAAAAGAAAATGAATAAGATTTGTCCATAAATTTGAGAGGAAACATAACATTCATCCCAGAAGAAAAGGAAGTCACTCATTGGAGAAAGGAATTAAAAGTGCTGCCACGAGACAAGACAGGGGCATCACCTCCCCACCATTTGGGCATGATTTCATGGAGCCGCCCAAGGTTCCAAGACTGAGCTGGGGCAGCCAGACAAACTTGCTCATAAATTTAATAGTGTCAAAATGAGGAGGAACTAGAACAACGTGCCAAGAATGCTAGTAACTTAGGGTAGGTTCAGACTAAACCTAATCTTTGAGAGGCCGTCGGTTTGGACCAATGAAAATGCTAAAATGTCCATTGGGCTCTCGACCTTCACACAAAGGGTCGAAGTCCAAAGAGAGGTGCCTCCAAAAAACCCTAAGTGCTAGCACTTTTGGGAAGTTTTGGATGCCAAGGCGATAACCTCTCAAGCAATAATTTGGGTTAAGCAAAATGTTCGATCCATATTTTTGTCAAGAGCCGGACTTTTTTTTTATTGGGCTTGGCCTTTCGGCATAGTTTGGTTCAGAAAAGTGACGACTGTCGTCTCAGCTTGGGCACAGTCCAAATAGGACCCTAGGGCAAATTTCTACATGGGTCCAAACTAAGGGCCAACCTAAATTCTTCAATTTTTTTGAAATCCGGCCTAAGGACTTTATCCTTTGGTTGGGCCAAAACCTTCAGTTTGTTATATATACTGGCATCCTACTTGAAACTGTTTTGGTGCCACAATGTTAAGGCACGGTGTGATGCAATTGTGACAAGGTTTTCCTTGGCCTATACTCCAAACTTAGGTCCGCACTTGAACCCGAAACTGGGGGCTCAAACCATTCTGAATTACGCCGACCTTCCATCCAGCCCCGACCTGTGTATGGTAAACGCACTAAAAACCACCAGGGTCTCCAAAAGCACTACACCCCGGTATGACCTCACCAACCTCTATAATCTCTAAAAGTAAATTGTCAGTCGTCATTTGGAGGACTAATTTGCTTATTGGTCACCTTGCTAGTGGATGAACTCTCACAGTCATAGAATACGGTTTTGGGTTCAATGGTGAACAAAGTTGAGGACCACTATCATTGCTCATAGGAAATTCTAAGTTAGAAATGGGTCACATAGTACTTTGCACTTTGAGATTTTCTATAAAATTGAGAATTACAAATTTTATGATACAAATTTTTGCATTCCTCATGAAACCTTATTGTGAAGATTAGAATATTTTTAAAGGATTTTTGAATTGCTAAATATAGGACATATTGCTTAAGTTGGTGGTTTTGGGTCTCTACCAGATAAAGTGGGCCTAAAAGTGACCCACTCTCATCTCAACCAGCTCCACAATTCCTGATCTGGGCTTGTTTGTGCATCGACAATGTGCCCAACTCAACTGATGAGAATAGGACTGCGCATTTGCATGTGAGCCAGATCCAGTGGGTCCAGGTGTCTGGTGCAAGAGAGAATTAAAGCTCTGGTTTGGGACCTGTTCTCGGTGGAGTAACAAATGCAACAAATGCATCTCCATCAGTTTGAATTAAAGTAGTGTTATTATTTTCCTCCTCGGGACAAGGACCAGTTCAAGCGTTGTTGTAGGCCAGTGATAAAACCTTAGAATTTTGAGCTGGTTTGTTTGACGATGGAGAGGTTGCATGCGTTCTGGGTCTCCTGTGTTTGTGTAGTACTGCCATCTGGATTTAACTGGAGTACGGACTATGTTGCATCTGATCCCTGCAAAGGGGTACATTGAGTTAGGGCTGGTTCAGACTATGCCCAAGTTGAGAGGACGACCGTTACTTTGGTGGACCAATCTATGTCAAGATGCCAAACTAAATGAAAAAAAAGTTCGGCTTCTCCATGGAAGTTTGGGTTGAGGAAGATTTGAGGTGTTGAACTTGGATGTAATATTGTTCCCATCTTGCTCAAAAATTGTTCAAATCTTACTAGTTATAAATGCATTTTGTAGTGTATAACAAGGTCTTTCCAATGAGCCCATGTTATAAATTCCTTTTGGAGTTATTTGCCACCTTGTCTACCTTTTCATAAGGTACCGGTAACTTGCTTCGGTTTTTGTTACTACAAAGTTGACCATGTCAACGCTGAACGCAGTACATGACTACAGTACCGAAATCTGTAATTTGTAATGTCTGCCTCTGCCGCCCTCGTGATAACTTATCCACAGAATGTGAGTCTGATTGTTGGTAATCAACTGATGCAGCATGTGGTCTGTTGCTAGATCAGAAGAGTCGTGTTGACAGAAATCATTTGCATCACTTTGGCAAGTGATCAGGCTCCTTTGAAACAGTGTGAGGTAGTCAAAGCGGCCAGGTGAAGAATTATGAGGATGCCATATTCCTATACACTGAGCAGTACCGGTACAAGGCACAAAAGGGACACAATAATTTGATGGGATCAACTTTGCTCGGTAGAAGAGTCTGAGAGATAAATACCAATACTTTCATGCATATTGTTGCGCACCTTGTATAGTACACTGGAATGCACTGATAACTCCAGCATGCAAGGGTTCGTTGTATGATAGTACTCGCCAGCAAGCTCCAGCAAATGCAAAACCTGCAAGAATGTCAGTGCAAAGCTATGTATAACAGGATTGCAACATCTGTATTGTAGCTGTAACTGTGGTGGTAATATATATATTATAAGTGGTGGATTCATGCTCAGTTGAATTCTAAAGTAATCATTATACAATCAAGATAAGCTTTTAGAGACAACGTTCCGACGAACGACGTACCTTACGAGTAATTAAGCTGCAAACACTCGTGCAAACGTTCAGACTTTTTTTTTTTTTTTTGGACGCAAAAGAAGATTCAATTGCAGAAAATAGATTACAAGGCCCTCATCAGGCAAAGCCTAAACGTTCAGACTTTGGAGGGCAAACGAAGAGTGATCTGGCCGGCTTAAGGAGATCTTTGGGTGTGTAAATTTTACTGGCACCAATGTGTACAGAACATTCCTGAAGGTGAATTTGCATACACAAAGACCCATTTGCAGATGAGTTCATTGTGAGTTTTTAAACTTGACAGAAGTTTGTCAAAATGAAAGCAGACACGTGCAGCTTCACATGTAATCAATCGAGACCTCGTTCGATCATATGAAATGGCTAAAATTTCAGCTTCACCATTCAATGATCCGGCAGGCCGGCAACAAACTGCGCTAGCTGAAAGTTGTGCTTACTCTTGTGATCCCAAAACCACATACTCTCGGTATCACCTTCTGGAGCCATAACGTGGTCGTCGTTGATAGACATGCAAGTAATGTTGTCTGCTGCTGAGATAGTATGTTATGCAAAAATTCTCCCCTTCGTGCTAGCTGGAATTTCTTCTTGTTGTCTGCTGCAGCTGAAGAGAAAGTCTGTTCAAAAGAACGCATAGCCAATGCTTTCACAGATTTCTCGAGAAATATTAAAGTTGTCATAGTTTTCCCTGAAACAAGATCCCAGAGTTTGACTACGGCTACATGTGATCCATGTGGGTAAGAAGCCTGTGTAATCACGGAGCAGACTCGTTTCGCATGTTCTGTTTGCTTGGCGACTTTGCCCTAGTTTCACATGTCTCATACCCAGCATTCTGACTCTCGACCACCAGTTATAAGTTCATATCAAGTGAAGGTTGATGGACTAAGCAATAGACTCCACTTAGTTGTTGAAATACTTGTAGATGTGTGAACATTTGCAAGATCAGTAAGATAATATTGGAAAAGAACTACAGAAATAAGGATAAACCCAGTCCTGAGACATAAACAGTATATGTATTATTGAGTTCATTAGAAAGTGACAAAAATATAAATTGCTTGCCATCTTTGTTTATACCATCTAATCCTTTTTATGAAATATCTGCAAAGAGATTGAGAAATACAGATGAGAGTGAAATCAATGTTTTTATAGTCGAGGATAGATATACGCAAACGAATTGAGAAGTTTACTACGGATTTCTATTTGTCCATTGCCTATACATGCATTATTATTCAATTAATGTGATGATTTGTTTCTTTTCTCCAATCCGGAGGCAAAGACGAAAAACTCCTGAAGAATGTCATTTTCATCGTCACACCACATTCATGAATAATTCAAAATTCATGTAGGCTGCAAACACCGAACGCCCAGGAAGTAGCACAAACCATGTTTCTTACACTTTACCGTACAAGAATAGATACATGCAGCAAGCGCTTGAGTCAAAAATTTCGAGGTAGTCTATGAAACATAGAGGAACCATCGTCTTGACGACCACCAAGTCAAGCATGTCGAGGAATTGGCTACTCCAATTGATCTGTACTACGAGCCAATACTCGCACATAAAATTCACAAATAGTAGTTCACTGAAACCTCTGTACTTCATTCAACATCTCCGTCACATAATTCACACAATTTAACGCTACAGGGCAATCAAAATATTGACAGATAGCGGAATACGCTCAAAGGCCTTCCTCTCGGGCAGCGCCGGTGATCTTTCCCTTCAACTCCTCGATGTCTTGCACAAGCTCCTTTCGGCTGGATTTGAAGAGCAGGTATCGGTACACGAACCATCCGGTGTAGCCCAGACCGATGAGTTCCATGATCTTGGGCAACAAGGGGACCGAGTTGATGGCTCCCACAATGGATGAAGATAGCCATAACGCCACTAAGGCACCTCCGGCGTAAATTCCGACCGTGGTCTTGTTCTCAGTCTGGTCCCACTGTCAATCCATTCCAACGAGCTAATGTCAGAGAAACTGTCTTCGAAATGAAGAGGTCTAGACAGATCTGCTTAGTTCATTTTTTTCTTCATTTTCCGAGATACCCCACCTGAGCATCACATCGAAAGCTACATACTATAATACTAACATCAGTTAAAAGCATACTGACTGAACTCAACGAGACTCCGAGCAGGAAACCAACTTATCGCTGTGGGAATAAATTAAAACTAGCCTATTTCTTTCAATTTCTTTTGGTACAGAATGTTATATCAGATGATTAAGTTATTGATCTGGCAAAACATATTACAGATCTCCAAAACATGTAAATTCGATAGTCTTCGCTTACCTTGGCCTTGAGGTCTTCGATGAATTCGTTAATTTGAGCAGAGCTATCTGTAGTGCTATCATCAGACACAGCTCTGATGGGCAAAGGGTTGAACCTCATCGACTCTGCATTATCAACACTGGGTTAGCAATGTAAGACTGGAGAAACCATGGGTATGATCTTTCACACAGTAGGTGCAACTAGTCTATAAACATTCTAATGTACACATTCAAGAGGAAGATTTTGACGCAGGACGAGATAAGGAATGATCATTAAAGGTGTTAGATGTGAATTCATTAGAACCCATTTCAACGACCACATTCGCTGCCCCTAAAATCCTAGAATCAAGTTTACAGATTTCACTCCGTAGATGTAATCCCATGTGCACTGAATTTCAAATCAATGAGAGAAGGTTATCAATAAATCGTAATGCATAGCCAGAAAGAATTTCAATTAATCAGGCATGATAGACAACATCACTTGTAGCAAAGAAATTCAGAACATTCTGTGTCGGATTTAAGCATAGCCTCCCTCAAACAGTTTGAAACACAAACTTACTGCAGATACGCAGAATGTAAACAACACTACCCACGAACAGCAACCAGCTATGGACAAAAGACAATGTCGACACCCTCAAGGTAACACATCGCCTCAACTGAAGAATTATCCCAACCTTCATGGTGAATTCCCAGCACCCACATTAACCACGTCAGTCACGAACTCTTGTAGAAAAACAGACAACAAATCCATCGAATTCCGAGGCATTTGGAAACCTCACCTGTTCTCCTGGAGCTCAGCACCACCTTGTTACCATGGATAAGGCTCCTCCTGAGCGACAACGACGACGACGCCCCGACAGACGACCTCGAGGCCGACGAGGCAACAGTGCTAGCAGCTGCCGCGGCAGCCACCGAGCTCGACGACAACGCTGCAACGCACGCCATTGTTCAAACAAACACAAACACACACACACACCCCAACCTGATCAAACAAGCTAGCTTCAACACTGTATGATATGATCAAAACGCACAACTCACACAACAACTGGACACACAACTTAGGTGATTGAATAGCTAAGTTAGCAGCGTAAGGTAGTGATGATGAGTGAGGTTGACAAATCATGGGCAGGTGCAAGGTGCATGCGAGCGAGTGATGTGGTGCATTGGGAAATCCGGGCGTGTCGTGGCCCAGCCAACCCAAGAGTTCCAGGCGCATTGGCATTGGATAAGGAACGAGCGTTGCACAAGACATCATTTTGGCCCATTTTTTCTCCATTTTTCCAGATTTTTGTGAGATGTCTTTCCGGTGATGAGTGAGTGATGGCACTGGCCTCATTCATGGCGATGGCGATGCATTGCCACAGTTGACTGTAATCTCTTTGTGCATGAGTCTCGGTCTTCTGGTTTCGCCGTGATTCATGTGGATGGGAGTGTCTTTTCTTTTTTGCTTTCTCTCTTTTGAAAAACTTAATGATTTTATTTTTAATTTTATTTTTTGGTTTTATGATATTGAGGTTGGGAAAGCAAGGGGTATGGTTGGTGAGGGGCGCTGTGGTGCCCAAGTGGAGGTGGGAAGGGGGCTGTGAGGTTGGCAAGTGGCTTGTTGTGTGGGGGTACAATTGGCACTTGAACATTTGTGGATTGGTCGCCATTTCATTACATTCATGAGATGGGCTGGGCCTGGAGTAACTTGAATCATTAGGGTGTGTCAGATTGTGCGTTTGCAACTAGGTCACAGGTGACTTACGGCCAGTTCAGACTGTGGCCAAATTTTGAGAGGCCATGGGTTTGGACCAATAAAAATGCTGAAATGTCCAAAGTGTGGCTCCTCTGCCTTCACACTAGATATTCGGATCATAGGTTTTGATTTTTGGACTTGGACTTTGGGGTGTCATACTATGACCGGCCAAAGGCTTGAAGTAAGCTATTTTCATGTGGCAAATTTTATTACATATATGGTACTTGTTGTTTTGGACTATTTTTAAAAATTTCTTAAATATGTATTTATATATTTTTAATTAATATACATGTGAATATTATTTGAAAACACATGAGTATAATATGAATATGTTCTGATATTAGTAATTATAAAATTTCATGAATTAATTTAATAGTCATAAAAATAAATGTCCTATATGATAAAAATCATTTTTTTGTATGATAAAAATAAATGTCTTATATGATAAGGCCAAGTATCATTGATGAAAATAAATGATTTTTAGACGTGAATTGTTTGGCTTGTATATTTTGTAAAAAATAATACTTTACATTGCAAATTCATTCTAGTTGAATTTTTTCTAGATGTAAAAACTGCACTCGTTCAAGTCAATTTTCATGAAGATTACTTTTGTTGTAATTATGGTAACTGTGGAAAATAAATGACTTTTTAAATATTTTAAGAAGTTTTAATGTTTAAATGATTTTTCTAGTGTCTTCTTTTAAATTAGTTAATTACTAATAAACATCACTGTGACTTTCAAGGTTCCATATTACAAACATGAAGGAAATTTTATAAACATTTGTGTTTGTAAATGTCTTTTATGATATAGCCAAGTATGTAAGTGTTAAATTTTATTTTTTTGCACTTTGATGTCATGTGTATTTTTTATTATATTTAAATTTTTACTTATTGTTAGGTTTTATTTAGGTTATATTTACAAATTATTTAAAAACGCTCAATTAATAAAATTATTAGGATAATTAGTTTTTAGATGCCTCAAACACAAAGGATCCTACCTGAACCAAGTGTTGGATATATAAAGTCAAGTTAAATCATGTGAAACCCTAATTTTTGAATCATCATTTATTTTTTCTTCTCTCTTCTCTCTATGTGTCTTTTTACAATTAGACTATAAGTTAAATCACATTGATTTATTACATGGAATTATTTTTTCAATCTAAAAGGATAAGATCTAGGATTTATACTTTTAAGTCATTTTTACTTTAACCTATATTTGGTTTTATCTCGTGACAAAACTAGCTAAAGAAAGATACACATTGAGATTAGAGTCTATGGCCATCAGGGATGAGAGGCAGGCTTCTCCAATCACCCGTCAAAGGATTGCAGACAAGCACATGAGCCATAGCCAGATCCATAGGAGGAACGAAGCACACTAAGCCTGAATCGTGACCATATATCGAGTCTTTGTAGTTATGGTGAACCTCATCTCCAGTACTGCAACAAACACTTATAGGAAAACCAACCAGATCAAATGCAGCCAGATTGTTTCATTTTTAGTAAAGCATATGAAAAAACAACCAAATTGTTTCATCTTTTGGATCCTATGAGTAATTTTCACTTTTAGCACAATTAGACAAATTGATATTTGTCTAACCTCCTTTCCATCTACTTACCTATTCTTTATTTTTTGAAAATCTAAAGTAAGCACGCACATTTAGACTTTTAAACACTAAATTGCATAGCTAGAAAGTGTAATCAATATGTTCTAATCATCTCCACATTCTTTCAAATCCACAAAAACAAAATATTTCACAACCGATGAAATATATATTGTCTTTGAGTGTTTTATTGAGGAATATATTATTTATTATTGTTATATTAAATAGAAGATCTTTTTTTGTGATTCTATTTAACACAACATTCTCTTTGCAAGAGATTGGCATGACCCATCTACAATCCGTTGTTGAATAAAAGAGAATAAACCTAATTTACTACGGTAATAGGCTATAACACATTTTTATATAGGTCAAATACATTTTTTTTCATGCTTGACAAAGTCAATTCTAGCCAAGATTAGAGGTCCGTTGCACAACTCTTATGGAAGTCCATACTTCTTTCCCTTTTCAGCAAAAAAACAAAAGCAAATCCTCTTTTGCAAGTATTGGTTTTTCTACAACAAGAACACGGGTCGTGCTTTGAACTGGACAGATCACCACATCCCTAGTGCTTATATTGCCATATCAATTGATCTTCCTCTCCTCTCTCAAGCTTGGTCCTATCCTTCATGTTAAAAATCTCTAAACATCACGAACAAAGTTTGGCAAGGGGTGATGTAAAGTAATGACGGAGGAGACATTAATTGCGACTATGATTATTTTGTTGAACAAGCGTTACTTTGTTGAACAACACATTATCTTTCATTAACTGATTATATAATACATTTTCCATCATTAATTTATTGAACAACACGATGTCTTTTATCATTTTATTATATAATACAATGTTAATCAAAACTTATTTCAAATTATTAACACCTCTGAGAAAATTGAGATTAATGAACGCAAAGCATTGTGCTATAATAAAGAATGGAAGACATTGTGTTACTTGTTAAATAATAAAAGACAGTGTGTTTTTCATTAATAATCTTGTAAAAATGTAGTATTTAATAAGACAACAAAAGATAGTATGGTCATCAAAGAAATATTATAAGACAATATATTACCAAAATGAGTATTAGAAGACAACATCTTATTCAATAAATTAATGAAAGACTTATTTTTTTTAATAAAATAATTTATCTATTTTTGTTCTACATTCATCTCTGATTTTATTTTTTTTGTTTAATCCATGTATCAACCTTTAATTGCTCTAATTTCCAAATAATAAGATAGAAATTTAATTTCATCATTAATAATGTTGAAGCTAATAAGAAGGTATGGCCAAAGTAGCAAAACTAATTTCAATTTTACAAATTTAAAAGAATATGCATATGACTACAACATATCATTTTTATTTTTCTATCCTATATTTTATTGTAAAAAATTTGAATGTATATGCTTTCTACAAATTTTTTAAAAGATAAACAAACTAAAAGGAGATTAAACAATTTCTTTTACTTTTGCTTCAAGGTGGAGACATTAAAAGTTATCTTTAGGTCACAAAGCATCAGAAGATGATTATCAAGTACTTACATGCACAACATATACAACATCACCACATATATACACTCACTAGTCCACGTTGCTTTTTTCATTAGTTAATATTGTTCCAAGACAAAACTAAATACAAAGTAGAGCGAAAGAGACTTAAACGGATAAATTAAAAAGGAAAATCAAACAAAGATACATTTTGTTTTATTGAGTATTATCATCAAAGAAAACAAGACATTTTTAAGTCTCTTTTATTTTTTTTTAATATAAAAGATATTATTTTAACGTCTCAAAATTCCACTTAAGTCTTTTTTAATCTAACTTATACTAGATTATGTCTTGAGCCAACATTCAATTAAGTTAGATGCACTTTAGCTATTTATTCATTAATATCTGTATTACGAGATAAAATTATACTTGTTTAATCCCCCCCCCCCCCCCCCCTCCACCAACTCTATATCTTTTGAAAACAAATTGTTTTTTGACTTTTTTGAAATAGAGTGCAAAATATGAAAGTATAAAGGGTATGTTTTAATCCTATACGCATTCTTTGTAGTCCACAAAAATATAATAGTTTAGACAATGGATTGATTCCATATCATTGGTTTACTAAATTTCGTGATTTTTTTAAGCTCCTGATTATATAACCTCCTAAACTGACCACTTCAAATATTAAAAAACAATTGTCAATGCCAAGGTTTATGAACTTTTTGTGAAGTATATCGTGGAAACGGGCAGAAGCTGTCTTATGGAGTGGGCTTGGCATAAGTTTCACAATCATAACCTCTTATGTCCTATTATATAAGACAAAAATATTTTGCAATTAAATCCTTCTCTCACGAAGTGCATCAATCTTATCGAGAGTCACATTAGAAAAGGCCATGTATTGATGGTAGACACTAGATCCTGCAACAAAATCATTGTAGCAATGCTGAAGAGACTTCTTATAAGAAGCCATATCTTGGAATCGAGTTGGAGTCAACATCCGGTATGTTGACAGCAAATCGTAGTCTCTTTTACCACCTAATATCTGAGTACTTAACAAATAATTCTAATATCGCAATACTTAACGGGTAGTCATTGTAATTTCAAACTTTCTAGAAGCTCTAAGGATTATGGTTCTAACTGTAAATGCCTACATTATTGTTTAAAGGTTTAAAGGTTTGATTAATCAAATGATGAAAGATAGAGTTTTAAATAAAAATAATTGTATATATGTCCAATCACAGTAAAACTCTTATCTTTTAAATAATACATTATCTTTTATGATTTTGTTAAATAACACGTTATCTTTTAGCCTTTTGTTTGTAAAGATGTTGTCTTTCATTATTTGTTAAATTATACACCATCTCTCAATATTTTATCAAAGAACACATTGTATTTCAACATTTGCCTCCAACTTCAAATCATCTTAATGATAACTTACTTTTAATAATGTAAAAGTCATGATTGCTTTAGAATAACTTGTATTTATTTTATAGAAGTCATAGTAAATTCCACTTCTTGAAAGGTTTTATCAATTAAAATCTTAAACGTATATTCCAATTCACCAATAGGATATTGGACACATACAAAATGATCTTGAAGATTTTATGAAAAGGACAAGTTACATTATTAAAACATGAGCGTTTTAAGGCATCAAAATATCGTAAAAGCAATCATCAAAGTTTGGATATTAAGACAATTTAGTGACTCCAAAGGTGTTTTAGAATGCGTCTTTAAAAACTTGATCATTACATTTGATTTATTTTTAAATATTATAGAGATTTGACATTAAACTTAATAAAAAAAATGTATTTATATTTATATTAAGTTTAACCAATATTTTGTAAATATATAATACAAAAAACTTTGTTATCATTTAAATACATGAAATATGTACAACTTCTATAAATTTATCATTGGACTTAATTTTTGTTATATATATATATATATATATATATATATATATATATATATATTTGTGAGTTAAATGTTCAATGATTAAAATGTTGAGTTTAGAAAGAAATGCTTAGTTTTAATACATAAATCTATAATTAATATTAAAAAATAATTTAACATTTTTGAAACCAAATTTTAAATCATAGAATATAAACTCATCACAATGGATCTTCTATTCATCATGCTATTTTTGTCACATCAATCATAAATCCAACTTAGATGTAGTCATTTTATTATATAGAAAAAAATACACTTCTATTTTTATAATTTTTAATTCACGAAAAATAGTGAAATTTCTTATAAATCTATAAGTTTATATGTGAATCACAATAATTTCTTTTTAAAATGTTGAGTTCTTAATGTTTGTAGGTTACAAAAAAAATTGGTTATATCTATAGAAGGTAAAATCATTATCATATAAAATTTAAAATTATCACTGTATAAATTTAAAATTATCACTGTATAAATTTAAAATTAGGGTTATTTAAAAATCACTATGATATAAAGAAAATTAAATAAAAGTCAAATGATGAAAATATCTAAAAATGGCATTTAACTTCATAATTACCTAAAAATGGCGTTTAACTTCACAATTACTAAGCCAGACAAACAATGAAAGTAAGAAGGCCGATAACATGCTATTGATGTTGTTTTTCCAAAGAAAAGGGTCCAAGTATATAATGTAGTTATATTATAAGACTCTAAATCACATGACTTAAACATTGGCTTCAAAATGACGTTGGAAATTTCTGTAGCATTGTAGCATTTTTAAAGTAGAGGAAGTGACTTCATCAAGCAGAGCAAGTTGAGAGGGAAGCCCATGTCAATGGATAAGGGTCCACCACGATATTACCCTCTTTGTAGCATATGTTGATAACAATTTAAAAAACACATTCAATTTTTTTCAAAGTCTGCGCTATGGTTTGCCATTGTCATCAAAAAAAAGGTTTATGACATATTTCATGATACTCAAGAATCTCATGGAATCCTTGAGGGTATTTTTCAATTTTAACTTGGAAAATTAAAGGATGTGATTCTATTGCTTATTTATTAGGCGCTCAATCTTCATTAAAATTAAAATCAAAAAAGTTGAAAATTTGGACATTCCAAGAAATGAAGATTTGGAAATTGCTCCAAGCTTTAGTATAGTTTGTGAGAATGAACAAGTTCGTAATTCAAGCCCATGAGCATGAAATCAACATTTTATCATTGTTGTAGAATTAGTTTTCTACAAATTTTAATCAATTAGAATATCGCTTCTTAGTACTACTCACCATTGCATACTATTTTGATATTGAAATATCAAATCAAAAGACAAGTACATCAAACATCTAACCAATAACACAAAGTTTTATCAAAGAATGATTCCTACCTTGCCACTTACATACGTTTTTAACCTTGCCACTCATATATGTTTTCTACATTACCACTCACATACAATTTGTAAAACAAATTACGTTTGAATGACATGAATTTTAATGGAGGAAAAAGTCAATGCTTATCAAGATGACAATAGATTTTAAAAATCATGAAAAAAATTGTTCCATTTTTGCAAAATCTTCAAACTTCCTGCTCTCATAAATTTCCAAAATTTCCTCTACATAAGGTAGCCGACCTGTTTCCGATCAGACCTCCATTTGCGCAGTATAGGGCAACCTATTTTCGACCATAGAGTTATATTATTTTTTAATTCATCCACAAACGGCGACGGAAACATATTTTTGAAGGTGACAGGATGTTTGTTTCCTCTGAATAACATTAGTTGGCTTCGAGAATGGACATTTGTTACTGAACTACTGTAATAATGAACATGTGCATGAACTGAAATGGGCGGCGGCAGAGACAATGATCTAACTTTGAGCAAACAAATTTTGGCGTGTCAGTGGTTGAGTATGACACAACAGAATTAACCAAATTATGTTCCAAAATTTATGGTAATCTAGAGACTTCTGAGCGAAAAATCAAGATCCAGAACTTGGAAGCAAGTGAATAAGTGATTGAGAATGGGGCGCCCTGCACTCAAGCCACATCCTCCAGAGCATTAGAACTTCAATTCCCAACCACATAGCATTGAGTGAATTTTTGTTCGAAATTTTTAGTTCAAGAGTGCCTTTCAGGTGTGCAACATGGCACCTCAGACTTTTGCTGCGAACGAGCAATATGAGAGTGATCACGTGCATGTTACTGATGAGGAGAATGATGAGCAGTTTGCTCCCAACCGAGAGATTGGTGATTCCAGAGTGTGGGATGGGGATAGTAGCGAAAGTGATGAGGAGACTCCAACCGAACAGCGGCAGTTTGACTTCACACCATTGCAGGCAATCCATGCACTGAGAGATTCACGAAGGGCTCGATCTACATCATTGCAAGTCTCAGAGGGCGGGCAAAGCATGGGCGTCCGCAGCAGGCAGAGCGGCATTTTGAGGGGTGGGGTGCAGCGATCCATGGCCATGCACAGGAGCAACCAAGGCTTCGGCAGTGTGCAGCAAGGTAGACGCTTCACTCCAAGAGGTGTGTCTCTTTTCACAAACCCACTGTCTAGCCATGGTTGCCACAGCATGAGTGCCGCCGCCCAACACCAAGCCCCATCCACACAGTCTGTGGAAGATATCACCGACTTGGCGGATCCTGTGAACACCAACACGCAGCAGAGCAATGAGCAAAGACCACAACAACAAGCATTGAGGAGAGGAGCTAAATGTTCAAAAACAAATCAGCTATGGACAGAGGAGCAAATGGCACGAGCGCTTACAGCCTATGATGAAGGTATGAGCATGCGAGAAGCCTCCCAGTGCCGGGGAAAGTTCGTATGTGAGCAGAGAGCGTAGAGCGGAGAGCGGAGAGCACAGAATGGAGAGCACAGAATTGACAATTAGCAAAATTTTCAAAAGCAAAGTAGACCCTATAACCGTGGAAAATTACTAAATTAAGGCTTGGTCTTGACACTTTTTTTAGGAAAAGAGTATATTACCGTGGAAATCAGGGTTATCTCTGGTAAGAATTTATTACGTTTGTTCTCTTAGGTACAAATTAGGGCTGATGTCATGATGACGTCATGCATACATTCCTTTAGATTTGGTCCCTTATTGGATCTAGATACGAGTATTCCAGCATGATGTTTTTAGATTAGAACAGTTAATATTGAAAAAATTGAGAATATACTACTAAATGAGGTCCACGTCTTCAACGCTTTTGCTATGCTGAAAGGAATATTGCAAATCAGAAATTATATTTGGGCGATGGAAAATAATTGACTTATTATATATTGGCGTGTCTTCATTTTGAATATTTTTCGATATCTAAAATTTCGGCACCTAAAGTTATATATACTTTGGTATATATATTTCTATATTTTGCTGAATTTATATATTTCGGTATCTAAAATTAATGTTTTTCCTTACATTTTAACCGCAGAGAACTTAGACTTAATTCGACTTTTTCTTATCGATCTAATATAATAAGCATACCAATTTCAATACAAATTATTTCATCCATTCTGGGCACACATCCACTCTGTTAGTTCATTTCTCATTTACTATCGTAAAATTATATGTGAAGCTTAATTCTGTAGTGTTCTTAAATTTCTGGTGAACTTCTTTTCAAATGATTTAATCATTTCAACCAGATGTCCTCTCCCAACCTATGACGATTATATGTATAAGAGACCTGATTACATGTAATAATACCCGACACTAAGTTTAGGGTGAGATTTAAACTCTGAAAACTCTGTACAGCCCGTTTCTAATGAAGGCGCCACCTTCTTGTACAACAGAGATATAATTCCCTCTCAAAACATGTGATCATAATAAATAAAGTCATGAGTTTCCCATAGGATTTCATCCATCTCGCCGTTTACGTCCAGGATAGTCGTTGCTAACTCTCACACACTGTTGCAGCAGTGATCTACTTCTATGTCTCTCTTCCAATAGTCTATGTACGTTCTTCACTACTGAATTTTAAGCTCGTAGTTCCGACACTGTTCTTGTAGAAGTCCTATTACCACTGCTGCTACTGTTGCCACTAAGTTGAGGATCAGATGACGTCGAAGAGGAAGAAGGCGAGCAAACAACATAGACCTAGAGCACAGAGTTCTATGCATCAAGTTCTAGACGTTCAGGATCTGAGTGACGATAATGGAATAGGTCGTAGTGAGGGGGAAGGCGGTAGTGATAGAGTTTTCAGTACCGAGGAGTTTAGTGACCCATTCGATCTTTCTGAATTTGAGGAGGGACTCCGTGAGAGGATGCTTGATGCTGCGCCAATGTTGAAAGGGCGTGATGCCGAGTACGGGAGAGTGTTTTTCACTGAGGTCGTTGGTCTCTCCGACCAAGGCCCGCTTCTAAAGGATGTGGCCAAGTGTTATGCTTTCATCACTGATGAAGAAATAGGGACGGTGTGGAAAACAGGAGCTTCGAAGGGGCGATACGAGTTCTCAAGATGCGAGGATGATGACCAGCTGAAGACGTTTGGACAACAATATTTCAAGGTCTATGGTAATCGGCCCCACAACAACTACTTTTGTCTACGTTTTCTAAGAGCTTGTTTTGCTTCTTTTGTGTACGGGAAACAAGTTAACTGGTGCGCTGAGGCATTGGACCGACACCACATGCGACAAAAGTCCGCTTGTCGAAATCCATCGAAGCTCGGTCCAGTTGCAACCAGATGTCAAGTAGAAGGATTGTGCAGGATAATCAAGGAGCTCTCTCACTCAGGTACAGCTCTTGCACAGCCTGATGTTCGGGGTTGCGAGTTGAAGGCTGCATTGGAACTGGAGCAGCAAAAGATAAAGGAAGTCGAGTCAATTGAGGATCGGCTACACGATATACGGCAGAAGTATAATGCGAGTCTCGAAAGGATGAGAGGAGAATCACTTGAGGCAGTAGAAGAGGATTTGAATGACAAGTATTCTGCGAAACTGAAGGAGGCGAGGCAAATTCTACGTAGAGAGGGTGCTACTGTTTTGTACAAGGAGACCATTGCCGAGGTAGAGGAGTTGCACAAAGACCTCGCATATATGAGGGAAGTCGATGCCCAAATCCGAAAAGATGTTGTTGACCTGGAATTACAGATGGAGAATGAAGCTAAATTACTGGCGGATTACAAGGGAGAATTAGAGGTATGTAAAAAAGCAGTGAGGGCCGCGAGAGAGGAGACGCTCATTCTTAAAACACCAAGAGTGTTTGAGTATCCACAGGTTCAATCCATTCCTCCCATGGGATTTTCAGGTAAAGATAATTGTTCTTACTGTGGGCTCGGATTTATTTGGAAAGCAGCTGTACTGTCTTCTTGCGGTTGTTTTTTGCACCCTCCTTGTGCCGCAGAGATGATCTTGTTGCAGAGTTACCGATGTGTGATTTGCAAGGATGTACTTTTGGCATCGTCTCCCATGCATCTCTCCGAGCCTTGGGTTGCTCAGTTTGGTGGTCAGCTGAATAGCAAACAGGAGGCGGAGTGTAGTAGTTTTGCAGCAGTTCTTAATGCTGTAAGGGATATTGCCAAGGGACCAAATATGAATGGATCGAAGACTTGAGAAGACCACTCCATCTCTAAATCGGCAGATTTAATGGCGGATAGATGTTGCGACAACATGAAATATTGGACCATTGTATCTGAGGGCTTCTACTATTATTGTTATATATAGTGACTACTGTAATATGCGAACGAAGAAATTTTTATTAATACTTCATGAAATGTCATAGGTCGGTTAATTAGATATTACAATTTTGAAATGATATATATGAATTGTAGTAAGTACTGAATTCAAGACTCAATTCTGATGAGACCAATTTTCAATGTTAAAATGGTATTCTATGAGGTGCTAATTAATATGACACTGAATTGTATTTTATGGTGTCTGTTAAATGGGCCTAAGTAAGTCCATTATATTAGTGTCGTCTCGAACATAAGCCAATTGTAAAAACATCTGGGCCGACACCAACTCACGTAGTCCTTACTGAATTCTAACGAATTTGACATTTATTTTAAATGGGAAGACTTGCAAACAACAAATGTTGATTCTCATGAATTACGGGCCTCCTGATCTAATTAAATTTGTATATCTGTTTAGTTTCTAAAATTCACATGCAATCTCCGAGTTACTGAAATGAAAAAGAGAAGGGAAGAATGATAATAAGTTAGATCTACAAGTAGAGAAAAATGGTTCCACATGTTTAACCGTGTGTCCTTGAATTTAAAACGGTCCGCCAATTCACTGAATTCGGAAGTGGAATTACTCGACAGTAAAGTTTGCGCATATAGAGAAGCAAATATTCAAACTCATTAGAAATGGCTCAAATTCATTAAGTTGTGCCTCATTTACTAGAATTTACGTAAAAGCGCATTAGAGCCGAAACTAATTAAGAATTATAGAATTGGGACTCGGCTATGGAATTCTGTTATAATACTATTTAAACGAAATAATCACTAAATAGAGAAGGACAACAAACGAATATGCCAAAGAAGACATTCAGAATTTAAACATTGAAAGAAAATCTAAGGTACAAATTCTACCTCATCCTCAGAGGCACTATGATCGATATAATATAAAACTCTGGGATCGTAATTTATGTTAGAGCTTGTTGATGCGCTAGAGCTACTTGTGGAAAGTTCTGCAAGAGCACAAGCTTCAAATTCGGCATACTCTGGTAATCGAAAAGTAGGACTTGTTGGAGACGATGCAACGCGCCACAGATCTTTAAGTTTCAATTGACTGCAAAAAACATAATAAAATGTTGTTAAAATTCATGTGCAGGGTTGAGAGATAGGGAGAGGGGTAGGGAGACAGAGGCTGATGTAGTGGGAGGGAAAGCCGGGGGAGGTGTGGGAAGAGAGACGACTATATAGAGAGAATGAGAGATAGGGAGAGCAGTGTGGACATACAGGCAAATGTAGAGTAGGGGAAGGTCGGGGAGGAGGGATGGGGTGGGGGGGGGGAGTTGTGGGATGGGCTACGGGGGAGGGGTGCGGTGGGCTGGGGGGGAGGAGTGGCGTGATAGAGGGAGGGGGGGATGAGTGGCGAGATAGAGGGAGGGGGGACGGGGGGAGGGGTGGGGAGATAGGGGGACGGGGGGAGGGGTGGGGAGATAGGGGGACGGGGGGAGGGGTGGGGAGATAGAGGGACGGGGGGAGGGGTGGGGAGATAGAGGGACGGGGGGAGGGGTGGGGAGATAGAGGGACGGGGGGAGGGGTGGGGAGATAGAGGGACGGGGGGAGGGGTGGGGAGATAGAGGCACGGGGGGAGAGGTGGGGAGATAGAGGGACGGGGGGAAGGGTGGGGAGATAGAGGGAGATATAGAGGGAGATAAAGAGGGAGAGAGAGACAGGGACAGGGTAAGGAAATCGATGACATAGGAAGGAGGTTAGGGGGCAGGGATAAATATATAAATTCTGAAGAGTGTGCTAAACGAGAGGGAGTGGGCCATGGGTAGAGGAAAAAATTAAAGAAGCAATAAACGATGGATTGGAAAAGTAAAGTGGGGCCAAAACATTGTGAAAATAGGACGAGGGCGGAACTTACTTACATAGACTAACTTTTCCCTTATCAGGAAGGGGTTGATCGTCATCAGAGTCTACAAGGACTTCTGTGTGAACAGGCATAGCTGGTGGTAATAATTTAGGAATGAACATGAGAGGTTCGAGAACCTCTTTGAATATCGACGTATCACCTTCAAGTGCAACAATGTGCCTGGAAGCAGCCCGAGCAGCCCTAACAGAGGCTCCTGAATAAGGAAACAATAATTAATTCATATCCTCGAAAACAATATTTTAAGAAAATGAAAATCCGGGTAAAATATTACTGACCAGATCCAGTGCTAAGGTCCACGATAACTCCATCACTTGGACATAATGCAGTCTCAAAAAGTTGTAGTAAAGAATCTGATTTTTCTTTAGGACCTCTCCAGAAAGCGCAGTCTTTTTTCTTCTTAAGGGCCGTCTCAGAAGTGACGACATTGAAGACAACATCATCCCTCACCAAGTCAACATTCCGAAACTCAGGATTGGCACCATAGAGGAGCTCTTTTGGCTGTCTCTTGACAGAAGAAGGAAGGGTGCGGACAAGGGCAATAACTCGCGATTTCAAAGTCTGGAAATAATGAATTTGTCAGTATAAGAAGATAGTTTTAAAGGAATTACAACATTAAAGAAATTGAAGAAGAAGGAGGTAGAACTTACAAACTTTGAAGAGTCCAAGGGGTGACATAAGTGGAGGGAATTGATGACTGTCCACTCTTGCTTCTCTTTCAGATTATTGTTATTGAAAAATCGCGATAATTCTTTCTTAATCTGGAGGTTGTCTGGGTAGAAAATAAGTAGTGCCCCGTCGTCGTGAAGAAATCCTCCAGAAAAACCAACGACAAGTTCCAAAAAATTATCAACCTTCTCATTCCAAGAAGGAATAGACGTAGGGGGCTGTGACACTCCTGGTACTGGCAGACCGTCTGGGTACTCTGCTATAACCAGGTCACATGAAGGCCTATCCGAAAACTGTCCCTCGAAAGAGAACTCCTTACCAGCTCTGACCTGAAAGTAGTGAATCAGTCATGACTTCCCAAATACATATAAGGATAAGACAACAAGAATTGAAAAGAATTGGTTTAAAATTATACCTTTCTCAAAAAAGAGGTCATTGCATCATACGTGGGTGGGAACTTCTTGTTCTCTGATTTGAACTTCACCATGCCCGGGAATGTGTCATTCAGAACAAGAACTGTGCTAGATGAACTGGAAGAAGAAACTGGCTGCAGCAATTTCATGGACTTCAAAGAAGGGGGTGTTTGCTCATGCGGTGATGCTGCCCCTATCGGAGATATATGAGGGCGCTTGGCGGATTGAGTCGGTTGCTCTAGAGGAGCACTGACTGTGTCTACCTCGATTCCCTCTTCACCATTCTCAACACTCTGACCCTCAGCCGGCACAGACTTGGGCTCTTTACCAGCCGCGGTTGTAGCCGGAATATCTTCGTCCTGATCATCCTCTAATTCATCCGCCTTTCTCTTGAGAACTCGACCCTTTCCAGCCCCCTTGCCTTTCCTATTCCTGCCCTTTCGAGTTGGGGGTGACTTAACCATAACTTCGGGGGCTGCTTTCGCTGGAAGCAACGAGAGAGCAGGCTGAATTGAATCTCGGAGAGGGACATCAAAGGCCGGGGGCTTCTTGGGTGGACAATCCATATACCAACCACATCTATCATAATGAATGGGGTCCCAAGCTTTAAGCATGGCAGGAGTATACATACACTCAGTGCTACTGAGATCTAAATAATTCGCGAAAAATGCAGGAACTTTAGATACTGCCTTGCGAGGATAGAGAATGTACTTGAAGTACCTAAAAAGGACCCTCTTAACAGCTTGAGGGAAACTGGGCATCTGATCTGAAGTCTTGTTCTTGTGCACCTGGTCGGGACCTTTGAACTCCCGGAAAAAAGCAACATCCCACAAGGAGCATCGCATAGACTCGACATAATCAAAAATACGCTCAATAGGATCTTCACCCTCAGGCTCGTAATTGATACTAACCCCCATGTCATCAATCACATGGGAGAAGAGGTCTTCCACCTCGACTGCCAACTGCAACGCCAACATCATAAAGCTTAGAATTGGAAACTACCAAAAACAAAGCATGAATTGAACATCAAAAATAATTTAAAAAAAAATTTATCCACTCATTTGGTACTGCCGTTGCCGGCAGTACCCTAGCCGAGCTCATCGACGCATGCTAACGTCGCTGATAGGCTGGGCCTCCGCACTGCGGGCAACCGCATTGCCTTTAGAGGGAACAGTCACTGGGTACTGCCGTTGCCGGCAGTACCCTGGCCGAGCTCATCCACGCATGCAACCGTCGCTGATGGGCAAGGCCATGGTACTGCGGGCAACCGCATTGCCCTTGGACTGAGCAGTCTCTTGGTACTGCCGTTGCCGGCAGTACCCTGGTCGAGCTCATGCAAAATTAGTTGTAATAAAATAGAAAAAAACTTATTTTAAAAATAGAGTGAATGTGAAATTATAGGAAACCTCACCTGCGCCCACCAAGTAGCCTTGTGCAGCCAAGGTGGAAAAATAACATCCGAGAACTTCGGCTTCGGAAATCTATGTGACTCACGGATTGAGGGAGACGAGTTCCATCGCTGGAGCCACTTCACTTTCATCTTCGGGGGCATCGCTGATGTCGCTAACATCCACAGCTTCTCCTGAGTCATCTCAGGGGAGTCGTCGTACTTCTCATAGTGTAATTTTATTTGCTCAAGGAAGGCTGTAGTGTTGACTGGGTCCGCTATGGGAAGAAGCTTCTTTAATTCACTAAGGAATGTATCTGCAGTTCTCTTCACGGCCTTACTGATCCACTCGTCCACAGATTTTGAGGTCCACTGATGCGGCTCCGGATACCTCTCGTAAAAGCGACGTTTTGCAGCTGATGCGGCCTCCCCTAATTCTTGCTGCAACCAGAAGTGTACAATTGTTTTAGAATTTAATATGAACCTCACATGCAAGTTTAAATAAATTCGGAAGTGGATCATACCTGATGAAGCACAGAATTCAGCCCTTCCAATGTCAATGTATACCACGTACGTTTTGCTCCGGCCTGCTTCGCTTTTGCACTGTCCAATGTTGCCTTGCTCACAATTCCCTCGAAATAGGAAAAGGGTTGAGGTGCAATGCTCTGAATGCGAAAGAGTTTATGAACCATGTTGGTCTCCACATGAGATTTCTGGTTTCTCCTGTACATTACAGAAAGGAGTTTAGGTATGAAATGGACAAGTACGTGAAATCGAAATGCATGTGAATCGAATGTAAGTCTTACCAGTTTACTTCGTGTAGAGCCTCCAGTACCAATGCAACCTCGCCCTTCGGGTCAAGGATAATACTCTCCACTCTAAAATGCCATGAGAGATCTCCTGAATGAAATTGGTCAATGACAGGGAGCCATGCCTGAAGTCTATGATTCCCGTCCCAAACCATAAACATCTTATTCGAAAACAGTTTAAGATCATCATCTGCAAGTAGCTCTTGTTCAAATTCCTCGTTCCGAGCTTGCCACTCCACACTCCATTTATCAGAAATGGCCTTTGTAACATCCCTGGTTTTACCATGATTGTCTTCAAGAGCCACATAGAAATAACCATTTCCCTCGAGGTAACCGCAGCTAGTGAAATGCGATGACAATGTAAGAACATCATTCTTCAACGACGGCCTCACTACAGGTAGTGCCATCATTCTACAAAGAGGTATGTGAAGTTTTCCCTTCTTAGTAGGCTTCCATCTCAGTTGATCTAACCGCGATGCTGTATTCGTTTGGGCCTTCCCCACCAGCTCATTGAGCTTAAGATTCACCTCCAATTCCGTCAACGGGGCCGCATCAGCCTCTGTGCAAGACACACTCACAATTGTTTTAAATGAGTTCACATGTAATAAATCGACACTGTAGAACGTGGACTTTGAAACCCCTAAGCAATTTCGTGAACAGACATGGTATGTCAACATTATCAAAATGAACTAGACCACTGAATGGTACTGCCGGCAACGGCAGTACCTCCAGACCGTCCATGGAGTTTTCTCCGTGGACAGCCTTGGGGTACTGCGGTTGCCGGCAGTACCCCAAGGGTGCAGCCCCGCATCCGTTTTCGCCATGCTCACCAGGTCATCGGATGGTACTGCCGGCAACGGCAGTACCTCCAGAGTGTCCATGGAGTTTTCTCCAAGGACAGTCTCGGGGTACTGCGGTTGCCGGCAGTACCCCAAGGGTGCACCCTCTCCCCCGATCGCCATGCCGACAAAGGCATCATCGGGGTACTGCCGGCAACCGCAGTACCCCAAGGCTGTCCACGGAGAAAACTCCATGAACGGTCTGGAGGTACTGCCGTTGCCGGCAGTACTTCAAGGTTGCTCCCCTTTCCCCGATCGCCACTCCCACTAAGGCATCAGGGGTACTGCCGGCAACGGCAGTACCTCCAGACTATCAATGGAGATTTCTCCGAGGATAGTCTTGGGGTACTGCGGTTGCCGGCAGTACCCCTCGATGCCCCCCCCCCCGCGTCTCGAAAGCTCTGCAAACTACACCTTCGGGGGGTACTGCCGGCAACGGCAGTACCTCCAGACTATCAATGGAGATTTCTCCGAGGATAGTCTTGGGGTACTGCGGTTGCCGGCAGTACCCCTCGATGCCCCCCCCCCCGCGTCTCGAAAGCTCTGCAAACTACACCTTCGGGGGGTACTGCCGGCAACGGCAGTACCTCCAGACTATCAATGGAGATTTCTCCGAGGATAGTCTTGGGGTACTGCGGTTGCCGGCAGTACCCCTCGATGCCCCCCCCGCGTCTCGAAAGCTCTGCAAACTACACCTTCGGGGGGTACTGCCGGCAACGGCAGTACCTCCAGACTATCAATGGAGATTTCTCCGAGGATAGTCTTGGGGTACTGCGGTTGCCGGCAGTACCCCTCGATGCCCCCCCCCCCCGCGTCTCGAAAGCTCTGCAAACTACACCAGCGGGGGGTACTGCCGGCAACGGCAGTACCTCCAGACTATCAATGGAGATTTCTCCGAGGATAGTCTTGGGGTACTGCGGTTGCCGGCAGTACCCCTCGATGCCCCCCCCCCCGCGTCTCGAAAGCTCTGCAAACTACACCAGCGGGGGGTACTGCCGGCAACGGCAGTACCTCCAGACTATCAATGGAGATTTCTCCAAGGATAGTCTTGGGGTACTGCGGTTGCCGGCAGTACCCCCGATGGTGTCCTACTGAAAATTCAATGAAAAGAAATAAGTAACCATACCCTCTTCATCGTCGTCTTGATCGTCGGCTTCTTCTTGTGGTGGAGTCTCCTCGGGCGTATGGGAATCTCCTTCGTCTTTCGAAACCGCCTCCTTCACTTCCGGTGAGGCCATATCCTCGTCCTCTCCGTGCTGCATCTCGACGTCCTCGGTATCCTCTTCTTGCTGGCGCTGTCCAGACTGAGGCATCTATTGGAGCAATGGGAGAACTAGGGTTAGGTTAGAGAAGGGAGAAACCAATGGAGAAAGGCAAGAACTGATTCTAAGGAAGTATGGAGCCAAGGCTCGACTAATTGAAACGAAAATATAAGAAGTATAGAAAGAGGGGAAGGGTGCCTATAAGAATGACTGATTCCATAAGATTATCAATACACATCGTGAATGTTGAATTAGGATAAGAAATTTACGACACTGTAAATTCTAGAAATTGCAAATATTATATTCACTTAATAATGATCTCCACTTCTCTGTCATACTCCTATCACTCGGTTGGAAAATAAAAAAAATCTAATCATTTCCACTTGAAGAGAAGGAATTTACCTTGTCGTCGTTGCTGTCACTTGATTCAGACAGCACCTGTTGGCAACTTTTCTTCTCTCTCTTCCCTGTCTTCTGCCGTCTACCGTAGCGTAAGGTTTGATCGTCACAGTCCTCGGGCTCTTCTTGCAGCGCTTCCGCAAACAATACCTTTGTAATGCCCTCCTTCTCAAATCGCTCAGACTGCTTAAGCTTCTTTGCCATCCTACTCCTTGCTAATTGTTTTGCAGAACTATAATGCGTCCCCTGCTTTCTCCTCCTCTTTCTAGTTGACTCCTGCATGTCACTCACAAGCCATCTAACAAGCACCACAAAACAAAAGACAAACCAAAGATGATTGGTGCTCAAACACACGTATCAGTACTCAAAAAGACAGTGCACACCTCAGTCCAGCAATCTATAATGAAAACTGATGAATTCTAACACAGAATAAAATATAGAATTTGAATAAATCATATGCATGCATTAGTCCTATATATATATAACTAACGCATGAATTTGATTAATTCAAATTCTATATATTTATTGTTTAAAATGTGGATGGAAAAGACGGCTCATTCTAATCTAATCACACCCAAAAAGAAATAGAATCTGCTCCACGATTTAAATACTTAAAGCAATATTCTAAAAATCTTACTACATATTTATGGGCCTGCAAAAAGCAACATCATAATTAGTTAGCGCCGTCTCTCTTTAATCATACATTCGTTACGTAGCAGAATGAATCATTACCTAGTCGTCCACATGGACATTCCAATTTGAATAAAATGATCAACAGCGATGCATCATTCCTCTCACTTTGCTCTCGCGATACTGCATAGCTAGTACACTCCCTCTTCTCCGTTCTTCCTCTAGTATCTCTGAGTTACTTGCGAATATGGGGATGGTCTGTCTGTACGCCCAAGGCATGGGCATCCCTCTTAGGTTTCGCGTAGATGACGATGGTCTAGCTACAGTTTCCTCTCTTCGCCTGAGTCTCAGATTCCATTTCCGTGAGGATTCCATCAGTATAGAGGAGGAGATTTTTGATGACGTTACTGCGGAGGTTACCCACACCCTCGGGCAGCCTTCAGTAAGAGATGAGAACAATCTGTTACAGTGGAGACTCCTCCCTGGATCCTATAGAGTCTATGGTCTTACTGATTCTCTTATGGCTGCATCCACTGAGATCCTCACCCCCCGTCGCTCTTCGACTTGCACAATTCAGACTCCCTTACGTCGTGATGTCAAGGTCAAAGTCGAGCCTGGTACCGAGACTTCAGATGTAGAGAAACCTCCTCCGACCGTCATATCTCTGTCTTCTGATGACGAAGTCAGTCCCGTGAAGTTGGTGCCTAAGGTCCACGCCGATGCTCCTCCTTCCAGTGTGTCTCCTCCATTGTCCCAGGTCACAGTTAGCATTGTTCCGCTCCTTAAAGAGATTGCTAAGACGCGTGGGTCAAAAAACATTTTGAAGAAGATAGACTATTCCACGATTAGACACGAGAGAGTAGAGTACTTGCCTGCGAAGTTTGATGGTCCGGTTCTTTTTGAGTTGCCCCCTGCTGCTGCCGGATCCTCTAAGCTCGCCGCCAAGTCAATGCAGGGAATGGACAAACGATACGACGGACACTTGTGGACCAAGACCATCACAACAAACATCAAAAACGACTTCGGACTATCTTTTCGAAGTTCCACCTGCGTCGGATGGCTGCGCTGCAGCAACGAGGAGTGTGACTTCCTGAAGCGTGTTCCCAAGATCTTCGAGGTTAACGAGACTGAGTTCGAAGGCTGTACCCTTCAAGCTTTTATCATGGATCAACCTCCTCCATCTGACTCCACGCTAGTGTGCAAGGTATGTAAAGAACCTCCATCATGTGTAGCTACATGCGAGGCTAAGATTTATTATGTAGTGGGCAAACCGAATCAGACTAGAGCTTGTATTCACATAGGAACACATGATCATCCTGTGAAAGTTGGAGACTACGGAGACTCTAAAGCTGAGATTAGTAGCTTAATAGAAGAGCAGGTAGAGATGAACAACAAAGCAACAAAGAGCGCCGTTGTCCTGGAGGCGAGCAAACTCCTCATCGGCAGCTACCTGCTACAGCCCGAGGATGCACCGCCGAGGAAGCTGACGATGGAGGAGCTGGTTCCTGTTCTGGATCGATGCAAAGACATGGCGTCGCCCAACATCCGCAACAAAGTCGCCACCTTCAAAAAATTCAAAAGGTACGGCATCATGGACGGTATCACCAAGCTCCGTGGAAACAGTCTCTGGGCGTATGTCCAGGAGAATAGGTTTCCTGGTCAGGGATCTATGCGTGACAAAGTCTTCCTCTTCAAGATGTCGGAGGTCGGGTCGGGAAGTGGTGTCGACTTGGTCAGCCGAATGCAAGCTGGTGGAGACCTGGAGAACGCATGGATCATGTTCGACCATGTCAAACGCGTCAAAGACTGGTCGACGATGGCTTGCCATGTGTACGACGCCACCTACTGCCGCGTGATGACAATCGCCACTTGCGACATGCAGTCCGAGGACACGGAGGCCCAGCTCGTCTTCTGGAAAAACCTGAACCTGGTCATGGAGATCAATGGCGTTGCAGCGCCGAACTTCAAGGGGTTCATGGCGGATAACGCACAGGCCAATTGGAATGCAGTGCGGATCCTTTACGGCAATGGCAACAAAGAGGACCCAATGGAGGACCGGGAGAGGTCGTGCTTGTTCCACTGGACTCAGAACATGGTGGCGTATACGCAGAAGCACTTCCCCGAAGAACTCTGGGAACAGCACAAGAAGATGTGCACTCAGTACAAGAATGCGACCAGCATGGCAGAGGCGGAAACTCTGTACCACGCGTTGCGAGCCTGGTGGGCATCCACTGGGGTCGTTGGCGAGAGCGGGCTCATCAAACTGGATCAGTGGCTGTCATTCTGGCACCACCGCTTCCGGCAGTGGGGGGGATTCATGACCGAGGTATTATCTCTGCACTCTGTTTTCATGTTTTTCATACTGGTTTCCTAGCCCTAACCTACAAAACTCTAATCGGTGAATCTAACAGCACCTCCTGTCTAAACTGCAGAAATTCACGGAAGAAGAACTCACAGAGATGCCGACATGTAACCTGGCCGAAACAGTTCACAACAAGTGGCTCCAAGCTTCAGGAAACAATGGGAACGACCTGTACGTTGCTACCGTGGATGATTTCGTTCGGGCATTTCTACAGGTTGTCAACTACTACCAGTTCCTCAAAGGTGACGTCAGCGGAACAGGACCATCCAAGAAGGAACTCAGGCTCCGGATGGCTGAACGCAACGCGAAGAAATGGGGAAATCCTACACTGCTCGATAAGCCCATGCTCGATATGCCAGGCGCGGATGAGTTCTGCACCCGTCAGCCTATCATGCCTGGTGCGGAAGTCTTCGGTTCACAGAAGCGAAAAGCCGACGTCCCCATCGGAGCTGACGAGGAGTCTCATCGCCCGGACAAGACCAACTTCTCGCGCCCAAGAGGCCCAAGACGTGCCGTCAGGGCTCGCCCTATGCAGATGCCCGTCATTGTGGAAGACGACTCCGACCACGACACCGAGGTACAATGTACCCAACCTCCTGCCCAGGAAGTTGATTCCCCTTTACCTTCACCTGTTAACAAGGGCGGCATTCGCCATGTCAACGCGGTTGAAGAAACCAAGGTCGACGTCAAAGAGTGGCACATCTCAAGACTTCACAAACTTTCTGCTAAGTGCTGCTGGGCCCAAAGAGCTGAAACGAAGAAGAAGTGCACTGAAAGAATCGTCAGGGGGCCCCATTGCACAGCTGCACCGACCTACACTGGGCTCTGGACTAACTATCGCAGGAACCTAGTCGAGAAGACAGAGTTCTTCTTCTGCTCCGACGATATTGAGCGCTGCGTGAAAGGCTCTAAGCGCAAGTGGGTAGCACACTACTCAAAGGACCAGGAATTCCCCTCCATTCCTGAGGTCTGGCCAGTGAAACTAGGTACTAACCTAAAACTGACTGAGATTCTAGCCCTTGAAGCAGCAGGCTTTCAACTTCCGCCGAAGAAGCCGGTCTCCCCAAGACGCCTCTTCTCCTCTGCCCCGCCCCCTGCAAATCTCAGCTCGGTGCCAGTCCCTGCAGACGCTGACCGCTACCCAGGCAAGAGAGACGGCAAGATGGTGAAGCGCACTGCCACTCGTCCCAATCCGGCGCAGCGACTCTCCATGGGCTCCTCCGAGTCACTCAAAGCGCGCCTCCGTTCCGTCACCATGATACCTGAGCCAGGCCACGGTTGCATCATTGGGCTGGATTCGGGCGTCGCTCCACACATCACACGGTACCAGATTACCATCAGTTCTTACCCTGGTTGCACTTGTCCTGCATTCCAGAAGACGATGACTACGTTCCGAGGCAGGACTCAGTTCACGTATTGTAAGCACCTTTACTACATACTCTTGAAGGTCTGCAACCGTGATCCCGAAGCGGAGCTTTTCATCCATGCGCCCACCTTCAGCTTTAACGAGGTCAAGCTACTCCTAGAGAGTGGAATCTTGCGTCACCCCTTGGCGAAGAAGTAGGTAGCCCTCCTACTTTAGAAGTACCATTCCCACAATGGCCATTTGTCACGTAGTGAATGATTTTAGTAATATACCATGTACTAAGTCAGCTATTCAGAAGCTGTATTGACTTTTTCATTATATTAAAGGCTTTGTCGTTCACATTGATTGCATTCTATTTCAATACATTCTATTTCAATACATTCTATCTTGAAGAAGTGCACTATATACCTCGTATCCTCTGACATGTACCCTTTATTACAGCAAACATATACTTGTTATTAGATGTCCTAATCTTCGAACCTAACACGTTTAGGGTTGCCCACTACACTATTAGCAGGGCTGCGAACCTCTGACTGTACTGCAGGACAAACTACATTTGCGTTCACCTTCGTTTTCACACTTGCCAAGTGTCCTTGGTATGAACGTTTCAGCAATGGCCCACCTCCCCGCCTCCGATTAACTGATTCCCTGGAATAGGTTCCCCTTGGGATCTTTCCAACCCTCGAGTATGCATGAGGTTGCAAAGGCACATCTGCGTCCTCCTCCAGCACTCTGATATCATCCGAATTTTCTGAACGTGGAGGGTCAGCTCTTACGACCGGTTCGACGTCAACATCCGTTGTCAAAGGACGCCCTTGGCTGTTGGCCATCACCTCTTCTTCGTCCTCCACCTCAACATATGGTTGAAATGGAAAAACTTCGTCAGCAAGTGAAACAACAATATCTCTGACGTCTTCCATAGCTGCTGTCCTGCACTACGGATAAGAGCTTCACATAACTCCAACACAAAAGAGGCAGAGACATTCCCTACTCTTATCTTAAATATCCCTGAAGAAGATGCTTGGCGCCCTTGAAAATCGGTTATTCATTCATTTGAAAGTTGTCATCGTCCTCAACTGAATGCAAAAGGATGAGGGTTGAGCAGAAGTCATTAAGCATTTAAAATTTTAAAATAATAAAATAAAAGAAAAAAATTTATAAAAGCAAAAAGAAAAAAAGAAAAAAACACATTTTAAAAAATGAAATTAATAAAACAAAAGTAAACAAAGGCAAAAATTAATATTAAGGTTGAAAATAATATGAAGGCGACTAAGAAAAAAAAAAGAGAAAATAAAATGAAAGAGAAAATAAAATGAAAGAGAAAATAAAATGAAAGAGAAAATAAAATGAAAGAAGAATAAAATGAAAGAGAAAATAAAATGAAAGAAGAATAAAATGAAAGAGAAAATAAAATGAAAGAGAAAATAAAATGAAAGAAGAATAAAATGAAAGAGAAAATGAAATGAAAGAGAAAATAAAATGAAAGAGAATAAAATGAAAGAGAAAATGAAATGAAAGAGAAAATAAAATGAAAGAGAATAAAATGAAAGAGAAAATAAAATGAAAGAGAAAATAAAATGAAAGTGAAGATAAAATGAAAGAGAGAATAAAATGAAAGAGAAAATAAAATGAAAGAGAAAAGAAAATGAAAGAGAAAATGAGATGAAAGAGAAAATAAAATGAAAGAGAATAAAATGAAAGAGAAAATGAAATGAAAGAGAAAATAAAATGAAAGAGAAAATAAAATGAAAGAGAAAATAAAATGAAAGAGAAAATCAAATGAAAGAGAATAAAATGAAAGAGAAAATAAAATGAAAGAGAAAATAAAATGAAAGAGAATAAAATGAAAGAGAAAATAAAATGAAAGAGAAAATAAAATGAACTAGAATTAAAGGAAAGGAAAGATAGATAGAGTAATGAAGGGTAATATGAAAATAAAAAGAAATAAACCACGTAGACAACGGCGGATGATTTCTAACATGTTAAGAAAATGTTACGATATTAAATGTTCCTTTATCCCTCTTTAGAGCTTCAATACCAATACATTTTAAGCGGTAATTTGCATATAAATTTGAGGACATAAGGGGAATTAATGTATGCCTGAACTAGTTAGAAGGAGCTGGAGCATAGTAATTGGTGCACGTTAGAAAATGAATCACCAAGAAAAGAGAAAACGAACTACAAATTCGATGAAAATACTGTAATTAGTCCACGGTTATAGGGTTAGTAAAATTACTAAAATTAGTAACTTCCCAAAAATATACTAGGAATATTCGAAAATTCTATTTTTACAATTTATTTTTAGTTAAATAAGTTCTATTTTTAGAATCTGTCCCCCACTCTGTGCTCTCCGCTCTCCAAATCTGCGCTCTCCGCTCTCCGCTCTGCGCTCTCCGCTCACGTACAAGCTACGTCCTCCCAGTGCCATGGCATTCCATATTCAACATTCAGAGAGTGGTGTTATGGTGAGAGAAAGTCCAGAAAAAGAGGTCCTCCGGGTGTGCTCAGTCCAAGTGAACAAGAGTTGATTGTAGAGTACCTGGTCAACATGTGTGAGAGAGGCGTTGGTTTGAGTCCCACTGCGTTAAAAATGAAGGTTTTCGAAATAACAAAGGATAGGTTTACACCATTCAAGAATGGGATACCAGGGGATGGCTGGTTACGGTGGTTTAAGCACAAGCATCCAGACCTCACACTAAGGGTGTCGCAAGCACTAGAGGCATCAAGGGCGAAGGGGTTATGCAAAGAAAATGTGCAAAGTTTTTATGAAAACTTAAATCACTTGTATGACTTATATAAATATCCTCCAGAACGTGTGTGGAATTGTGATGAGTCGGGCGTACAAGCCTCCCAGTGCGGGAAGAAATGGCGGCGGTATTGTCATTGCGCATAGGGGTGCTCGTCGAGTCCACTCGATTGTTTCCAATCAGAGAGAATGGCTCTCGGTTCTTGTCTGCATAAACGCATCAGGGTTAGCAATACCATCATTTTATGTGTTCAAAGGCATGCGTTTTAGACAAAATTACATAGAGCGTTGTGAAGCAGGAGCTACTATGTCTATGCAACCAAGGGCTTGGATGACTAGTTATCTCTTCAGTGCTTGGGTTTCCCACTTCATAGAAAGTGTGCGACGGATGGGTGGCATTTCTACTGATCAGAGACACCTTCTCATACTTGATGGTCATGCAAGTCATGTTACTTTAGACGTGGTTCATGAAGCACGGGAAGCTGGACTTGACCTATTAACTCTACCAAGCCATACATCTCACGCAATGCAGCCATTAGACGTGAGTGTATTCAAGCCATTCAAGACATTCTTCAAGGAGTACAGAGATTTTTGGACTTCTCGCAATCTCAACCAGCCTGCTACAAAACATATACTTGCGCATTGGGTATCATTGGCATTGAAGAGGGCATTAACACCCCACAACATCAAAAAAGGCTTTAGCAGCACCGGCATTTTGCCGTTTAACAGGGACGCCATGAATGCTCATCTAGGACCTAGTGCAACCTTCGAGGACTCAGTGCAACTGGACGAGCAAGGACTGGACGAGCAAGACGATGGCCATGAACTTGACCAAGACTGTGGTACCGAGGAGCAGTTACCTGCTTCCGGAGGAGTCGATATTGTAGAGGAGCTAGACCAGGTTCCGGCCTCCACTGTAGAGCATTTTTTTGTCGATGCTGATACCTCCGACCCCGCCATCGCAGAAGAGGCAGCAGGGTTGGATCCCACTGTAAGCAACTCCGAGTCCATCACGCGTTTTTTAAGGCTTCCTACAATCACATCAAGAGTCCCACGACGGCGATTCAACGACCCAATTATGGATTTCACAAAGTCCATCATGCTTAGATCAGACAGTTACGTGAACGCAGTTGAACAATTGCAAGAGAGGAAGGAAGAGGTGGCAAGAGCAAAGGAGAGAAATCGAATTGAGAGGGAAGCAACGAAACGGAGGAAGGTCTTGGAACGCGAAGAAGAGCGTCGGCAGAGGGAAGCCTGCGCAGCTGAGTTGGCCGAAGCTCGAGCCTAGAAAGCGCAGGAGCGCGAAGAGGCTGCGCGTGCGAAGGCACTCGAGCGGGAGGAAGCTACCCGGTTAAAAGCGGAGCGCACAGCGCTGCGTGCGCGTGAGCGTGCGTTGAGGGCAGCCAAGCCGCTCAGAAGGAGGGTGTCGCAGAAAGTGGCCGCGGAGAGTGTAGAGGCCCAGTAGACTAATTCTCACCCTGTGCAAGGTGGTGGCGGCGAAGATGTGAGGAGCCCCAACATCGACATGCAAGAGCCGCAAGGAGAATTCTCATTCTTCCACCAACACCCCGCAATGTATGCAACTTCTTCCAATGGTCAGTTCATTTTCAATCCCCCGTTCCATCAGTCTCAATCATCAGCCATGCTTCCCCACTTGAGCGGCATTCCTCAATTCTCCCTCCCCTATCCAGTTGCAACGATGCATCCTCAACCATGGCCGTTCCCAACTCGCAGAGAGCACTAACTTAGATGGTAGCCGTTGAGCGGGAAACGCAGATGGATAAGTTAAGTTCAGGCTTGATCAGGGTGCACTGGAATGGGGTGGCATGGGGTTTCGTTTGGAATTCTAGCTGGGCGGATTGGGGAGTTGGCTGGCCAGTAACAGGAAATGGTAATGACGACCTCCGGGTCTCAAGCTCCCAAAAACAGGTTGCTTGGTTCAGGATATTTATTTTTTAGTAGCGCAACATAAAGTTCACATGCTGTTGAGTTCAAAAACCAAGAGAGTTTGATTTTAGATATCATGTGTTCCTGATATGAAGTAGCACCAATGTCGAAATCTAGTTTTACAATTCTTGGAAATAGGTCAACCTATGTTGCAAGAACGGGTTGGAGAGAATCTTCACTTTGAAAATTCATAGTAAATTCAATATTGCTTCAAAATCTGTTCAAAAATATGTGGCCTTCCTCAAATCTATTTCCCTACGCTCTCAAATTATTTGCCTGTTCATTACTTCACGAGAAGTATGCTCAATTGATTAAGGTGGTCGGAAACAGGTCGTCTACCTTATATTGTTGATGAGGGAATTCATGGTATTTCATTCTACAAGGTGTGTGATGCACAAGACTTGATCTAAGCACAAAAATATGTCCACCTCCAAAGCTCCTCGTGGCATATGAATTAAATTTGGACGATCTGGCCGTGGATTGGGCAACCTTGGCCACTTCATAGTATTCCACATTAATATTTCTCGTTTCGTTTTCTTTAGTGGTTCATCTTGAGTACTCAAAAGATGAGCACCACACTTGCTCTTTACAAGAATAATATTGACGTCAATCTAACGTAATATTGGTTAGTGAACTTAGTGGTCATATAATTTTTAAAAACAATTCATCAATCCCATCTAAGCATGACCAAACATAACAACTCTTCTTTTTCAATTGTCACCCTTTTGTACTCCATCCCCACCTAATTCGGTTTAATGAGCCAAATCTTTGCTTAAACTTCTTTTTTCGTTCAATAGTCATAAATTTCTTCCTTTTTGTACGTCTTATTTATAAATGTTCCAATATTTTGATAGAGTGGATGTGTAAATTATATTTAGTGTATAGATTTACAATGGCTCGTAGAGCTTATTATGTATTAGTGCTCAAAGCTACCACAGATCCTAGTAGTTTGCAAGTCCATGTCATATGACTCTATAATTTGTATTTAATTAAATTATTCACAAGTCATATCCAAATAACTTAGAATATATATCAAAATGAATTGATGTACAAAACAAAATTTTGAAATAGTAAATATTTTTTTAAAGTAATTCTATACAAATCATAATATTTTTTTTCATGAATTTAATGATTAGAATATCAATTCAATTTTTTTGACATTAATTGAAGTATCTTCCATTGATTGGATTATCAAGAACAAATTGGAATTAATACTTTATCTCATATTTAGAAAAATATCACCAGACTCCTATAACTTGTATTGAAATATGATACGTGACATCATGACTTCAATAAAGTTTATTGAAATTTTTAAAAAATATAATAAGATTTCAAACCCCTAAACGGCCGTGACCATTTCTCACCGAAAGCACTCCATTTCAGAATTAAGAGTGAACAAACCAAAAATAAAATAGCTTTTGCATCTCTAACCATCTGACTTAAGACTTCTAAAAGATCATGCACAAAAAGTTTCAATAAATTTGACCACGTGAATTAGAAGATTATAGAATTTGAAGTAAGAAAAATTGTTCTTTTTTATCTTTTCAAAACATGATCAGCTAACTTTGACTTCCGTTTGAGTAAATTTTTTGCACTATACATGTTGAAGGTTTTGTACTAAAATGATGTACATAATGTTAGTTACTTGTGTACCAAATTTTAGATTTAACCATAAGGCGTAGCATTGCAGAAAAGATTGTATAAGAACACCGGTTCCGTTAAAAGTGTACATAGCCATGTACGTTTTTTTTTTAAGATAATTTTTTAACATTTAATTGATAATATTATGGCACAAAACATGTTTTTGATCATATGAATTTATTATTCAGCATAATTCTGAACCAATGGAAATCATCAAAGACCATGAAGCCTTATCTAATTTAATTGATCATCAAATATAGATTTGAAATAATTAAGAAATATTTTATTTTTCCTTGATATTTGTAATATAAAAGTAGAAGTTGATTTGTGAATTATTTTTGTTTGAAGAAATAAAGTGTAGATATGTAGTTCTAGTATTATAGAGGTAATACATCATTGTCAAATTTACATAGATGGAACATATTCAAAAAAATCAATGAATACTCATTAGAAAATAACACATTGTGTAATTTATAGATGATAAAAAGTGTCACATTACAAAACAAAACCAACCTACAGTTATGACAAATACTGCCACCAATGTATTACACATCCATAAATCTAATGCTGTTGAGACTCTGTAAAACCTAGCCCCAAAGAATAAATATCCTTTTCAGCTATCAAAGCATTCTCTCCATAATGGGCTGCTTTAGCTACAGAATTATTAACCTCGGTTAATTCGTCCTCATTAAGACCAACAACCTTAGATTCGCCAGCTTCTTGATTTTCTCTTTCGTTGTGGACTTCAGCAGATGGTAACTGAGGATCAGGTGTACATAAAATGGTAGAGTCTTCTTCACCAATAGCTTCAACGATTTTTTTTCTTCTTCACTTGATGATGAACTCCCTCATTAATACTTCTTTTGCGTTTATTTGTTGGTGATGAACTTTCTTCATCACCCTCTTCAAAATCAGAACGACTGTCTTCATCAAGTGATTCACTTTCTTTGACCAACCGAAGAGGATCTTTAATTGGAAGCGGCTCTCGAACCTTATCAACATAAACTTCTTTCCACTTCTCGAGCCATAGATGCATTTCTGGATTTCCTTCCATAAGAATGAGTTGTTCAACTCTTCCACTAACATTTTCTATCATGTGAGAGAATCCCTCCATGATTATCACCCAATCTGTTCGATAAAAGTGACTAATCAAGGCTTCAATAACGGCTGGACAACGAGCCTTCCGAAACTTGGAACACATATTCCATCCATGTGTTGGCTCAATATAATACGAAGCAATATTTTGCTTATCTTTAGCAAAATTATCCTCCAAAAATGATTTTGGAGGATGACGTAAAACAATAATATATTGTCCAAGTGGAGAGAATTTGGCAACGACTTTTGGTCCATCTTTGACAACCAAACCAATTCTCTCCGATTGTGAACCAAAGATATATGTTCCAACCTGAACATAATATTCCGCAATATTATCCAAACACATCAAATTCTTGATGTGTTCTGCATTCTCTCCAGCTGGTAGCATGAAAAGCGCATTCCATCTCTGGACTTCTCCCATCCATAGCTTGATCTTCTCAACTACCGATGAGTACTCTGCCTTAGACCAATAACCACCTTCAGGTCCATATCGACAGTCAAACACCCACAATGCACTTCTTCCTGATGAACCTTCATTGATTTTAAAAATGGAATCACCAATCTTCACTTCAGTATGAAATCCATATCCACCTGCTCCTTCATAATTAAATTTCATTTTCCAATCACCATCTTCTTCCCGTGGAATGGCTTTTCCATTGAAATAAAGCCCCAAACCACCGCGTGAAACTAGCATGTGATGGTCAATCACATCGCGAAGAATCAAATCAACATGTTTGCGCTGTTTACCATAGGCAGTTTGAGGATTGATATGGCTCCAATGCTTCTGAAAATCAGGACCTTTTGGAATATTCCTTGCAAAATAATCCAGTGCATCCTTGCCTCCAAACTTCTCTACATCTACTTGTAACCAATTCTTGTTCTCACCAAGTAGATTTTTGTGACCAGCTTCTAACCATTTGAAGTCATTTTGAATGCCAGCTCGAAGTTTCGCTACCTCACACCAATGTTGTAATGATTTTCCATCATCTCCGCCAGCGAAATAAATTTCTTGCTCTGTGTCCAAAGAATCCGCTGTTGCCATTTTACACAACATGATGTGTTCATTCGCAGTTAAACCTTGAAGAGGTCGGAGCCAGCCAATAGACATACTTGGACGGTCTCCACTTGAGGCTTTTGACTTTTTCCCACTGTAGACTGTTGGACTAACAAGCTCTGTAATTCGTTGCTTCTTTGACTTGAAAGTAAGTCCGTTATCATAGGCATCACACATGGCCTTCAATGCTCCCCAACATGTATCTGGAAGTGTAATCATAGAAACATAATCACGAAATTTGATTCTCATATCTTTGTAGGAGGTCTCACCTACACCCAACCGTTGGCTTGTAATTCGTGGCAAACAACGCAGAAAATCTTTTCTTTTGTCATCATCTGCATTCGGGCGACCAAGAGTATCCCACAGTAATCTTGCTTTCTCCAACATTTCACCTATAGTACTGTGGTACTTTCTGTTTGTTGTAATGTCATTCAATCTTGTTGATGAAAATAAATACGTAATATCATCATCATAAAGAACAAGCGTGGCAGGTCGTCTTGAAAATATACTGTCGTACTCCTCCTTCAAAAGTGATTGAGATTCGAGATCACGTCTTGCCAAAATACTACAAGCGTGTACAATATGTTGTCCATCCACCGGTTCAAATACAATGCCTTTCAGAAATGATTCTCTTTTCTCGTCAAGAGAATCTCCGGGCATTTCTTCTAAGCATTTCAAGAATTCTTGTTTTGAATTCTTTCCTTTGAAATGAGTCTCTCCTTCAACAATGCCATTGGGGTCCTTATAATACATTGGACGTACAGTTATCCAATGATTTTCTACCAACTGCCTTGATCGCAATGCATTCTAAACTTTTTCTGCATTCTTCACATTGAGGATGCGTTGATTAGTGAATCCATCCGTTGGAGCTCTCACATGATCAATATCAACTATAAAAGAGAAATTCCTTCCAAAAATGTATCCTTTGTCAATTTCATCTTGAGATGGGGGATCTAATAATTCCTTCCCCATAGATTTCTCATTTCTCTTCTCAGAGCTAACAAGTTTTTTTCCTTTTCCTTTGGAAATAACTCGAGAGGGTTCTTGAGTCGATGCAACAAGATCATCAGCTGTCAGTTCAAAACGTGAATTTCCTCCACGGAGCTCTCCAAATTCAAATAGAGCAGGAACTTCAAGAAGTGATTGATTCTGAACTTGTGAATCCTCATTTTGGAAATGATCTTCTGGAAATGATAGTGCTCCATACCATTTTTTGTCTGCTGTTGGACGATTAGGCTTCTCTAAACCTATAATATTTGAATTGTCTCCAACTGAGGCAAAACGCTCATAAGCATCCATGAAGTCAGTCAACTCCATCTCTTCTGCTTCACTCAAACTCATGAATACATTCAGCATAGAAGTACAAAGATTTTGCCTTGTCTCCTTCAACTCTGTCCACCATTTCCGTGCTTTTGGTAGACCTGTAATTTTCATGCCAGCCAAATCATCCAAACTTCCAATAATATTGGAAGTTTTCAGTTCAAAAGAAGTAACACCGGTTTTTGCATTTGGTATAACAAAAATCTCGCAAGTACCCTCTTCCCCTGAAGAAGCTGGAGCCACAATTTTTTGAACAGAGCATCCTCTTTTCCATATCTTTGAACATAAAACCTTTCCTTCTCCCCATGAATAATGAGTGATTTTCAAAATAACGCGTTTGTCATCTCGTGTAAGATACCATCCATAATCTTTAAAAGCATCCGAAGACTTTGGAGTCTTTGACATTTTTACAAATTCTTTCTCTCGTGGAGGTGGCATTGCAAATTTGCCTCATAAATCCTACAAAATAGAAAACAAAAGTTGTATTTGTATTTCAGGCGCAAAAGGAAAAAAATACATGCCTCACTTTTACAATAAGCTATATAATAGAAACTTGAAAGCAATGTTGGTGTCCCACTAGGTACTTGAAAACCTTAAACAAAAGAGGTGTGGCACATGCCTCACCCCCCCCCCCCCCCCCCCCTCCCGTCCTTCTTTTTCAAAGACTTTGTAGATAGAATTAAAAAAAAATAAAGGGGTGTGGCATATGCCTCACCCCCCGCCCCTCCTTCTATTTCAAAGATTTTGGGGGTAGAATTAAAAAAAGTAAAGGGGTGTGGCATATGCCTCACCTCCCCTCCTATTTCAAGGACTTAGTGTAAGGATTTTAAAATTAAAGGGGTGTGGCATATGCCTCCCCCCTCCATTCTATTTCATAGAAGATGTGCTAAAATGTTAAAAGTAAAGGGTTGGCATATGCCTCCCCCCCCCCCTTCTATTTCATAGAAGATTTGCTAGAATTTTAAAAGCAAAGGGGTGTGGCATATGCCTCTCCCCCCCTTCTATTTCATAGAAGATTTGCTAGAATTTTAAAAGCAAAGGGGTGTGGCATATGCCTCACCGCCTCCCTCTTCATACGGAATAAAATGTAAAATCTATGACTCTGGAAGATGTGCCTATCTTAAGCATATTATATATATAAAAAAATTATGACAAAGGTGAAAAAAAAAAGAAAAAAAGAGGTAGTTATTGCGATGATGTGTGTGAAGTAAATAATGGATGGAATTAAACGTTGCTACACCATGTCAATTCATACTACCATCCTGTTGAAACCTTCCAAATTTTTCACTTGAACTGAAAAGAAACCCCAAAGCATCCCATAATCCACATGTGGGATTTCAGATTTACTACTTACGAATGTAATGAAAGAGGTAAGTTAATGGGTTGCAAGTTGTCATTTTCACTGGTGATAGAACCAAATTCGGTTGATATTCGAGACTTGTGTTTTATGGATTTAATTTGAGTGAAGGATATGTCTTACAGTGGTTGAGAAGAGCTGGCTTGATATGTTGCGTAATACTCTGCAACAGAGAAGGGTGGAGGCCCGGAAACAAAGTCACCAACTACGTGAGGTGACCCTCGAATTGCTGTAGAGGCTTAACCAGCTGAGCTACTCGCTCCTCCTACAGCAAGTACAGATTTGCAGCACCTTCTCCTTCGGAAGTACCACCTTCGCCTTCGCAGCACCACCTTCTCCTTCGTAACAGCACCTTCTCCTTCACAGCAACACCACCTTCTCCTTCGCAGCACCACCTTCTCCTTCGTAACAGCACCTTCTCCTTCACAGCAGCACCACCTTCTCCTTCGTAGCAGCACCTTCTCCTTCGTGAACACCAACCTTCGTAGCACCACCTTCGCGACCACAAGACGGCGTGCAAAAAGAGAACGAAGGCTGCGGAGAGGGCAAAGGCGGCGGAGACAGCGCTAGCAGCGTCCAAAACGTAAACGAAGGTGCGTAGTCGAAGTGGAAAGTGGACCTGTGGACCTGCCCTGTCGAAGTTGATGTCCGTTTTTAGGTACTTGTGCAACGAAACATTGGTGGTGATGACGTGTACCTCTTTCTGGCTTCTCTGTGGGGATTGGTCGTTGTTTTTCTGCTGTGTTGTTCAATCGCTCTTCACTTGTTGCGGTTCTAAGCACATCCGTGTTTGCACCTACGTCTATTCTCTTGGGATTATGGGTTTGCCAATTCTATCGTCTCAGGCTAGATGTGTTCCGCTGCAGGTCGATGCAGCCATCAATTCAGGCAACGCTGGAAGCTCTGCTTTCAACGACAGTGGTGAATGCGTGGGGATTGCCTTCCAGTCAGTGAAGCAGGAGGATGCTGTGAACAATAGATATGTTACGCAGCGGTGACTACACAGCGGCGGTGACTACAAAGGTACCAGGGCGTACCATTGTCTCGAAACCTGGGTGCAGCGTACATTTGAAAACTGGGTCTGTGAGTTACACATGTGCATGCATTAGTACATATGTTCAATTCCAGTATCCTAGAATTAAAGAAAGTTTTTATTTTTATTTTTAAGTCTGGATTTGGTAGATTTTAGGAAAACTTTAAAATTCTATAACTATTGCAAATAGGGTAATTTTTTTTAAAAAAAAATATGTAAATTTTAAGCATATCAATGGCTATAATCCATGAATATAACAAAAATCCATTACTCATACTATTTAGGAGTTATTCATCATAGTTTGATTGAAAAAACGATGATGTCATTGATTTTGTGACTATTCTACAATTTTGAAGATTTCGGGAATTTTTTTTTTTCCTTCTGTTAGCATAGAATATTTTCTTCTATTATGGCACTAAAGTGTTTGAATATGTCTTTTGTTCCATATGCATTTAAATTCTTTTTTTAGGATAATTTATTTTATTTTATGAAATATGGCAAAACAAGATTGGCAAGTGAAAAATGTCTTACTTCATACCTCTCTCTTTATAAATCAGTGAATCATTAATAAGATTAAACATATGTCCCACCTCCTCTCTTTCTATTAAATAAAATAACATACAAAGAAAAGAAATTACAAAACCAATCACATTCACTACCATTGCATTAGTTAAATTCATTAAGTGGATAAAAAAAGTCATATGTCTCACCGTTACCCATCTGGAAATTCATACTTCCATTATTGAAGTTTATTACATAAAATTATGTACATTGGTCACATTTGAGACTTAATTTGACAGTTTTAATAAAAAGTACAATAGGGAAGGCATATGTCACACCCACAACCTTGCCCTAAAATATTCATTATTGTTAAGAGGGGGGGAGACATATGCCTCCCCCCACACGGCCTTGCCCTAAAATATTCATTGGAGTTAAGAGGGGGGGGAGACATATGCCTCCCCCCCAAACGGCTCTGCCCTAAAATATTGATTGGAGTTAAAAGGGGGGGGAGACATATGCCTCCTCCCAAACGGCCTTGCTCTAAAATATTCATTACAGTTAAGAGGGCAAGGCTGTGGTTGTGACATATACCTCCCCCCCTCTTAACTCAAATGAATATTTTAGGGGAAGCCCGTATGTGGAGGAGGCATATGTCTCCCCCACGGCCTTTTTTTATCAAAAGAATAAATAATTTCCAGATGAGGTGGGAGACATATGTCTCACTTCTAAGCCTCTATTGAAGAATTGGATAAGCGTCAGAGTCTGTCCAAGGGAAGCATGTATCTTATGTACTCATTTATAGAAAATGAATAAAAATGAAATTTTTAATGAATTGCTATTAGGTTGAATTTAAATAAATTTTTATTATATGTTTCATTAAAATCTCACATTGAGTAGCTACTTCTTTTTCATATGTGCCAGAGTCTCCTGTAAGGATTCAGACTACTCTATGGAAGTACATACCGGATGGGAATGGGACGATGTTGATGTTGCCTTTCCTTCATCAGAAGGATTTACAAGCGGTACGGATGGTCAATATGAGCACATTATTCAATCAATGCAGCAGCAACAACAAACTACAATTGCTAATGGGGTCATTCTTCAAAACATTTATGGTATCACGGTTGCCGAAGGAAGCAAGGGTACTATGGGCGTGGGTGATATATTAAATGATAAGCCACTTTCTATGGATGATGAAGTGGTTTATATTCAAAGAGTTTTGATTCCTGAAACCCGTGTTCACAAATTGAATCTTCAAACTATGGGAGAATGCCTTCATAGGTGTACAAGATGGCCGTAATCTCAAATCAAGGATCTTGAGATATCTATCCATCTAGATGTACCATCAGCAGCAACTACTGTGGAAGTCAATTCATCACCTTTGATAAATACTCAAGGCTCCCACGGTTCCCGTCGGTCATCGTTTGAACATACTGTGGAAGGATTGCCGACTCCTGATCCTCGACGTCCATATATACACAAGATTCGCCAGCAAAGAAGACCAAAAGGCCCTCGTATGAAAGGACTATTAAGATCAGAGAAAGTGACCTTACATGCACTACAAGAAGCGAAGGCCAGAAAAATGTGTGCCCAAAAATGTCTTCAAAATATCGATGATCACGATATTTTATCACTACGGTATCAAGCACTGAGCATGACAAAGTATGAAGACCGAGCCCGTTGGATTCTAAACTGTCTTCGAAGCTTCATGGTTTCGTCTTCAAGTGCACAATCTGAAATCAAATTTGAAACAAAGGTGGTCGGATGTAAAGTATGTCATGCTTGTTTTGCTAAAGCAAGTGGATATTGCCTTACAAGATTGAACGAGATAATGTCAAGTATTCGAGATCAAGATGCAATCAATGTTTCTCATGGAAACATTGGAAGAAGGAAGGAAGGGACTCATGTGAGCATGGCTCGGTCTATATTTGAGTCATATATTCAATTGTTTGGAGAACCTCAACCTCATCGACATGCAATCCGAAAGTTTGATGGTTTGAAAGTTGGAGTGATTTGCCTACCCATGAATGTGCGCCGCCATGAAGTATGGACATGGACAAACAACTCTTTGCAACGTATGGGCAAAGCCAAGATAGGTTTGTCTACTTTCAAGAAGTTGTGGAAAGCAGAATTTACAAACGTACATGTTCCATCTGAATCACGGTTTTCAAAATGCCAAGTATGTTGGGAGTACAAAGAAAGTATCAAATCCGTACCAAACGAAGCTATGAAGGCTATTATGACCCAAGAATATCATATACACATAGACCTGACTATGGAGGAACGAAAAGACTACACTCGTGCAAGACAAGCTGCGGTTGAAAGTCCAGATGATGTTTTGAGTATCATCATAGATGGTATGGACCAAAACACCACGTATGTGCCTAGATTCAAGTAGACTGTGAAAGGCATAGAATCTCGATACGTAAAAACTCACTTATGTGGAGTACTTGTTCACGGGATAGGTTTATATTGTCATGTATGGGTGGATTCTCATCACAAACATGACAGCAATCAAGTAGTTACATCCATCATGAAAGTTTTACAAGATGTAAAACAACGACGTGGACGGTATCCTCCTATTCTACGCATTCAAGCAGACAATTGTGGAAGAGAAAACAAGAATGTATACATTCTTGGCCTCTGTGCTACATTAGTAGCCCTTGGATTTTTAAGGAAATCCAGTTGTCTTTTTTGATAGTTGGCCATACTCATGAAGACATTGATCAACGCTTTAGTTTTATATCTTCAGCCTTGAAGCGACAAGATATTGACTCCTTGAAAGAATTGTTAGAAATCATTCGAACACACCCTACCTTTACAGAACCCTTTATCTCTGCAGAACATTTGGAATATATACAAGACTGGAAGAAGTTTATTACACCGTATTTGCCTGAAGATCCATTTGTTGGTATTAGCCAACCTCATCATTTCAGGTTTTACATGCAAAATAACAAACCGCATGTTCAAAAAAAGGATTATGCAAGATCTCCTTCATGGGAACCTGACAATGGACACATTTGTCTTCAAGCAATACCCGATCTCCGACTGAAACCAATGTTGGCACCTATTTTCAATCATGATGAAAGGGAAGTTAAAGCTCTTGACGAGTTCATTTCCTTAAAGGAGCGGTATATTGCAAGACACATAAATGTGGAAAAGAATCTTCAAGCTATTGAAGAAGCTACATGGCTCATTTCATACTTGAAAGATTTTCCTGAAAGCAATCACTCTGAAGCAGCACGTGCACCATTTTGGCCGATAATAAACAATTTGGAGCCCGCAAATGCTCCTTTGCCAGAAAGGTCAACATTGTCTAGTACTGCGATTGATAATGTTCTTCAATCACTTCCTGTAGTGATGGTAACATCTTTTTTTGGACCTCGATCCGAAATGCCAAGAGGACATCGTGTACGTGGTAATAGATCTAATATACGAGGTCAAGGAAGAGGATGTCAAGAAAGGGATGAATTTGGAACAGAAGAAGTAGAAAGTGGTCAACTTGGAGATGGAGGACAAGAAATGGGTGGACAAGGAAGAGGGCGGCGAGAGCCTAGGATAGGACAAGGGCGAGGACGAGGGCAAGGACGAGGACGAGGGCACGGGTGAGGACGTGGACGACGACCACCTACTCAAGGAAATCCAGCAATTCCCAATGCTATTCTTGTCGATCAATTTCCGTCATTTGATCCACACCAAGATGTGAAAATAGGGATGATTGTTGGGTTGGAGACTGAGACCGAGGATCGGGAGAAAGGCATTCCTTTTTTTGTTGCAAAAGTAGTATCATTAAACCAACAAGCTTCTGAAGATGGAACTGCTGAGGTTCTATGGTATCAGCCCAAAATGCCTATTGGACTACATGATGAAGAAGGATATTTCCACAATCAATATACAAATTGTATACATCGAGGATGGGAACCTTCCCAAGAGGAAAATACTTGGATTCCTATTGACTCAATATTTACTGGATGGTATAACACAGTTGGAACACGTACTTTAACTAGTGTACGTGGTATGAGAACTGAGAAAGAATTGAAAATTCCCAACAACGAAATGTTTCATTTCCAATTTCATTTGACTTCTATAGAAAATTAGGACATTAGTATTGTGTGATTTTATATCTACTTAATAGATTAAGGCACATCCTTAATCTACAACTTTGTAATGGAAGTGATGATGATCATGGAGTTAAATAGAGTCCATGGATGATATCATCTATTTCGTATTTGTATTAATATTAAATCTTTGTATTCCCGGACAAAACTACTACAATCATGTTTATACTTCAACACTTTAAATTATTTCCCAGTTCATTTTTCAAATCCAAGATTTTGCATCTTTATGTAAGTAGTAAATCTAAATGATTTTTACCATAATAGAATGATATGATGTATTTTTCTTATAATTCTCACATTGTAAAAAATAAAATTCTCAAATTATAGGAATGTTATTGGAGGAATATCAATTAAAGCCTTGCTACTTATTATCAACAAAATTATCAATCAAAACATGTACAATGTTGATGAGAATTTACCAATAAAAAATGAAAGACTCAAAATTCTTGTAAGTGCACTTATATAGGGGCATATACATTTTTAACGGAACCGGTGTTAAAGGAACACGGGCTCATGTTGTTGTTAATACTCATTCTATTTTTTGGATAAATCATTTTTTGTTAAAATAAGAATCCACGCGGTCAAAACAAAGGTCTATGTCTATTCTTGAAGTAAAAAAAAAGAAAGAGGAAAATAGAAGAGGAAGAAAGAACAAAATCTCTATCTTTTATGTGATAAAGAAATTATTTTTTTCATGCTTGACCAAAACAAATGATAAAACTTTGGCTCTTCATAGAATGAAAATCTTCCACAATATAAGAAGTTTTTTTTTATAATCTCAAAACCAATCATCTTAGTTGTTTGCATTAAAAATCAAAAAGGTAGTTGAAGGATGAATAAAATTTTTGGAGCTGCCCTAGAAGTAAGAAAAACCGCTTTGGACACCATAAATATTTTTTGCAATGTCTAGTGCAAAAAAAGATTATACTCCTGTGAAGCTCTTGCAATTCTCTATGTTTACACAAAATTTCACATACTCACATCCAAAATTGACATCGTAGGAACTTGCCCAAAATATCAAAAAGCCCATTTTAGGACTTTGGCCATTTGGGGATTAAGTACACTGGGAAAAAATTATTGTGTGGTTAAGGATTTTTCAAAACCATATTTGATCATTTTCAAATAATTTTAAATTCATTTACTACTATATTTTTTCATTTTTATTTAGAAATTTTTAACATTTGTTTTTTTATATTATAATCAGAAGTTTGATGTTGCAATTTCATTATCTATACCGCTCTAGAATAATTGAATAAAATACCATATCATGCATATTACATATTGATAGTGTTTGTTGTATTAACTCTTATATGTATCTAGCATTGAAATTGTAATTAAAAACCCCTGTTTATCATTGCCTTGAAATAATAATTATCATTAAACATCTCTCAAGGTTAAAGTGACAAGTAAAACCACACTATTTCCTTTGACGCATAGAGCTTAACCCCTAAACGGCCATTGTGTTAGAATGGGTGTTTTTGAAATTTGGGCAGGTTCCTAAAAATTCAAATTTACTTGAATTTTTTTGAATTTTTTTGTGGAAAAGGGTTTTTTCAAGAGGTTTATGGGGATATTTTTTTTGAATGAAATGAAGAAAAGTTATACTCCTCTGAGCATAAAACGCCCTTCCATGGGCAGGCTCTCAGCCACTATGAATGCAGCAATTTCGCCCAAAACTGCCCAAAACTGCCAAAATCTGCCTACATACAAAACTTTGAAATTCCACCAAATATCGAGATTTTAGTTTTTTTTAAAATAAAAAATTCCTATGTATAGAACAAGCACTAGAGCATGTTTCCACCGTTTGGATTTTCAATCCAAGAATGTTTCATATGCTATTTTTATTGTTAAAAAACGGCCTTTGTATGTGAATTTCAGCATACCCCCTTGTGGAAATTGATGATTTTCTCAAGGTTCTACACCTTGCATAGGCATGAGATTTTGTGGACATGTACCTAATTCACCTAGGAACAAGAATCTAAAGAGGCTCATTCCAGATCTACTCTAAAATATGGTTTTTTTGGACCCCAAAATACTGCTGGTCCCCGTTTTGTAGGGTAATTTTTTTTTTTTTTCAACTTTGAATGTTACGATCTTTCAAATGGTAAGGAATGAGAGTGTGAGATTTGGTAAGCATATAGACATAGTAGTTAGATACAAGATCTTACAGTTGGAAATACCAAAATTGATTCCAATTTTGCACTATCCGGCTTGCTTTCAAAAGGGACTATTTGGAGGAAGTTTTGAGCAAAAACACCCTTGGCCGTTTAGGGGTTAAGAATTATTTTTATTTATTTTTTAAAATGAACTGATTGATATTAAGAAGATACAGTTGATTAAATATTATTGAAATCTCAACTAATCAGGACCACAATTCATAATTTGTTTTTTGCAAAGGACCACAACTGAATGTTTTTCACCACAATTCATTCAATTCCGTCTCCTTGAGCTGCCTCTAGTTGAAATCAATCTCAATCTCAACCAATAAGCATTTCAAATCTAACCTGAACGCTGAACTGTACGCCCACTCAAATTCTACATCACTCACAAGATAAGATAGATTCAGAAACCTTGACAAAATCTTGCAAGTTGCTAGATACAAACAATTTGCACCTATGCCACAGTAATTTCATCGCACAGTATTTATACGGCGTTGTCTAGAGAGAGAGAGATGGAGCTTCGATCAGGTCCTTCTGGGTGAGGTGGATTGGAATCTGCACCCACTGAAGGAATGGTACGGAACTTGGCTGCATTCCAAACTACTTCCCAATTACAACTAAGTTACCTCACTCGAGAAAGAAAGCGCAACAAGTTGTCTAGATGTCATGCATTTCACGCCAAACATCTCAGTAAAGTATCAGGTTTGCGTCGATGCAAGCAAGCGGCATGACAAAGACGAGAAGAGAACAGCCTATGGGTTAACTTATCTAGACTTACTTATAACGGCACGGTGTACAGTAGTACAAGACTTGCAGTCTAGAAAAGATCTTCGTTTACAGGTGACATCAGTGATGACCAAGCAGCTTGCAAGTGCGTGGTGATGCCGGAGGAAAGGTCGAGGAGGGGAGGATTCTGCAGCTGGGGTGTCTAGAGCGGGTCGTGTGAGCTCAGACGCGGCGTCTGGGAGTGGTGGAGGAGTGGATTGTGTTGCTGGATTGCGTTAGGTGAGAGCATTTAGCATTCGGGAGCTATGGAGTTGGGCGGGGAGGCGGTAGTGAAGGCATTGTTCATATACCCTGTGAAGTCGTGCCGAGGGATTGCAGTTCCACATGCGGCCATCACTCCCACAGGTATGAGGGTTTTCACGCCCAGTTCAGTTGAATGTGATCTGCGATTTGTGCCTGGTTGTGTTTTGATTTTGGGGGAGAGAGATATGTATGCTTTGGAAGTGGAACCTTATTGGTGTAACTGGATCTAGATAATGATGTAAGTGGGCTTGGTTTTTGACGGAGTTGTGCTTCTATCCTCTTGAGTCGATGTTGTTGAGTTATCCGCTGGATTCAGTGCAGATATTCTAGTTTGCTAATTTATGTGAAGCTATTTTGTGATGACATGTGTGTATGGATAAACTGGTGTTAGAATTTTTATCTTCTCGGGGGAAAGAATGTGTTGGTCTGCATCTGTGATGGTTAATAACATGCCCTAATGTTCTGAATTGTGTACAGGATTCAAGTGGGATAGGCAATGGATGATAGTGAATCAAAATGGGAAACTCTTGACGCAGAGAGCAGTCAAGAAGCTGGCGCTTGTAGAGGTGACACTGCCTGATGAGGCTTTAGACTGCCGATGGGGGTCTCTTTCTCCTGATGCAGCTCTACGTGAGTGCCCTTTCTTTTTATGCTCAAATAATTGCGCTGGAAATTTCTTCAGACAGACCTTAGTTGTCATAGCTCGCTACTTTCCTATGAAATTTTCCTCAATAAAATCAATGCTAACTTCGCGTTCATCCAAATCATAACCACAATAATGTACATAAGTAACAGTTTTGAAACTGTTTGTTTGTATTGTCAGACATAAAAGCACCGGGCATGGAGCCGCTGCATATTCCCCTTGTTCCTCAATATCCGTTGGAGAAAGTAGAGAATATCACATGCTGGGAATGGTCAGGAACGGCCTTGTCCGAGGGAGTCGAAGCAGCTGAGTGGCTCACTAAGTACATAGGGAAACCTGCAAGTCTCGTGCGCTTTGACAATGGTATGACTCTTGCACCCTTTTTTTTTATACATATATTCAAGGCTGTATGTGCATTTAGTTTTGCAAAGTATGAACTCCAGACGTAGGTGATGAATGTGTTTTGTGGTTGTTACAGAGAATGCTGTGAGACCAACCGACCCAGATTTTGCTGTGGGTCACAAGGTTTCATTCTCCGACGGTTATCCGTTCCTTCTAATATCACAGGTTTTTTCCAAACCCCCTCCAAGTATTAGGATTATTGTTATCGAATAGCAATAGGGTCTCTATTAAAAGTATTTGAGATTCGATTCCGTCCCTCACAAAAAACGTTGTATTCTGTACACAGGCTTCTCTAGATGGTCTCAATGAGAAACTTTCAGCCGATCTTCCTATTGATCGCTTTCGCCCAAAGTAAGTTAACTTTCTCTTCTAACCTTTGGATATGTTGATTTAGGGTTGACATATGGATGTTAATTATGTTTCACCTTCCCAAATTGGTTTAATGGAGGAACCATGTGAGTATGAATCTTTTAGCTTTCATCTAGAACTACATCAATGGCAATATACTGTATACTGGGGCTGGAAACTTGGTGGAAAAACTACTTTGACCTAGAACAATTATGTTGGACGTTGTTTGTGAGCTGCATTTCGCCTGCCCTTCGGGTCAAAGGTTCCACAGTGTGCATCTCGCCATCTTGTGAAGAATCTGTTTCTCTGCTGTTAGCTTAATTGATGCTTCAATATTGCTCATAGACTTTTAAGTTGTGACTTTCTTCTGTTATTGCCAACAATTGTCACCGTTTCTTCTGTCCCCCTTTCGTTTACATGAGCGTCATGTCTAATTTCTCGACTGCTTTGTGTTTGGTAGCATCTATGTGGACGGCTGTGAGGCCTTTGCTGAAGATAAGTGGGAAACTTTCAGAATCGGTGATCTTCAGTTTCATGGGGTGAAGTTATGTTCTCGTTGTACGGTAAGCCAGGGGACCTAATTAGCTGTACTTATTTCCTGTAGGTAATGCAAGTAGAGTGTAGATTTTGCATCAACTTGATGGTCTGGAAGGCTGCAGCAACGATCAATTACGGAGTTCTGACATCTTTAAACATAGTATCTTCTCCTGAAGTTACCTTAGCGAAATCCTTGTCCGGTGATTATATGTTGTGACATAAGGACATTACAACTTGACCATCAAGATTCTAGTTTCTTTGGATGTTCCGGAGAACCATCTTGGAGGAAGACAAAGAGTTGTTGATTGATCAGGTGTAAGAACTTTATTGGAATGTTTTCCAGGTACCAACAATCGATCAGCAAACAGCTGAAGCAGGAAAGGAGCCTACGCAGACCTTGAGAAGTTTCCGGAAAGGCTCATTTCTAGACATCGAATCCATGAAGAATGAGGTGATTTTACCCTACTGCTATGCTTTAGAAGCTCACACTTTGCTGTGTCTTGTCATAACTACATTTTTTGGGGCAGGAATCTGCTGATAACAATACGTCAATAGAATATCCATAACACACATCGTGATGTTCTCAGCAGGTGTAGGATAAGACATGTTTTGTAGCCAAACACTGTCTGTAATATCTAAACTCCAAATTAACAATATGCAGCATTTTAGCAGCTAGGTTGGTCAAGCATCAGTGGTGCACTGTTTTGATTAATTAGTGTTAATCTTAGCACATGCTACATCTTCAAATAGCATAGCTAGTGTAAAATAGTGTGTTCAAACACCCCTTAACCAGAACCGTTTAACTCTCTCAATCTGCCTCTTGAAGAACTTTCCCTACTCGGTTAATTAACATGTAAATTACTAGCTATCTTCACAATCATGCTCAATCTAATCAAGTGATCACAAAATGTGGCAGGTATTCTTTGGCCAGAATATCACATGTGAAGATGCCGGGTTGCCTGTGAACGGGATTGCTCCTGCTGTCAGAGTTGGCGATGTAGTGAGAGTACTGAAAACAGCTCCCGTCTCAGAGATCATGTCATAAACCATACAACCATATAATCTTGCTACATTATGCTGCCGTGTTTACTTCTGTCATTACCAACAATTATATTATGCCAGACTCTTCGTTGCAGTGGGTAATGGAATTAAATACTACTAAAAAATCCCTCATTTTCCCTGCCGGGCCCTAGAAAATAATCTCTCCGTGTTATCATTCAAGAATGCCATTTTCATTCTCATCAAAGCACATCAACTTCCACTCCATCGACATGCCAAAGAAGTGGACTCGTACTCCACTCATCAAACCATCCCACCTCCACCACCTGTCAAACAAATCCAACGATTATTACCATTCAAAAAAGAAAGAAACCTTGAGATCATTTCTGCTCAATGACCTACCTGGCTCCAGAAACACAAAAAATATCAAAATTAAAAACCTCTATCAATTGGTCCAACTCCCACCAACTCCCTTGAAAGCTCAATTCCACCACAACAGTGGGACCAAGAGCAAAGAGAAGCTTCCAATTCCACACCACCGGTCAAAGAAATTGATGCAAAATCCTGCATTTCTCCAACTCCAACGACGTCTGTGCGCTTCCAATTCATTGCAGGGTGGCCCCATAACACACAGGAATTGATTGCCACCAACCTGGGACGTCAGATGCCCAACTGCCCCCTCTGCACTTTCTCCCCAGAACTCATATTTAATCCACATCATGAAGCTGTACACATTGCTTGCTGTGAAGATCAAACCTCTCAATGCCGCGGCCAAGTTCCTCATAACTTGAAGAAGGAGAATCCGTCGTTGCAGCTGCGAAGTGCTTCACTTTCATCATCTGTGTCATGTTCCGCTTCGTCTGATGCATGCAGCGTGGGACGTACCATTGTTGTGCTGATGTTAAGAAGGATATCGTACATAGGTTGTGTTTTGATTATGTTGAGAGGCATTCGTTTTGCATGTGTAGGTGAGAGTGCGTGATTTGGGTGGGTAAGTTGGCATTTGTACGAGTTCTGTAGGGTTTTGGGGAGGTGGGGATGGGGGAGAAGCGGGAGTTTGAGAAGGTGGTGATGAGTCCGAATGTGGCGATGGAGGAGCGGGCGCTGAAGCCGCAGGCGGTGCCGGTGTACAAGCGGCGGAAGTGCAGGGTGTGTTGCGGGGTGTGTTTGGTGGTGTTGGTGGCGCTCGGCATCGTGGCTGTGGTGTTGAGCCAGACGATATTCAAGTTTCGTGACCCGAAGGTGACGTTGAATGATGTTAAGCTGCAGAACATCTCGTTTAATTTTGATCTGGCGCAGTTGGCGACCATTTTGAACATCTCGTTGTCGGCCGACGTGCGCGTGGACAACCCCAACTACTACGATTTCCGCTACAGCGACAGTAAGTTGGTGATGGTGTACCACAGCGACCAGGTGGGCGTGGTCGAGCTCGGCGCGGGCACCATCCGGTCCCGCAAGACCGTCGACCTCCCGGCTGTCATCACCGTGGAGGCCGTCCGGCTCCTGGTGAACTCGCTGCAGGACATCACCTCGAATGTTATGAGCTTGAATCTGAACTCGGCCTTGTCAGGGCGCGTCAATTTGGCCCGCATCTATAAGAAGCATGTGACTGCCATCTTGAACTGCACCATGGATGTCTTCATCAGCAACACTTCCTTGAAGGAGTATGATTGCAAACAAACAATTAAGCTGTGACCGATTTCTAAATTCCTCTTCTCTTCTCCGTGGATGGATGCATGTTAGCGACTGTGTCAATGCTTTTGCAGTTTCTATCACTGCACAGACTGAACCCCTAATTTTCAGAGTAGTAGTAGGGTTGATGATCTCGGCCTGGCCATGGCCTCTAAAGACTCCTCAATCATTTCAAGATGTAGATGCAGGAGTGCGCTCAGTTTAGTCTTATAAACACTTCAGTAGAGCTGTAGGTACCATAGTGGCTTGATGGGACGGTGGATAATTAGCCGACTTCCTTTGTTGCACAGCATTTGTGGATTTTTCCGGAAACCAGTCTTGCTTTCTCAACATGTAGACATGCAGATGTGACCTCCGAACTACCTTGTAACCCAGTGCCTGTATAAATACCACTAATTCTACGAGGTTGTGTATCCACTGTGAAATTATGTGTGCCATTTATTTTGAAATTTATGATGCCTTGCCCTTGGATCTCTCTGTGTTCTGAAATTGTGGGCAGTGATTTGAAGGATTCTTAATTGGTGGTAAATGGCGGACGAAATGCAAGGGTTGGAACTTAAAGGCTCATCCTACTCTTTCTTCAAACCTCTCTGTCCGCATCCTGTTGCTCAGTGCTTACGAATGCGTGGCTGGTTCAATCAGTGCTTTCTAATATATGTTTTTTTTCTTTGAGGCAAGATATTATAGGTTCTACTGTGTCTGAATCTCAGCTTTGATGCAGGAACCCAAGCATTTTGAAGCAGGCACAAGAAGCGTCGCTTTCTTAACTGCAGTAACTCAAGCAACTTCTAGAGGTAATTTTTTTTCATATCCTCTCAACATCATTGACCATTGTTCTGCAGTGCATACTCAGTACTGTTTTGATATACCGCAACGAAGAGGTCATGCACTTGAATGCTTAGTCTGAAGAGAACTTCTAGTGGGTGATTGTTGAAAATTCTTGCAGAGGTCAACGAGTTTGTGGCAGGTTGCCTCTGTCCATAAAAGCACCGTAAGACGATTCTGCAGGAGTAAAGTATCTGCCCTTGTATAAGCTCCTGAGATCAAAAACCATCAGTATGCAAACCATGTTAAGAAGGTAATAGAGTAAACAACTGCACTATCAATCCTTCAGTGAGAGTTGGGATAAGTCTCTAGAGCAGAATTTCAAAGAGAATCAATATTACATTAGAAATTTTCGAAAGAATGTGAATTCTAGATTACGAGTAGCTCTTTATTACCTCTGCCACAGCGTCGGGGGAAAATCATCATCATCACTGCCCCAAAACTCGACGTTGTACGTTCCATCAACTGCTCGTTGAGCTCTTCGGCCAATTGAAACACCATTCGCCGACCGAGACCGATTATATTGTTCTAGTCTCTTTGATACCGGAATATAATTTCTTTGACAGTTCATTGAAGCATATGTGTGAATTTTTCTTCTTGGAGGCGTCCTAGAGTTCTGCAACCTCTTCTCCCAATAAACCCCTTGTCGTGGTGGACTTCCAGAGCTGTCACTGCTACTTGTGCTATCACTCTCTTCTCGTTTTCTTGCTGGCCTTCCTTTTGGTCGACCTCGTCTGGGGGACTTCTTCGCTTTACTCTTCCTTTTCCGTATTTGAGTTCTTCTTCTACGGGGGCTGTCGTCAGATTCATAGCTTGTGTCTGAGCTACAACTGCAATCTGGCTCCATCGACTGAATATCACATTTCATCAAAAACATCTCGTAAGAAAAGTAAGAGGTAGCTTACCATATGTGTAGGATCACTTGAAAGACTAGGCTGTTTTGAACACTTGGCATGTCTAATTACCTCGTCTTCATCACTGTAATCAGTCATGATGCAATTGGTTTGAGCTGCCTTCCAGTTATCAGAGTCGAGTTCTGCGTCAGTCATGGTCTCACATCTCGACATGTTTACAATCCCGCTACAAGCCTCACATCTCGACATGTTTACAACCCCGGTACAAGCCTCACATCTCGACATGTTTACAACCCCGCTACAAGAAGCTGTAGCATCCTGCTCACCAACAAGATTGTACATGTAAGTGCAATTTCTATAACCTATATCATTTTATTTTTTATAATTCATGGATTAATCTTGCTATCCATTTCGTGTGTGGAATGTCAATATTTATCCTGTTGATTTACACAAGATGAACTCCTGTGTAGATCAAAGCAGTTATACCCAGCATTGTTTTGTAGACCAGAGAAATTGCAGGACAAATCCAAGTGCCAGAGAACCTGGGGAGGGTAGGTGGACCAGTCTTCAAAGGTTTTGGTAAGAAGTGATGAAGGGTGCCTAACCGGTGCACATTGAGAAATTTGGTAAGCTGCTCTTTCTTTTTCCCACAGAGCTTGTGCACAGATGTGTGCTCTATCACTGCATACATTACTAAAGCAGAGTTAACATGTATTCATCAATCGGATGTGCCATGCTTCTAACAAACGAAATAGTCGATTTCAAGTGTTATTGTGTTCTTATCTCCATATCTCTAGTTTTACCAGCATTCAAATTAATTTCATAGCTACTGCCATATAGAATGGTAGTTTTAGGGTTTGAGTAATTCTGACTTCGGTAAGTTTGAGCAAGTCACAGATGGATCCATCGTCAGGTTCTTAAAGTCAATTTCCATTGCATCTTCACCATCCTGCACCAAACAACGCCCTTGACATTAGGTGATCAATTTCAATTGCCATCTCATTTCAAAATATCTTTTCATAAAACCACTAGCTCAACTTTCAAATCGATATCTACTCGACGCTAATATTGGCCGTCTGTTTTTGTTGAGGCATGTGCATTACAACGCACAAACTAACCAACCAAATAGACCTACTTCAGCACGGGGAGTCTGGCATTCTTTTGTATGGCTTGTCAATGGGGTTGGCCTCCCAAAGTCTCGTGCTGTTTCCTGTCTTTCTCTCTCCAACTCCGCAGCAAGCCGAATGTTTACCTTTATGTCCATCACTAAGTACAATCCATCCATGATATTGGAGAAAAATATTTATAATGTCTAACAAGCTGGTAGAATTCGATTATTATATTTCAAAATACCATCTCCATGTGAAGGCATGATGACACACCTGAAGGAGAGAATTTACTTGTTTTTCCAGGTTCTCGATCTTGCTTTCCAAGTGATCAAGCCTCTGCTGCAGAACTATAAAGGGTAATGAGATCTTTCTTCAATTTACTTTGATGTGTAATTTGAAGTGATATCGAAGAAGCTGGAAAGATCTTACACCTCTTTTTTGAATTGAGCTAGGCTTTCTCTCTCCGCCACAGGCTCCCTTGATATTTGAGCACTTTGGGTCTGTCTCTGCTTCAACCAATTGTTCTCATCGCCAATTAGTACGTATTGAATGCAGGGGCATGTAAACACTCGTGAGTTTTGTTGTGAACTAAGAAGAGATATCACCTGTGAATGAAGCACTGCAATTTGTGTTTTGGCCTCTTGGATTTGAATTGTGCTGTCACGCAACTCTTCCTCTAACGCTTTGACCTGCCAATGTCGGAATTTGTGGGCTGTCATCATCTTGTACAAGGTTTAGGGTTGTCGACAATTCTATATGAGTGCTTTAAGACCCAGACTTCTTGGATGCTGATGCATTTAGCTTGGAATTTTTGTATACAAGGCCACCTCGAATCTAGCAGTTGGACCTTTGAAGTTAGACAAGATAAATCCTACTGGTTTAAAATCAACAATAACCTGTTTGATTGCTGCCACCTCGGTAAGTTGCTGCTTCTTCTGCATTTCTTAAATTATCGCAACATGAGAATCTGTGTCTATATTCCAATGCAACTGTGACAACTTTTCTTTATGTCATGGAAATTGTTTTGCAAATTTATGAAAGACTTAGTTTATCAGTTTGGTTAATTCAACTTACTCCTGAAATCTCTTGCAGACTTCGGAGCTTGTCTTGCATGGATCCACCAGCATCATGCTTGGCCTACAAGAGACACCCAAACACAGCTCTCGATTGGAATTATTATTGTTTCAAAAGCAAACATCAAACTGTACATATACTAATGAAGATTTTTGAAATGTCTAAGTACTTGATCATTGGCTGCAGCTTGCTGAACCTTGGACGCTAACTCCACCAATTTTTGCACAGCCATTTCTTCTGTCAAGTCCATTTTGTGGTTATGTTTTGCGGCCTTGTGCATATCCTGCAGCAAAACCCCACTTCTTGTCAACCTGTCTTCCTCAATTTTCAAAGCACAAGAAAACTCGTAAATATTTCAATTTTGACCTTGTGTATCAATACGCCACTCTAAAACCAACCCAACTACTACACTGTATGAATTTCGGGGACAAAACCACCATATCCAGTGTTCTGCCATTAATTTTTGTGTGCAGTCAAAATTATTTCCCTTGGGTACAAAATTTACACTACAATATATTGAGGATTTTTCCAGTGGTCACTTTGCACTGGTGAGTGTTACATGTACCACATAAGACAAAAATTGAGGTCATCAATTTTGTCTAATGTGGTAGAGTTACACTCACCAGAGCAAGGTGGCCACTGGAAAAATCCTCAATCTGTTGTAGTGTTATGCCATGCAAGCAATTAGCAAGAGTCATTGTGATATGTAGAATCTAGGGCTACAAAAGAAACCAATTGGAGAAGGGCTTAATATTTTGAAAGTTTTTAGCATGGATAATTTACCAGGTACTTTGCATTCGCAAAAATCTTCACACAAGATGGACACTGCCAAACCTGATATTGTGTGCAGTTCACTTAGCATAAGCTTCCTCAATGTGGCACAACTTATCAATAGGCTCATAATCCAATCTTCCAAAGTGTTCAAGAAATTATATACTATATTCATTTTCACTTGTCAAGATTGGTAGAACAGGGAGATGCTCTACCTCCTCAATTTGAAGGCCTTTATCAATCATCAACACTTCATTGGACTGGGATTGGGGTTGTGGTGGCTGCTGCATGATGAGGTAATTTTGCAGAATTTACAGCAACCCTAATCACACCAAAGACCTTCTTTGTCTACTGGCTAATGGAAAGTGATAAACATCAACATTTTTCAATGCTGATCATTGCCCATGTAATTGTTATCTGTTCTTACATGGCACTTTCACTTCATATATGGGTTCAACTTCAACGAAGATTTTACATGGCATTCAAAGAAAGAAAAGAAAAATACTTTCTCTCTTGCGGAGTACATTGAGCTGATTATGACCCTTGTGGTACACATGCATCATGCAAGAAGCGTTCGCGTGGGAAAATGTAATGCATCAATCAGCACAAGCACAGGGACAGAGATGGTGCATGATGCGTGAGATGTGAGATTTTAAGTGTGAGAGGTCAAGTGAGAGACGTGAGGCCCGTGAGGGGTGTGGCATGAGACTTGATAATACTGCTCACACGTATGTAATGCATGCAAGCCAGGTAAGGGTTTTCCAAAACGTACACTATACTGGCTATATGGCCCCTGTGAGACCTTTGGAGACTGGCCCCTATGAGACCTTTGGACACTCTTAGCAGGCAAGATTGCATGCTTACAAGAAAGCCAAATGCTACCAAGTATCATGAGGTGGAAAGAAACATGCTCCAAAAGAAAAAAAAGGCTATAGACTAAGTCCAAAGGCCATAGTGTTGAAGATGAAGGACTCGGATTGCCATGGGAGAGGACTATACTTCTTGTTGAGAAGCCTTATGAGAGAAGTTTATTGTTTAACTATTCTATTAACCCCTAAAGGACAATTTGGCAAAGTGGGGCTTTTTTGGAGTTTGGGCATGTACAAGCAAATGCAATTTGAACTCAGATTTTATGAAAATTTTAATGAAAGTAGGCATTGGCGAAAGCTTCGTGTCGGTATTTTTTATTCTAAATTCCGATGTTGGAGTGAAAAGTTATACACCTATGAACCTCAAAAGCTCCTCCAAGGGCAGGTTTTTAGCCAATGAGAATGACAGTGAATGCAGCAAAAATTGCCCAAAACTGCCCAAAATTACCAAAACCTACCCAAAGATGAAACTTTGAAATTTCAACAAAAATTGAGATTTTGATATTTTTCACAAATAAAAATTTCTATGTATAAAGAAGGCAGTAGAGCATGCTCCCACCGTTCGGATTTTTAATCCAATTTTTTTTCATATGCTGTTTTTTATTGTCAAAAAACGGCCTTTGTTTGTGATTACAGTATACCCCCTATCGGAAAATGATTTTTTTGGCAACCTTCTACAACTTTTTTGAATATGATATTTTTTGGACATGTACCTAACTCACTTAGGAACAAGAATATGGAGAGACTCATTCCATATCTACTTTAAAAAATGGTTTTTTGGGCCTTCAAAACTCTGCTGCCCCCTTTTTGCGCAGGGAAAAAAACTTGTTTTTCAACTTTGAACAATATGATCTTGCAATTGGTGAGGAATGAGTGTGTGAGATTTGGTGGATATGTAGACATAGAAGTTAGCTTCAAGATCTTACGGTTATATGTACTAAAAAGGACCCCAAGTTTGCAAAATCCACCTTGCTTTGAAGAGGGGCTGTTTTGAGGCAGTTTTGATGAAAAATACCCTCAGAACTTTAGGGGTTAACTTATATTTAAGCTTTTTAAGATTTATTCTATAACAACCTCATGAAAACCTATTAGAAGGTGAAAACTCTTGAGTGTCTCAATTGTAAGGGTAGCTTTGAAAATGGCTTAAGTGATATGAACTATAATATCATAGGATTGCATACTCAAAATTATCATTCTATTCAATACTAATATTATCTACACACGATTAGATTCCAACACCTTTCATGTACATAAAATCTAAAATTTCTGATATCATAGATGAAAATGATGTTTTAGATATACATCCTTTAATTGTATTTAATGTTAATAATTCACAACTCTAGATGATCAATCATAAATCAACAATACATAACAATCTATTCTAATCATACTAAAGACATCATTTAGTATACTCTACTAAATGATGTGCCATCCTACAACAATAAATCAAATTCTTCCATCAAATACCACTTCAATTCCACATGACAACCCATTATAGGGTAGGGAGCCCTATTATTGCGCGGTCTGCTATCACTGCGCACAGGTGCCCCATTGTTGCCCCCTGATCAACTTAAAACTCTGAAAATTGATCCAAATGTACCAGATCTGTACATTATCGGCCTAATATCTATGAAGGACATACATAACCCTCGTCATCGTCTCCAAAGGGAGAACGGGTTTCCGAGGGGCGAAGCTCAAAGCACCATTGCCATAGCGGAGCTTCGCACACCATCCTTGATTGCTGCAATGCGCTCCTGCTCGCAATTCGCCGCCACCGCCATCGTCTCCGCCTCGTCGTCCCGGTCACGGCGCTCTTTTCCGCATCTCAATTGGTGAGCTGTGCACGTTTTGCGCCTCGGGACACCTACCGCTGGATGTGAAGCGTAGTGGTTGCGATAATCACTAGGACGGAAGCGCCATGGACGGGTACGCGTACTAGAACTTGTTGCTCTTGCTTGTTCTACTTGCTGTTGCATTACTGGAGATGATCGCTCTTGTTGGAGCTGAATGGTGATCTGGTCGTTGTAATGTATGGTTTAAGGAGAGGAGTGCCTCGAATGGATATGTTAGGTTTAGGAAAGGTTAGTAATTGGAGCAGAAGTAGTAGGGAGAATGACGTAGTTAGCGGCATTTGATATGGTTGTTGTAGACCGAGGCGATAGTGTTTGTTAGATTTGTTCATTTTCGTTTGAGTGATGAGCTAGTCGTTGTAATGCGTTGTATTGAGGGAATGAGTTTTAGGGAGTAGTGTTGTGGAATGGAGATGTTAGGTGTGTGGAGAGAGATGAATCGGAGGACCAGGAATTCTGTGTTACGTGAATAGTGATTGATCGGGGTTTTGGCATTGAAATGATATTTCTGAACATGCAGCCATTGTCCATTTGTGATATCTCCTGGAATAGAGTACGCCTTGTCATCTTTGAGAAACGGATATCTTGGTCCATGGCTTTCTAGTCTATATGGTGATTTTTCAGTTATGCAAGAAAGAGATATGCGTTTCTTACGAGCATCATACTTGGAGTCTTCCTTACAGCCTCTTGAGAGTCTAAAAAGTCGAGGCAAGAGGCATACGACGTGTTACGAGGTGTTGTGTCTTTGATCAAGATGATAAGTGAGCAGTATGCATCAGTAGTCCTGACATCGCTGAAATTTATTTATCTTATCTCAGGTGCCGCAGACAATGAAGAATTTCAAGGCCATGTGTACAGGGGTGGCAGGTTTTTCGTATGAAGGAACTATTTTCAATCGAGTTCTACAAGGCCAGTACATTCAAGCAGGTCGGCAAGGGCCGAGGGACAAAGGAGAAACCTCACCTCCAACTAAATTGGATAGGAACGAAGAGGTTGTTCGTGGTAATTCCTTCAAATTAAAGCATCAAAGACCTGGAACTGTTTCCCTTTGCTTGTCACAGAAAACGATGACGGGGAGGCGATTAAACTGAATTCTGTATCGTAATTGCTTCAATGCTTTTGATTAATATTCGTTGTTGCAGAGGTATGTGCAATGACAGAACGCACAGTAATTGCTCTTTGATATAATCGTCGAAGCACACACATTTGAAAGGATAAAAGCACAAAAGGACAAGATGTAATTTTTATCATTTCAAAGGACAAAAGAACAACATCAAAGGTCATGAAACACATCCCAGTGAATCCTAGTGCGATAAAAACTCACTATTCTTGAAATTCGTGAATGGATTCACTGCTCAACGATTCGGTCCACTGTGCCATCAAGGTGCGCAATGATAAGGGTATGCATAATTTGAATTACAAAATACCCTTTTGCACTTATTTTCACTTTTTGGGCAAATTTTCAATTTTCAAAGAAGTCTTCTGAGTTGCAATGTGAAAAAGACTTTCAAGACTTTTTGGGTTTCAATTTTTTGGGTGATTTTCTGTCTTTTCCATCAGCTACAAAGCTTCAAAGTTAATTGCGCAATTATAGGGCTCCTTATCCTAAGTCCACTAAAGTCCGCAACGACATCCTTTTAAAAAACAACAAAAAACAAAAAAACTCACTGCCAATTTGATTCAATCTTTGAGAAGATTCTCAAAGAACCTTGATTCCAAAATACCACACTAAACAACTTTCTTCCCCAACATCTCAAAGCAATGCAATGGCTGGGCAGAAAGCACTGGAAGCAGATGCGTCGCTTTTTACTACTTGAACATTAGTACTAAAAAGTGTCACTTTTCGACTATTAGAAGGAGATGCGTCGCTTTTGACTACTGGAAACAGATGTGTCGCTTTTGACTAACTGAACATCAGTACTAGAAAGTGTCACTTCTGACCCATGAGTACCTCCAACGACTCAAAATAGGAATAAAAAGCGACACATTTGCGACTAGTGAAGAGAGAGCAAAGTGGGCACCTGGGAGGCGTCGGAAACAACCCCAAAGACCCCAAAGAAGTCAAATTATAAATTAGTGTAATTGGTCACCGCTTGCTTGGTGTTCATCTTTGATGTAGTTGTACATCTTTTCCACTAACATGACCTCAGAAAAAGAAGAGAAGTGAAGTGAGGAGAAAAGACACCTTGGTAGGGAAAAAGGCACGAGAAAGGCACGAGAATCATGACAAATGACGGCGCCCCACAACACAACAGAAGGAGAAGAGTGGGAAGAGAGACGAAGAAAGTGGGGCGAGCTCGACTTATTCCTTGATTCCCCTTGTTCCTTGCTCCTCGCCTCGAGCACGCACAGGTGCTGCAATCAGTCAGTTGATCATCGCAGCTTCAAGATCCTTCCTGCCAACTTAACTTATCCGATGCCATGCATCATTCACCATTGCATCGGCAATCGTGCATATCTTGAGTGAAGCTGGCATCACTCTACACTCTCCTTGGTTTGTCCTCACTCCTGCTTTGCCAGATGCTCTTCTCTCTCAGGCTCATCGATCCCACCTCATCTCATCTCAACCATCTCTCGATCATCCCCCAGCTTCTCTCTCTCTCTCTCTCTCAGGCTCACACCGGAGGGATCGGCCTTGCTGTGTTTGCATACATGGCTGGGGTGCCCAAGTATGCCAATTATGGGTATGTTTCTTTTCCACCTCCCTCATGGATTGCTTTGCGTGGGTTTTGTCACTGGGCGTTGTGATCGGGTCAAGGTGTCATGGTTTTGGGACTTGAAGCTGATGTGGGTGGGGACTTCTTGTGGCTGTTTGCCTTCTTGGGAGATGGAGAGTTTGGTGGTGCGGAGGGGAGGTGCCATGGTGGACTGGGTAAAAGAGTGGTCTTTGGTGTAGTTTTTTTGTCTGGCATTGCTGTTGCCACGGGTGGGGTGACTACATTGGTTTGGAGTTTTTTGTGGTGTGGTGTGATGTGGGAGGTGATGTGAAGAGTACAGTTTGTTGCGTTTTTTTTTTGAAGGGATACGTGCATTGCTGCTGCGTACGTTTCGTTGTGTGCTTGGAAGTGGGTTGGGTGCGTGTTTGGAGCTCATGAGCTTGATTCAAGAATAGGGAGTTATGTTTGGGTGTGTGTGTCTCTTGTTTGCAGTCCGGGTTTTGGGAATTTCGATTCTGGGGAGTCATGGATGCAGGGAGTGGTGCTGTGTGGTGAGAATCTTGGGAGAGTTGTTTGTTCTCAGCTGGTATGTTTGTGGGATTAGCTATGGCTGTCTGTGTACAATGCTGGAGAGAGCTCATCGAGAGATTGTCTGGGTTTCACATGTAGAGGTGCATGAGTAGTCTGTATTAGGACGATTGGTTCGTAATCGGATGTGCGCATGTGCGATCGACATGAAGTGTGGGCAAGATTGCAAAGAGGTTGCGTGTCTTTTGTTCAAGATGTGGTAAACAGATTAATAGGGTTTATGCTTACGAGTCATGTCGCACCTGCACGCGTCCCCACTCTTCTGATGCTACACTGTTTGGGACTACAGGAACGAACGATGATTTGAATTCCCTTCTGTAATCTGCTTGCAGGTTGCGCAAGCAATGCAGGGGCATAGGCATGTGACGGAGTTAGCTGCTGGAGGCAATTGAGGTTGTTATGGGCCATTCTTTCTCAATTAAAAGATTCTTCACATGTATCTGGTTGATGCGCTTGGATTTTGTTATATCGTATTGATGCGAGTCTATCTCTAAATGTCAGGCGAATTTTTGTGGAAAATGCCTCAGCTAGCAACTGAGGACTTGTGAGTCTTCATGCTTGCTCAAGGCCTGTACATCGTAGCCTTGTCTTGTTCAGAGCAATCGAAAGCTGCTGAACCCCTCCTCGTTCCTTTCTAGAGGCTATTGAGGGTTGACTGCCATTTCGATGGAGTTTTGGAAAGAGTTTCAGATTCGTTTCTACATAAGTGAGCTGGGCAGTGTACTGTTGTGGAGCGTTGTGATTCTGGAGTACTAGTGGTTGTATGCCTCCACTCCCGTATTGTCTCAAAGCTTTGACTTGCGGTATCAAGTGTATCTTTGGGACCTGTTCTGACAACCCTCCCCTCTTGTTCAGATCAGTCCAACGGTTTCTTATTATGATTAAATCCAGTGGTGTAGTTGCAAAGAACACTTTGTAATAAGATTTGATACCGATATGGATCTGCGGCAATGTAATTGCCGAGAGTTGCATAGACGGGAAGCTATCTGTCAAGCTTTGTTGGCCATGTTGTTAGATTTTGCTCTTCCAGCCCCTTCGGCCACTGAAACATGTAGTTACTGCATCCTTATTCTCTCCTGGTTTACTTCTTGATTTGTGGAAATTCTCTAATCTCTTCATATATGCCGGATGTTTCAGAAATTTACATTGATGGAATTCTTTGTTTGAATGTTTCTTTCAGACGCTGCTGCTGAGTTCGCGCTTTACGAGCATACAACTGGTAAATTCACATCGATACTGCCACAAGGCAAAGTGTCAATGATAACGCTGCAAAAATTTGCAAGCAATAGCACTGGAGCAAAGTAGTGATTCAAGTTCATGTATGATTTGTTGGCCCACACGATTGAAGTGTCCTCTTACCTCGCAATTGCACGATTCAGGTTGGAACAGAGGCGAAGGGAAAACGTTGGGGTGAAGGAAAGTAACAGCTTCAGATCTTGGGGACGGCGGCCTCACTAATAGGCATGGTGCATCTGATGTAAACTAGTATACGGAGACTTTGTGCTGAGCCATCATTTACCAAATTGGTATCATTGAAGACTTTGCCAACGATTTGGTAAACATCCTCCGTATGACGTGACAAATCATTAATGCCTCGTTGAGGCATTTATTCTAATCCGCTTCACTTGAAGTGCGGGTCTGAGAACATCATGGCAAAGGTTCAAGTGCACATTGGCAAGATCCCCCGCCCGGCGACTGCAGCGGACCTGGTGGATTTGCTGGAGAAAGCTGTTGGGAAGGGGACGGTGAACAAGGTCGACATAAAGACCAACCCTATCACTTGCGAGTCGAAAGGGTTTGGCTTTGTGTCTTTCAACACCAAGGAAGCTGCGGAAAGAGCTGCCATGCTTGGGATGAATGGCCACCTGGTTTTGCTCAACAGTCGACTCCAAGTGAATTTAGCCGATCGTGACATTGTCAAAAGACCTCGGCATTCTGAGACTACTTGGGAGGATGTATTGTTCCTACTCTATTCACTTGCTAATGATACTGCATAGTATACAAGTCATTTTTCCTTCTATGACAAGCCCGTCTAAGCGAAGTGGAAGGTGTGTTACTGTTATTCGAAGGATATATTTTCTTATCTGGTGCTTGTCACTGAGAGGCAACCTAACTTAGAGATACATATACTGATACTATGTTGTGTTTTTGTTCAGGGCAAGCTGTATTTATGCTCTCTCATCTCTGAAACACATGCCAGATGGCAGTGGTCGTCAAGCCTGAATGTGACTACCGAATTTGACTTCAACAGAAAAATAGTGCAGTTTATGGTTCATGTAGTGCACAATCTAAAGAAACAACAGTACAAAATGGAGAGCGAATTTGAGGAGATCGAAAGTGTTAAGCTTGTTTTAGTTCAGGGAGCTCCTAATAGAGCTTTATTGCTGCAGGTAAGCATGAAGCTTGTTTTGTTGAAACTCGATGAATATTTCTCATTATTTTGTTTCTTATTCACAATATAGAGATACGACTCTGTAACTTTATCTGTCTTTCAAAAATGGAACTGAACACAGGGGAGCATGAGTTATTGAATCAACAGATGACTAGTTTCTTTAATTGCGACTGCATTTATTGAAACAACAGATTGGGATTCCCTATAATGTGTACCAGCATTATGGTCACTAGCTTTCAGTGTCTTACAATGTATCTCATAATGTATCTTACAGTACGTTATTGAAAGATCAATTGCGTGAATCTTGTAGTTTTCCAGTATATTGTTCTGCTGTTTGATTATCTTAGATCCACTTTCACTCTCTGATTGAATCCTAGAGTGTACTCTCTGATCCTGATTCATGTCTTTGTTTCACAGCTGAAAACTCCACCGCATCTCTATCTGCAAAGATTGGGTAGTGCTAAGTCGAGAGACCTCATTGCGAACCTTTTCTCAAGTTCCCCAGTAGCAGATCCTCACTATGTTAACACAGAGGAAGAGGAGCTGTGGGTTCGAACAGTTGACTTCACGCCAGAGAAGAGCATCGGTCAGTGTTTGACATATTTGCTCGAACTATCTTGTAGCAGGACAGGTGATGACCTAAATGATCTTTTCCAAAAACTTGCAGATTTTCGACTGGCAGCTCACCCTCCTTTGATTCAGCAGTTAATTCTTGAGAAGGGCAAGTCATTTGCCACTTCTCAGGTGCTTGTACCAATAGTGAATGCAGCACCAGAGCTCAAAGTTCCATTTGACCTTCTGTATAAGGTGAACCAGCTTGTGCAAACGTCGAAGCTAATTGGAGAAACTCTTGACTTGGACTTCTACAGTCGATTATCTGGATATCCTCGTGAAGAAGCTAAACTTATGCTGGAGACATGGGGAAAGCGGGTTATCCCATGCTGGGACCCTGTACAGGAAATGATCCATCGGCAGCGTAGCAATGAAGTGACAAACTTATCTTCCAGGAACCCTGTTTCCGTCAAACTTGCTCCAGGCTTGAGTTGGGTTCGCAGAGTCTTGGTCACTCCGACCAAGGTTTATTGCACAGGACCAGAGGTTGATACCTCGAACCGTGTCACCAGACATTTTTCCAGTTACTCAGATCGCTTTATGCGTATGTCATTTGTAGATGAAAACTTTGAGCAAATGAAGTCAACTTCCCTCTCAGTGCCAACGAAAGGGGGAGCTCAAGCCGGGGTAGACGCTGAAAGGTCACCCTTGTATCACAGAATCCTAGCAGCTCTGAAGGAGGGTTTTGTCCTGGGAGGTCACAGATTTGAGTTCCTTGCATTTTCATCAAGCCAGTTAAGGGAGCAATCTGTGTGGATGTTCGCGTCTGATGCGACGCTGACAGCTGCAAGCATCAGAACGTGGATGGGAGACTTTCTCACTATTCGAAACGTGGCCAAGTGTGCCGCTCGCATGGGACAGTGTTTTTCCTCGTCAACACCTACCCTAGAAGTACACGAGCACGAGGTAGATCAAATTCCTGATGTCGAGAGGGAAGACGAGTTTGGTGTGTCCACATATTGTTTCTCGGACGGCATTGGAAAAATATCGAAAGAATTTGCAAAGGAGGTTGCCAAGAAGTACGGGGCGAAGAAGCTCCAGACAGGGATAGTACCATCTGCTTTTCAGATCCGTTACGGAGGATATAAGGGTGTGGTAGCAGTTGATCCATTGTCCAAGTTCAAGCTTTCACTTCGCCCTAGTATGCGAAAGTTCGCTTCAAAACATGTTGGACTCGATATTCTCAACACATCGCGGTTCCTACCGTCTTACTTGAATCGGCAAATCATAATGCTGTTATCTACACTTGGAGTAAAAGATTCTGTGTTTGAGCAAATGCAACATCGTGTGGTCTCTCAGCTGGATGATATGTTGAAGGATGCGGATCTTGCACGAGATTTCTTGCAGGTCCGCTTCTTCCTCAAGCCTTTATGTTTTGTTTCCCTTTCTTTTAATCCTCCACTTCGTTTCTACGTTTGATATCAAGATTGAGAGTACATGCGCTGATTGGTGTTTGTTTTCTTCCACACCACCTAAAAAAGAGAACTTTGTAGTGACGCTTTGACTGAGCATCTTGTACTCTAGTCTGGATTTTTCCGAGCAGATAAGTTACCAAGTGAAAGCAATGTATTCAGCTTTTTGACATGAAATATTGGAAGGTACGAGAACCCCTCGGCTTAATTTAATAGAGTGAACTAAATGGAGGCCCACAGCAAAACAACTTAAATTTACGAGGCACAGGGCTGAAGAGTCCACGTCAACAATCTTCACGTATTTGTGTTGCCAAAATCATGAGCTTTTAGATTCAGCAAGAAGGTGCCGTGACTGTGCATATGTCTCAAGACAGGGAAGTTAATCTTAAACAGTTTTAGCTGAAAAGGAGCTTCTCTCTTATGCGTTTGATGGCCGGACAATAGAAATCACGTCCTTTGACTTTTGGAACAGGACTTCATTGCAGACAATACCAATTTAGTTTATTCTTGGTTTTCCAGTGCAAGTAATTACTGCTACATTCGAGGTTTATATTCAATGGTAGTACTGATATCTGGCAATACTAACTATCACTGCTATAATTTTTTCAAATCGAGATGAATGCACTCTTAATTAAAGCTGACTGCCTCTGCTCCTTTCCGGCTGATGCTGTGCCTTTTCTAATTGAGGTAGCTTGTGGAGTCTTGTAACAGTATTGAAGACTGTTCTTTGTTGATGACAGATAAATCATTCGGGTGCGATGCATACAAGATTAATCGAGCTCCTTGCATCCGGTTTCCGGCCGCAGATCGAACCATATGTCAAGATGCTGCTACAAGCTTTTCGAATATGTCAGTTATCTGACTTACAAAAGAGATCTCGTATTCTCGAACCAAAAGGAAGAGTCCTGATGGGATGTCTAGATGAAACCAAAGCCCTTTCTTACGGGGAAATATTTCTGCAAGTTACACCAGCTCCTGGTCGTAGGAAAAGGCTAATTGAAGATGGGCTTGAGATCTTTGACAAATATCCAGTGGGTCCGACAGCGAATGGGAACGAAGCACATGTGGTAACTGGATGGGTCGTTGTTGCTAAGAACCCTTGTTTGCATCCAGGTGATATTAGAAAACTCAAGGCTGTTAACGTTCCTGCTCTTCGTCACATGGTCGATTGCTTGGTTTTTCCGCAGAAGGGTCACAGGTAGTTCAGAATTCCTTTTTTCACTCTCTCTTCGGTCATATTGTGGCGGCGTTCGTGCTCCGCTTTCTAGAGAATGCATAATTTTGGTTTTCGTGGAAGCAGTTTATTTGAGCGAGGACTTGGATATGAGAGTTATATGATTAAATTTGAGAACGTTCTATGAGAAAACCAACGTGATTGACCAATTGTCGAACCTGCAGGCCACATCCAAATGAGTGTTCTGGGAGCGATTTAGATGGTGATCTTTACTTCGTAAGCTGGAATGAGGATCTGATTCCGCCCGTTACGGATGACCCCATGGATTACACTTCCCCGGGAGCCGTGACACTTGACCATCCCGTCACAATTGAGGCAAGCCACTTCTTCTGAACAAATTGTATTGTACTGTATGTTACAAACCTACTGTACAACTTATGCATTTGTTGGAGATTCTTCGGGAATGCATGCCAGAAACTGACTGAGTTTAATAATGTGCAGGAAATACAAGAGTTTTTTGTTAAGTACATGGTAAATGACAGCCTGGGCGTGATCTCAAATGCACACGTCGTTCACGCCGACAGCCAGCCAGCAATGGCACGCAGCATTGAGTGCCGAGAGCTCGCAAAACTTGTCTCCATTGCCGTTGATTTTCCAAAAACAGGAGTTCCTGCCATCATTCCACAGAACTTACGACCCAGGAAGTACCCAGATTTTATGGAAAAGGACGACAAAGATACGTATCGTTCAGAACGCGTGCTTGGGAAACTCTTTCGACAAGTAAGAGGGGCCACCTTAGAGAAAATCCCGTCTGAAGTACCAAAAGAAGATATTGTACAGGCATTTGATGTCAACATGGTTGTTCGAGGTTACGAGGAGTTCATAGACATTGCCAAGTTCCATAAGAACATGTATGACCGGAAGCTCATTGGACTGATGAACCAGTATGGGATTGAAACTGAGGCTGAAGCTGTAAGTGGAAACATCCTGAACCTGGCACGGCAACATATCAAGCGTCGAGGAGATGTTATAGAAAGAATTCGGGATGCAGTGAGTTCATTGATTGATGAAGCTCGGCAATGGTTTGACAGGAATGTTGATGAGTTGGTTGATGATGATATTAATGCCAAAGCATCTGCGTGGTATTATGTTACGTACCATTCTGACCATATCAAGGTTTCAACAATTGGGAGACGTGAAGTTCACTTGTTGAGTTTTCCCTGGGTAGTTTATGATGTCCTTCTCCACATCAAAACACTGACCGACCCTTCCTGCTGAGTTTTGGCAACCTCAATTTCCAGCAGGCATTTGCCAAAGCCGAACGTTCTAGATATATCTCAAGGAGGCCGATTTAACCTTGCACTCTACACGCAGTGGTCTACACAAATTTCTCTGGTTAGTCGCATTCACAACTCATTCACCTTATGTTGTTTTTTTGTTTTTTTTTTTTTTGTTTTTTTGAAATGTAACATGGGATAGTGGACGTGCTGTTCATGTCCTTCTAGCAAACACTACATTTTGACTGATGAGCCTAAACTTAACATTACATAGATGAGCCTGGTCCTTTGTGTGCAGAGCAGCGGCTGGATTATCTGATTTTCTCTATTGTGGCACATATACAGCATAGCTTTCATTTCGCAGAAGTGGACTTAGTTGAGAAACGATTATATATTAGTGATTATAGAGAACCATGATAATTGTATTCCCTTGACTAGGCTCATTTGGCTCCGTAACGTTATGAATGAACTACTAAAGGAATAGGAAACCACCTTGCACCTACTTTTGGAGTCCATTCTAACTCCTCTGTTGTTTTTTAGCTCATACTAATTGGAGGTGTGTCTGTGTGTGTGTAGTGATCACCATCAATTGTGATTATCATCAAACGCTGTGAGACGGATGAGGCTGTTCAAGATCAGAAGGGTTTTTTGTGTTGCTCATTTTGTAACCCATCTGGCACTCTGCTTGACATGGTGACAGTTCCTTTGATTTTAAGGTAGCAAAGACCGCTCTGAAGTATTTATAAGCACATTGACTCGGCATTTTCGGTTGAAATTCAACATGTTGAGCAAGGACCTTGTGCTGAAAGACATGGACATGATGAGATCGACATGTCAAGCCTGTCTCATTGACTTTCTTCCTTTGAAAGGATTCTAAAGTTTGTGATTGTCTGAAAAAAGCTTTAATAATCTTTTAAGTGTATGTTTATATCCTTCACACCAGCTAAGGAATATGGTAGAGGAATTTATAAGAAATATAATCATGAAAATTTGAATTCCTCATTAAAGGTATCCTTTTATGAAGAAAATTTAAGTTCCACTAACTTGCAATAAAAATTTACTGCTTTAGGGACGTCAAGTGTAGTCAGCTAGATTGGTCTTTCGAGGAAGTTATAGACTTTTTGCAAACATTTGATTGCCTAAAGATTCCTCTTGCAAGAACCAATTCAACTGACAAGTGTCCTGCGGCCTGCCGATCAAATTTTTCACTGCTACTTCCGTTGAAAGAGAATTACAAAATTAAATATGTGTAAATGCGTAATGGCACGATGTCGGGCTTTTCAAGTCCAGCCAAACTCAATACAGTTCTTATAATCAAGCATAAACTGGTGGAATTTCAACAACAGTATTTTCATCAGATTGAATGCATCACTTGAGAAACATGAATGTGATCACATCACCATCACTACTGTTTGCAAGCATCCACTTGCAGCAAGTCTGATTCGAAGTGCGCAAATTCCTGGATTCTGAGCCAGACTGTCCCCTCAGCTAGATCCCGAAATATGGGACGACGCGGTTTGATTCAATATCAAAATAATTTCCTGTCATCGAAACCGTGTACCATAGACGCTGGACGAGGAACTTGCTTACTGTATTCAAAGGCTCGAGGAGAGTTCAGAGTCAACACAGCTTAGAGATCTTGCCCTGTCGGTGAACAAGCTGTGGCAGCACTCTGTTGTGTTTTTCGGAACCCTCCTGGATGTGCGATTCCAAAGGATTTTATCTCTGAATCTTCATTTTCGTCGTGACGGCGCGTCTGCTACTCGTAGCAAAGACGGGATCTAGGGGTGACATCTGTGCTGAGGCCGGTGCACGTACAATTCTTTCTTCGTTTGCGGCATCTGTGAGTGTTTTTTTCTCCCATCTAAGCTTCGGATTTATGTTTGATGGAGAGTCTGAATCTCTTGCTTTTAGTTTGGCACATCTAAACCGCTATGTGTTGCTTCTAGACCGTGGGCCGTTTTGGTTTTAGTAGATCTGCACAACCTTCCAAAGTGTGTTCTCTCGAGGTGATTTAGTCGATGGGCTGCTGCATGCAGTGCCTGATTGCTCACGTTTTTGTTTGATCACTACCTCTGAATGATGAACTCTTTTCTGAGTTTCGCAAGATCAGTGTGTAGCTTCCCCGCTTGGTAGCGGTTCGTCAATACTTAGAAGATTCAGTTGTCTGTTGCATACTGCATACGCGGTTTCTCATTTAAGAAACAAGACTAAATGTGCCCGAACACGGGTACTGTCAACAGACGAGTTTAGAGTTGATGGGCATGCGCGTGCTCTGCATGCTTTGGTACCCGGTGCGTCCCGCTGAAGGCGCACTTTGCAGGTCCTCTGGCACGTTCATGGATCTTGTCGTAGCAACTTCATCGCTGATCCTGCACCAGTTAGAGTATGAGATTATGCTGTAGATACCATGTTGGTGTCGATGAGTACTATCGCGGGGCGATGTCAATTCATACAACCGGCTTTCGTAGGTACCGAGTAGTTTATTGTGTAGGAATAAATATTTCAGCTAAAATATCTGCGCATTCAAGCTCTCTGCATCGTGCTCTTGTATGCTCCTTCACCCTATGGATCTTACATTGATCTTTGATGCGAAATTCTATCAACTAATTACGATACTTAATTGTGAAAATTTTGCAGCTCTAGCCATATATATAGGAGTTGGAACGCATTTTGCTAAAAGAATACGTGTCAGCTTTCTTACCCAATGGAGAGCACCGAAGGCATAGGTGAGAAATGGAAACAGATCGACCTAGATCTGGACGACTACACGAACTATAACGACGAAATCAAGGTACAAGCTCTATACATGATCCATGTTTGCCACACAGTAACACTGTGTGTGAGAGAGTGCATGTAGAACCATGTTAACTTATCACGGATCCTAATTCCACTTCTGTGGCGCAGCAATTGTGTGATCGTTGCAGCGGTGTGCGAAGTACCGGACCTTGCTCCGGTAAAGAAAAGGGCAAGTGCTGTTGCAATCCGAATGGGCTGCCATCGCCACTGTGTGTGTACTACTCTCCTCGGATTATGGGCCTTCTAAATGGGGAAAAGACAGAGTTCGATACTGCGAGAGAGCACTGGACTGCGTTGGATCCCGAGGGTGAGGCAGAAGCAGAGAAGATCGCCGACGAGAACCGCAAGTACTTCGATGAGGTGCTAGCGAAGCATCCAGAGTGGGGTGCCTTCTTCACAAGAATTCAGCATCTTGAGGTGGGTGACAAAATCGGGGAGGGTGCCCAGGCTGAGATCTTCGCAATTTCCTCATCCCCAAGGATTGTAGATGTGAGGGAAGAAGTAGAGTTGGTGGCGAAGGTGTGGAAGGCGGGAGTTTCATTGAAACATCTTGAGCGACAATGGCCCCCTCAGGTGATGTCTCAGCTTTCTCAAGAAACTAAGGAGTATCCATTTACGAATATTTATGGAGGAATATTCATAAGAGAGGGGGAGTTCAAGAACAGGTTTGCATTTGTCATGAAGAGATATGTGTGTGATTTACGAACTTATATTGATCAACATCAGATGTTGGAGATGCTTCATAAGAAGAATCATGGGCCACCCTTGAAGCATATTCAAGCTGTTTATGAGGTGATGTTAGAAGTTGCAATTGATTTGGAGATATTGCATGAGGCTGGAGTTGTACATAGAGACATCAAAGCATCAAATGTGTTGAAGGGGGATGATGAAACATATTTATCACCAGGATCCTTTCTGATAGATTATGAGTGTTCGGTGGGAGTGGTAGGCACGAGGTTTTGGAGGGCACCTGAGATATTGGAGCAATTGCAAAAGGGAGTTTGTGGTTGTGATATGGTGTTCACAAAGAAGGCTGACATCTATAGTTTTGGAATGATGTGTTATGAAGTCGTCACGGGTTGCATCCCCTTTGAGGGCCACCCTCATAATGACTATAGCATCGTAATAAGTGGAGAAAGACCACCTTTGCCGGATGACATGAATTCAGAGTTAAGATCCATGATAGTAGAATGTTGGCACCAAGAGCCTTTGTCAAGGCCAAACGCATCTACATTAAGGGAAAAATTATATACTTTGTATGGAGGGTAAAATTATGACTTTCAATATATTCAGATGAATGTGATAAGTTATCTTTGGATATAATATGAGTGAAATTTGATGAATTCTTAAATTTTGATGCTCAAAATCAATTTTGCAATCAATGGAAGATCCCATGATTTAAGGAATATTGTGTCTACTTTGTTTTTTTTTGTATGAAATACTTGTAAATATAAAGATATAATTATTTGAAATTTTAACTAGTCAACCTTTACTAATTTCAGTATTTTATTAAATCACTTCCAATATAATACAATCTCCTAGAAAAGAATGTCCATTTAAGAGCTTCATCATACTTCTTTAGGTTTATGCAATTAATATGTGATATGCCTCTTTCTTAATTGAGATTAATAGTTCAACCTTGTATAAAATTCACTTCTAGTCTCATTGAATTCTAAACTTACATTGAATTTTAGAAGAGACTAATCTACGATGGATACCAACTATGATAACTATGTTTATTGAGAAAATCATACCATCTTATTGATACAAGAATCTTCAATGTATGCATAATCATGCTTTCTGATTTTTATTTTTTTTAAATTACTAAATATCAATAGATTAACTTTTGTAAATTAACATAGATTTATATATAGGAAACTAGCCTCTTGTGGGGCAAGCCCCACCACGTTGGTGGATGGAAGGATGATGGATTTGAAGACGAATACGTAAAAATCATAGGCAATAATATTTCTTTTAATTCCTCACTTACTCTTGTGGTCAAAAAGATCTATGAAGAAATCACACTTAATGGAGTACCTAGAACCATTATTATAAAAGTACGTGCAATCAAGCAGTGGAGTAAGACTCCAATGTACAAAATTCCCATGGGCCACCCTCAAGCATATAAGAACTATTGGGGCTAATTTAAAGTTTAGAGTTTTTCTTTTTCCAACTTAGGATTATTGTTCACTGTTGAAGGCCCATGTTATAAGTCATTTGAAATCCAACGAGGAGACTCGTAGTTCTACACAGTCAATCTATATCTTGATGAAAAAAACATACACTTTATTTAGAGTAACTTCTTTTGAAGATAGGATTATTTTTCTTGTTTTTCCTTTTTTTCTTCGTTTTTCTTTTTTTCTTTTTTTTTTTTTTTTTTTTGAATCAAAATCAAACTCTTGAAATTTTGGTCTAAGTCTCTTATGAAGATAATAATTCATAAATTTTCAGAGAGCATTTAAAACAATCACATTTCAGTTTGCAACAAAATTTATGAATTTTGATTTCAGAAGACTTTGTATAAGTGCATGAGGAAGAGAAGAAAATTTACATGACTGGGCAATTCTTCGGTTAATTTCTCCGCAATATCTGTGATACCGAATTCCAAGAGTGAAAAACCAATATGTTAAATATTTGCTGACAAATTGCTTTAGGGTCCTGATGGATTTGCTCCATATTATCACATGGGACGTTCAAGCCATGAATCCATCTAGGAACAAGCAGTCCAGCCCACTATAACACTCCACCACGGCCTTTTTGTTTTCATTTTTTAGGAAGGGCTGAAGTAGCAATAAAAAATGTTAGACTGATGTTGCATATTTCAACATTCATCAACATATTGAATAGAAAATATCATTAAAAGATATCACATATTAATAAATGTACATTCATTCATAATATGGGGATTACATCCAAGATATTATTTTTGTTTGAAAATTTTATGGTGAAAAACTTCAATATTTTTGGCCATTTTGTACCATTTTTTAGCCAATTTTTTTTTTTAGTGCAATTTGGCACCATTTTGCTTAAAACAAAAGGCTGCTCCACCAAGTCCACAAGCTTGTATGTAACTTATTCTTTCTTAGATAGTCCTTTCCGCAGCCCAAAATGTGGCACACAATAGAGTATCTAAGTACATGTCAGACATATAAGCACCCAAGTATTGCATAATTCTTTTAATTCAAGTTGCTATCATGCTTGATCCAATTCTTGAAATGGACTAAGCCAAGCCTCCATACATATTATCACACTAAAACATGTAAGCTTTCAAGGTGTCAGAAGTTCGTTTTTTAGACTTTTTCTTTATTGAATGGACATTTGTTCTAATGACGACAAACATCACAAAGATTGAGTATGAAATTCTAATATATTTTCAAAATTACAGTACTTCAAAATGATCTAGCAAGGATTGAATACAAGTTTGAACTTTTAACCTTACATATAATTTTTTATTGTCATGATTTTTATTTATTTATTTTAAGACATATTTGATTGGAATGGTGGAAGTCAAATACTATAACTCTTCTAAGTTTGGTAAAATACCCTTAGTCCTTTAGAAATGAACTATAGATTTATTATATTGAAATCTTTCAATTTAGTAGTCCACCTTTTTTAAAGACAATGGAAATATATCCGTGAATAAGAACTGTTCATAACCTGAACGTGAAGTTCATATAAATCTCTTTGATTCAGGTTTACAGAGAAATTAAAATTGCTATATAGAGAAAGTAGCAGTGACTAACTTAAGTGATATATCCTGTAAAAACATCGGGATTGGTGGTCCCAAAATGGCTAAAGTATAAAAGACTAACTCATGCTGTCTTCAGTGTTAATTGCACGAATAGGAACATATTTTCAATGAGATTGTTCATCACTTGTAAATTATGTTGCAAAGGCACTTTCCAATTTCGATACTGTAGATACTGTAGTGTGTGCCGCATTTGGGTTGGGGAAAGGACTATCTGAGAGAGAATAAGTTACATACAAGCTTGTGGACTTGGTGGAGTGTTGTAGTGGGATGGACTGCTTGTCCCCAAATGGATTCATGGCTTGAACATCCCACGTGATGATATTAACTAGTAGGTAGATCATATAAACTTCACTATTGCGGACTTATCCTAGGTACTTCTTCACGCTTTCAAGTTGTATGGACCAAATCCAACAGGTTCTAAAAGTTATTTCTCAACAAAATGTTCAATATATTGATTTTTTACTTTTGGAATTTGGTATCACAGATACCGCGGACAAATTAACCAAAAAAATGTCCAATCATGTAAATTTGCATGATTTTGTTCATCCATTTTCTTCTTTTCCACATGCACTTGTACCCGGTCTTTTGAAATCAAAATTCATAAATTCTTTTGCAAACTAAAATGTGATTTTTTGAATGCTATCTTAAAATTTATGAATAACAATCTTCATAAGAGACTTAGACCAAGATTCCAAGAGTTTGATTTTGATTTAAAAGAAAAAAGAAAAAAAAAAAGGAAAAATATGGAAGAAAAAGAAAAAAAGAACCACGAAAGAAAGAAAGAAAAAGAAAAAGAATCTCATCTTCCAAAGAAGATGCTCTAAATAAAGTGTATGTTTATTCCATCAACATATAGATTGAGGGTGTAGACCTACGAGTCTCCTCGTTGGATTTCAAATGACTTATAAGATGGGCCTTCAAGGGTGAAAAATTCCCGTGAGCCTTGCTTGGAAAAGGAAAAACTATAAATATTAAATTTGTGCCAATAGTTGTTATATATATTTGAGGGTGGCCCATGAGAATTTTGCACATTATGTGTCTTACTCTTTGCCTGGTTGCACGTACTTTTATAACCATGGTTCTCCATACTCCATTAAGTGTGTTTTCTTCATAGATAATTTTTACCACAAAACTAAATGAGAAGTTAAAAGTAATATTCTTGCCTACGATTTTTACGTATTCGTCTTCATATCCATCGCTTTTCCATCCATCAACGTGGTGGGGCTCGCCCCACAAGAGGCTACTTATATCCTTCACACCAGCTAAGGAATATGGTAGAGGAATTTATAAGAAATATAATCATGAAAATTTGAATTCCTCATTAAAGGTATCTTTTTATGAAGAAAATTTTAGAAATGGAAAGGAGTACTGTTGAAGTATTCCAACATGATTTAGAAGTATATATTTTTTCTATATTTTATTTGTTAAATAAACACCTAAAATAGAAATGAAGATGTATAAAAGTTTTTTAATTTTTAAAGATGCCTCAATTCAAAATGAAATTTTAATATTGAATATGAATCATTGTAAGTTTTAAAGAAAATTCTCAAAACCAAGCCCAAGTGATAAATTTGAGTAAGTCAATTTCAATTGAAGATAAATAATTCATACATGTTTGTTAATTATTATAAAAATTGTCATTTTGATCCATGCTAAAAGGTCATTAGTTTTGAATTCATTATTTGAAGCCATTTCATTATTAATAATTATTAAAAAAAATAAAAATTCTTTAAGGTCTTATATTTGAATTGTTAAAATTGTAAATTTCAATTTGTACATGTCTAAAAGTATGATAGATACAATGACATATTCTTGATATTTACTTTTAACATGAAGCTCTAGACTTTTACCTTCTCTAGTTAATTAGAACAAAGTCAATAAAATTTAAAAATTCACTTTGAAGCCTTAAATCCATTGGAGAGATAGGAGCATTCATGATAAAACAAAAAAATATTAAATAAATTGATTGCAATGACCAATCTTGACTCTAAGGATTAATAAATTTGAAGTTTTTTTCTTTATCCATAATACCATGATGAAAATGCTTTAATAACCCCATGTGCACCAAATGAAGTTTTTGTAACATTGATGACTTGCCTAATCTTGTAGAATTGTTGTGTTATTATCTGTTGTTGGTTTTCATCCATTTTTGTTTTGTTGGATTCCAAATATAATGTACATTCATAAAATCATTTTTACATGGATTGATGTTAGGTTTTTTTATAAGATGCTTTTATTTAATTGAAAGTTTAGTTTTCATTAAAAAATCTAATATGGAAGAAATGTTTTAGCATAACTAGGTCTAATAAGATGTGATACCAATAACAAAAAGAGAAGGCTTTCCAAGATTGAAGGAAGGGAAGTGGGTGGCGCAGACGCTGACATTAGCCATGGCTAATGTAGCCTTCAAAGAGAGGCGGTAGTCACTATTGCGTAGGACGTGAGCATTCAATTGATCAAATGAAGGAGTTGCACTAAGTATAGTGAATGTCTAAGCATACCGAGTAGAGTAGGGAAAGGAGAACCTTTGTTGTGATGGATAACAAACCTCAAGGGTACATAATAATACATAGCACTATGTAGTAAATCAATCAATGCATGCATGTAAAATACAAAGCTTTCTCAATCAATAATTCACACTAACATTGTCCTAAAGAAGTGAAAATTTTCACTCTAAAATCTTCAAAGTTTGTCACTTTATCAAATAATGTCCAAAAAAATAATATAATAAATCTTTGAAGATTTTTAAAGTAAAATTCTCTAATTACAAAAAAAAAAATTGGACAAAATCAAAGGCAATCAGGTTAATTATTTGTATCAAAAATCTTGAAGGTACTTAATAGGTGTGACAAAAAATTGGAACAGCCTCTTTTCTAAAAAAATTGTTATAGAACATAACTTTCTTGAAAGGACCCAATGGGAAAATTAAAAAATTAAAAATTAAATAATCATATTCACACAAAGCTCTTGTGTATCCTACATCCACAATCTTTTTCAAAAATTACATTCAAAATTGACACCCTAGGAACCTTTCCATATTTCGTAAAGACCATTCATATTGTAAAGACGATGGTCTTTCAGGGGCTAAACACAAGAAAGCATAGGTCTTCGGTGACTTATCAATTGTATTGAACCTGCTACAAAACAGGTTCTTTTCTTATTTATGCCCATTCATGGTTCGAGAATGTAATCTAGAAACTTGGTTTCTGATGTTTGTTTGGTGAGCAAAGTTCTTGAAGAATATGTTAACTTTCACAGGGTTGATTTATATCCATATACTCTACAACTATGATAATTAGGTTTAGGCTTTCGGCACTGCAATTCAGCCTGTCTCTGTGTTGCACCAATGCAAAATCAGAACTTAAATTCAGAATAAGATTACTTGTTCATATTTCAAGATGTGTACAATGCAGACGAAAAAATTGGATGGTACGTGAAATTTGCACTATTTTATCAAAATTGTTAGGACAATCAGGGTCTGTACTGACTAGGTCTATCAGTAATGCTCAAAATTAAAATACTGGTTCAATCAACAGACTCAGAAGATTGTTTCTTGCCACGTTGGCGTATGATGTACATGATTGAACCAATCCCTGCTGCAATATAAGGGAGGAGTGTCCAGATGCCCTGTTTCAAAACATAATCAGTACCTGTTAGTAGGGAAGAAAACTCACAAGTTATCAGATTGTATTCCAACATTCAAAGCAGAAAAGAAGCACTTTACAATTCCATTTGTAAAGCTCATTACACTGCCAAAGATTGACGCTGATATGTTTTGGCAAAACTGAAAGAAGAGTGGGGTCAAAAACTTGAAGCAAACTAAGGAAAATAAGAAGAGGGTGTATACCACGACAGCAGCCACTCCAGCAAGTGCAGCTACAGGCCGGTCACGAAGAATCAGCCCAATGCCCATCTGTGAAATTTATATCCACTAGTTTAGAAATGAAAATGTACATCAAACACGAAAAGTTCGAGGTATACATTTTAAAAAATAAATAAAAATAAGAAGTAAAAGATAATGACATGGAGAAGAATGGAAGAAAAACAATATAATTGAACTCAGCAAATTCTCAATCAATTACTTAGCGAAATCATGTTATCAGCAGGGTTGACATGTTAACCATTTTCATCAACATCTGAAGGGCTTGAACAAGTACTGACGGTTTAAGTCGTCTTCACTTTATACAACTTGTAGTGTGAAAGTTTACAACGTTAGTTCACTACCATAACACTTTTTAGGGGAGCTTTATCTACCCAAATACATGGCTAGATGCCACCAAGATACTAACGGATTCTCTTTGTAGGATAGTTTAGATTTGGTATGTTTTCTCAACCACCCAAGTCATTCTCCAATATAGTAATATAAGTGTTGAGAAACTGTAAATGTTGAGAAAGCCAGTAGAGGTGATACTGTAAAAGAGTGTTATGACGATAGACAGATGTAGAACTTTTGCATGTAGCATTATGGTCTGGATATAGAGCTTGAGGGACGTTGAAATAGATGTAGAGCTTAGTAAAAGTGCATACCTGCAATGGCAGTGTGATAAGAGCACCAACACAAACTCCAGCAAAGAAGTTCGTTGGCTTGATACCCTACACATCAAGAAATGTAAAAAAATAACCATTTTGGCAAACATTATTTGCAGTGCCAATCAATGTGGCAGCTACTATCGCCAAATTTCCGAAATCTGTTACTTTGTGTCAGATTCTATCAGTAAATCGTGTGTGTCAAATCAATGTGCAGCGTGGTCTTTCCAGAATCAGTAATAGCTCAATTCAGACGAGGTGAGACTGAGAACCACATACCACAAATCCGGCAAGAAATGAGGTGGGGTTGCGGACTCCCAACGAAAACCGCTCAACTGCACAGTTTTTGAAAAAAATTAAAAATTAAAAATCAGATTCAGGGTCAACTAAAGAAAGTCATCCCGGTTGATAACAAGAGATGATATTTGAAGACATAGGAAGGGAAGAGACTAACCAATTCCAATCAAATTGCCGTGTCGCTGCACATTAGCTTTTATTGTATCAAACTTCTCCTGACTCACCCCCAGCTGCACATGACCCAGAGGATTAATGAAACAAACTTAAAATGTTTGCACAGGACAAAATGAGCACCTGAGTCCTTGCATCCCCACAGCCTACAGCATGTGCAATAAACATTCAACATTGTACGGGGCCAAGACTCTTGCAGTGAAGTTGTAAGCGGGAATAAGTCTGCACCTTCTCACGTATTAAGTTCCCAGTTCCAGATTTAGCAGCTTGTCTGCCTGCGTAGAAAGGCACCATATCACTGATGCAAACTCCCCTGAATTTACATACAAAACACTTTGAGACTTAACCAAATAGTTTAATTCAAGTAACTTCAGGCCACAAAAACCCCATATAATCATACTTGCTGGGCAGCAATTTGCTAAATGCCGCCTCCATGCCTCCAGATTGGAAAGAGATTTTTATTCAATTACCAAATACTTCATGTATTCATATAATCAAGTTCCATATGAAAGGTGGTCCAAATACAACATACAGGAAGCGGTTCAAGCCTTTTGCTTACCAGTAGACCCATATTATGGTTGAGGCAATGTATGGTAGATTTTCTGATATTGACGACAGTAAGGTATCTCGCGATTGATCCCATATTAACATACGTCCCAAAGTTCCACCAACCTGCACAAGCATTTAATCACTTGAGGATGATTCAGGGTGTCTTTAGACACTAAGGCCCAATCAGGTACGAAAGCTTGTACACAACAATAGATATCATAAATCTCACTTCTACCAAGTCTTAAAAGAGAACACAATACTACAACTAAAAGATAAATCTGCAGTAGTAGCTAATCATTACAGCAACTAGTCACGAACTAGTCTCAACAACAGAACAGTTTATACATAGATATGTCGGAGATGAAGGGTATACCAGTAGGAGAGACGCACCCAAACATTAAGTGCCTCCTCGCTCACAAACAGACCAAATCCTGCCGCCATCAGCAAGAGAAAATACATATATCTGCAATTCACCAACCATCAGAAATGAGAAAAATTCAGTACTTACGACAAAAACTCATTGACAGTGGTCATAGAATGCACTTACTCATTCCTAAAAGATAGTTTAACAGTAATAGATGCTTCTCCCAGTCTATGGTATGTCACAATAGTTGTGTTTACCCTGGAGATCTTGCACTTAGAGAAAATTTTCGCCCGAACCAGTTTACAGCAAATTGATCTGCGGATTGTAAAGAGGATGTAGACGTTGATAAGTCTGCAATAAGCTGTGATGCCTCCCTTTGATGATTCGCCGTCAAATAATTCCTTCGTAAAATGCCCGAGACCGCCAGACCGATTGCCGAAACGACAATCACTCCAACTGCCACCCGCACTTGAGATTTCCATCTTGCACTTCTCATCGACCCATCTGTGTTCTCTGATGGCAAGGGTGTGTCAGGTGCGGCGGCATCACCACTTGTAGAAGCTGAACAGCATATTCGAGTTCCTTCTAGTGCCCTCCTGCGCACTCGAAACCGCACTCCGAAGGTAAAACATCAAACTTATTCATAGAAGAGAGAAAAAAGGCAACAAACTCCGAGAAAATTATTTTAAAAAGATGTTTTTCCCAATAAGCAACTTAATTGAAAAGGTGGGATTGCACAGAAAATGTTACAACTCCAGCCCTAGTTTTCAATAACAAAGATTCATTAACCATATTTGCCGCAACATTACTAGGCAGTGTAGGTGACCCTGTCGCAATTAATCATTCGATAGGTTTTCTGCATCTTCCAAGGTAGGAAGACTGTCTACAGCACATGATTAGTGCTCACAACCGTGTCGAATTCGCCCCCATTTCGAGTAAACTAGCCTCAACATCAAGACAACAACACTACTTCACATCCATGATTTGAGCTCCAACAAGAGAGGATTACAAACGAACGCAGAAATGCAACAACTCACACACAACGGAGTGAGAAAGAATGAATGAATGAGCTCACAAATGCAGCAGCGACAGAGACGACACGATGCTCCCCGGCTTCGAAGCAAGCGCCAAGCGCCGCAACGAAGACGAACCTCCTCGGTGACGTCCTAGTTGAGGAGAGTTCCAATGCACACACAGACGCGGAGGCAGGGACAGCGTCAGAGATGCCATGACCACCTCGCACTCAATCCAGACACCTCTGCTCGAATAAGCTAAGCACTGTCAGCTCGGAGGAGCAGCAACATGATGCACAACGATGTGGAATCCTGGTTTGACATTCAAGGCCTTGTGGGTTTGCGAACTAGTGGTGCCGCTGGCATATCCCAAATTCGCTCTTTTGTTGCAGCTGCTGCTGCTTCTCCTTCTCCGCGGTGAGATGGCGGCTCAGAACCGGGGACAGGATTGATGATGGCGTTGGTGTTGTGTTGCTTTGCCAAAGGGCAGGCTTTTTGCTCTTTTTTGTGTTCTGGCAGGACTGCGGTTGTGCACACATGGCTCCACGGGGACCTCTCCTAGAGGGCCTTCACTGGGGTCGAACCATGTCTTGTTTTGTGGAGTTTTGGTTGTATGTGCGTTTCTGGGCACGGCCTTAGGGTGAAGTCCCATGGGTTTGGAAGATTTTTCAGCGAGAATAAACAGATTGTGCTGCCGTGAAGTATGTCCAAACTTGTTGAGGCAAGACTTATTACCGGAGGATTCTTTGCATGCGTCGAGATTTTGGACATGCTGTCCTACTCTGTTCTGGATTTCGAAATTGCTGATGTCTTGAGGAGATGTTTATAGTTTGTGGTGGCAGTTTGACTTCGTTCTCTCAAAAATTACACTCGTCTGCCAAACTCACATGATTCACGACAGGTCGAGCTTCGGATAAGACCTGCAGGAGATGCCATGGAGAGAATCTGAACTTGAAGTCGTAACACAGTACCCTGTTAAGTTACGGCCGCAGTTGTCTCACTTAACAGAGTGTCCATAAAAGAATCTCAACAAACAGATTGATAGTAACAGACCGCCGAAATATATGCCAGTGCCGGTATTCACCTGGCAAAATCCATGCTACGTTCCTCCGCAGTCTGAGCACCAGCTCCTGATGCAGGATTCGTTTGGTAAGGACATAACTTACTGAAAGGGGCCTACTAAAGTACCTCCATATCAACTTACCATTATTATTACTCGGAGGAAGACATCAGTGTCGGACAAAAAACAAGATCATAAAGAGTCCAAGGCTCAAAAACTCGACAGAAATCAATACTGAGGTCATAAATTTCTAGTGAACTGCACAAAATGGTGGAAGACTAACCACAGGAACCTGGGTTTCAATCAAAGAACTTCTTGGCAGAACAATACGACAAGCGCCCACATATCAGACCAACCACAAGAAATCAGGTGATCAGAAAATATCAACCATGAGGTGACCAAGATATCAAGCTGCATCACTAAACCCTCCACGCTCGACCAAGATGCTCCATCAATCTGCACCGCGCTGGTAGCTACTAAGAAGACGACAGTTAACGTCATCCAGAACCTGTTGGGTGAACAAGACCTATTTCAAGTTCTAGCAAACTTTAGACTAAAGCACAGCGCATGAAGCAAGCACCTGTCTCAATTCACTCGAAAGCGGCAGCCAAAATTCAAAATGTGTAATAATGATATTTCAATTTTAAGCTAAATAGAATGTAAAATCGATCAACATTAATTAGTGTGTTCGGCACCTTCAAACGTCCGAGCAACTCCGTTTCCTCGAGTCTGTAAAGAATGTACACCGGTACTAATTAAGGAGGTCGTCCTTGGGAAGGTTGTCCTCGGCATCGGCATTGGCATCGACCTCAGCCTCGGTCTCGGCCTCGGCCTCAGCCTTGACCTCCTCTACTACACTATTGTTCTCCGGCACGTCGTCCTGCACAACGTCTGGTTCGGTTGTATCCGTCGCCTCAACTGGTGCTGGTTTACTTTCTGCGTCTTTCTTGTTTTCCCTGGCCTCTCTATCTTCGCTCTGGAGCTTCACAAAATGCTCTTTCTTGGATTTCACCTCCTCAACACATTTTGCAACATCGCCTACTGTTGTAGGCGACGAGATCTTCAGCTTGCCGAATGAGGTAAGCACATCCAAGGAAAGAGAAATCTTCTCTTTCTCTCTGTTCTTCAGAGCAGAAGAGCCATTCGCCTTCTTCCCTTTAGATTTCCCTCCTGAGCCGGAAAACCAGCCGTCAAGCTCCTCGTCATTCCTATTCTTCTTGCTTAGAATCACGTTTCCAACCCCCTTAGGAGCCTGGATCTCTGCCTTTGAGGTGGCTGTATTCAGAGCAGCCTCTTCCGTCGAAGGTGCATACTTTTGCAGATAGTGGAAGAGTTGATCACACAAGATGATCTCATCAGTGTAAGGCTCCACAAAATTCTCGAGCTCTTTCTGTTTTCGATACTGCTCCCTCTCTGACCTCTCAGCCTCCCTTTTTTCATACGCACGTTTCCTCTCCACCGCCTGCTGTTCCTTCCATTCTCTCTCTCGTTCCCAGAACTCATCTTCCTTTGCCTTGAACTCTGTTCGTAACTCCCTCACCTCATCTCTCAAGACTTTAATTCTCTCAAAAGCTGTATTCCTTTCGTCAATCAAAGCAGGAATATTAACCGCCTGTGAGGCTTCCTTCTCCCTGATCTCTGCAACAACCTTCACCTGTTGCTGTTCTTGCGCCTTTAAGCTATTAAGCAATTTATCTTTCTCTTTGATTTGTTCAACCAAAGCTGTCCTTGAGGCATCATCCTGAGAAGATTTCTCAACCTTGTCATTGTAATCCTTCACAATGTCTCTTGTCTTAGCAAGTTCCTTCATCTGCTGCAACACTTTCTTCTCCTCCTGGAGAGTGAGTGATGTATGCGCATGGCGATACTCGAGCTTCTTAATCTCCTCATCAATCTGCTCCACTCTGGAATACTGCAGATTATCACGAAGGGCTCTGGTTTCAGCCCGCTTCCTATCCCGCTCTTTATCAAGCACGTTCAATTGATCGCGAAGACCATTCTTCGTATCCAAAACTCCCCGGAACGTGGCTTTCAATTCGGTCAGGCGTCCACGCGCTTCCACCAGTTCCTGACAATGTAAAGGACGTTTGTAAATACCAGCAGGCAAATTAGCTGAGTTCACAGACTAAGCAACAATGCGTAAGAGAGAAGAGTCCAGTCTCTACCGGTGAAACCATGCCTCTACTCTGCTGCTTGTTGTCCAGGATGGTTTTGATCTCCCGCACACGGTTCTGAAGCTCATCCATTTCCCCGTGCAGCTTCGAAAGACTCTCATCGAACGCAGCCCTGTTGGGTCTCTCCAACCTCTTCACTCGGCGCAAAGGCGCACTCTTGGACACTGCAGGAGCTCCCTCCTCCACCACTGGCGCAGCCGGGGTTTCGATAACTCCCACCATCTTGCTCGGCAGCCCTAAAACGTCAAAACCACTCTTCCCTCCACGTTAGCACACCAAACCACCACAAGCGAACATAAAAAAGCACCCGCTTCTATAGCACAAAACTCCTCGAACACATCCCCGATCTAACACGACAGCCGATCCAAAACACCTCACAATGCCAAGCCCACGTCTTTAAACCCTCCACAACCCCAAAAACTCAGTCCAACAACAAAACCAACACTCCACGACCCTCCTACATTTTCTATCACAACAACAAGCGGAAGATCAAAAACCCAAACAGAAGCTCAAAAACCCCAAACCATAAACCTCTCCCAAAACCACACAGAACAACTCTCTAAACACATCCTCGATCAGCCAAAAACCCTACTCTCCCCCACCTCTCACACACCAACAACCACACTCCACTACAGAAACCAATTTCCACCTTCACACTTCCAAACCAAACCACAGACAAACGAAAACAAAAAAAAAAACAAAAAAAAACTACAGCAACTTCACCACATCAACAGAAATCGTAACCTCCTAAAAAAACACCACAATAGACAAGAGCTGAAACGGGGGAAAAAAAAAAAAAAAACGCAGCGAGCAAACCAGGAAAGGTATGCATTATATTATATTACATTAAGCCATAAACAGAAGCTCCTCCAGCAAGGAGAGGAGTGCAATGTCGGCATACAAAACCCCCGGATCACCATCACTCAACACCCCCCACAGTGTTCCCCATGGCAGAGAACATGTGGCAGAAGCATGTCTAGATGAGTGGAAGAGAGCAAGGAGAAGGGAAGGGGAAGGGGAAGGAGGATGGTACGTACCGTGGGCGTGGAGGATTTATTAGGGGTGTGGCGCAGCGATGGCGTGACCACCGTAACGACGCAACAACGACAGAGCGAGAGCGAAAGAGAAACAGCCTACCTCCTCCAGCTGCGCTCTTTGTCGAGCAAACCCTAGCATCGCCCTCTGGGCCCCGTTTTGTGCTATGCACCACTGCCCATGACCGTCGCCGTGCCTAAACCCGCTTCTATCTACCCCTGGCGTTGTTTTTTGTTTCTATAATCTAGGTTTTTCTTAGATGGTCCATCATGGAAGCCCCCGTGCGTTCTTCGTAGTAAGTGTCATTTTTGTTTGTTGTGGTTTGCTTCGTCGTGTTGCTGGAAGAGGAATCGTTAACCCCTGAAGGCGAAAGGCCTCAAAACTGCCAAAAACTCTCAAAACTGGCCTTTTTTTTAAGAAAAGGTGTAAGTTTTCAAGTTCTGATGTATTTTGGAGGGAAATAACTATAGGACTTAACACCTTACTTTACATGCATATGTACCTCAAATCTTATATTCAAACTCCTTACTGTTTGTGAGATTGTGATATTCAAAGTTGGAAAAAAGTTTTTTTCCTTGTTGTAAAATGGGTTTGAAGTGATTTGTGAGCCAAAACAAATCAATTTCAAAAGTAAATTTGACTTGAGGCTCTTCAAATTCTTGTACCTATGTGAGTTTAGGAATATGTCCATGCACTTTTTATTTTCTTATGACCTATAAAACCTAAAGAAATGCTTCGTTTTTCACATGGACGTATGTTGAAATTCAAATACAATGGCCAGTCTATGATAGTAAAAAAGGCATATGGAGAAATATTGGATTGAAGATTTGAGCAATGAGATCAAGCCTTAAAAATCTATTTACATGTACAAAAAACACAACTTGAAAAAAAAGTAAAATCTCAAAGTTTGGCAAATTTTTGAAATTTATGTAATCTAATTAAATTTTGGGTTGATTTTGAGGATAAAGGAGCATATACCGCAATTTTGGGCAGATTTCATCATACTCTAGAAGTATTTTCAAACTTTGAAAGTGAATATCTCCTAAAGAATTGAGAATTTGGAAGCATGAATAGTCAAGTATTGTTGAAAAGGTATGAAAAAACTCTACAATTTGCCAAAAGTGCAACTTTACATGATCTGAATTTAGTAATAGGAAGCTTGTCCAAAGTCAAATCGACCTTAATCGGATTAAGTGAGGGTTATCTTGGTTTTCTCATATAGTGGGAGGAATCGTTGATAGATTTCTCAGTCTTTGTGCAATGATATATGAAATCATATAAGGGAGTATTTCTTATGATTTTGTGTTTTGGCTATGAAGACATTTATATTCTCTACGTGTAAATGAAGACTTGGTAATGAATGATTATGATGTAGAAGGTGGTGTTTGGTAAGGATTTATTGTTGGTTCACTCAAAGAATTAATGAATGTGAGACTTTGATTGGATTGTTTTATTTTTTAATTGTTTTGGCTATTTCATTGTACCTTGTTTAATTGATAAAGGATGTGTACAATTTGGTGGCATGTGTTTAATATTTGGTTGTCGTTGGATATTCCACTCTTAAAATCATTTCCATTTAGCGCAATAAATTGAGGGAATGTGAGAAAATAAATGCGTAACAAATTCTACAATGAATTACAACTTAATTTTTTGTCAAATGATTGATTTTTAAAGTTTTTGTTTGATTCTTCTAACAAATGTTTGTCAACAAGAAAACAATTCTAAAATCTCTTTGTAATAATATCAACTCTTACACTTTTAAGTAATCATTTTTTTTTCTAATTTTTTTTTTCCATTATACATTTTTATTCACATGATATTATTAATGAAATATGGATAAGTTTTGTTTTAGATAGAGTAAATTATCTTGTATATGTATTCAATGCACATATTTGTCTCCATGCTAAGCCATCCAATGTCATTTCAATTCAAAGATCTGTAGTCTTTTTAGACAAGCTAATGAACATTAAATTACATACATATACAAGAAGAATTCACGTGGTTTCTTAAAGAGGAATTATCTTAAATGCACAATACATGTAAAAACAATTATGATTTCAATGCTAACTTCTTAGAAATGATTTTATTTGCCACACTAATAACAATATTTTCAACAAAGAATCCAAGTGAACAACCTTGTAAAGTAAGTTTTCAAAGAATATAGCAAAAAAATATTAAAAATAAGTGGTTAATGGAGAAAGTTATAAAACTATTACAAACAATTTACATTGCCTTCCATATTCATTCTATAATATGGAATATGTTTTGGTTATACATATGTTAACTTTTACAACTCAATCACTTCAATTATTATCTTTGAAGTGTGCAACACTATTTTCATGTAGATTTCCAAGCTTTCCAAGATTTTTAAAATTTGAAATTTCTTTATAAAGTGAAAGATTTAATTCTAAAACTAATTTACTATAACATCTAACAAGACTTATACTTTTAAAGAAAGCAAACTAACAAAATGAATAAATATTGTAATCATATTTTGAAGAAATTACAAATTTTAACTTTGAAACATTTGAATAAATTGTTGATATTTGCATCCCTGAATTTAACTATAGAAATATAATCTAAAATTAAAATTCAACAAATTTTATTTATATATCAACTCTAACATAGTCCTTCAAGACGTACTTTACAAGTACGCTCTTGAAACCTTCCATTTGGAAGGCACTATAGGTCATTTAGAGATTAAGATTCATTCAATAAATAACACATTTAACTCACTCCTATTTGAAAAATTATCATCTATATTGAATATGGTGGCAATTTTGCAACTAAATATCATTTGAATGGTAGATATCATGCAACAATACCAAAATTGAAAATTGAAAAAAATAAAAACGAAGTTTGATATTAACCTGAAGGAAACCGTCCTAATTCGTCGCTACATGTAATCAGTGTATGTTTACAAACCACTAAGTCTTAAAACACCGGTTCTACGCAGTTTGGAGCTGTTCCTCGGCCACTGCAGCAGGGCGCCACAGTGTGCCATCTCCCCCATCCATCAGAGCAATCCCCACAGCAGCTAACTCTGATCTAATCTGGTCAGAGCGAGCATAGTCCTTCGCCTCTCGAGCAGCAGCTCTCTCTTGAAACCGAGCCGCCAAATCATCCATACTCAGCCCTGCTCTCTTCAAAGCTAGTATTTTGATTTCGTCCAGTACCTGGTAAAAACCAATTACAAGTGGTTGAGGGCAAATGCCAAGAGTGTAGGAATATTTGCCATGAAAATTGGCATCAAATAATGAGAGAACGAAAATTTCATCGTAAGAATAAGTGATAGCCTTCCTAACCCCTAGACGCTACTTCTAAGATACATCATGGAATTTTAAACTCAGGGGTAGGTGTTGAGAAACATGACACATGGTGCATTATTTACCTTGGAATAGCTTGGAACTTGAAATCCTAGAATACTGAGAACTTCTTCAATTTTGGCCATGAGTAACTGCAGTGATGCAACACGAGATTTGTCTTTGCGTCCCTGAAAAAATCATAGAAAGAATAAATACTCAAGATGGATTACTTGTTCAAGATGTATGACTAAGAATAAATCCTGTAGACAGGAGCCACATACATTGTTCAGCTACTGACCGTGCTGAACAGCTTACAGCCGTTTGAGGAGATAAGGTTCTAATGACAGGGGAACGGATGTGCTTGTACCTTGCGAGTGTGTAGGAGATTATTCATAAACTTCAAGGGATCCGAAAAAGAAGATACGACCACGGGGGTGTGCAAATCATCCGCCATGGAAGATTTGAAAGTGGTCTTGAAACTCGTGACGAGCTCTGCAGCTTCCTTCGAAGGGTTGCCGCCAGTAACTTTACTGTCTTGTTCACTCATAACCTGCTCACAGTCTGCTAGCGCCTATCCCGACAAAACAAGGTCTTAGTACTCACTTCCATTACCAGTATCTAGTTTAAGGACGGTCTCGTATCCATACATGTACGAAGTAGAATTCATGTCCACAAAATCTCGGAGTTTTCGTAAAAAGCGAGTTTCTATAAGTGAAGAGATTAGCGACCTCAAACAGCAAGCATCCATCAAGCGACACAGTCTTATTTCCATCGATAAAGTAAAGGGTTCAAAAATTGTCGATGCTTGTGCTTGCACTCTGTTAGGGTAGAGAATGGAATAACCCATACTATCAGAGACTACGAGAAGTACAAGGAGTCTAGAAATCCCACCTGATACAGATAAAAAATACGGTCAGAAGCCAGCTCTAGCTGGCGCTTGGAGTAATTTACTGGGGATCGATAGTGAGTGCCCAGCAAAAACCAACGCAATGCAAGTGGGTGATATAGTTCCAGCACCTTCATCATGATCACAAACGAATCAATGACATTAGAATTTAACTTCGCCACACAAGTACTAGTTAGAAAGTAATGTCAATGACATTCGTGAACTTGATTTCACTAGCACGACGAACCTCATATGTACCAGAAATGCTGCAGAGCCCTTCATACATACCGATACGCAAGCAAAAGATCATCTAGGTTTCGTCAGAGCCAGATACAAAATTCGTACAGACTGACATCGAGCGCACAACCTCTGCGATTAGCCAACTGTATAAAAGAAGTTCTATAAGTGACCGAACACCTTAAACTGTTTAATACCTAACCTTCAGCAACCATTATCTTTGACCAATTAGAAAATTAGTCGGAGAACATACCTCTCGAATGGTGAAGAAGTTGCCCAATGACTTCGACATCTTCTCAGAATCCACAGTAACAAAACCGTTGTGCAGCCAGTAGCTAACTCGACTATCCGCACATGCAGCACAGCTCTGGGCTATCTCATTCTCGTGATGAGGGAAAACAAGATCCATTCCACCACCATGAATGTCAAATTTATAACCTAGATGTTCCGCACTCATTGCGCTGCATTCTATGTGCCAGCCCGGGCGTCCAGAACCCCAGGGGCTATCCCAAGCAGGCTCTCCTGGTTTGGTACTCTGCATAGCAATTATTCAAGTAATCTTCAGCTGACAGGACCAGATTTTAACATAGAGAGGTTGAACCAGAAAAAAGTGCCTATAAATCATAGACAAAGCATACTGCTAATCACATAACAAAGGTGGTCCATGAACGAACACAGAACTAGGGACTTAACACCCATTTTCTATCAGACAAAACTGAAAGATAACTTGCTAGAACCTCGAATGACAGAAAGGAGTGATTTTTCTCACCACCTGCAAGGGCGCTGACCTTCCATAGAGCGAAGTCTGCAGGATTTTGCTTACGGTTGTCTACCGTCACGCGCTCTCCTGCTCGATTCTCTTCTTGTTTCCGTCCCGACAAGCATCCGTACGATGGAAGGGTATCGACTGAGAAGTACACGTCTCCTCCCTCCATCACATACGCATTTCCATTCTCTATAATCTGCACGTTTCGGCCAAATCCAGATACGGGTCCGTTACACCTCAAACACTCACTAAACAGAGAAATAAAAATTCAATAAAACTACCACTGAAACAATTCTAAAAACACGAAAATTCTACCTTACCCGCTATTAAAGTTCACAAAGACGATACTCACCTTCGATATCATTTCTACAATTTGCGGTATGTGGTCAGTTACACGAGGCTCCACATTCGGTGGCAGGCACCTAAGCAGTTCCATGTCCACTTGAAATTCATCACAAAATCTTCTACTTAGTTTTACAGGATCCTCTCCCAATTCATTCGCCCTATTTATGATCTGCAAAGACAGGCCAAGGACTCAAATTCGCCACATTTTAGCACCACGAAACTGCCACTGTCATTACAATATCATAAAATCTGACTAACAAATAATGTCATCACACAACTAGATAAAATCATAATATCTGCGCAAGGTTCAGACTGTAACGTCGAGGAGTCGCTGTGGAATTCTCCCTACCACTGGCGCGGTTACAAAATGAAAGCAGTAGCTTACTGGGTGATTGCAATGCAACAAATGTGTTACCTTATCATCAATATCGGTAAAATTCCGCACGTAAGTCACGTCGTAGCCCACGCTCTTCAAGTACCTAATTCAGAAACACCAAATTCGCATCTCATTTTTGAATTCTCCACAAAGATCATGAAAAATAGAATTACTCAATGCGACGAAGAGGCTAACCAGTTCACTCACCGGAAGAGAACATCAAACGCGACGTACACACGAGCATGGCCGATATGACTGTAGTCATAAGAAGTCACTCCGCACACATACATACTCACTTTCCCGGGCACAATGGGCCGAAACAATTCCTTCTGCCGCTTCATGGTATTGTACAGCTGAATTTGCACCCCACTCTCAGCCCCACCAGTCTCCGAAACCGCATTCAGGCCAGCACTCGAACACTCCACCTTCCTGTGAATCCTCCGAATCCTCACCCTCTCCTCTCGCACTACCCTCCCATCCAAAACCACCGCCGCTGCACTCAAACGCTGCACGCTACCCAGGCATTGCGCCCTGTCGACAACCGCGGCTCTGCAGAGCCTCGCCGTGGCCGTGGCGCAGCAGCTCATCATGCGCGCTGCCATCGCCATGGCTCCACCTCGCCTCCGTCTCCTACCACACCATTCCACCTGCCCCACCTCCAACAGCACAAATCCCCTTCAATCCCAATCCAAATCTCTCCCTCAACCCAACCTCAGACACAACCCATCTCGCAAACTCCCAAACCTTCGATTCTAAACCCCCCAGCCTCGAGAAAACTTCACCAAACACCCGATACTGAACCAAAATCGGTGAAATAAAGCGCACCCGACCTGGAGGAGTGGTCTGAGACTGCGATTGTGGGACGACGCGCGTGAAAATCTGCAAATCCCGGCACGATTTGGACGTTTCACATGTCGATGAGACGAGGCTCGACAATGAGCTAGTGGTACCTTAACCCATCATAGTACCCTCTACCGTCATTGTCTAGATTTTAACTAGATCTTAACGAAACATATGTACGAACTGAGTAGAGTTGGTTCGAGGAGCTGTGACGGCTTTGAGTATTCTCCTTCCACACCATTCCATATGAGATATGTACCCTATAACCGTCACAGATGTTCCCACATTAAATAGACGCAGTGGGAGTGTGCCTAAACCCGTCAACGTTCCACCAGACCGACATATTCAATATGTTTGTACATTTTAGGCATAAATCTATATTATTATAGATTTAGAGCTTTTGGATACATTGACGGCTACGGTTGTGTGCTCAGTACACAAAAGCGACACGAGACGCAAAAGCGACAACATCGGATCTGATCGTAGATTAGATTGGATGGCATGTAGTTGTGACATAGATGTTGCTTGACTTAGGTGCAGTGACGGATTTGGGTACAGTTGCGGAACCCTAAAACCCTAAATGGTGGGGGCAGTTGTGTGTAGAAAGCAAACTCCGACCTAAGGAGGAGCTCCTTTTCGCAGGAGCCGAGCTCTTCGAACAGAGCTGCGGAGTCCTTGCAGCCTCGGATTTCGTCTCTTTCTAAGTGCAGGGTTTGGTTGGGTTCTGGGTTTTGGTGGGTTGTTTGAGTTGCGTCGCTTTGACGAGGGTTTCGGAAGTTTTTTTGAGGGTTTAAGAAGGGTTTAGAGGGGTTGAGGAGCAGCCAGCAGCCATGGTGCTGTATAATTTCAAGCGGATTACGGTGGTGCCTTCGGGCAAGGAGTTTGTGGACATCATCTTGTCGCGGACGCAGCGGCAGACGCCGACGGTGGTGCACAAGGGGTATGCCATCAACCGAATTCGCCAGTTTTACATGCGAAAGGTGAAGTACACGCAGACGAATTTTCATGAGAAGATTTCCACCATTCTGGAGGACTTCCCCCGGCTTGATGACATCCATCCTTTCTACGGGGAGTTGCTTAACCATTTGTACGACAAGGACCATTACAAGCTTGCGCTTGGGCAGCTTAACACGGCTCGTAATTTGATTGAGAAGATTTCTAAGGATTACGTTCGGTTGCTGAAATATGGCGACTCGCTTTACAGGTGGGTGCTGCTGGCTGTGTTCTTGCGCTGTTGCTGTTTAGAGATGGTTTAGGGTTGTTGTTGCCGATTTTACTAAAGTGCAGCGGGTTTAGGGTTTAGGGTTTCGGGATACCATTTGAACCTTCAGGTTTCTGTAGTTACTGAAGTTTAAAACTTGTGGGACGTCCTTCCAAGTGCTTGAAGTTGTAGTGCGAGTTTCGCTGAACAGGATATTTTTGCAGGTGCAAGAATTTGAAGAAAGCAGCACTGGGTAGGATGTGCACCGTCATGAAGCGTGTGAGCCCTAGTTTGGCTTACTTGGAACAGGTCAGGCAGCACATGTCGAGGTTGCCCTCGATTGACCCGAACACCCGAACGATCTTAATCTGCGGTTACCCGAATGTCGGCAAGAGTAGTTTCATCAACAAAATTACACGTGCTGATGTAGACGTGCAGCCATATGCTTTCACCACCAAGTCTCTGTTTGTTGGTCACACCGATTACAAGTACATGAGGTGGCAGGTGTGTATCGAATCAGAACTGACTTCGTCGACCTTTGCTTGTTTCGGTTTTTTTCCTCTTTTAGCTGTGCAGAGAGTATTGGTAATCAATTGTATCTCTATGTCAGCGCGACTGATTTTCTGCCGAAATCTAATTTTATTGGCACCTTCGTACTGTGCAGGTGATTGATACTCCCGGTATTTTGGACCATCCTTTGGAAGAGTGCAATACCATCGAGATGTTGAGTATCACTGCGCTGGCGTATCTCAGAGCCGCAGTTCTTTTCGTGGTTGATTTGTCTGGAAATTGTGGTTACACCATTGCTCAGCAATCTGCGCTGTTTCATTCAATCAGGGCTCTTTTCGCTAATAAGCCTGTCATTATCGCATGCAACAAAACCGACCTGCAACCATTCGAGACCCTTCCAGAGTCTGATAAAAAGCTTATCGAGGAAATGAGGAAGGAAGCTGCTAGAGCCGGAGCAGGTCTTATTGATGGTCCCCCGCCTGATGAGGAGAATTGTATGTTGCCTATGAGTACCATGACAGAAGAGGGCATTATCGCTGTCAAGAATGCTGCATGTGAGAAGCTCCTGCAGATGCGTGTGGAGATGAAGATGAAATCGAAGAAGATCAACGATTGTCTCAATCGGATACACGTGGCTGTGCCTAAAGTACGGGATCACAAGGAACGTCCTCCTGTTATTCCTCAGGGAGTCCTAGAAGCGAGGGCTGCTGAAAACAAGGCGGCTGAGAACAAGAGGAAACTTGAGAAGGATCTCGAGAATGAGAATGGCGGTGCAGGTTTGTCGCGTTTAATATTATTTTTTGGTTGGGTAATGTTGATATGGTTAGTATCAGCCGAAGTTTGAAAAGGTTCATAACTTAGTTAATCGGCTATGAGTAGGTTAATGGTTCATAACTTAGTTAATGGTAGGTTAATCAGCTATGGATCTACGGTCCTTTTTCAAATAGCTGACGAGTCAATTTTTGTGTGTATGCCATGACAGGAGTGTACTCGGCGAACATGCACAAGCATTACTTGTTGTTGGATCCGGACTGGAAGGATGACATTGTTCCTGAGATCATGGATGGGCACAATATTGCTGATTTTGTTGATGCGGACATTCTTCAAAGGCTGGATGAGTTGGAGAGGGAGGAGGACGAGCGTGCAGCTGCAGCGGAGGGAATGGATGAGGACGAGGACATGAGTGACCAGGTCCGTTTTTTGCATTTTTAGGAATGGTTTCTTTTGTTCTATATCTGCTTGTCTGACAGTTCACCGATTCTTGCAGTCCGACTGTAGGCACGAGGATGTCACACTAAAGAACCGCCTTGATTTTTTCTTCAAACAGGATTTAACACCTGAGGAGGCAGAGGCTCTAGCAGCAATTCGGCGCAAGAAGAAACTCATGTTGGCTGAGCATAGAGCAAAGAAGAAAACTGCTGACAACAAACCAGTGGTGCCTAGAAGGCATGACATTGAACGGCAATTCAACACGAGTAGGATGGGCAGACATCTTTCAAACTTGGGCTTAGACCCTACTGCTGCAGTTAATAGAGCACGGAGTAGGTCCGCTGCTGGAACGAGAAGCAGGAAGAGAGACAGGTCTGAAGGTACAGGTGGAGATGGTATGGAAGTGGATGAGCAAGCTAATAAGAGAATGCGTTCTCGAACTCGTTCATTGTCCCGGCCACACAAGGAAGCACTTCCAGGTAATGTGTCTATTCGCGATATAATAGCCATTGGGTTTCGGTGTAAATGTGCTCTCGTCTGCTCCATAATTTATGTGTGAATTACAGTAGGTGCTTGGATCTATCAAAATTTGGTAGCTGTGTCGAGCCTTTATTTTTTCTTTTAGATGTTCCGGCAATTGTTGCTGGTTTCTTGCTATCTCCTCCTGCAGTTATTTGTGCATATCTAGCAGTAATAGTTGCAACTATCTGGAGAGGCATTATTATTTTATTGCTCTTTAACACGATTCTACTTGGGATGATGCAGGGGAAGGATTCAAGGACAGTGCCCAAAAGGTTAAGGCGATGCAGATAGGTAAGAATGCTGTGAAGGAAAGAAATAAGGACGCGAGGAAAGGAGAGGCAGATCGTGTTCATTACAACAAAAAGCCAAAGCATTTGTTCTCTGGTAAACGAGGCACTGGGAAAACAGACCGGAGGTAACCGGTTTGGATTATTTCAGTGTAGGAAATTCTTGCTTAGGCTTAGTAGTTGTATTATCTTAGAGTGGGTCTTTTGTTCAACACAAACTTCAGGAGTAAAGGCTTCCTTCTGCCGCCACCTCAATTTTTTCATCGCTCAGTATTTTCGGCTGTTTTTGCTTAGCCTGATTCTACTGCATGGTTTTCCGTATGTTTGGATACTCACAATATTTTCCAAGGAGCAATGCTTGCAAGAACTGTGTTTTCCTGCCTCTTATCAGCACTGGTAATCTTATTCTGTATTTTGTACTCCCTCTGTTTCCAAAAGAAACCATGGTTTCCTTTTCGGGCCAGGATTAAGCCTTTAATTTTGCTTATTTTAATTGAAAGTGTCATTTGGCTTAACACGGATTTCAAGTGCCATAATGCCATTTGGCTTAACACAGTTTTCAATATGTATATTGATGGTTGACTTCCTGGTAATAATGAAACAATGGTTTCTTTGTGAAACAAAGACTGGAAACCATGGTTTCTTTTGGAAACAGAGGGAGTAGCACTTAGTGAGTAGCGGTGTCGTTGCTCACAGGAGTTCGCGATTATCTGAATTTTTTGAATTGGAGTCGTTCAAAATTCGGAATTGACCTTAAATCAGAACCTGGAATTGGCATTTATTCTAATTTTATATTTCTAAGTATAAAGCTGGAAATACCTGGAAGTGGTCGCCCACCATGGCGTGATTTGCATCAGAATGGGGTTAACATATCGTCCGTTTGTACTCGGGTACTCGCTTCAACCCGAGCGCCTGGGTTAGAGTCTCAACGTCACTAACTTACAGCGAATCTTTCTTTATAATTAGAGTACTTCTTAGTGTAGGGGAGAGTAGCAAATCGGCTGAAGTTTTTCATACACCTCCATCTGAGTAACTCATTGTAGAGAGGCCGTCGTGATAGCATGCACCAACAACCAGATGCAGTTGATCAAGTCATCTCCACCTTGGACCACACGGAAATTTTGGGCAAGATTGGTAACAAAACGTCGAAGTGTTGACAGTATTTTTGAACCTATAAATACTTCCCGAGCTCACGGAGCAGTTTCAACATGAGCAGATGTAAAAAATGTCTGCTACTGGACAGCACTTTCAGATTCCCCAACACGACGTCAGATTTCAGTGCCATGATAAGCACCATTACTCAATCAATTCAGAAGAAGAAACGGCATGTTCAACTCACTAATCCTGTTGTGTTCATGCATTTCTATATCTCAACAATCACAATACTGAATTAAAAAGTCCAACGCAAGATCAGATTCAAGTTTCAACAAGCACCTGCTAGATCCGGCTACCGTAAGATAAAGAATAGACTCCAGCAAAGTACAATTGATTCGACGAATTGGGCCCATATACACAGTCTTACGAAGTGCCAGAGACAACACTGGCACTTCATAAAACACACCTAGCATTCCTCTCGAAAACACATTTGCTATGAAAATTTCTGTGCTAAGGTTGCGGCATTCATGGCGCAAGGATTTTCCCTGTCTGTTCTTCTACATCGTACACTCCACGAGTAAGGTCTGGAGGCGGGGGCAATGACACACCCGGCGCTCCAGACATCTGCATCCTCTCGAGAACCTGCAGCTGTGGATTATCTCTCTACTTCCTCTTGCCACCCTTGATGTTGTTGCCTTCCACCATCTTGTTCACCTGGTTCAGGGCAGGCTTCAGGATGTTGAAGAGTACCCATCCGATGGCCGGCGCCAGAATGAAGAGAAGGATTAGTGGCCTCGTGTCGGCGCCGAGCTGGGCAATCTCCTGCACCTGGGCATCGGCCTGGGGAGCGGCCAACAGAGACGCCGCTGCAGCGCTGATGCCCGTCACTCCGATGATCCCTCTCGACTTCTTCACCTTGATGTTGTTGCCTTCCACCATCTTGTTCACCTGGTTCAGAGCCGGCTTCAGGATGTTGAAGAGTACCCATCCGATGGCCGGCAGGAGGAGCCCGATGATGACCAGTCCCCTCGAGTCCGAGTCGGCCAGGTTGGCGATCTCCTGGGCGGCGTCGGCGTGGGGGGCCAACAGCATCGAAGCTCCGCCTAGTCCTAGTGCACCGATCACGCTCCTCTTGCTCGTCTTTCCTGTGTTGCCCGACTGCATCTTCTCGATCTGGTTCAGAGCCGGCCGCAGGATATTGAATAGCACCCATCCGATGGCGGGCAGCAGGAGCCCGATGATGATCAGGCCCCGGGCGTCACTGTCTGCGACCTGGGCGATCTCCTGTACCGCATCGGCATGGGGGGCTGCCACCAGGGTAGCTAGGGCTCCAAGTCCGGCGCCGGCCACCAAGCCCTTGGCGCTCCTCATCTTGTCCACCTGATTCAATGCCGGCTTCAAGATGTTGAACAGCACCCACCCGATGGCCGGGACCAAAGGAATGAGCAGGGCGACCACCCTGTTGTCGCCTTCCGCCAATGCCATCATCTGCTGCGCGGCCATCGCTGATTCCGAGGTGGCCATGGCAGCGAACATCGCACCTGTTGCATATGGTGCGTCAGTATTGTGGACGTCCAAATGTATATCAGCTTCCTCTCAATCTGCCATCGTGTCCCAATGAGCAGAATTGCGCACTTAGGATACAGGTAGAATTATGCTCAGATTGACATGCAAGTAATCAACTTCTCCCGAGAATGGAGGAAACAAAAGTAACGAATGGGAAGAGGATTATAACCAGCTATCGTGTTGGCACCAAGAGCGACCTGGTCCGCGAGCCCATCTGAGGAGGTAGAGAGCGTCGCAGAGACGCAAGGCACGGCTCCGAGCCTCACAGCCGACACCTTCTGGCTCGCAACGCGCAGGCCCTGCACTCCAGCTCCGAAGACGGTACTCCTCTTCAGTGAGGTGAAACTGGTGCTTGCGACTGCGGTCGCCATGGCCATGTCACTATCCTGTTCTCAGTCACCACTGCTGAGCCCTCAAACCTGGTAGTTTCACACACCAGTTCCTCGTTGTTATTACAAACAGATACAACAACCACCTACTCCTTCGATCACCTCCCTCCCGATGCAACGCATCGCCCAACCCATCCCACATTCACCCAAACAAGCTCCAATCCAAAATCACTACACCACTCCATCACCCACACGAATCTAATACCAACACAACAACCACACACGTAGATCCTCACAGCAATCACCAAAATCTAAAACTCCAAAAGAGAATCACAATTCTCACATTCAGAACCCCAATTCACATCCTGACATGGCCATGACAATGCTTGCACCTCCAACCTCACACAGATGGGCAATCACATCACGAAAGGTACCACTGTGGAAAAACTGGAAGCTGATCGTACCTGGGGACGATGAAGCAGAGCTGGAGACGAGCAGGTGGTGCGGGAGTGGCAGTGGATGACGAGAGAGAGATGGGGCAGTGCAGCGATGCGAGTAGAGTGATGCTGTAGGAGCCTGGATGGGATAAGGCTGCTCGTCTCGGGGTTGCGAGCCAATGGGCGCCCATTTCGCACCACACAACTGGGCCCTTGTTGACCCGTTGCCACTGGCGCCCCGCTTTCTCGCGACGGCCCCACAGCCCACGGGACCCTCTTGCTCCGCAGCAAGTTTTTTTCCTTTCGGATACTTTGCATGAGTATGTTGCTAGCTCCTCCACAGTTCAGTCGAATGTGCCATCTAGAACATTCCGAGCACCTTTGCTTGCTTTCAAGGATTTTGTCACTCGAAGTTGATGTTGGAGATTGAAAGTGTGACCATGAGTTATCCCATGAGTTGGCAGCGGTGGTTTTTGGTTTTTTTATAAAATTTACTTGGAGGTTTGTGTTAGGGATAACACTCTCATGAGTCACATGCTGACGAGTCGGTTCTTTTCTCTTTTGTGAAGACAGGTAATCATTTGTGTCCAAACAGTTGCAACTTGCGTGAGATGCTGGGTTCGTATATCAAATTGGCGACTTTGTGATCGTTTGCTGATGCTTTTCTTCAACTTGGCTCAAAAGCTATGTTTCTTTAGGATGTGCTGGAGGTTCTTCGTTTTGGGATCACTGTTAGCCTGATCAATTAGATATCCGCCAGTTTGATCTTAAATAACCAAGGGACAGCCTACTTTAGTATTTGATCCAGAGAATGTGATGGAGTTTGCATAATTTCATTAAGTAAAGCTGGGGGCCTGGGGCCATGCACATATGATTTTGGCATGAATGTGCTGTAAATAAAGGTCTGACATTTCTAGCCACTAGCGTTCTCAACAAGCCAATGAGGAGACGCTTGTGGTGACCACATGATCCAGACCAATGTGCCAGATGGTTTTGATCTAGTGCACACAAGTTGACAAGCACTGAATATTCACCTCGTGCATTGAGTTATGCGGTGATCCATGTCGTTCGTGCCTCGAACAGAATCATTTACGGTATCGTCCTAACTTATTGGATCACGTTCATCAAATTCAATCAGCAGAATAGAATGCATTGTCCTTCTACAACAGTGTAAATCTTCAACTGGAGACAGATCCCATGGATGGAAGAACACGAAAAAAGACTCCCCCTACAGACCCATTTTCAACCCATATCCAAAAGGATACAAAGGATCGTAATCCTCGTCACCAATGTTCATTGGCAACTGATCGACTCTCTTGAACCATGTTCTGGAAAGCTTCCCCTGGAATTCATGTTTGCCGAAGAGCACTTCTGCCACTCCAGCACCTTCAGTGCCTGGGAGCCAGGCAGCAACAAAAGCGTCCATGAAGCGCACCAACTTCTCCATCACCAACGGCCTGCCGGAGATCAAAACCACCACACATGGGACATGGGAGCAAGTGTCTTGAATTAATCCGGGGTAAGGGTCAGGCAGGGTCAAGTTCATGTTATCCCCGTTCATTTCTGCGTATGGTTGCTCCCCTACCACCACTATGGCGTACGTATAATTCTTTCCTTTGGCATACCCCTTTTGGGGAGAAGCTTTGTAGTGTAGTTTCGACTTCGAACTCACTGTTTGCAGAATTCCTTCCAGGATTGTTGTCCCTGTTACAATGGGTGTATGGTTAGAATCAATGATAGAGCTTGTCACATGGCCTTCTGTATGCAAATTCTGTTTGATGTGAGAGAGTTTTACCTTTGGTGATGTTTCCAGGTGAGCCTTGCCAGGTGATGGTCCAGCCTCCACATTGCAAGCCGATGTCATTGGCGTGGGCTCCAACGACGAGAATCTTTCTGGCATTTCTGTCCAGGGGTAGCAAGGCTTTGGAGCGAGGTTTGCCGTTTTTCAGAAGCACAAGAGATTTCCTCACCGCTTCCCTTGCCAAGGCTCCGTGTGACTGCTTGCAACGAATTGTTCAATATCCATGTCTTTGAAAGGCCATGGTCAATCTAAGGGTCACAAAGGTAAAGTGTTTCGGTCCATGTTTCAAAGATTCAGCAGAGATGGATGGAGTTGGGGTTGATGCTTACCGGGGCACCGAGCAAGGTGTTCAGCCTACGGCTTGAGTATGGTGCCTCAAACAAGCCTGTTTCAAATTTCACCCGAAGGATGCGTGATACAGCATCATCAATTCTGGACATCCGAATCTTCCTGTCCATAACGTGTTTCTTCATAATTGCTGAAAAGTTTTGGTAAGCATATGGCACCATTACCTACAATTCATATAAAGCATTTAACGAAATTAGTTTCAACATAGTCAACTTCAATTTGAATAAACCTTTGTATGTCAATAGAGATAGAAGTGCAGGTGAAATAGATTATACCATGTCTATGCCGGCATTGATGGAGAGCAGGACAGAGTCGGAATAATTAACACCCGGCGGCTCTGTTATGCGGTCAATTCCTTGAAAATCCGAGATGAGGAAGCCCTCGAAGCCCAAGTGGCCTTTCAGAATATCGGTGAGAAGGAACCGATTGGCATGCATCTTGATACCATTCCAGCTGGAGTAGGAGACCATGATGGTGGAGACACCCTTAGCTACGGCGTCGAAGTAAGCTCTCATGTGGATATTGACAAGCCCCTGGAAACTAATCACCGTATTGTTCCTGTCTATTCCATCCACCGTGCCTCCATCGCCCACAAAATGCTTTGCACACGCTGCTACCTTGCGGCTGCAACCCAAACTCAGCTCATATTATTCTGCTGCTTTCTTAGCTCACGAATCCACAATCTTATGGCAGAATCTAAATGACATGCCTACCAATCATCAACAAAGAGCATAAACATTAACTTCTGTTGACTTAGGTTTTGGTTCCTGACCTGTTTTGCACATATGGTCCTTGCCAGTCAGGAGGGGCTTTGCCTTGCAGACCATCAATTATGGTGGTCATGCTTGTCACCACTTCTGGGTCCTCACTGAAGCTCTCGTAACATCGACCCCACCTTGGATCCCTACAAACTGCAATACAAGGTCCAAACACATATGGTATGCCGGTCGCACGAACTTCCAGAGCAGTGGCAGAGCCAATTCTTCTCAACAGCTCAGGTTCCCTTCACAGCAAGACCCAATCAAAGATCCTTCAGAAACTTCAATCACTTCAGTGAGTTGGTACGGATGATCTGATTACATGATGATAAATGATGTTAATGAGCAGTTGAGGGAAGTGGTGTACTCTCACCGTGTACATCCGAGACCAACGTTGTGAGGAAATATTGTAGCCCCAAAGACGCCGTTGTGGCCGTGCACAGCGTCGATGCCATAAATCAAAGGTATGCTCAACCGCGTCCTTAAAGCAGCCGACTGGAAAGAGTCCGTCATGTTGGCCCATTGCACAGCAGTGGCAAAATTCCCTGGCTTCCCGGATGGAAAGGGGCTACTCAATATGCTCCCTGCAAAATAGTTGCAAAACCCCGAACTTACTACCCGCTTCACACAAAGACAATCTACAAGAAAATTTGCGCAACCTGGGTGAAAGACATCATTTTCTAGAATATTTTGACTGTACTATGGCTGACCTATCTTGAATTTTTCTAGAACGGTGGAATTCGCGACGGTTTTCTCGATTTGTGTCATTTGCCCAATTTTCTCCTCAAGTGTCATACGGCTCAGAAGATCCTGCACTCGAACATGAACTGATTGGCGAGAGTCCTTGTACAGCACCGGCAGCCTCTCATGGCCATTTGACTCCCCAAACAGCAGGCTAAAGTGCAGCACAAGTAGAATACCAAGTCCACTCCTAATCCTCCATTGCACCAGATGCATGACTAATCCCAGTCTTCCCTGAATCAGAAGCGCCATGAAAACATGTGCATGTCTCGGCAATCGACATGCACTTGAAGATCAACTTACACTCACAGACAGCAGAGAAACATTACTGATGAAAGGCCTTCTAGCATAAAACTAGCACAAACTTGGTCAAGTGTTTGTTGGTTGTAAGGCTCGTAGTCATCAAAGTTGTGACGTAATTGCCATGGCTACGCATGTGCTTCGTCGTGAACAGCTAGTGAAAGAGCATCTGCTGCAAAACAAGCATCCCAGGACGGTACCTGGAAAGGATCAGACTGTCTGGTAACTTTGAGTGCATACATGCCAGAAAGACAGTACTACATTATGATCAACCATATCCATTGGTCCTGTATTTTATTAATTTCTCAGCTGCTAATGAATTTCACTTCAAATAGGCCAAACCAGGATAAACCATTGATTCACATAAAACTCCATCATCAAACTCTCCAGTAGATGCAGCACCTCACCCTCCATCGAAGTGTGAGAAACCAAACATAAATTACATGTGGCAATGTGTCACTCAAACATGTAACAAAGATCAAAGCTGATCAAAGATTAACAGTGTTTACCCAACTTAGATAACACCGGATTCTAATGGATGAACACTCAAAACCATCAGTGTATCCACAAACCGACGTTATCTACAACCCTCCCATATTCGGCGAGCTGAAATCTAGACAAGAAATTTAGACATGAAATGGAGTGAGGACGAAAACGGTAGTTTTGCTGCAACGCAGTTGCAATGCGAGCGAGGCGATGGCGATGATGATGGCCGCCTCCAGCTGCAGCGTTGCCGTGGCAGCCAGGCCGCCGCTGCTGCGCGCTTCCTGGGCCGGATTGCGCCCTGCTAGTGTGCGCGCTGCGCCGTCTGGTCAGGTGTGGAGAGGCAGCAGTCGACCAGGAAGGAGAATTGGGTCCAGAGGTGGCGAGGAGCGGAAGCAGGGGATAAGGCAGGTGGTGGTGGCGGGGTTTCTGCCCGTGGACCCTTGGGCGCCCAACACCGACCAGCAGAGCGTGGCGTCGTCGCTGTTCGCAGCGTCGTTGTTTCCGTATCTGGGTTTCTTGTATCACCTCACCAAGTCGAAGACGGCGCCGAAGCTCACCCTCTTTGGCTTCTATTTCCTGCTCGCTTTCGTTGGAGCCACAAGTAATGATTCATACTCTTTGACTCAATCTCAAACAATGTTGTGCCCTTGGAATCACATCTCTACCTCGTTAGCTTAGCGATTCAGCCGAATTGGATTGTTCAGAGTGGTATGTCAGGATCGGTTGGGTTGGGTGAAGAATGGGTTTTGTGGGAAGGACATGGCGCAAAAATTACGTAGGAAGTCTCCGTTGATTGACAGGATTGTGCCATGACTGTACATGTGTGAATTGTAGACATTTGCAGAGTTTATCCAAATTGTAGATAGTATACATGTTTTGAGCTTGCCGAAGACAATGTTGCAGTCTACCGGCAGTTTAACCCCAGAACTTGATGCTCTTCAGCTTAGGGTTAGGATTACAACCTAGATGGAGTCGATATAGATAAAATTGTTTTTTGTTGAAATCTGTTGTTTCCATCTTTGTTGGAAGCTAAGCATCTGCAGCCGGCTTTTTGTCCATTTGCATAGCACGGCACACAAGGAGTCGTTCTCACTCGGTGTGCGTGACACCTGTTTCTGTCTTTGATACATGCTCCCTTAGTTTCGTTTAATTGCAGGTGCTAATTTGGTGTGTATGTGTGCGTTTTGTGTCAATCGCGTGGTGTCTTCTACAAATTGGAACAGTTCCGGCGGGCATATATGGTGAGTTCAACCTGTTCACCTGCAGGTGTCTCGTATGTGCCATATTGTAATCGTAGATGCATGAAGCAGCTCCATTCCGTAATTATTTGGTGCTCGTTTTTCATCTCCTGTAACTGTTCTGAAAATGGAATTGCACATGCAACAGCCAAGGTACACTATGGAACATCCCTGTCCAATGTGGATTGGCTGCACGGAGGTGCCGAGTCCTTGTTGACATTAACGAACCTCTTCATCGTGTTCGGACTCCGAAATGCTTTGCAAAACTCTGCGAAGGCTGAAGATGATGATGCTGCAGCTCAAGAGGAAGAGGAGGGTGTTCCACTTTCGAAGTGATACTTGTCAGCCTCTCCTCTACTGTTCCTGTACGATAGACTGTCGATACCAAATTAGGTGTACTCGATTTGATGTTGATAGCTACAAGAATTGAGAATAGAATTGGATCAATTGTGCACCAAAATCAAAGTAGGTAGATTGTGATCTCCTGTGAACGGTTTGCTTGAAATTGTATTTTATCGAACAGGATGTCCCTGACTTTTTGAAACATGCTGTAAGAGTAACATAAATCGCCAGGCAACTCGTCAAAGAGCATTGGAGACACCAATGAACTATTCAGAACTATGATATGCCGAAGACTTAACGAGTATTCGAAACAAATTTGACTCTGTAGTGAAGGTGCATTGAGGAAGTGGCAACTCGAAAGTGGCACTTGAGCTTGTCCTCGAAATTACTTCTGAGCTTGAACACTTCTAAGTTCCTAATCTGTATTTCACTGTTGATTCTACAGAAATTTAGGTCCAGATAAACCCACTGAATAGTTCATGGTTTACAATTTGCACATTGTACCATACAGTCGATACTGCTTAGAAACAGTGAGAAAAACATATAATGGTGTTACAAATAACACCATACTCAGAACAGGCGGTGAAAAATGTAATCTGACGATACAAAGACAGGATGACATCTTCAATTGTTGCACAATTGGCTCGCATCGACCATCGTATACATCCACAAGCTGTAAATCCATTGGTACTACCGTAACTTACAACGACGGCAGTGACCATAATTATACTTTGCAACCAAAATTTACAAATCATTTCAGACAATTATTGATCTGTCTAACAGTGCTTTCGCAAGCAATATATTAGAAAGCATTCATCCCACGACCTTGAATACGATAATGTCTTCCAGCACAAGAACAACATCGTCATGTGATGAATATATTACGCCAACTTTTCTGGCACAAGTTACAGGACATGAAAATTGGCGTTGATCTCCTACAAAACAAATGTGAAGTTTTGTCCTACGTGATTTAACATTTATTTGGCATCCCACTGATGCTCGTTCATGTGCAAGAATGTAGCGAGCACTTCACAATGCTGGGACTATATTATTATTCCGCCCGAGCATATCATATAATTTATCTTATCTATATCTGGCATTGAACTTAATAAGCCCATTGAGTAGCAGACTGAAGCACATATGGCTTGCATATCATAGTTCTTTGATATATAATATCTGGGGATCACCAGATGAATGCTACTAGTCTTTCAAAGGTACGCGGATAGTTTAATCCTCATGCGTACTATGGCTTGTCACATAATTTCTCAAAAATATCCGCTGGAATTCTCATCGTCTTCATTGAACATGAGGCTTGCCAGCTCATTATAGTATTCAAAAGCCTCCTCGTCGGTGATCTCTCCGGACCTCCAACGGGCTGGAATCTCCTCCAGGAGCACGCCAATGATAGTGTCAAAGTCCTCCAAGTCCTCATCAAAGTCCTCGGTGTCTTCGGTGACTTCGTCACACACGAGCCTCTCGGCCTCGCAGTAAAGGGGCAATTTTTGCTGCGCATCAAAATGCTGGAATTGCTCCAACCCGCCACTGTAGGGTGCCGAGAACACAGGATCACATGACTCCATCAGGTTCTCTTCGAACCTGTCCTTTATCTCCTGATCCTCCTTCGACGGCACCACTCCCTTCCCCTCGGCCACCTTGAGGGGCCTGGCAGCCTTCACCTGCCTGATCACGATGCAGGGCAGCGCCTCCGAGGCCTTCCTCTTGGTGCCCATATTCCTGCCCTCCTTGCAGCTATGGTGGATCGATGGAGAGAAAAGTGTACAGCCGCTGGTGACTTATCCACTACGATTGCAAGACCACCGCTGTCAGCAAATTATGCCTTCAAGCAGATCAAATGATGCGATGAGAAAGCAAGTCTGGTAATTATACAGGTGTGCCTCTTACTTCCGCTCCACCGTGAACGAAGCTCTCAATGTGAGAGAGTCGAAGTGATAAGGTATGACATCGCCCTTCCCTTCTTATACTTCCAATCCGGTAATTCATTGCTTCCTGCGCAAGTTAAGGAATGTTCTCGAGACTTCATCCTCGTATTACCCGGTTATCATGCGGGCATTACCATCGCCCCTAAATCTTCCTGAACTTTCTTGTCCAGTCAAGTTGGATTCCGTGCAATGCAAGCTTCTGTCGTTGTATTAAACTTGCACAGCAAATAATCTTGAGTCACTGCTTTTACTTTACATTCCGAGTCCCGACTAGGTCTACTATAAGAACGGAATGGCACCGCATGCCGGTTCATTCCAGTTGTGTTGCATTCGAAGCTCTCTTCGTCGAGAGGGGGAAACTTGAGACCTTGCCAAGTTTTATGGTACCGCTCTCCCACTTCGATTGATCTCCATCTTGAAAACCATTTGCGATCAGGGGTCTTGCATTAATTGTACTTGCATAAGTACTGTTCAGCAGCAGGTTCTTTCTCTCTCGAGCCGCCATGAGTACTGCAGTGGAGAGTGTTGTGGGCACCAAGAGGAAGGCGTCGGAGGCGCTGCCCTCCGAGGCGATCAGGCAGGGGAAGGCTGCCAGGCCCCTCAAGGCATCCATGGAGAAGCCCGGGGTTGCGACGACGGAGGTGGACCAGCCTGAGACAATGGAGAGCATCGTGGAGATGCTGGTGTCATCTGAGCATGTGTTGGTGGCAGCCCTCAATGCCGGCATGGAGCGATTCCAACCTGATCATGGGCAGAAGCAGCTGGGCCTGGGCCTGGGCGAGGAGAGGATGGCATGTGATGAAGTCCTTGCCGACTCCGACGACATCGTGGACGTCATGATAGATGTGCTGCAATTGATTCAGATCATTTCAGCCCCAATCAGTTGGAGTTCCAGCGAATTGGAAATCTCCGACAAGGAGGCTCATGACGAGTACGAGACTTATAACAACCAGATTCAAGTTTGATAATAAACTGATCATAAAGGATCTTGGCATTCAAGTCTACAGTTGCAGCGAACTTTGAAGTGATAGAATATGTGAATAGCCATGAAACAAGCGATCCAAGCTTGATGCCGGTGCACATTTGACGATCAATTTCTCCGATTCACAGCATGTTGATGGACTGTACTGATTGCAAGCCAAATGGCCGGGCTGGCATTTTGAAGCAGCTGTATAAATTTGCAACTGTACAGTATCAAGTTTGACAGTTACAGTAAAACTGAAGTACTAGGCAAACAGATTCAAACAAAAATTTGCTATGACCAATTAATCAAATCATTTCACATGGACTCAAAGAGTATAATGTGATTATTTTACCTCCACAACTGTGATCTTCTAGGTTATCCAGAAAATAATGACTTGTTTCATGCCAATTGCAATAAGTTGTTTTTGTGGGAGAAATAACCATATTGAACAATTCTTTCATATTTGTAATTCTTTTGAGATTTTTTGTTGACTCACATGAATAGAATTTTGTTGCATTAAGTTAGAAAGTGATTTAATTTGATACATTATGTCACATGTGTTATTGTGAATCACATGTACATAATTATTTAATAATATATAATATTAGGATTTCAAGACCAAGCTATATATAAGATATGGTTAGGGAAATTTGCAAATATTTGTGGTATAGTCAGACCTCCTAGGAATTAAGATTATACTTTTAGTTGATACTTAGACACTAATAACACATAATACTTATAGATGGAGATGGGGACAAGCACAATAAAGTGGACCACAAAAGTGCTTAGCTATTTGCCACTTTCAGCCCTTTCGCAAAAATTGCACAAAAATGATGGAAAGATGTAATTGAAGTCAATTTTTTTTGCTAATATGGATTCTCAACTTGTTTTTCTACAACTTGGAAAAGTTTCGTGCAAAATAGACACTTTAAAGTTATTGTATGAAGGCTTTAAATCCGAGAAAAGTGAATGCAGTCATTTGAAAAAGTGACTATTATAGAATCATAAACTATCAAAAAATTACTTTTAATTAAGTGGTGCCCTTTGTATGTTTAAGAGGTATTCTAAAATAGTCAATTCATATATCCATTGATTGGTTTAGGATTCTAAAAGTACCGCAAGGATGTTTTTTAAGAGGGTCACTTCCACGGTACTTTTTGTGCGTTTTTTTTTCACCAAACATTGTTTTTAAAATTGAAAAAAAGAACTAGTGATCAAATTTAGTTTCAATTGAGGAAGATTTTTTTAAAAAGATGCATGTAAGATACCTTATAACTTATATACTCGAAAGTGACTAAAATGCTCAAAAACTACACCAAAATGCTCAAAATCAGCTTTGAGCTTTAAAAAACAACACACTTCATATTCACTTCTTAGTGATTGCATTTTGCACTTTGTGGTCGACTTTATTGTGCTCTCCCCCTGATGCCGATGATTTGTAATACTTATTAAAAAAATACTTAGAAGAATTAAAAAGATAAATGCATAACATTTATAAAAAAAAATAGATGAAATTACAAAATATTAATTCATTATTCATCTAAGTCCGTCCAAAAAATGAATAAGTAGTACTTCGGCAAGTTTTTGCTACAGGCCAAGATTCTACTTCTTTTTACATAATACTTCAAAATTCCTAATAGATAAAATGGTATCATTAGATTTTTGCTCCAAAAACTTCTTCCAATCTAACACAACTGGAATGAACAGGCATTCCAATTTACACAACTATCTACTGATAAAGAACCCAATTCTAGTTTCTATCGAATTAATTTTAACAATTCCCAAACCAAATTTATCTATTTCTCTAAGTCTAGACTCCATTTTCCTTCCAAGGCATTAACTTCCAAAAGGATGAATAGTTCCGGCGGGCATATATGGTGAGTTTAACCTGTTCACCTGCAGGTGTCTCGTATGTGCCATATTGTAATCGTAGATGCATGAAGCAGCTCCATTCCGTAATTATTTGGTGCTCGTTTTTCATCTCCTGTAACTGTTCTGAAAATGGAATTGCACATGCAACAGCCAAGGTACACTATGGAACATCCCTGTCCAATGTGGATTGGCTGCACGGAGGTGCCGAGTCCTTGTTGACATTAACGAATCTCTTCATCGTGTTCGGACTCCGAAATGCTTTGCAAAACTCTGCGAAGGCTGAAGATGATGATGCTGCAGCTCAAGAGGAAGAGGAGGGTGTTCCACTTTCGAAGTGATACTTGTCAGCCTCTCCTCTACTGTTCCTGTACGATAGACTGTCAATACCAAAGGTGTACTCGATTTGATGTTGATAGCTACAAGAATTGAGAATAGAATTGGATCAATTGTGCACCTAAATCAAAGTAGGTAGATAGTGATTTCCTGTGTACGGTTTGCTTGAAATTGTATTTTATCGAACAGGATGTCCCTGATTTTTTGAAACATGTTGGAAGAGTAACATTGATCGCCAGGCAACTCGTCAAAGAGCATTGGAGACACCAACGTCATTCAGAACTATGATATGCCGAAGACTTAACGAGCATTCGAAACAAATTTGACTCTGTAGCGATGGTGCATTGAGGAGGAAACTCGAAAGTGGCACTTGAGCTTGTCCTCGAAATTACTTCTGAGCTTGAACACTTCTAAGTTCCTAATCTGTATTCCACTGTTGATTCTACAGAAATTTAGGTTCAGATACACCCACTGAATAGTTCATGGCTTACAATTTGCATTGTACCATACTGTTGATACTGTACCATAATAGTGAGAAAAACGTATCATGCTGTTACAAATAACACCATACTCAGAACAGGCGGTGAAAATACAAAGACAGGATGATATTTTCAATTGTTGCACAATTGGCTCGCGTCGAGTACCACCGTATACATCCACAAGCTGGAAATCGATTGGTACTACCGTAACTTACAACGACGGCAGTGAAGAAAACATTCCGAGGTAGTCTACGTAATCTTACACTGAATAGCTTTGGCAATTGCATTGGCAACATCATCAGTAACCGACGTCGTGAGCATGCCATGCCTGAGACTGGTATAACTATGGACACCTAGAATCCCAGCTGCAACCACAATTTTCACGAGTGTCTAACTAAACCATTAGTTTACACAAACCCTTGGAAATCTCAGATAGATAAGACAAATAGCATCATCAGTACGGATGCATGGGTTAGCTGATACATAAACCAGAAATAAATATGATGTGCTTAAAACTAGAGTTGTGACTACACAGGAACAGAGTAGTCTAATAAAATTGGAAGAGGGCAAAAAAACGTTATCAAAAAAGGTGATGTCCGTAGTATATCAGATTGTTGTTAGAGATCATAATGTCATCCGCCTCAGCAGACCACGTAAATTGTGGATTTCTTGTGTCTTCGGGAACTCAATTACAAAGCCAACTACTAATGACATCTGAAATGCCCTAGACTACAAGAACCTTTAAGCTTGTACACTGAGCAAAAATATGCTATTCAAGCCAGAGAGACCTCATATCCATGACAACTTCGTGTCGACTTTGCATCAACATTTTAATTCTACTGGAAAAATGAACACTAAAAGTCGCTTTAAATGTGAATGGAAGGGCCAAAATCTCTAATACTAACCCAATGACTGCTCAATGAACAACGATCTACCGGCGATAGTTGTTCGGGGCGTTCCAGTGATAATGACGAGTGTCATCACGGGGGGCAACAGCCATATTGCGATCAGCATGAGGGTATCTTCCCTTGTAATCAACAGACGGGTTTCGGTATCCTTGACTGCTGTACTCAACCCTGGGGGGAGGAGGGGCATACTGACTGACGGGTGCTTTGCTCCATTTGGAATCATAGTCCCTTGTATTGCCAGAGCTCAAAGGTGGTTCCCATCGCCGTTCATAATCAGACTTTCTGTAGTCGGAATGGACAGGCTCATCCCACCTGGTGCCATACTCCCTACCTCGTCCAATATTCGTTGCAGGTGCGGGTTCCCCCCATCTTGAATCATACTCCTTTCCATGGCTAGAACTCGCGTGTGTGTCCCATCCTGAGTTATACCCCCTTTCCCGACCAGCACTAACAGGCTCTTTCCATCTCCTATCATACTCACTTACTCGCGCAGAACCAACAGGCTCTTTCCATCTCCTATCATATTCACTTCCACGAGCAGAACTGACAGGCTCTTCCCACCTTCTGTCATATTCATGTCCTCGCCCAGAACTAACAGGTTCTTCCCACCTCCGGTCAAATTCACTTCCGCGCCCAGAACTAATCGGTCTCACCCAGCCTCTATCATAGCCTCTTTCTACGCTAGTACTCAAAGAATCTTCCCACCTCCTATCATACTCCCTCCCACGCGCAGGAATAACAGGTTTTTCCCAGTTTCTAGGCAACTCTATCGGTGCGTTCATAGGCAAATTTAAAACATGTCTCCTTCCACCGTAGCTGTCATAGTGCAGCGCTGGCCGTTCTGCATTCTCCCATGTTCTTGGTGGTAACATAGGGGGCGGCAATAATCCACGGCCTGAATCTTGTGCAGAGAAAACCGGAGGTGGAGGCAGGTCTCTGATATTAATACCTGAAGTCATGAACTGCCTTCCACCCGGCGACGGCAAAGCTCTCCCGATGTCATGCTCACTGCTTCGTCTACCAAAGGATTCTCTGCTCAGAGAAGTGTCACGGACTCCTGAACGGTCATGCCAACTACCTCTGGACCTATCATCTCTTCTTGTATTGTAATCTCCAATGTGATTACTCCTGGGGTGATGAACAAACTCATTAGTGTCCCGTTCGCGACTTGTAGCAAACCTTCTCCTATCCAAATGATTCGTACGCATCCGCGGCGACCTTTCCCTTTCCCGTTCAAAATTTCTTCGAGAATGAGCCCTATCATTCTCTAACTCGTTTCCAGCATTGCGTCGCCAGTGGATTTCTTCAGCAGTTTCATCTCGAGGCTCTCGCCGACTGGAATGGCCAGCAACTGCAACAGGAGATAAGTCTCTTCTCTTTGCTGGCTGTTCCATATCTTCCAATTCAATTTCTTCTGGGTTCAGCTGACTAGCAAATTCCTGAACTTGCTGAGTGATAACCACCGCAGGCGTCGCTCCATTGCCTACCGCAGCAACTGCTGCCAGATTCAACTCTTGAGCACCTTCATTCAGAATAGGGGCGAAATAACCCCACAAAGGACTTTCTGATGAGATGCCTGGTTCACCTATGGGATTATTTCTCACATACTCCTGCACATCTGGTGCGTCACGCAGCCCCTCAAGATAACTACGCAATTCAGTAAGAAAATTATCGTCTACCTCGTCTCCATTGTAAGTTTGAGGGAAAATAGCAGTATGGGGAGGATTTTTTAAAGCTTTGTACGGTGAGTCATCTATCAAAAGCGTGTTCGACTGGTCAAATCTTCCAGGATTAACTTCAGCCCAGAGCTTTGAAAGTTCCTTGAGAAAAATAGGTTTTTTCTCATTGTCAGGATGCTTCACTGCAGTAGTGGTGCAATGCCTCTGGTGCCAAGAAAAAGAAAGCTCCTGCTTTAAGTCCTTGAAAATGTGGTTGACTAGATTGGTCACGTTGTGTTCTCTTGCTGAGCTCCAAACCCCGACAACAAAGTTCTTGAAGCAGAAGTCCAAAAACTCAGAGCATCCAGGGCGCTCGTACACGTAGAAGTTACCCAACTTGAAAGGGTGCAAATCCCCAGGCATTTTCTGAGCTTTGTGGTACGTGGCGACCAGCAGCCCATTTACGTCCAGCACCAGCAGCTTCTTCGCACTTGAAACTTCTGTATCATCCTCTGCTGATGCCTCTTCCGAAAAAGCACTAGCTGAGAACTCCTCTTCCGTAGCTATACCCACTACAGGCTCTTCCGTAACTGTATCCATTGACGGTGCCTCCATAGCAGCATCCGCTAAGGGCTCTTCCAAAGCTGGACCACCTATGGACTCTTCCAGAACATCACCTAATATGGACTCCGCCATGGCAGTAATCTTATAGGAATTGTACCAAAGATTCCTCACACTCAGTCCTCCTCGATAAAGTCGTGTAAAATAAGCCTCTCAATGAATATCCAAAAAATTGTTACTCATCTCCACATTAGCCACTTCCAGGCTCGTGTGATGTATCTGCAGCACAACCCGAGAGCAAGTTCATGGTCCAATTAGTGCAGAAAATGTGCATCTTCTGGTATATCTTTGCAGAAAAAAAACTTAGTAGAAACACAGAAACTAAGATCGCTTAGTCCCAAAAGTAAAGGAAGATCAAACATGGCTCTACTAATATGTAGTGCACTGAGCCAGACCTGACTAACTTGATATTTTAGGCGCATCTATGTCTGACTCATACAAATAATCAAACGTGAGCTACATACCTGCCATTCAATGGTCTCGCAAGTAGATAGAACCTGCTTGCTAAGCAAGTTCCACTTTGTGAATGAAACTGGTAATCTCTTCCATCGAGCTAGTGTGGAGTGTACTTAGACAATAAAACACCAATATCCTCATCTGGGACCTCGTCCTCTTCTCTGTAAACACGAGAAACCAAAACAAGAACGCTGAAGGCTTTAGAGATAAAGAAACTTTCAACACTCCTACTCCCCAAGACCACGAGAAAGATAATCAATATAAAGTTCTTGAATCTCTATCGTTCGATCACTATTTCTTCCCGTTTATCCTCGTTGATAACCTACTTCTACAAATGCATTTGCCCAAGAATAGGCCTGATGAGAGGAACTTCTCTAAAAAAACCACTACCGAACAAAAACCCTAATTCTAGTCACCTGACTTCCACTCAGTACCGCAACAACGTATCACAAGAGGTTCAGAGTCCATGAGCACATGGAGTGACGGTACACTAATGAGTAGTCAACGCCGCAGAAACTAAGAGAAGAAAAACTATATCGTGAGCTGTAATGAAAAAAGAAAACCAAGAGACGGTATCACTGTCAGGGACAGTAAAAAACTTCGAAACCCGCCGTTTCATCTGCGAGCTGCTCTCAGCTCAGCAGAAAATATCACTCCAAAAAAGCATTCGAAGCAGCCAATGACGAACGCCCAAGCAGGAGAAGAAACCCATAAACACAAAAACATAGTCTCACCTCCAAGCAGAGCTGCTGGGAGTCGCAATTGCTCGAGACCTATTCGACACCAAACACAAAAATTTCACAAGAAAACTGACGACTACACAACAAGACAGAATAACCAAAAAAGAAACATAACCTCCAGGCAGTGCACAAGCACCATCGCCAACAGAGAAGCACCCATTCCCATTCCCAACACGTCCACCCCAACCCCCGTTCTTCCTTCCCAGTAGCAAACTGTCCACCATCGCGTAAAAGCTAAAGCTAAACTCAAAAATAAAAACAAAAACAAAAACAAAAACTCCACCACAACCAAAGACTCAGCCTGAAATAAAAGAACCGAAAGAGCTCCATCAGGCAACACATACATACATCCAACCCTGCCGCTAGGGCTTTCTCAAGAAACCCCACAAACGAACAACCCACAACCCACCTTGTCCTCCAGAACGCAGAAACGGAAGCTCCAAGCTTACAGAGAGACCAGAGAGATTACCCAGCACCGCCAAGTGAAGAGTCTTCGTCACTCCCCTACGAAATGGGTACCAAATGGGTGCAGCGAAGACAGAGATGAGAATAAGTTAAGACAGTGAGTGAGTGAGGCTTGGAAAAGGCCAAATGGCTCACCAGCGTGGTGGCGATGATGACGGGGTCGGGGAGATGTATGTTGACCGAGCTATGAGCTATGGGTGGAGTTGAGGTGCCATTGTGTTGAGTTCTCGGCAGGTAGCAGCCGCACAGAGCGCGACGACAACGCCCCAACCGAGGTGAGACAGACGGGACCAAGCTTTTTAGGTTTCATCGACTATGGACTCTCTCCCTCTCTCTCTCTCTCTCTGTATGCCATGACGACTCGCCCATGCCCGCCGCTCCCGGTTCTCGGACAGTCTCGCGGGGCGGCCGGACCTCACTGGTCTCGTCCGGACCTCGAGGGGGTGTCCGGGTATCGGGGGAAACTTTCCCAGTTGGGCGGGAAAGGTTGGTAGTTTCTGGTTTCGAGACCGCGTGCTGGTGTCCCTTGGATGTGATTCTAGTTCTGGTAATTGTTAGTTGCTATTTTTAACACAGTTTTGGAAAATATGGATGGGCGGAGTGTTTGAAAGTTAAACTGGGGGTACGAGTTTATGAAGCGGGGATGGGCCTGTGCTTATTTGTAACCCTAATCTTGTGAAAGGCTCTCCACCTCTCTTAGAGCTCTTTTCCAATTGTAGAAGTAATCAAGTTTTTTTTACCTTCAAATACAGTAACACCCAGGTTACCTCGATTGTGTACAATCTTGGGCCCTGAACTTCTAGTTTAAGAAGAAAAGTTGGTTGAATATTAATTGGATGTTGATGTAATTTACTTTGTATATCTTCCTACCCACTCTCACTCACGCAAAACAGGCAACTTCTTGCCCGCTCAAGCGTTAATAGCAAGTCGGTCTTATTCTGTACATGTGTACATACATATGATATCCTATACGTACGCTCTGGAAATCAATAGTCAGGCTTTGTGTTTTTTGCTCTTATCCTTCGCTCATTGCTTCTACAACAATGATTTAATGAGGCACTGTTTGCACTGATTCGGTGAGGCACTATTTGCACTTTGTTTGAGTACTTTCTTTTTCAATAATATTGTGTTCTGGTTTAAATTCGGTGTGAATTTACATGTCGCAATGGCGGAAATTCTGCCATGTATGGCATTAGCGGAGATCACAAATTATGTAGCTTCTACGTCTTCAATTCATGAGGCAACAAAGTCTGATTTGCTTCAGAATTCGTTGATTGCAAAGAATTTGTCAAATGGTGTAGATTTGAGTGTCACTACCTCGTTGATTGTAGATCCATCGCTTCTTGAAGGCAAACCTTAGGATGAAGATGAGGCGCTTTTCCAATGGTTTGGTGATGAAACATTTTTTATTGTTGATGCTCCAACCCCTGATCGTGATGGCAATTCAGTTTGAGAAGCACCTGAGTTTGATGCACTTGAGACTGATCTCGAGTGGCTCACGAATGGGAGCAGAGATATTATAAGGTGCCAAAGTTCTATTTCTCGAAGGATTGCCACCTGAAGGCTTCAAGAATACTACTGATGAAGGTCAAGAAGTAGATATCACCTAGAAGAAGCTCAAATTGTTGCGTCGTAGGTTCAGACATTTAGACAAGGAAGAGGTTGATGAAGTCAAGAAAGGAGGCTAGAGAAAGTCACTCTACGTTGAGCAATGGGGTAGAAACCGTTTTGAGGATCGGCGCATTGTTACTGGAGGTCTTTACATGGATTCTATAGAAGATATGTTTGAAAATCGCCTTCCAAAGCTCGTTGACCTGCATCACAACTTCTTTTTGCAAATCCAACGGAGGGATAGCATGCCTTATCCTAGTGAAACCCTTGTAACTTTCTTGTTACTGTCAAGAGAATCATTCGTGTGAGGCTTGAAGAGCGGTCGATTGCAACCGATAAGAGGTTGAAGAATTTTATATTTTGAATGATCCACGTTTTAAGAAGTGTTGCATTGCTTGCCATACTGCCGTAAAGCAATCTATCCATGCTGGAATTGGTAGAAAGCGGAAGGCTACTACTCCACTCACGTACGAAATAGGCGAGCAGCTTCTTCCTTCACCAATCCTAGATCGTAGAGAACGACGTGGGTGCCTTCTGCATATAGCCTAATATACTTTTTATAACTTTTGCGTTCGAGGTAAGGAGTTATATTCTATCAGCAACATTGAATTCTCTTTCTGCCACGATGCTATTAATAGCAAGAACATGCGTTTTGATGAAAGGGAGAGTAAAAACCACAAAGTAGATCTGAGACATTGTCAACTTGAGAAGATGAGGTGCCCTATGACATGTTGTCACGCTAGTGTCGTGGAGACATTCAAAACCTATAATTCTGACCTTCAAAAGTGGAATGAAAGTGATCCTCGTAGACCTCATCCATTTTTTTTACGTCCCATAGATGAGAATCTCAAAGAGCCAGGGGTTTGGTATGCTAAAGCAAGAGTTGGTCTCAAGCAGGTTGCAAAGTGGGTGAAGGAGATGGTGATTGCTCTTCTTGACACTAAAGGAGGCAATTACTCAAATAAGAATGCTAGTGTGACAAATATTAGCAGTTTTAACGCCATGGGTGTGCCACGTGAGATCGGCATGAGGATGACACGACATACTTCAAGAGAAGGTTATATGCGATATGACAAGGATTCGGAGGATATCATGATGCGTGCACTTCAAAATGTAGCTAGCGCTATTCCTGGAATGGGTAGAAATTTATCATGGGAGGCCGCTTTGACGTACGAAAAAGATCGTCACAATTAAGAATTGCAAAAATCTGCTTCTAATTCATGTATTGCTAGTTCTTCCAACAGTCGCACCCTTCCGTCTCCAGCTTTTACTATTGGACATAAGCTTCCCTCTCCGGCTTCTCGCGCGAACTGATTAAGAATTTGGAACCGTTTCTGCATCGCTTGAGTCATTTGTTGATCAAACTCTTCTTCTCTACAGCAATCAACGTGTTTCTATGCAGAATTTGGAGCTTGCTAATGACGGATTGGTCATCTGATATTGTTGAGCGCACAAGAGAGTTTCATGAGATTTCTAAGTTCATACGGCAAAATGGTGGACTTCTTCCACCTCAACCTCAAGTGTCCAATGTTACTCACACCATTGGAAATACAATATTCCATGAAAATTTGAGCAATTGCACTATTCAACTTACCATAGCTTATGCTGTTGCAACAGCGTCTCTTCTTGCTAGTGCTATGGCACGCACAGTTAGTAATGGAGATGGTTCAAGTTCAAAGTAAATTGATGATTTGGATGGTAGCTTCTTGATGTCGATAGTAGTTCAATGAGTAATGGATTGATTGGTGACTATAGTTTCAGTGATGTAATTGCAATGATTGTTTAAAGACTTAGTTTCATTTCATAATTTGATTTTAGCTTTTTGAGCCAGCTTCTTGATTAGTTTGTCGAGACAGAAGTTGGAAAAAACATTTTTTTCTCAAGTTTTGCAACCATTCTTGCACTTACATATTCATTTTTTAAAGCACATTCAATTCAAGGATTTTCATGCATTCATTCTATCTAGCTTTTTGTCCACAACTTTGAAGAAATTTGCAAGTCAGGACATGCAATTTTCGCAATTCATCAATCCCTTTGAAATGGATTTTCTTTTCTTCAAAGTACTTTGGAAATTTCTTGGGAAACTTCCTTAGATCGACAATCTATATGTACATCGTGTATAAATACATTGTATAAGTACCGCATATATGGTGCCAACGTGTCCCTCACTTCTTATTTTTTCTACAATTAAGATCTTTTCTAATACTAATGTCATACAAAGGTAATACAAAGTAAATTACATCAACATCTAATTAAAATTCAACTAACTTTTCTTCTTAAACTGGAAGTTTGGGGCCGAAAATCGTGTATAGCCGAGGTAACCGCCTATCTTATTCTTCCTTTTCAACATCCATGTTAGATGACAAAATCTACAACAATTTGAAGAATCGGCATAGGGTACTTATTCTATCATCGGAATTGGTCAATATTATTGTATTCATCAATATAGCAAGATGGCCATCCTATGGCAAATATATATTTATTTTAGTTGAAAAATCAGTTGATTATTTATTTTGGCTAAAAGACACTATAACGTACTAATAGCAAAAAATCATCCCAAAAAAATCTTTTTTTAGTTATAAAAAAGTTTTAGATTTTTTTTTATAATTTTTTTTGGACAAAGATGCTATGTTGCCATGGTATGAAACGGACTCATAACCATACATTATCATCGATATATTTAACTTCATCATACACTACAAATAAGTAAGTACCTTTGGCAATGGCATGAAGCTATTAGATTATATGTTGTAAATGCGGGGTTCAATTTCTTGGATTGAAATAGAACTTGAATCCAAGACAATCCCTATGGAATTCAAGGCAATTAGATTTTATGCTATAAATGCGGGGTTCAATTTCAATTTCAATTTTATTTCAATTTCTATTTCATTAGATTTTTCTTATGAAATAGAAATTGAATCCAAGACAAATCTTCACTTAGAGCATCTCCAGTAAGCCTGTAAACCTGTAAGCCTGTAATCATGAAAACGTCGTTCTCCCAAACCTGAGTGTCTTTCCGAAGCAAAACATTCCAAAACCGTTTACAGGTTTACAGGTTTGCCCCTAAAAAACCTTGTTGAAACCTGTAAATTACAGGTTTACAGGCTTGATTCCCATGCTGGCTTGAACCGCAATTCACGTCTTTCCTCATTTTTCCGCTTTTCGCTTTCAGGTTTAGCGTACTACTGGGGATGCTCTTAGATTCACTGTGAAAAATTTAGCCCCTCCAGAGTCCAGTACCCATATTATGCTGGAGAAATCAACACTGTATTGGTGGCGTGATGGAATCTGAATCCGGGTATGAGGGGGTACTGCCCAGAATACCCGGAGTTGGCCGGATATTGGGGTTTTGGTGGAGGGTCATGGGTTGAGAATGACGGTCACGTTCTTTTACTGTAGTCCGCCTGTTGCGTGACCCATGCTCTGGATGGAGTTCGATGGGGACTTCCAAGAGCTTTGCACCCACATTCTTAAATGCGTGCGAGTGGGGAGTCTGGTAAGTTAACTTGCAAGTTACAATCAAGGACCCCTTGCAACGTGATTTGCTGTTGGAGCCTCTCATGGTACAGATCGTTTCAATCATAGGTGAATGATCATGGTAGCTGATGACAAGCTCAGCTACTGATTTATACCTTGGCGACAATCCAACAGCTTTATAACTAGCTTCGCTTGAGATGCAGCAATAGAGAGGGTATGAGCTATGCAGTTCTGAGCATTTCATTCCATGAGTGGACATTACAAAAAAGCATGGAAATCAATGCAGAAAATCACTGGACGCATGTTATCTTCGCCTCCCAGTTCTAGTTCTTCTGAACATCTAGATGACTTACCATGGAATACATAAGAGGTTCACCAAATATCTTGGTCCTCCAGCAGCAAAAGACTTGTGGTCTTTTGATCAACTCAAGTAGTCCGATTCTGCACTCAGGAATTCTACTCGAGAAGATTAACAAGTGCTCACTCCAGATGCATACCAAGCAAATCTTCAAGTCCAAGAGTTGTTTCCTGGTTTGTTAGAAGGCTAGGATGGACGCAAAGGATCGAGAGTGGATTACTTTGACATACTGTTCAGACCTCTACCGACTTGTATGATCTAGTAAATGGAAGAGAAGATATCAAACTCCAATTTATAATCGTTAATTCAGGGACTAAATAGTCTTGACAGTAATATAATTTACAGCAAGGGTACTGCGCAGAGCAGTATACGTCCTACAATACCATCGTATTGCAATCCCTTATTACAAAGTGGTTTGCAAACGTCAGTTACATCTAAAGTATAAATGTATGGGAGGGGACAGAAATTCCTAAACTGCACCCAAATACATCCAAGAGCGTATAGAATCCACACCTGTAGTGGAAGCTCTTCTTAGATAATATTCTACAATGGATGACTTTGGCTGACCCATGAGTAAACAATATCCAGTGTACATGGACACCCAACCAAATAGACAAGCCAAAGTTACGTCCTAGATGACCCTAGCCTCAGGAACTAACTCTGGCTAACGGCATCCTCCTAACTGTAAGTGCACCTTGTTTGCTGTAAAGAGTGGTCAAGGTGCTGCCTGCGTCAAGACCTCTTCAAATACAAAGGCAACGAAGGCGCATTGTGATGAAATCTTCTAACTAGCCAATAAGGAACACAAGGAGTTTGTAGACCAGAGTTGCACATCAGAAAGCAAGTCTGATTCGATGGAAAACGCCCTAAAGTTCTCTGTAAAGACGGATCATTTCGAGTTTGCACTTACAAGCCTTGTCAGACGGGCCTCTGGCTGTCTCTGTGCAGCAAGGAGGAGGAATTTTCCAAACGATGTCATGTCGCCCAAATCGTTCTCTTCTTCACTGGACTCCTCAACTATCTCCATCTCCTCAGCAATCTCGTGCAAGTGCCCAACGGTGGTGAGATCTCGGAGCCACGAGTCAGTGCTCACAGAATTCGTTAAAGATGACGAAGATGAAGACGTTAGCTGTTCCCCCTGGTCGTATCTCTTGTGATGTGTTGTATCTGCATCCTGCTGTTGACAAAGAAAGACAGTTATATACCAATGAGAGGGGAAAGGAAAATTAGATAAAAGTTACACTGACACCATCCAAAATCTGAGCTCGCTCTCAGAAATATTTCTATCCAAGTCATCCCTGTTATACACGTTAGTTTCACTGTTACCAATAAAACGCCATTGATGAGAATAACAGTCGAGCTATACAATCAGTCAGAAACATGGAAAATTTCTTTCACTCAATCTGCACTAACCTAGAAAAGCAGTAAAATCTCTCATAGTTTCATCTTGCACAACTCGAAGACAAAGATTCGAGAAGCACGCAAGAGATGAAGTGGTTGGAGGCTTTCAATATCCAGGTCTTAACATCTGAGCACATTGCAGGTAACTATAGGGTGACAACGCCCTCGTGAAACTAAAACCTCATATATTTTTCCCTGAAAAAAGCCTCATTGAGTCCAGTATCTTTAAAATACAGTAAGCAGGAAGGGAGAAATGACTCGACTTCGGGAAACTAGCTACATCAATTCGGGAAAATTTAGAACCCTTGAAGCACCACGCAATTCCATAATCCTTTAAAAAAAACTTGCTGAAAAACCTGACAGAGAACGCTCCTCTTCATGTGTGCAAATGGAGCTCATTGAGTTGCACATGAATTGCAGACACCAATGCAAGCAAAGGTGCAGAATGAGAAAGAATACCTTTAGCCACGAAAATACAGAGCTTCGCATGCTGGTGCGCGGATGCGCGGGCATTTCTTCCTCAGCTCGGGACGATCCCATCCATTGCGGCGATGAGCCTCCACGATGAGCTTCACTGCCACTCCAATCAGAAGAAGCAAATCGAGCACCTCGCTTCCTCGAACCCCGACCCTTTCGCGCATCTTCCTTTGATCGGCTTGGAAACACTCTGTTTCTAGATGTCATGGGGCTCACCAACACCTTCACCCATTTAGGGCTCTTTCTGCTTTGCCATACCGGACTGAAGCAACGCTGCGCCGCCATGCTTTCCTGTAACGCCTCCCCACCGCCATCACGATCTTGCACATCTTCGGCAATGCCATATGCGTCAAACTCATCAAAGAACAGGTCATCGGCCTGTTCGTTGATTACTCTCAGAGCCGTATCTTCCGCGCTCCTGTTGTCCAAAGGCATTGACTGAGATCGCATTTTTTGTGCATTCATCAATATAACCAATTCGGGGTTACGCGCTACACTCTGCAAATTCTCGGTGTCCATGGTCGCATCATCCGAAGCACCAGCCTCTATTGTCTCAATTAAATCAAAACTCTTGCTCTTGGCCTTGCAAGAATCCAGCTCGCCTTCGAGTCCCGGCTCCAAATTCCTTCGCCGCCTTGCATGAAACTCCGTCCACTCTTCCATGACGCCTTTAGAATCATGCAATGTTAAGTTTCCAAAACCAGGGTCACCGTCACCAACGCAGGTCCTTTCCGCACCATCACCCGAAGACGCAACCACGACAGCGCCTAAACCTACCCCATCCCTGTGATTGTCCCCATTGACGACATCACTCGAAACCCCAGCTCTCGCCCGCGCGCCACCCGGCCTCGCCACCCCATGGACTTGCAGTTGTTTCCTCACACTTGCAATAGAGGAAGCAGCAGGCTCCGGGCGAGCATCAGGATTGTGACTGCTTCCAGAATGACCGAGACGCTGCTCAGGCACTGAGGCGCCCGCCGACGTACTCGCCGAAGGTACTTCCTCCCGATCATCCCCACGAAAACTCTCGCCCTTCCACAACCATAGCAGCCTCTCCTCTAAGCAACGGGCGCAGACACCTCCGCCGGGTTGTGATTCCGAGGGATGTCTTTTGCACTCCCGCATCACGTTACGAGGCCACTCCTTGCCAACCACCCTTCTCACTCAACGGTGACTATCATTGAGCCCTTCGCAACGAAACGAAACGCATGCCGAGCCTTGACCATGGAATGTTGAGCTGTTGGACTCCAAATGACACCCAAACTGAAAAAAGCAACTCGCCGACAAAGCACCCACAAATTCTCACAACATCCCAAAATAGCGACGAAGTTTCTGAAGCAAAAGCCGGATCACTTGGGTCGTGACATGCCCTAGTTGCCTGCTCCAGCAAATTACGGCCCATGCACAGTCTCCAACTCGACAAATGGGTGCACGAAGTTGGTCACGAGCTCAACCCCACAACATTACGAGGATCCCAGGATGGCCCATGCCGACCCTACCATAGCTCCTCTCCATGTCTCAGCAGCTGCCTGCACAGATGGGCGAGAACGGCGAGCGTCTGAGCTGGTCAGGATGGGTTGTGTTGTGTTGTTACGAGCACACACTCTCAGACATGGCCAGAGGCCGCATTCAACATGGTTAATCGCCTAGAGAACGGAGTCAGGCCAACATGCGACCGTTTTCTGAGTGGATAACTCTCCCCGAGGCGAGCTCCAAAGGGGTTAAGTTAAGGTTTGCGACGAGATTTGTAAGCGCGGGGCACTAATGCCGATGACGCTTATGGAATGTGTGACAGGTTGATGACAGCCATTGCTCTCACGGCCATTGCCGTACACTGGAGGCAACTTGGGAAGCGTGATTGTACACCCTGAGTGTCAGTTCGCAAACGGGCGGAATGGAGCAAGGAAACTGCGCTGCGTCGCTGACACAGGAACAAAGGGTCATCTGCTAATTATGAAGCGGCAGCTGCGCTCTCACGTTGCAACGAAGACCTTCCCTGGACTGACATCGCCATATTCATCACAACGTGCAACAACTTCAAAACAACCGACACGGACGCCAGCAGCTCCAGCTGTGGACTGAATGGCGTGGAAGGTGATCCTCGGAGCACCGCGGCCAACCATCCGACCTTCTCCTCTCTCGCTCTTTCTCTTAAGTCAATACTTTGTACACTCCATGAAGCTCCCACAACATCATCAACATGTTGACATCATCAGTATCGTCAACAACAACAACAGCAACAACACAGTCCACTGGCTTCCCAGCTATGGCGAGATCACTGCTGCTAGGACCAAGCGTGCCGCTGCTCCTGCACGGACAGCCAAGTGCACAAGGGGAGTCAAAGGTGGGTCCATCCCGTTTTTCTACCCAAGTTTCGTCAAAGCTACTGTGCGAGCTCGGAATGCCAAATTTACACCACCGGCTTCAGCGGCCTAGTACACCTGTGAGGGCCCATGCGATAGAATCACACGCGTATCTCCAATTTCTCACAGATTTTTCGCAACTAAAAAAATGGGACCTTGAACACTCAGCTGCGCTTGTCACAACCCAGATGCATTCCTCATTTGCGCTAGCATCATTCTTCTGTGGAGCATCTAAGTTCTCAAAACCGGGACTAGTCAACCGTGAGGTTGAGCTCACATGATGCGTGCTAGCTGCTGGTCGTACCAAGTTTGCCTCAGTCCTCGCAACCACAGCTATCATGCTTACACAGACCGCAAACGTCACAAAACCTTACACAACCAACACGCTGCGAAGCAGAAGAAAGTAAAAAAAATAACAAAAAAACAACATTCTCTCACACATCGAATTCTCTGTTACCTGTTGATCGAATGACCACATCTGCACCCCATATGAACCAGCTAACAACTCACAAGAATACTGTCACCGAGAGCACCCTCCTCCACTCCAGATTCACCCGACAATCAAAGACGACTCCCACTCGCTGAATTTCACTGCCAACTCCGGAACGATGACCACTGAAGATCAAATTCAGAGACAAAGGAGAACTGATTCCAGTTGCCACGATGATCAGGGAGAGTTTCACTGGAACGAATTCCTTCCTACACATAAGAATCAGATTGTTGTGAAAAATCTAGATGTGAGATGAGCATGTGAGCGAAGATGGAAGCTATGGCCAGGCAACCAGTGCACAAGGCACACGCGCAGATTGTGGCACCAGTGTGGAGGTGAGCTTTTGCTTTGGCCAGTGGCACTCCAGTGCAGTGAGGTCCCGCATGCTGCCCACTGAGCCGGGTCTAAAGGTTTCTCGGAATTAATACATGGCTCCGGGGCACTGGTGATGAGAATTGCGTGCGTTTTTCTTTTTGACGCTTCGGTGCTGATGATCGATGAGGTTTCGTTTCACCGGCGCTGATGTTCCACTGGTCCTTCTTTCTGTCCTGCTCATGGCGATGGTGGATGTCTGTTGGTTGCATCCCCCAGATTTCTGGTTGCATATTTCCTTCCATTTGCTCCCACTGGTCATGATGCAAATGAAGTTCAGGTGGTATTTCACTTTGAGAAGTAAGTTACTGGGTTAGCTGAGCTGAGGCCCAGTTTATAACTTTATACACAATCTGGGGCTGGCCGGAGGGTGAGCCAGATCCAACAACATTACAAACAAACCATGCATTGTACACGCAGAGGCTTATATCATATCAATGTCATATGGCTTTGTTATTAAGCTAAACTTTTGTTTTTTGGTCTACTTTGTAAGAATTGCTTTATTCTCTCTTCTTCCATGTATTTTATCTCTTCTATTAAAAACATCGTCATTATACCATGTTACCACCATGCTTGATATCCATCACAATACCATGTCATGAAATCATTCAAATATTACACACATATGTTTCATCCGCAATTTTGTTATGTTCCCAAAGGTTCGGGCATGTTCTTTTCATGTTTTCAATTGATTCTCACTTTCCCAATGGCCTATGCAATTCTTGGATTCTTTTATTGCAACAAGTTGTTTGCTAGTATTTATCAAACGATCTTGAATTTATTTTTAGAAAGATTAATTTTCATGATGATTATTGTAAAATGAGATTGTCTCTAAACTAAATTTGTAGAAAAAGAGAGTGAAGGTGGTGGTGATTGACATTGATGAGAGCCATGTGCAGTTGAAAATGACTTTGGTGTGGGTAGATTAGACACAACATTATGATACTTGGAAATAAAAATATGACTATTAGACTATTTGGGGTACGAGATTTCTAACATCACTTGGCCTTCCACACGTTCTATTAAATATTTGATATTGTTCACAATTAATCAATTTAAAAAATACTCCATAGAATCAATTATCGATTTTCAAAAAATCAAAATAGTTTTTTTTCAAATTTTGATTATTAAAAATTTTAAAATAATGCTAGTATATGGTAACTAATATCTATTGTTGAATAAAATGCTCATGTGCCAATATTGAAATAAATAAAAGTCGGTTTTAAAAGTAAATAAATAAATTATGTTTTTAGCAATTGAGGAAAATTCTATCATATTCTTTACTAATACATGACCATGTTTGTTAATTTAAGAGAATTTTCAACTTCTGAGACTTTTTGCCCATAATTTCAACAATTATTTTGAGAGAATTCATATATTTTTAGGCTTTTATTTATAGATTATATCTCAAATTGAAGATAAACTTTCCATATACAGCCAAAAAGTCAATTACAAATATAAGATCAACTAAAAAATGAATGAAAAATCTAAAATCAAGAATTAAATTAAGACCACCAAAAGCCTTAATTTAACGAACATGGTCATATCCGTTAATATGACACTCGTTAATATGACACTTGTATATACAATATCTTTAATATTGTAAAATACTTTTGGAAGACCAAAATTTTAGTATAAAACTCTTTTTTATAAGACTTCGACACTTGATAATGCATAATTTAGAATCTCCATTTTGTCATATCCAAAAGGTACTAAGGCTAAAATTTCTTTATCTACATTTTGTTCATATAAAATATAATCATTTTCACTTAGAAATTTTATTTTATATTGTGAACTAAATGAGACTTTGCATTAGTTGTGTAGAATGGACAAAGGAAGAGTTAAAGTCGTCCTATCTAGGATGATGCTTGTATTCATGGTGCTATCCACTGAAACTTGCCTGCCACTGGGCATTAATTAATTAATGAGGTGAAGGGTTCAGGGGTATGGTATGGTGATGAAATGGTATGGTATGGTGATGAAATGGTATGGTATAGTGATGGTATGGCATGATATGACATGGTATGGTATGGCATGGTATGGCATGGTATGGTATGTATGGTATGAAATTGGGGTATGAAATTAATGATGGTGTGGTATGTATGGTATGAAATTGGGGATTTGTTCCATATTGTTTGGCAATGCAGTCGAGGTGAGGAACTACATAGAGTGGGAGTTGTGGGCAGAATCTGAAAGGGTTATGGGTTAGCATGCTAATTCAGCAACCCACATTAATTCACCAACTTACAGTAGTTCACTAGGGGTCCACGTAGCATCTTTGTGGGTCATTAATTAATTAATGCTTAATGTGTATAATGCTATCTTAAAGCCACAACAATCTTGTATGATTTAATAAAATAAAAAATTGAAGTTTCAAAAACAAATATGTGCAATAATTTTCATAAATTCTGGACAACAGACCTATGTGATACTTCACCAGTATCAACAAAAATGAGCTAAAATATCCAATTAGCAACAAATCAACTTTTGAAGAATTAGAAACATCCTTACAAAATGAAGATATGTAAAATTTCTAGCTAAAAAATCTAATTATATCAATCAAATAAACAATGTTGTTATTACGATGACTTTGACACTGAAAGATACTGAATAAAATGCAATAAATTTGATGACATTATGTATAGTTTGTGAATTATGATGTCTTCATTATTTATATACAACAAATTTACTTATTAATATTTTCAATTAGTATAAGCGATCATGCAATTAACTCTTGAATTAGCTATAAATAATAAATATACCCTTTTAGAACTTATTATTCTTCAAGGTAGATGTTGTATCATTTGATTTACAATGCAACACATATTAAATTTAGATGCATCAATTAACATGGTAGGGCTTTTTTATAAAACACTTTTTGGGGGTTTTTATTTTTTGAATAAATATCATAAAAGATTTTAAAATTCACTTATAACTCCCTTTTAAAAAATTTCACATGTACACAAAGCTAACAATCATAGGATTTTATAATATTTTTTGGAGATCAAATAAATACCATCTAAGAGAGATTGACCACATTATGGTAGTCAATTGCCCAAAGTATTAACGTTGACAACCCAAGGGGTTAAAGTTCACAATCCACAAATAGACTAAGGTAATTTAGTAACTTAGGGCCAATTTATACTTGGGGCCGGATCAAGGGCTTGCCCAAACTCTTCAAATTTCAACCAATAGGATTGCTTAATTTATTCAAATTGGACCCAAAGGCTTTATACTAAGGCCTATCCAAAACTTCAATTTATTCTATGTGGCATCCTACGTGGCTCTGTTTTGGCACCAAAATGTTTGGAACTAAGTGATGCAATTAGGACAAGGTTTTCCTTGGTCTAGAGTCCCAACTTAGGCTTGAAGTCTAGGCCAGATTAGAGGCTCAAAAAACGTTGAGTCTAGCCCACCCTCCGGCCAGCACTAAATTGTGTATAAAGTAGGCCTAAGTTATGTAATTTCACAGTTTACAGTAAGCTACAAGGTCATATATCCAACCGGGTTGTATTCCCAACCCCTACTATTCTGGATCTTGTTCCCAAATATCACCCAATCTAGTTTTGCAAAGTGTCTCGAGAGTGCTCCAATTACTTTTATGCCATGGAAAATTGAGTACTTCTAATTGATGCAAAAGTTATTTATTTTCAAAATCCAACCTTTGATGAAAACGATGACCCCATGATTGGTTAATGGTCACTCTATGCTTACGGACTTAAAAATTCATAAAAAGTCGTAGAAATGTTCAAAAAATATGTTTTTTGGAGAGGATGCTTTTGCACTAGCTTTCCAGAATTCCGAACATAATAAACTTTTTCTTTCATAGGTCTAAGTACCATATGCAAACTGGAAATTCAGTTCGGAATTGGTCCCACTACCATACTGTAGTGTACATTTGAGGTGGAGTCCTCTGTACTGCATTCATTCACCTGTCATATTGCCCCAATAATGTTTTGCTACTAAAGTCTGAAGAGAACACAATATTTCATTGAAGAAGGAGCCCACAACAATCAATTGGGCTTTTTTACTTGAAGGAATTGCAGAGATATGGAGGATGAACTAGAGCTTACAGTATGTGTGGGGTCTGTATTGAATACTTGACTACATTGAATTGAATGTAGAAAAGCAGTCTGGAGCATCTCATTGCTTCAAAACGACACCGAATATGCAGACTTAATGATGACTCCTTGATGCAAAATGTGCACCACGTATCAACTTTCCAAGGAGACAAAAATTCATCTTGACCAAAAACTAATCTATTATACAATACAACTCGGTTTGTCTCACTCTATTGTTCCGCGGGCGGTCAATGTGTTCAAAGGCACGAGTCCTACTAGTAGTTTACATAATCTCATGACATAGTCATAAAAGCAATCAATAGCCCTTCAAGACTCTTGTTTACTTATTATTGATTTATTCTTGAAATTTGGAAAAGGTGTCTATTTACAAATTACTCAATTGTAATGCTTCAAGATTTATGGTATTCAAGTTTCAATTCTAATTTTTCCTTTAAAATTTAGAAAATTTATGTTTGTAGTTAAATTTACCTACAATAATATTACCACGTAATTTACAAGGGCAAAGTTGTCACATGGTCGATGTCAAATAGAAAATGTGTGATTCTTTAGAGAAATAAACTTTATTTTTGAAAATAATAAGGGATTTTCCTTGTTTAACTCTTAGACTAGTACAATAATAAATATTGGTTATAAGAGAGAAGTTTGAGGGAAATATTATTTAGATTTCTTGAAGTTCTACACTGATTGGATAAGGCTCATCTATCTAATTAATATTCCCAATGCTAAAAAATCCAAACTTTATCTATTACAAAGTAAATACCTTGAAAGGTAAGGAGTTCCAAGATGAGAGCCATGAATTGGACTCTACGTTTGCGAATACAAGGTGAGATTTTCAATTTTAGAACTATAAACGTTGTTGTAGAGTTCCGATGCCTTGAATTTGGTGTAAGTTAGCTACCTTAGGACCATCAAACCATATTGTGTTCCAAGAATCACGTGATCTATTAACCCATTAAACTCTAAGGATATCTCTTATGAGCCTAAGTTTCCTCTAGTCTCTTTACATTCCTCTAACAAGCGCTGCACCAAACGTCAGATTCAAATGGATTCATTTTGATGGTCCTACCAGGAGGACAGCGTTTCGGAGTGCGTCACTCCGAGTGCACATAGCCCTGTCCACTGACAGAATCAAAATCTGAGAAGTCACTGGTCATGTGGGAGAAGGGGATGAAAACGAAAATTCATGCTGGCTTCAATGAAATATACAGTTCAAAATTGTGACTGTAACCGTTCCTTTGAGGGAAAATTCAGGAAAATAAATTAATAAATTAATTAAATTAAATTTTATAAATAAAAAATATATTTCACATAAGAAATATCTAAGCAATACTAGGCTTTTCAAACCCATGGAGCGGAGCGAGAAGGCTTTGAATAAGAGCAATGGGTTCGGTAGGACCCGTTGCCCGTTAAGTAATTTTAGGGTTGACATAAAACAACAATAGGGGGTAGCAAGGGTTGATTTCATTGAATTTTGGGTTTTATAGCCCTTATTTTATCATGCAAATAATGTTAAAAATAAATAAATCTCAAACTTATCAAAATCAAAAAATTAGGATGCAAAAATATAAAGTCTTTCAAACCCATCGAGCGGAGCGAGAAGGGTTTGAATAAGGGCAACGGGTCCGGTAGGACCCGTTGTCCGTTAAGTAATTTTAGGGTTCACTCAAAACAACGATAGCGGGATAGCTAGGGTTGATCTCATTGAATTTTGGGTTTTATAGCCCCTATTTTATCATCCAAATAATATTAAAAATATGTAATACTCAAAATGATCAAAATCAAAGAATAAGTATGCAAAAAGCCATTTACAGAAAATCATTTATCATTAAGTAATCACTTGACCAATCAATCAAATTAATTTTTCATTTTTAGAAAATCACGAAGGTAATAGTTAAATTTCTAAACGTAAATTTGTAAATATTTTCATTATAAAATTGATCATTAAATTATTTTATTAAATTATTCAATATATAAAATAAAAAATAAAAAAGCAGTGAGTTCTATGGTTCTAGCTTTACTGTGGCAGTTGGGATCAAATTTTCATCTCTGACGCAGTTTCCGTCACTGCAAATCTGTTAAATGCAGTAACCAGGTGGCCTAAATTCTGGCTGATAAGGCCTACACATGGACCCACGCACCCTAAGCGACGCACTCCGAAAAGACAGCCTCGTCCTACCAGCATTACAGTTCTAGATGCTAATTTTGGTTCTTATTTTGCTAAATTTGAGGCCTGTAGTGCAGATCCCCTTGCAATAAACCTCGCCCTCGTCTTAATGACGAGGCAGGCCCTCCCCCTCCTCCTCCCCTTTCTCCTTTCCTCCCTGATCTATTTTTAGGGGCCCTGCGGCCCTTTTCTAGTAATTTTTTTATTTTTAATGAAACCGGGGACCCCGAATTAGTCTACGGGGACCCACAAAATTAATTTTAGTTGATTTATATATTTTTTAAATTTTTTAATTTTAATTTTTTTTTTTTTTTCATCAACATGCAAAATATAGGGGGCTTTTTTGCCCCCTCCAATGACAGCCCTGGTTAGGGGGCCCTCGTCATTAAGACGAGGGCAAGGTTTATCGCAAGGGGTGCAGATCACTCTGTAGAAGCCTCTTGAAATCAAGTAGGCCCAACTTCACAATAATAATAGGAACAAAGATTTACTCCATCCTTCAAACCCCCTCCCAAGCATGTAAGCATGTGCTCTGAGCCACGGTCAATGAGGGTATTTAGACAAATCCAGTTTCCTCCACCCAGGCCTTATTACACAACTTAAATTGTTTACATCATTCCCCAACACTATGCTGCACGTGATGAGCCTGTGCCCAAGCATCTCTTGAACCATTGCTTTCTTGTTCTTTTCAATACTTTCCAGGTTCAGTTACTTTGCTGGTCATAACATAGGGTAACTTGTGTGGCTGCTGTGACAGTCTGCGCGGGAGCAATTCTTCAAAGTTTGACTGAAGTGGCAAAGATATAATACTGGAGGAAGTTATTGGGGGGTATCAGAGTGGTGGATATCACATGCCATATCCTCTGCAATAGCCCAACTCCAAAGGGAAGCCTAATGTGCCCTCTTCATGATTCCCCCAGCTTCCTTGCTTGTAAAAGCTATCGCGTATGGTAAGGTAGAGGGTTGTATTCCCGACTGGTTTTCAGGTTTGCATACTTAGACTTGTGAAAGATTTTTTATTTTATTTTTGGATGCTCCGCAAAGCTATTGCAAAGGCATCCCCCCAAAAAATTAAATTTTTGAGTATTTCTACAATTTTCTATGAATTTTTTAGTCTGAAGGCATAGAGTGACCATTGACCGTTCACTAGAGTCCTACATTCATGAGTAGTTGGATTCTGAAAATAGAACGCTTTGGCACCAATGAGAACCAATCATAAACTTTCAATTTTCCCAAGTGTGGACGTAATTAGAACCCTCTTGGTCACTTTCTCAAGTAAGGCTGGTTGGTTCCTGACACCCCTTCCCCAATCAGTAGGGGTCGGGATTGCAACCCGCTCGGGAATACAACCCTCTACCTTAACCTTGGTTTTGGACCAAGATTAACCCCTAAAATTCTGAGGGTATTTTTCATCAAAACTGCGTCAAAACAGCCCCTCTTCAAAGCAAGGTGGACTTTGCAAAGTTGGAATTTTAATTAGTACATCTAACCGTAAGATCTTGTAGCTAACTTCTATGTCTACATGTCCACCAAATCTTACACACTCATTCCTCACCAATTGCAAGATCATAACGTTCAAAGTTGAAAAACAAGTTTTTTTCCTATGCGCAAAAAGCGATCAGCAGAGTTTTGAAGGCCCCAAAAACCATTTTTTTGCATTATGGATTTTGGCGGTTTTGATGCACGTCAAAGAAGACTGAGTTAGCTATTTGTATTGAAAAAATTATATTCAAAAAAGTTGTCGAAGGTTGCCAAAAAAATCATTTTCCGCTAGGGGTATTCTGAAATTCACAAACAAAGGCCGTTTTTTGACAATAAAAATAGCAAATGAAAAAATTTTGGATTGAAAATCCGAACGATGGGAACATGATCTACTGCCTTCTCTATACATAGAATTTTTTATTTTTGAAAAATATGAAAATCTCAATTTTTGGTGGAATTTCAAAGTTTCGTCTTTGGGCAGATTTTGGCAGATTTGGGCAGTTTTGGGCAGAATTTGCTGCATTCACAGTGGCTTAGAAAATTTCAGCAGATGCCCAACGAGGAGCGTTTGACACTTAAACCTCCATAACTTTTGATCCCGATGTCGGAATTGAAAAATTAAAATACCCACACGAAGATCTCCGAACGGCCCACCTTCAATAAAAATGTCAGAAAATCCGGATGTAAATTGCATTCAGAGGTGCATGCCCAAATTCCAAAAAAGCCCAAATGTGGATGATTGTCCTTTAGGGGTTAACAAAAGAAGAGAGCATTAGTAAGATTATGGTGGTCTTGAGGTTTCATGATGATAATTTATAGTTTGCAATTCATAAGATATTCAAAGAAAATATGAGAAGTGGTCCCATGCAGCATAGAGATATTAACCCCTAAAGGTTCTGGAAATCCAAAATGGCTCTCAGCTGTTTCGGGCAGCCTAGATGAAGGGGTTAAAAGTAATATTTTTGCCTAAACTTTTTACTGGATGCTCCTTATACCGCAAAGTGTATGTGGTAAAATTTTCAAAGCCAAATTTCACTTTTAGAACCTTCATCTAGAAATTTTAGGTTTCAAGTCCAAAACGGGCAGTTTAAAATTAGGTTTTTTTAGAATTTTCTTTTGGGAAATGTGTTCATAACTAATTCACTACTCAAAATCCAAAGTGGCCTAAGTCAAAAAGCTTACCAATTTTACAAGGGCAGCCTCCAAAAATCACAGAAACAACCTTCACAATTTTTGGTAATTTTACAATTGTTTCTTTCAAAATTTGTCAAAATTTGAGATTTAGGAATTTTTCAAATTTGTTTTTCCAATAATTCAAAAACTCATGGACGTAATTTTTAACCGTTCACTTTTTTAAAAAACAAAAAGCATTTCACGTCAATTAAGTTTTACCATGTTGTGGTTTTTGTACCTTCTTGTGGAAAATAATTTGCATGAAGGCCAAAAAAGTGTAATGAGACTCTAAAATTTTGCATGGAGGTGCTCAACTTAGTTACCTACGTGGAAAAAAATATGAGCAAAATGTTTGAGATAACAATAATCAAGTCTCCCTTGGCACCATTTAGAGTATGCCTTTTGCGCAAAGCCAAAAAAAAAAAAAAAACAATAAACTTTGAACGTTATAATCTCACAAATGGTAAAGATCCAACCGTTGACATGGTATTAGTGCACGTAGTTAGGTTTAAGATCTTACGGTTGGATGTATCGAAAAGGTAAAAAAATAAGAATCATACTTCAACTTCTACAAGGTTGTCAAAAATCACAGCTTTTGGTTTTGGAGGTCCAAAAACGGCTTGAACCTTTAGGGGTTAAGCTCGCGAAGCAGTCATCGGCTCTATTTGTAATACAAAAGCACTTATGCCCTAAAGGAGTGTTGTTTGTTCAGACAATTGGATTTTGGGCATGTTTCTACAACATCAATTTTAAATGTGATTTTTTGAAAATTTATGTGAATGTAGGGAAATTACAAGAGCTCTATAGGAATACAATTTATTTTATTCCCAGTAGGCCCCTAGAAAAATAGTTATATTCTTCTAACTCATTTTTCCTCAATGAAGGATAACTTCCAAAATTTTGCTACACTCTTCTACTACCCTAGAGATTTTTATAAATTGAGCAACTAACATGATTGCCTTTGAGATTATTATAAAAAACCAAGTCCCTAGTCATTCCATGAAAGTCCTCTCTCACCTTTTTCAATGGAGATGCCACCTCCCCCCTCCTCCAAAAAAACAAAAAACAAAAAAACAAAAAAAATGAAGTTTTATTGCATAAAAACCAGAATTATTTTCTTTTTTTCATTCCTTTTTTTCTACTCTATAGGTACTAGATATAAAACTTTTCTTTGGTTGCATAGGTGCATAATCTAAAAGAAAATAAACTACCAAAATAAAAAATTGAGTACTAATAATAATATAAACCCATGTCCTTTTTACGATATTACATCCCTTATCAATCTCTAAAATTTGGTGTACAAGAGAGTAATAATATATTCACCGTATTAGGGTAAAATTTAGACCTTGCATACATCAAAATCTATCATTTCCAATATGCACAATCAAATGTAATGAATTTGATTTTGCATGATTTTCTAAAAGTTACATATATGATCTAGCTGTTGGAATGCAATGACATTTTTTGTTTTGAATTTGTTTCTCTTTGTATTAGAGTTATCAATTTTAGGGTATTTTTGGTGGGAGATGGTCGAGAAATTTTAATGGTTATTGCACTTGTAACACTCACTCTGACACCCGTACAAAGGTACATATTTAATCCTTGCCAATCACTCAAAAGACTACTCAGTCACTTGCAAGCAAAGACCAAAACACTAGGACATCAATTTGTCTAGGACATCAATTGCTGAAATGCTTTCTAATATCCCATCAATTTGTGAAACGGAACCAAATTCGGTACTGAATTTTAAAAATATTTTTGGTGGATTACAAATTCTGTGAACACGGTGCATCTGAGAATCTGAGTGAATCCATCAAGGGTCTTTTGTCCACAGTACGTACATGTCATCACACACAAAATGCTTCCTTCAAACTGCACTATTAGTACTTACATGTAGGTCAACACTTTTGAGACTGAAGCTCGTATTCCTTACACATAACAAGAACCTTGTCACAAGTACACTCCTCTAATATGTCTCAAAATGAAATCATAAAGCGTAAAGAATCATTAAAGTTAGAGTTATTCATATCAATAAAAGTAATTATATCATTTTTAAAGTGCAACAAAGTGAAAGAATCGTTTCAAATTGGAACAAAATAGAGGACTTCTTCAATATTGATAATACATGTCTTCTTATTTACGAGTACATAGGAGCACAATTTAACCCTTTGTGATCCAGAGCAGGTTTGGTAAACCCAAGTTTTAGAGTGATATTTTTCTTGAAACTCTCTTGAACTCAAAGTGATATTATTTGTGATATATAACTATATAAATGTTAGCATACCTTTATCAAACAAGTTTTGATTAGTCGTGGTAAGATTGGCCCATTGGATTGTAAAATTATAGTATGTCTTTGAACTATATAATGCACACTCAAACTCAGATTTTTGAGGTTTATGACTTTAAAGTTAAACTAAGTATGGATTAACTTTTCAAAAATATAAGTGATGAGGTTCACTAATGACGTATGTCAACACCTCTCTCTCACAACCTTTCATGTTAAGAACAAACTTACACAAAATTGTTGTGAATTTTATAAGTGAGTGATTTGTTGATGTATAGTTTAAGATCACATTTATATGTTAAAAAAGTGGTAAGAATTGGTGCATTGATCAAGATCAAAATATATAAATTTATGGAACACCAGCAAAAAAACACAATTGACGCAAATAAAACAAGATAACAAACCTTCAAACAAAAAAATACCACACAATATATGTGTTATATTTGTAAGTATTTTCAATATTTTTAAAATTTTGATGTGTTTTTTGTTTTTTTCATAGGTATTTTGATGATTGCACAATTCCAAATTTTATTATATTTTTCTATAGATGTATGTTGTAGTTCATCAATCTCAACATCTAGATTCAAAATTCAATTCTATACAAATTTTCTATCGTTAGCATTTTGGGCACTTTTGTAAGTAAGATGTAGTTGCATGTGTTAAAAAGGGTTCAAGTTTACAATTGCATTTAACAGTCTATGAAATGATTAACATTCTTTGTAATACTCTTTTGGAATAATTTATTTTTTGAAAACCAATCTGAATGTTTTTTATTTTTTTATGATTTTTTTGGATGAACTTGCTATGTCCTAACGGTAATACGAATCCAATATTTGTAGATAAGTTAAAAGGATACACATTAAAAGAATAAATGTTTTCAGGCTTTGATTTCAACTACACATGAAATAAAGATGTTGAAATTAGTAAGATATCTTCATAATATTAAAAAGTAGTTTTGATGAAACATTTCAATGATTTCATTTACTAAATAAAATAATTAAAACATACATTCATTTCATTTTTTCTTGGATCCTAAATTATCTTAAATTTGTGCATTTATTGAACATAATTTGTGTATAATAAAGTTTCAAATGAAATCCATATCTAAAAAAATGGATTTGTTCATTTTCCTATTTGTAATTATGTACTTTTGGCATAAACCATTTCTATATATAATCTAAAAAAAACCTAATTTAAGTGATCTTTCAAAACATACAACTACTTCTACTTAGGACGATTCTGTCATGATACGGCCAAATAGAAGAGACAAGGTAAATGGACAACATGTATTGTGTCTCAGTGACACAAGACTTAAACCAGAGATACGAGTATATAAAGCAACAATGGCCATGTGTCATTTGTAACCCTAATCGTGTGAGGACTTTCCACCTCTTTCGGATCTCTCTTCCAATTGAAGGCTTAGTCAAGCTTCTTTTTATCTCCAAATAGATTAACTCAAAGTAACTCCTTGTCTGCACTCTCGACTTCCGCTTTAAGGACAAATAACTTGCAGTGCCAAGTTAAATCCATAATTCTCATCGGTAGAACGGTAGAAAAAAATGATTAGCAGCCTACTATCGATACGAGATCAACACTAGGAAGTTAAAAATTTCCAGCAATTTCATGAGCAGTTCGTGCGGACTCCGGTGGATTCACAAATAAGATAGTGTAAATAAGAGATGTATCACCAAGGCTAGACTGACTTGGAAAGATCAGACAGTGTTGGAGTGGCAGTGCCTCGAGAACACCCCTTCAAAGTATCAGAACAGGAACAGCCGTCATGTTTGCAATGGCAAGCAGCAAGATCAACGTCAATTTCCGTTCCAACTGTAATGTATGATTAAAACATCCTAACCACTGACCCTTTGTACTGTGGACATCGAGTCTTCAGTAGGATGAACAGATACTTATTCACGCCGACCCCTGCCGGGCCCGGTGTTCTTTTTTAAATGATTAAAACAGGTTTGTAGCAGGAAGGAGAACGACGGCTCCTTTGTTTTAAAAAAACAAAAACAAAAACAAAAACGACCCCTCCTCTGTCTTTGTCTAGCACAGAGGATAGTAGAACTGAACTCTTTTAAAGCCACAAAAGAACTAAGAAATCCGTAAAAAGCGATAGCAATTATTTTATGAATGTAACCAGATCGACTAACTGACGTTACAGTTAGATGACATGTTCACATAGATACCTCCAATAACCACGTGCACATCAAGTGTACAAATCTGTCTTTTAACACCTTGGTATGGTTTCTTATAGCACTAGGTGGATAAATCTATCTTATACACCTCGGATTAGACGACGAATTTTCTAATCTACCCCTAACAGAAGCCTACAAAGATTTAGATGAAGTCACTGCAGATCCCTGAGCACATTTTCAGATACTTCAAACCTGGATCACCCGAAGAACTTCAAAGAGATGCCAGTTGACTCAAATATATGGTTCGATGAAGAGCATCAATGTATCCCGCGCCTAACACCAAAAAGTCTCACACTATGCCACGACGTTCCTTGTACTGCTCAAATGTAAGGAGTGTTTTCGAAGCTTTTAACCAGTCCTCTGGTCTTGGCATCATAATCGCGATGTGGCCCTCCGTATCCGCCTGAACCGAGTTCAAACATATATATCAAAAAGAGTTAGTATAGAGTTCACTAAAACATCTGGCTACGAATATTAGAAGTAAAAGATGTCTCATTAAAGGTATCTCTCCTCACTCCCTTGTTTTCCAGTACCGTTCCAAGGATAGTATATTTCGTTACAAGCTCCAAGGACGACCTTTCAGCAGATTGTACAAAAATGAGTATAACAATGTAGATACCAAGAGCTAAAAATATCACAACCTTTGCAAGTTGCTGTTACTGAAACATGAATAGATACAGTAGGAAGAATTGTTCGATAATATGTAGACTCACCCTCTTGTTTAGCAAAGAAGGATCCTTGATAAGTCGTTCGTTGACTTCCAACACGGCTCCTCTAACACAGCACCTGTTTTAAATTTACCCAACTTCCAGACATGTGAATAATAAAAACCTCAATGTTTGACTACTGGAAGAAAATATAGAGAGATATTACAAGCCAAAGAGCATAAAAATTAGAAACGGAGTCATAAGAGCATACCTGATCATAAAAAACGCCTCCCCAACCATGACTTTGCAAAGAACCGAGTTTGGCTCCAGCGATATTGCGTTCTGAGATAGGACAAAAACCAGGATAAGACAGCCTTACTGGAACAAATTCAAGCCCTCATCACAGCCACAAATACACAAATTTTTCATTGAAATAGCAAGAACTGAGAAGGCCAAAATCATTGACATGTTGAAAGGTCAAAATCCTATTAGATCAATAATAACAAAAAGTCGCTGCACCATGCTTCAGATCAGAGCATACCTTCTTTCGTTTTCCAGATACTTTAGCGTCAGCACGGTTTTGCTTTCCAACATTGAAATCAACAGCCGTTATTGCTGGTGTGGGCTTGAAAGCAGCATGAGTTGGCAATAGACCTATCACACATAATCTGCACATGTTTTTGAGGCTCAGTGTCCAAGTCGCGAGAGGTCACATGGTTCGTGAAAAAGGACGATTACAACCCAGAAAACACATCACAAAATAAAATCTCGAACTTCAACAGCCTCATTGTATTGACAATAGGAGCTCCGACACGATAACATAATCAACATTCTTCTCTGAACCCTCCTTGATCCTCATGACGAATCATGTGTCCGTGCAGCATAGTTGATATGAAACTTAAAGTCAGCTAGAATGCAAACAAAATTCGCTTGAACCGAGGGGGTTTCCATGTGAATGAATATCCCAGAAAACTTTCTACTCTATATTTTCTTAGGCAGTTCTCTCAAGGAAAAAACGCTTTTTTATGTACTCAAAGCGGGATGTCCTAATAGACAGGTCAACACACGCTAACGGTAGGAACAGACATTGGTTTCAGGTTAGGGTCCTTCCACCGAAGGAAGAAACGTCTGCAATCTTTGCTTTTATCGACATTCACTTTCTTAAAAAAGGTAAAGTGGTAATGCCTCGCAGCCAAAGCAATCGCAAAATAGTTACATAGATCGTTTCCATCTAAACACAATACACGAGGGGAAACGATAAAGCAAAATATTGAATTGAGTTGATTCGGAATGATACTGGTGAAACATGGTAATTCAAACCATTTCTCATGACAACTCTCCTATAATTCTTCTACACTGAATAATATTTGCATTTCACGCTCTTGATTTAGCACGAAAGAAGAGAAAAACATCCACTGCCTTCGAATACCTCAACATTCGTGTCCAAACAACATACATACAATGCGAGTGAACCAAACCACTCGATCCACAAGTTACGTACCCGTTGGCATGCCGGTAGACATACTGATCATGAAATTCCTTGCCCACATCTGCACCCTCCATCCATGTTCACAACATTGTTAGTCCCACAAACCCGATAATCACACCAACTTCCCAAGAGCTAAAAATCCTTAAACTATTAGCAACTAGCCCCAATTTCTTCGACTTCAACAACAATCGCACTTGATCAAACATCAGCTCTGAAAGCCCTTCAATCTCCAGCAATGAATGCAGGCACTGAAATTAAGAAAACAAGGCCCCCAATAAACTACAGTGTTGAGAATTCAAGACCATGAATTCGAAGTCACGAGGCAGGGCACTTACCAAGAGCAGCCCAATGCGTGTAATTGCATTCAATAGCGCGCGGTGGCCGAGCCGGCAACTCATGCGCCCGAGGAAACAAGCTGTCCTCTGCATCACCCTTCTCCTGACAGGGGACTAACTCCGAGCTCTCGTTCAAAACTACAACTGCACTGATCCCCTGCTCTCCCGCCTCATCTCCAATGCCAGCACCCGCAGCCTCCGAGCCCGTTGCAGCACTCATGTCCACCACCTCCGCAGCCATCGCCACTACCACATCCCCCTCCACCATCGCCAACCCTAAAACCCAAAATTCAAAAACCCCAAACCCTCACAAAAATACCAAAACCCCACTTGAACAAACACCACAGCTCGCAATTTGCACCTTGTGAATCCGAATCAACCCTCAAATTGGCATCCCAGAGGCCTGAACCCTGAACCCAAATTCCAGAGTTAAACCCTGAACACAAACCCTGAAACCCTAATCCAGAGATAAACCCTTCTCAACTCAACTCAACTTGGATAATCTAACACAGCTTGTGTGTGAACCTTGACAATGGTATGTCAGGGATGTGCGGAGCTCCGTTTGTGCGAGAATTTGCATGTGTTCGTGTGCGATTCTCTCTCGTAGGCCATCTCTTCTCTTCCCTTCTCTGTCTCTGTGTCTCGGATTTGCTCTCTACTCTAGGGTTTAGGGTTTAAGGGGTGTGTGTACACTAAACCGTCGAGGTACCGTAAACCGATGATATATTGCATTCAGCGGATCAGATTGAGGTGTTAGAGTTCAGGTACCCGTGTGGCTTCGGTGTTCTCTCACAAGCTGGTTGAATAATTAATTAAATTCAAATTTTGTTGTCTGCTAGTAATTTTTATTTTTTTAAAATTCAACTTTCTAGGAAATAAAGGGTTTTAAGTTTGATTTCCATCAAAAAATAATGAAGTCTTATTGAATGTTTATTAGTTTAGAGGATTTCATGTGATTACTTTGATTATTTTTTTAATTAATTAGGTTTGAATTCATGTGTTTGATTTTAAGATATTTCATCATTCATCTAATTTTATTTTGTTGTTTTCAACAGATAGGCAGCATAATTCTTTTTTTAATTGGACATTTGTATTTGGAATTGTTTTCTTGTCGAAGCTGCCCGAAGGTACGATATTCTGCAGGAGGAGGTAGTCTTTCCAAAATTCTTGATAGTACACGGGTGTTGATTTTTCACAGTTTGCACCCACTGCAACAAACTTCTGCCCCTGGAGGCGAAGGGTAGTGACTAGGAGGGGTGTCACCCCCCTTGGTCAGAGTCTCCTAGAAACGCAGGGAACAATGGCCAATGGGAAGTCGTGAACTGGTTTTGAGATGAGTGCGGTGACTTCGGGTGCTGTCATCTATGGAGTAAATGGCAGAGTTACCTTGTGATTCATGCGCTGGCAGCGTAATAGTAATCTCGGTGGTTTTTACCTTGTCATTAATCTTTCTTTGTTTCTCAGATAAGTAATTATCGTGCGAGGTGATTCCTACTTTGTTACAGAATACTTCCACGTGTTTGTGAAGTTCCGACATACCTGGTATGTGGAGTCTAACGACAATAGTTGGATTACTTTTCCTTTTTGCGAAGCAATTATCTAAAGTTAACATCACTCCATATGCCTTTATCAGATGCACATTGTACTTTTAGAACATGCTCACTAATAAATAACAGAACTTGAATGGAAGCCTGTTTCTACTTAAGTATTTAGATCAGTGGCATTGGTATTTCAGGTGAGAGAGCAAAGTAAATCTATTACAGTAGACAAAAGTTATGTCAATTACAAAAGTCTTTTCTATAGCACAGTTGTTAAACATATGTATTGGCAACCTTTAAAAGAAAGCAAATTTTACATTTTTCATGGGGTTGGTTTACTCATTATTCAGTTTAACCAACTTTCTGCTTACAATTACTTTACTCATAAAAAATGCTATACATTTCAATGTTCAAAACGATGTGCATGCATAGGCAATGTCTGTTTAACATTGCAACTTTTAAGTCCACTGCGTGTAGCTGCTGGACATCATACAAAAACTAAAGCCAGCATGCGTTTATATGTGTTACATTGGAGACTAATTTTACTAAAATTACATATAAATCGTTAAATTCCACCTATTCCTCTCATTATTTTGAAATCAATTTAGATCTTTGTCTTAAAAATTAGTTTGTATATGTTTAAACAAGTTTTTTTGACCATTTTTTTTTAACTACATTAATTTTCTTTTTTTGGATTGTTTTGGATTATTTACAAGCAAAGCATCCAATCTAGACCTAATTTCTAAGTTTGCAACTGAATCACTAATTTTTTGTAATTTACGCATGTGTTTTCTACATTTATGAAGAACAAAAACTTTTGTTGCGAGAATACAATCCATTTGAATGAATGCCTTGTTCTTCAACGTGTCGTGTCTTATTTTGGCGGAATCCAACATTAAAATTGTTCCATTACATGGCTTGATGTATACGCCATAGTCTGGTAGAACAAATTCACCGCCCCTTCTTGTATGGTTGTTATCCTTTTCAGCATCTGTGATACACCATAATTTATAACTCTTTTTTATAAACATAAATAGATGCATGAAATGTGAAGTTTTTACCTATTTTTACTACTCATAAGATTGTATGCACATTCAAATGTTTGTTTACCTTCATGAAACCAAAATATAAATCCCATGCTAGAATCATTGGGATCATTACAGGCATCTGTAAAGTAATTTCTTGAAATTCCCATCGTTGTAAAGATGTACATCCAATTCTTCTCCACTTCTTTGGAATCCACTTTGATCGCATTCCCTCCAACGGTTTGAGCCACGATTTAAAATCTTCCTTCATATGGGTCATCACTTTGTTGCAAAAAGTTCCACTTCTTTTATGCATAAGAATAGCATCTGCCTTTTTTGCTTTGTTATTGTCTTTAGACTGGGGGTATCTGGAAATAAGTATATATAAATTTAGTTAATTAAAATTTAAAGAACTTTGAAATATCAACTGCTGATATAACGATTTTTATATGTTGCTTATATATTACATACCATTATTATAAAAACAAACTACAAAACAGAAGTAACTCACATGCGTGGCTTGTGGAGAAGTTTGTCATGGTGCCACCCACACATGATCATGTTCCCACCAGCCCTAGCTTTTCTTCTAGGCACAATCCCCCCTTCCTCATAAAGAGAATTCAGAGTTCTAAAACATTTTTGTCTTTCTTCTTTTGGAATATAGTTGTGGCATAATATTCCAATGATTTCGTCTCCGTCCATCATGACACATGAGTCCAAAATTTCTTTATATCCTGTGATGTCCAAGGTGCTAGAGGGTCGAGAATAAAAAGTGCAATTCATCACCTCATCGATTTGGTGAGGAATAGAAATGCCCTTTGAACAAAGGCTTTTACAAAACTATGTTTTTCCACAGGTTCATCACGCGTGGTTGAAAAAGATTCTGGCAACATTAAAAATAACTTCATAATTAGACCCAATATCATGAGTGAAATCAATGAATACAGATGATTAAAACAAACACTATGAATGAGAAATATGGCATATAAAATAAAAAACTTACTTAATTCTATAATTTCTTAAATCTTAATTCTTAACTAACCCTCAACAAAAAACAACACATCCAACTCAACATCAACCTCTAGGTAAGTTACATCATCAGAAATATTACCAACCAAAATATTTCCAAAAACGCGAGCTCTAATCAAAATGCAACATCTAATCAACATCTGATTAATCCAACCTCCAAATCAACTTCATTACCAGTTCCCTCTACATCACCAAAACAAAACACCTCAACATCTCAATTCACCTATAACTAGATAAAGTCACCTTAAGATATGTCAGCCACCACAAATCACAAGCTTGCGAGATCAACACCAAGCTCACCCAAAGTATTCAAGGCAAGAGGACTAGTCGAATCACTTTGAAAACAAACCACTAACAAGCTGTAATGGATGACTGTATAGCATTAGTGAATGTAAGCTCTGAGATGTGAATGTAAGCTCTGGAGATGAAGGCACCGGGTATTTATACATGAGGCAGAGATTGAGAGGATTCAGAGGAATGTGAGATTTGACAACTAAATATTTAGTTAAAAAAAAGATAATGCAAAACGCTTCGAAGAGTCACTGCTTTTGAAAAGGTCACATTTTTTAAAGGTCACGGCTTTTAATTACTTATTTTTGAAAGGTCACATTTTTAAAAAAATTAAGAAAACTAAAAAAAATTCTTCTTTGAATTAAATAATTTATTTAAAGGTCAATTTTTTTTTTTTTAAATTAGTTGTTAAAGAAGTGATTTTTTAAATTACGGAGGATCTCTCCCGTACTTCTCTTGACGATAACCTCTGTCGCATAATTTACATGGGCAAGAATTTTTTAGCTCAAGGCGACCTGTTCGAATCTGGTCTTGTATTGCCCAGGAGATCTCTCTAAACCAGAACTTCCTCTCACTTGCTCGTATTCTGGCTGGATGAGTGAGTGGGAGTCTACATACACCTTCCATAGTGGCGCTATTTCTATAAGAACAAGAATGATAAAACTTAGACACCAAAACTTAAAATGCTTTGCATTATTAATTATTATAGGGATTATAATTAATTCAGGAGGTGCTTACTTGAACAGGCTAGGATTTGGGATGGTTATGGTAATTGAATTGAGAAGTTATGGGGAATCTATATGCTTTGACCGTAGGGTTTGTGGTTTATCAAGACTCTCCTGCCCGACACTGTTCATTAGGCTCGTGTACATATAGTTGCGAATGTGTATCAGTTCTTCCGGCCTGTTCAATAAAGTCATGCATACTGCATATACTGTTTAGGGTTTACGTGTGATTTCCATTACTACATCTACCAACAAAAAAAACATAAAATGTCATGATGTACATAATAAAAGCGTAATAACAGCAAATAAGTAGAAACCATGAATCCGAGTGGATATTGGAGGCGAAATTTACAGTTACTTCGAATAACAATCCCACTCCGTCAATCCAATGAATGATATAGAAAGAAAACCACTACAGTATGAAGTTTACCTAAACATATCTCGACATTCTAATTTACTTCACGAACGATGTTCTGTTCACGTCAACAAACTTAGAAGATCCGTAAAAGAACGATCGATCTAACATTGCCTCGAAAACCCTAGGGCACATCCCAAGTTGTAACAACACCCATGCTGCAATGCGACTTAGCGGACAATTACTGAATGTACGAAACTATAAAACAACATTCACAGCAATCCGGGGTAGTTGACACTTACCCGTGTAATGCAAACCTCGGCTGCGAGTTGTACACTTACTCCGATCCTATATTATAGTCGTCCAACATTCTCTCTTAATCTGTACTGCACAATCCTGCATCGGACATAATGTCAACAAGTTAGACCTGAAATGACAGAACAAACAATTGACGATCAAGAACACAATTTGTTAAGTCGATGGAGTTAGTAAAATGCATGCTCCGACCTACACGTTGGCAAAAAACTCCAATAGAAATTGGAGAGTCCTGAGTAGAAATGGTGCAGAACACATAGTGATGTCGTGAGAGGAGTTGTGGTGCACTATCAGTTGTGGTTCTTGTACGACGACATCTTTTCCCGCCCTACAATCTTCATGGCGGGAGATATTTCTGTGATCCAGGGACTTTCTAAAAGTTGCCCTCGGAATTGCCAATTACTCGCGACAAGGAAAGAAACAACTTTCTTAAGGTTTATGCTTTATGTCAATAGGGTTTTTCTATCAGCGCCATTTCTCTAGGCACTGCTACCAAACTTACGAACCCGGATTCGCTCGTGCAACTAAAATTCAGGTGTGGAAACACAAAATACAACATACCTTAATACCAATAGGTATTTTGTTGGTGTGACTTTGCATTTAATTTTTAAGAAAGGGTATGGATGTTTATGTTTAAAGTTGCAATTGTAAGTTGCAATTGTAAGTTGAGCGTAATGTTTATTGTGGTCGCTATATGGCTGTTTTTTTTTTTAATTGTGAAAATATGGCTATGACGTGTTGTCTGCACATCGTGACAAGTTCTGTTTTAAGATCTTTAAGCTGCAATTTGAAATTAGTTCTTCTTGAATTTGAAAGAAACAATTTTAGGCGTATAATTATTCAACTAAAGTTAGAACCGTTCCTTGTTAAATGAGTTTTCTTGTAAATTCTTTGTCCTTACATTTGAAAAATTTAAAAGAACTATGCACATGATATTTTACATTATTCTAGAAAGAGATATTCCTACAACTACGTACATAAAGCTGTTAAACTTAGAATGTGTTTGGATTTACATGCACTCACACACGTGAACTCTTCCTAAAATCAAATGTCTAAAATAAATAAACAACACTACTTGACACATCTATGTCTGTGTATGGCTTATGCCATATAGATATTTCAGTAAAGGTCGAATACGAATCACGATATAAGTTTTGATTTACTAATGGGCGTGTGGCTGTACAAAGAAAAAATGTCTGAAACATTTTGTTTTCCAAACACCGAGGGAAGGGGAGTTGCTCTTTAAAAGGATGTTCGAGGCGACAGTGACTTTTGTGTCAAATCGGGGTTCTAGAACGTAGAGGACAAGACTGTCGATATGGCTGCGGAGTTTGCACTTGGAGACATGGATCCTACAGACATCCATGATGCTGAAACATCAGTGCCAGGAGTTCAACCGAGATCTGTAACCAGGCATACTCTACAACGGAGTCCTTGTAATGCTACTGTAATGGAAGGGGATATTACACAGAAACAGAGACATCCTTTTAGGGAAATTCAAACCTACCAAGCTGATTACGATGCTGCCATAGAAGGCATGAAGTGCAGAATGGAAAAATTGGGCATTCCATATAATTTGCTATCTGAATCTGTGAACGAAGAGGAGGCGGTATCTCCCGACGGTCCGGGAAGTTTTCCTTCATCGCAAGAGAACATGGGAAATGCACATGATGGACTTCTGAAGGCAAGGACCCCAATTACGAAAACACCCTTGGTGTCTCCTCCAGAGGCGGCGTTGTTTGTAGGGACGCCGGAGATATGGCGTTCGGATGCGTTAGGTGCTCGTGAAATTGATGTGGCGGAGATAAGTGACATCGAAGCGCGTGGGCAAGAGCTTATTTTAGACGGAAGGCGAGATCACTCGAGAAGGGCCATGCAGAGAAGGGCGGAAAAGGATTTTGCAAACCACAAGAGGATGTGGAACGGGACACGATATACTATTAGAACATGTGGCGGAGGGAATATTACAGCGAACAAATTACGTGTGACCTCTCTTATCAAGAACCTAACGGGAATATATGTTGATCCGGCACAGATACATTATGATGACAATGACCATCAATTTCTCAAGGTTGAAAGTGTTGTGCGTACATCATATGACTTTGAGCCACCCCTGAGGGAAGGTTAGTTTCCAGAATACATGCGGAGGCGTCTAGAGAAAAGTAGGGCACTCTTCAAAAAACATTTCGATGAGACAGGTAAGAGGCATCCGCAGTGCCCTAAGAACAGACATCGAGCACTTATGGCTTACTAGGCTAGTCCTGAGGGTAGCAGCAGAGCCAGAAGGATAAAGAAAATGAACCTGGACCGAGCTGAGCGACGCCTTGCTTTCGGAATAGGAGGTAGACATAGGAAACATGCAAATAACCTCATCATGCCAGGGAACAATCAGGTATGACTACTTTTCAAATTTGATTATCCATTTAGTTTCTTATCTTTTATTATAAAACGTATTGTTCCTGTAATTTTGAATGGTCTAATGTACTACGGCAGTGGTACGGTTTTGCAATTTTATTACAGTGGACGAGGGAACCTTGTTTCGTAATGTATTAGAGAAGTATACCACCGTTTGCAATAGGAAGCACAAGTCAGTATATTTCAAGAGGCTCTGCAGCAGGTGATCAAATCCTACAGACTGCGGTGAATGTCAATAGTAATAGTCCAACGACAATTCAAGGACGACAAGTTGTACAGACAGTACAAGAGGTTTTAGAATGTACCTCACATACCTTTGTCTTTGTTTAAGTTTTGAATGATACTGAGAATTGATTTGGTCGGTCAATTTTGAAGCTTCTAGATGCTGTGTAATCCGGTTGATTTTAATTGACCTTTCTCATCACCTTGTAAGTTGTATGTAGGGGGAAGTATACGTTACAAAAGCGTCCAAACATTTGGATGAATCAAGTGAGTGTCCTCAGAACATACATGAAGTTCTGGATGACTTTGTGAACGAGAATAGCAATGTCTCCAACACATTCACAAGGCTCCGGCAACGAGAGGACTACACGGAAGTACTGGTTAAACTTGGAGCCATATTGAAGGACGATCTTACGGAGCAACCAGAAAACATTACTGGAAAAAGCGCTATTAGTACGTATGCTTAATATTCCTTAAATTTAATTTCCATACTCTTCTCAGTGCATGTTGATGTTGTGTAGAGAACTGACCTTGTAGATATTTTTACAGATGAGAACAAGGAATCTCAGATGAATACAAATCTAGAAGATTGCGCCAGACAATCTTCTCTTCCGGGCAAAGAAAAGACAGAAGTAGACGTCCCAGTACCAGTATGCTTGGACGGCAATGCACGTATTCAAGGGCAGATTCACGTGAATAAAGAAAAAGGAGACGACGGCGCTGCGGTAGATTCACGTTGCATTCGGAATGCCACACCAAGCACTACTCCGTCAATCATTGCTAGACGCAACCTGCACCATTATTCAACTAACAACTGTTTTGGCACTGAGGAGAGTATTGACCATCCGTCGTCACATATGGTAGATGGTAACGCGCTCGGCCCTACAAATCATTACCTATTCCTATGATTTCATCATCATTTATTGTATAGCTCTTCTACTTCTGATAACTATGAGACCTCAAACATTATGGCTTAGTTTAAAATGCAGTGAACTGGTTTATTTTATGATGAGAGAAAAGAATACATGTTGCTTTGAAAAAAATAGCCCACCAACTTTGGCGCTCCCAGGCAGATAAGCCAAGAAACAGAAGGTAGCTGCTGTCTCCGACGTTAATGATTCCTCTGACTCGATGTTGGTGGATAGCGTCACCAAATTTCCTATACATAACTCAACTCAGTCTTGGTAAATAGTCCAAGGAACTGTTACAGCTTTTTCCTCCGACGGTGCAGTCGCCTGAACAGAGGGCTTGAAGGGAAGGCATACAACATCGGTCTTGGGTGCATCAAAGAAGAGCAAAAGCAAATATAAAGACCTTGAACCCCCGACAAACGTCACACCTCAAGGACATCAGGTACTGATTTTTTTTTCACATGATCAACGGCGTTTTTACGATCAGTCTCTTTTAATTGACATTAAGACTGATTGTTAGTGTGTTAATAAATTCAGAAGAAGAATCTTCTAGGCAAAAATAAAGATGTGTGGATGTTGCATCCTACACAAGTGGGGGGGCCGGTAGCACTTGGTAAGACTGGATACAGCTCAAGGACCACAAAAAAATTGAACATGCAATCATCACCATGGCGTTCGATAAATTGGGAATCAGGTATACAGATTGTGAAGATATTGAAAGTATTTCAGTCAGTAGTTAAAGTAATGCATCCTAGTAAACAGCCCACTAAGGGAGTGAAACTATTAGACGATGTTAGAGATGTTGAGTGCCATAGAGATGCATTAGTGATGTGGGGATCCGATTATCTGGTCAAAGTATGCCAAAGTCAACCGAAGTCGAGAAACAAATGAGCGTGATCCTTTACCTCAACAATCCAAACGTCATCTTCAAAAGGTAACACTGAATTCATGTCGTTGCAGTAACTTTGCTAACCAACCAATGATGTTGATAGATCTTAGTTTTGACTCTTTGATTTTCTATAAAACCTGATATTTGTACACTAGGGATGGGAATACATTCGTATCCCATGTACAAGGAGGAGTTTTTAGGGGTATCTTTTATGTCAATAGTCTTTGATGGAAGTGATGCACATGCACAACAGTTACATATTTCAGATTGTCATTGTGCAGTCAAATTGGAGATTTATGTCAGGTTCCGTGAACGTCGAAGAAGTCGAACATGTACAAGTGAAGTGTCATTGACAAAGAACATGCAAATTGTTGCAGTGAATTGGATGTGTGCACCAACAACGTTCTCAAAGAGTGCAGCATACTTCCTCCACCAACTTTGGAAGCATTGACTGAAATGAATTTGGGTTAAGCATAACCTCCGAGAACGGTCTGTAGATAATCCTAGTACCTCTGATACAGCATTTTCATTTCCTGTTTTTCTTATTTTCCTAAGTACATGTAGAACAATTGGACTCTGTACAGAGCCGACTTGTAGCATTAACAACATGCTTCTTAAAAATAGTTTTGTTGCTCTGTTGTGAGATCTTTGTATCAGCTGCTGCGTAGATAATTTGGGGATCACGTTCCTTTGCTAATCTCGGTTGATGTGGGTGGTTTTCAAGTTGGAGGGATTGGAACACTAGTTTTTTGGTGTGTTTATGAACACTAGTTTTTTCATAAACCTTGTTATTGTACTTATCTAACTTCGGTACATTGTAGATTTGAATCTGTAGCAGGCGTTAATTTTGTTTTTAAACCTTAAGTGAAGAGTAATCAATGAAGTGGTGTATTTTTGTCGTGTCTTGTAAAGAGTGTCGGTTAGTGGAGAAATTGATCGAAAACTGACATTTCTTGTCGTTGTCGATACTAAACCCGCCACTTTAGAGTGCTTTCAACTTCTTTTTTCTGATGTTCTAGTATTTTTGTTAATGCTGAACAATTGTGGTTCTTGTATGACACCTTAGACCTAAACTTTGTGATTTCAGTAACCATGTGATCTTGTTCTTATAGTAAGAGCATAGTGTCATAAATGCTCGAAAAAAAATGTCACATACTTATTATAAATAAAACCATAAAACACCTTAACCCAAAACTTATACTTACCCATAGCCCCCACTTTAAAAACACATATTAGAAGATTATGTAATAATAGCCCCTTCAAAAAATAGTGGAGAGTAAGTAATAGCCCCTCCATAAAATATCCCATGTTTGCACCTATCCCCTTAATTTTTATGAACAATGACCACCCCGAGATCTTCTCAAACTTATAAAAAAATTGTTTAACTACGACAAAATTGTTAAAATGTATACTACTATAAATTCACGAATGAAAAAATCATATTGGTAAGGTATCACAACATATATTGATGGTGACACTTGTATTCATATTTCAAAATTGTCCTAAAATTTCAGGGCCATGAAACCCTGGAAATGCAAAGCCGTAAATTGTTGGCTTGATGCACTTCTTTTTCTACTTGTGGATGCCCATACTCCTACCTTGAATCCTATACTTTGGTTTCAACTTTCTTTGAGTTTTGTATTTGTAGGTGAACCTTGAGGTCCCACACGTCTTGTTGCAAGCTAAAAAAACTTTTTGTTTTTAAGATATTTTTAAATTTTTATTATTATAATATATTCAAACTACCAATTTACCAAACTACAAATCTACAATATACATGAGTTTTTGAAGGGCAGGCTTCCAAATTTTACAAATCAAAATTCCACAATTGCTCTAGAACAACTTCAATGGACTTTGATCATTACGATCTCACAAATGAAAAAAATCAACAATCCGATTTACATTATACAATACAAATTACATTTTAAATCTTAATTTTATAAAATTAATAATAATTGATAAATATTTTAGAAGTTTTTATAATTTGAATAGAAATATATATTAAAATTAAATTGCTATTCTATGTCATGGAAGCCAGAAAGTGTGTAGATTGAAAAAGGAGTCCAAACAATCATAAGTTGAACTTTTGGATGTCCCACATGAAACATTTTTGAACTCTGTAGTCTTGGTTTTCCAGCACTGAGAAGAAGAAATCCCACCTCTTTTTGAGTTTGGCACGAATTAAGAGCCCATTCATTTTGAATGCATAAATGATCCTATTATCCTATTTCAAAAAAGCATATTGTACACTACATGTCTACCACGTTTGGCAACATTTACATGTGGATGTGTGATCACAATACCTGCAACAGTTTTGTATGTTGAAAGGTGGAAGCACCAGATTTCATCACTTTTGGAGCTTCTTGTTTTCGAATTCGGTCAAGATCTTTTGGAGAGAATACTGTAAAAGATTGCAATTAGGGAGATGTGCACAAGGAAAAGAATGATATTGCCATTTGTATTCAACTTGATATGATTTTTTTTTTTTAAATTATAAAGATGAATTAGCATGCAAAAATAGATGTTATCACAATCATATGCAGATGCACTGAAAATCTAGAATGAGTTTTGTTGATTTGAGTTACTTCTTCATTGCCACTTGTTGTTTTATGCTACTCCTAGTTATTGATGTATCTACGCTTAGCAATTGGTCCTCTCTAGTTATTGGTGCTTTAACCATAATATCATACAATTACCATCTTAGGGCCAGTTTATATCAAAATATTGGATTGATCCTCAAAATATTTAAGAGAATTCATTGGAAACTAGCCTTTGTACATAGCTTCATCATTGTGAGTTTACACAAAGGAAAAATTGGGTTGAATTTTTTTTTTTATTATTATTATTATTTTTTTTTTTCATGGATAAATAAACTACTTGAAACTTTATATGACAAAAGCAGATTATGTCTCATTGAGCTCCACATAAGTAGAAGTATTGACCTTGTAGAACTTGTTCTTCTAGCTGGCCAAGATCTTTTCAAACTCTTCAAACTAAAAACATATTGTATTTAGGGAACAGATCAAAGAAATCCATAAATTTGCAAGGTTTTTTGTTATTAATGATTTGTTTTTGAACTTGATCGTTAACATTGCTTTACAATGGGATTTTTTTTTTTTTATTTTTTTTTTTAAAAAAAATTATTTATTTTTTGATTTAACACCAAAACTTTGAACCACAACTCCCTTATAAACTCCCTTGTTTTGAGAATAGTACTTTATTTACCATGCTTGTAAATAAGTACCCTGTGTGTCTTTGGGTTGGAGCTCAAACTTCTTGAGTAAATCAGCCTAAGTTGTGATTAAAGTTGTTTTTAGAGTTAATAATCCTCGTAGCAGTGATCCTTGTGAACAGTTAATTTCAATGTGGCTTCTGGCACGTGTGTCCATCTAATGTACCATAACAACAATGCTTCGTTTCAAACATTCTGCATTATCCTCTCCTTGAATGCTAATAACAAACTACACACACTGGATGCACTCGGTCAATAAATTATCACGCCCCAAGAAGTGTTGTTTGTCCCCACAAATGCGTTTGCTACCATTACAATGTTGTAATCATCAATACAATGAATCATGTAACAACAACTACAGGCCAGAAAACCCAGCTTATACCGATGAATATTCACTTAGTTCAAGGTGGCGTATTTGGTGGCACTGCCCACAAGAGATTTTATTTTATTTTATTTGTGCTGGTCAACAAGTCAGAGTTAGCTTTGACTACCTTATCATCTACTTCAAATGCACTAACTGTGAGAACTGAAAACAAATATTTAAGTAAAAGTCAAATGAATGGGTGTTAAAAATGATTTAACATATTTCTTATTAAAGAACAAGTTAGATCATGATCACCAAAGGATACGTTGGCTGTCAAAAATTCCACCTCAAACATAGTTGAGGTAGTGTTAAATTACTAAAATAATATATTAAAAATATGTCAGTTTATTCCTTTGGGTGGTCATAGTATGGTGCCTCTACGACAAAGTCTAAAGGCCAAGATTAGAAAACATACTATAATGAAAATCGTAAAACATTTTTGTAAAAAAATGAAAAAATGAGCACAAAAACTCTTTTCAAATATTATCATACAAGTATAATGAAGGATAACAAACTTTGAACTTTGGCCTCTAATGATGAGACCAAAAAAGTCAGGCTTTAGACATTCTTGTAATTTGATTGGTAAAATTCAAGAGCCCCATCAACCTTTAGTCACAATGCAAAGCCACCCCAAATATTCAACTTTTAGTCATATACAATGCTATATCATTTGAATTATCATGCAAAATATACTAAAAATAACTACATTATATTATTTTTTAAAACCATTGTTCACATTGTACTTGCTAATCCCCAAAAAACCAAAGCAACACAAAGTATAAAGATAATCACTTTCATGGACGCTCTATCAAGCTGTGGCGATCAAAATCATGGATAAACTCCACAAAATGAATGTGTAAACAAAACCTCCACAAGAAAATCAAATTTGCATAGGATCCTACAGTGGACGGCATGAAATAAAAGAGAATTAAATCCCTCAACTCCTGATCCACAGGTCATTTAAAACATAAACGAAACACCAAATATTTTGACTATTCAAAGGCCAAAGTCACATGGAATCTACAAAAAGAGAACATGTGAGATGCATGATGAATTTCCCAAATACTCTGACTATTCAAACACGTGGAATCTCCTCAGGGAGAACATGTGAGATGCATGATAATTTACCAAATATTCTGACTATTCAAACACATGAATCTATGGAGGAAGAACATGTGAGATGCATGAAGAAGCTCCGTCTCTTTTGCTTCTCCGGAGGTTGGGCTGCATCCGGGGGAGGCAGCAAGCAACAAGCACAGCAGTGCCCAGTGCCCAGTGGGAGCTTATCCTCGGGAAGGGGGAGTTGGACCAGGTCCGGGGACGAGGAGCAACAGTGCCGTGGTGGTGCTGACGATGCGGCACAGGATAAGCTCAAGGCTGCCAGATTTCTAATCCTTTGGCTGCCTGCCTTGCACATGAAGGTTCCTGGTATCCTACGGTTTACAGACAGATCTGCATTCTGGGGCCTGGGCGATACGTGCGGCGTCAGGGGCCAATGACGCCGGATGCCAGGACCCCACAGGCACAGGAGGATTGATTCGCTTTAGAGGGTGCACAGGCCACCAGGGAGGGAGGTGATCAGGATCGATGCACAGCAGAACGTCCCCACAATTATTTTGTACACAACAGAACAGAGGAGGGGGCGATGAGGAGAGGAGACGGGGATGATGATGATGATGATGATACCCAAACCATGAACAGTGCGCCTGGCAAAGCTGGTCCTTCTCAATCAGTTCGCATGCCATCCGTTTCTGGTGCATTTCATTCATCTCGTGAGCCTGTTTGTAACGCTATGCTGATTGCTTTGATTGCGTTTCAATCACATGCAGACTGGGGTGACGTATAATCAGGTGAATTTGTGGGTCATGCATTATATGTGTTCAGATGTCACTGAAATTGTGCTGAGCTGTGAGATATTGAAGATGGGTGTAATACAGATGGGGGTTGTTACGTTTTCCTAAATAATGGATGCTCATGATTTTTGCATTGGGAGTGAAGAACCTTTCAAAACGCGTTTTACTCAGTGTCCCAACGGGATAAGAAAGGATTCCTTGTATTCTACACCTTCGAATAAGTATACAGAATCTTAGAAAAATTCATGACTAAGAATGATAATGGAGAAGAACAATACACTCGATCAGTGAGGTAACATGCGTTTTATTATCAGGAAAGATTACATGCTGCAGTCATGTCAAAATACGTCACAATTGAGTACTTTGAACAATCGCTGATAAACAAACTTTTGAACCTCCAAACAGCGAGAATTGGAAAAAACAAATGCTAACTAAGCCCACAAAGCCTGTTATTTATATGGCCATGTGGGACAACTACTGATTGGTACTGAAATTCAACTACTGAAAACACACATGTAAAAAATGGTGCTTCACTGCCTGGCAAGCCGTGCACAGCAAGCAAGGTGAAATAAAGCACAAGCAAAACAATAATCAAACAATCTTGGGCAGCGCTTGAAAATCGTTTACGTCAAAGTATCATCAACTCCGTCACCGCAGACGGACTCTCGTTGAGGCTCGTCATCGTGGAAAGTGCTCGCTCCAACGCTCACACCACGTAAACTCCACTCCAGCCTTCAACGTTAAAAACTTCACATCAACATCGGCTGTTGAAAACCATCGTACTCCTCAACCGAAGAAGACTATTCTGTGGTACGCCTGACAGCCCAAAATGAGCCTAAAACATGCCAGCCGTGAACCATAACATTGTAACTCCTGACAGCTCCAACCGGAGCCTAAAACGTGCCAGGAAAAACTCGATGTAGAAACTCCTCCGTCGTTTGTCGTTGTCATCTCCTCGAAACTCCTATAGTTGTAGTCTATATTCCGCGAAAAAAAAAGAGCGGAATTTACATAAATGAATAGGTAGGGCGCGGGAAGGCCGTTTGTTCGCTCCAACTTAAGATTCCACGTAGTCGCTGTGAAGGGCTTGACTTGATCTAAACCTGCTCTGTTGAAAAAATAAAGAGCGGTGTGTTGAAGGATCTCTATCGTCGACACAAAAATTCGCGACTTTAGTAAGAGACCACAGACTACTCTATTTCCTAAGTCAAGCGATTTGACGTTTGAAAAAAACTCGTCAAGATCACAAGAAACCTAAATGTCAAGTCTTCAAGTACCACCATATCATCAAAAGTGGCAACAAACTGTAGACCAAGGTGCGCGTCTCTCATTCACAATGTCTCCACACATTGAACTCCCGAGGAGGGGACAGCGTCGCTGATGTTGGTGAAGGGGATCGTCTCTTGATGGATCCGTCTCCGATGTTGGTGCCGATATTACTCGTGACGCACTCTCCAAGTGACTCTGGAGAGCCGTGACCATGAAACTGCTGCTGCTGAAAAACATTAAAAACACTCGACGTCGATGAAGTAACACTTGTCGTTGTACTATCTACATCAACTGGGCCACACTCGCCCAGTTGTAGAACATCCCAGCTCATGTCAAGCTGTTGCTCTGAACAAAGGACACCTCTGAAAAGATCATCCAGATCAAGATCGGATGAATACGAATCTGAAGAAGGAGAACTCGCGTATCTCGACTCGCTCGCTGAAGACTCCGGGGGGCTCTGGCATGGACTGGATGATGAACTGGAGCCACTTTCTCTAAAACTGAAGTGGTCGGCAACACCCGCAGGAACAGAACAGAACTTCTCACTTTGACTTGTTGCTAGATGGCTAGGACTATTACCAGATGTAGTTTTGACAGGCTCTATGGGAGGGAGACAATGACTTTTGTCGCCCCCAGCCATTTGCGCCTGACGTTGTTTCTGGTAAGCAATCTCCTGCAACTTGGCATCCAAGGTTGAAGTGAGAACTCTGCTTGCAAGTGCGGGTGGGGCACCAGTATCATCCACAGATGACTGCGCTCCACCAGATAGGACCCCCTGGTCACCTTGCTGACGAGGAAAGTTAAGACGAGCGTATTCGCCCCTCAGTTTGTATGCAGCTGCACATAAAAACATAAACAATTAAACACAAAAAAGCCTCAAGATTCAACAATATATGGAAAGCACCAGGTACTTCAAGCACTAACGAACAGTTACATACCCGTATCGTAAGCTAGTGCTGCCTCCTCTGCGGTGTCGAAAGTTCCGAGCCAAAGCCGGGTCCGATTTCTCGGCAACCGGATCTCCGCAACCCATTTACCCCAGTGCCTCTGTCGGACACCACGATACAACTTCGTCCGTGGCACTCCTATCCGTTTCTCAGCCGTCTTCTTCATCGCTTGCGCCCGAGGACCAAGGTCTACCGAAGGACTCCACGACGTCCTCGGCAAATTCTGCAGATCAATGTCCTGAGGCTGTGGTGGGAACGCAAGCTGCAACTGATACAATTGCTGAGGGAGCACAGGTGGTGGAACGTGAGCATATTCCAGACTATTTTGAGGCAGCTCGACGTTCGGCTGCGGATAACTACCCGCTCCACCAATGTATCCACCGGGCGGCATGCCGTACATACCGCCATTCGAAACTAAGTATGGATCAGCGTTCAGCATATATGTACTCGTCGCAAGACCCTGCGACCCGACATAAGAGGGAGAGAACTGTTGCTGAACTAAAGGCGGATTCTGATATCCGGTATAAACGATCTGCTCGTTCGACAACTCCGAGACAGAACTCCCCGCTGACACTGGTGACCCACACCCTAATGATGCAGCTATTTTCTTCTCCTCAACTTGGAGAATATCATCAGGACACTGATATGGAAGGAGAGAATGTAATAAATTGTTACCAGGCAAGAACCGTCCTCCTTCCATTCCATATCCATTAAAACTATCTACAGCAGTGTCCCTACCGCTGGTTGACACTCCACCTCCATCATGGATGTCGTTACCAAAATAGAAGCCACGGCAAGGAATACCACGACCTGGTAACATACTGCTGAGATTATTACGTGCCACTGCTGCCATTGTACTCACACCACAATCCGCGCCCAAGTACTAATTATCACTTGATTCTTTTACCGCCCACAAGTTAACTCAACAAAGAAACGTCGCCTCCAACTTAACAACCGCACGCTATAACAGATAGAAATATCTACAGTGTTCAAAAACACTATTCAAAACTACAAACCACCTCACAGGGTTGAACTTCTTAACGTATTGCTGAACAGGGAACCTCACTGACGAAATCGAAGGCCAATTTTGAGAAAAAGCCCGAAGAAATCACCACGTCCGCCCAAGCTTCCTAGGAAGACAGGACATCCACTACACTGGAAGTGGACACGAGAGAACCCCGAGCGCAGAAGATACAAAGAAATCCAATGAAGTCCTGTGTGGCTAAGCAAAATACCACTCCAGACAAGAAAACGGAACTGTCGCGACAGACAGAACCTGCACCAGAAGAGTGCAAGGCGACTCTAAAACGGACCCTGACTCGTGAACACCAGCAGAGGTGACGGTGCAATCAAAGAACACACCAAAACCAAAAATACTTAAGAAATACAAAGAGCGACGACGAAGCAATTGCAGAGATCCCAAACGAACAACCTCGAAATGACTCAAGAACCAGGACTCCTCCCGTGTGATATGCGAGTACAGCAGTGCGTGGCTAACCTGACAGTGAGTGCGTGAGAAAGGTTCCCCGTGAAAGCTCGAAAGGACTCGTGTGAAGTGCCTAGCCTACCAAGTGAGTGCGTAGTGCAAGACAGCCGACCTTCACATCGCCAGCGGCAAGGACCCGCCCAACTTAAAAGCTGCAGACAATCAAGTTTGACAAAGTCCACACCGAAACCAAACCACCAAAACTAAAAAACCCGAACCGAACGCTAGAAAATCAAACTGGTGAACGCGCCTCGACGCTTGCTCGCCTCCCGTGGTGCTCTAGTGCGTGCAAACATCTGTGCGTGGTGCTCGTGCGTGAAACCCTGCTCTAACCATACATCAAACCCCGTGCCTAAACCAAAACTACCTACTGGAGAGGAAGAAGAGATGCAACACTACGTGCGCCGTGATCAAGTGCCTAACCTGCAATCTAGTGCCAAGTGCGTAGCCTGCGCCGTGATCCGGTAAACCAAACCCCAGTGCGTAGCCTGCAAACAAGTGAGTGCGCAAGTGACTGAGTGATCCGTGAAACGCCCAACTCCCGGATCTCCCGCAACCACCAATCGCCGCCGAACCGACCTACCCGCCGAAGCGAAGCAGACCAACCCCAACGCCGAAAGAGTACCGATTACGAGAGCGTGATCCGAGCCTGCTGCGCGAGCCCCGTTTCCTACCCGCCCCGTGCCTAGAGTGCGTAAGTGCAGTGCGTGTGTGTGTGTGTGCGAGAGCGAGAGCGCGACGAAAGCTTGATCGAAGACTAGAAAATGTGTGTTGCAAGAGCTTGGAGGTGTTTCCGCGAGCTCTTATACCATCGACCCCGTCAAGCCCACGCCATGTCCTATCTCCGCCCCCATGTTCTCCTCCGAACCCCATGGCCGCGTCTCCTCCAGTTCCACGCTCCCCTGCGTTAGGGGTTCTGCTTTTGCTTTTTCCTCTTCGGATCACCTTTTGGGGGTTGTGCCTTTTGCCTTTTGGAGGAGAAGGCACCGTCACGGAGGGGGAGGGGGGGGGTTCGGCGAAGGCATGGGAGGGTCCGTCGCCAACACGGCTGCCGTGCCTTGGCTGTGCACATGGGTGTTGCTGGGGTCGCATTGGGCGCTTCTTTTTCGCCTGAGTTATTGACTCTGGTTAAATTTTGGTCGGGGTGTGTTTTCGTTCGGGTGGGCGTGAACAGTGCCATTGCTCACATTCATTGATTGCCAAGAAGTTGGTGTGGTTCAAGCGCATGTTTTGCGCTTCTTTTTTTCCCTTCGTTTCGTGGAAATCTATGTTGTGTTAGACGTTGGGAGTGTGCTCTTTGTCGCCGTTTTGCGGGTGGGAGTCGTCACACTAGTGGAAACCATGTTTGCAATAATATATAGGCCACCTCAAAACCCTAGGAGCTCGAGTCATCATAGACATCAATCTTATATAATCTTTGGAAATATTGGGCTAGGATTTTAGTTGGCTGGAGCTAGTAAAGCAGCTTGAAAAAATGAAGTAGAATTACAACCACTAGCTTTAGTCAATTGAAATCCGAGCCCAATATTTTCGAAGATTGTAGAAGGCTAATACTTTTGGTTGGGTCGCCTGGTGTGGCCTTCGTATGATCATAACAGGTGACCATGATCATGACCATTCTAACTGCATTGTGGAAAATCTGGTCAAAATGATCGTGATCACATGTTGTAGTCATTGCAGGCATGGTTTCTATCAGTGTTGTTTTTTGGATGGAAGTTTGTTATGCTTCTTGTAGGTGGAGACTGGCTTTAGTTGGTGAATTTTTGTTGAAGTAAGTGAAGACAATAAGACCGAATTAAAGTAGGTGTTGGCAAGAACTTAGAGTATGTTTTGTTTCTTTTCAAGTGAAGATTGACATGGGTGACAATTTGTATGTCTTTCTTTACTTGCTTCTATCATGAAATAATAAGTTAATTTGCAATAAAATGGACAAGAATGGTATTAAAGGAGATTGATATGAATAAAACATGTCTTTCTTTTACACCAAGCAATGTCATCTACTTGAATATGAGTTGTTGTAAAATCATGGATTAATTTTATATAAAGATGATGGAAAACAAAATAAGCTTCATTCCAAGAATTGTATACTATGACCAAATGTTCTTTAATTTTACTCCTTATTTTTGAGTGGAAACTTCAATCCAGAAAATTGTAGCTATATGATGATAATGAGAAGAAACAAATATTTGACCAAACATGTCCACCCTCGTATAAATTGTGACCAGGTAAAATAGGGCATGCTTAAAAAAATTAGGAAATTTCATAAAGTATTTTAAAAATTTATAAGAAATGTAGGAATGAATTGGCATGGTGAACCTCGGTTTCTTTAAATTTAAAGGATGAGCTACTCTGAATGCAACATGTCTGCACCTTGGAATTTTGAATATATCGATTTCTTATTTCTTATTGCATACATTTCATACAACCAAAATTTATCATTCCAAGCCAGAGTTTTGAATCTGACCTGTACCTATTGCAAGACACATGTTCAAGCTGTGTGGTGTGTTTTCTCCTGTGGGAAATTCCGAGGACGGGAGAGTTGTCCAAGGAATGCACTACACCACTATTACACTATTACAATGGAATTGTCCCATGTTCTACAATTATTTGACAGTAAGGGGGAATAAGGGGGAATAAGGGGGAATAAGGGGGGGAAATGCGTAGTAATTGACCACTACACTGTAGAACCGTAGCAGGTTTGCCACCTACCACACTGTAATTTAGTTTTTCGGAAAAATAAGGTTCACCTTCCAAAAATTGAATTCATTTGATTCTGGTTTTTTACCAAAAAATTATAAAAATTAATCTAAGTGATTTAGAAATAACAAAATATTACAAAATTTAGTTTCTTCTTTTTTTTTGTTGTCTTCATATTTTATAATTTTCACATTTTCTGTTTTTAGAATTATTTTTGCCAAACCTGCTATGCTGCTACAGTGCTCAGTTTGCAGCTTCAGCAATGATGAATGCAACAAACATGGACCATGGAAGTTCTATTCCAGTGAAATTTGCATGCTCAGTTACTTTGTGCCGAAACATGAAGATATAAAGATGATAATAAATACACATGTGATTCACAACGTCATTGAAGTTCCTGTCATCACATGATGGAACTATTTATGAATGCATAAAGCCATTTTTGGTTTTTGTCACCAATATTCAACCAGAAGTCCGACTCCCATGCCCAGACTTCCAGAGCGTCACTTGATTGAGAGTCCATAGCCAAAAGGGGTAAGTGCCGTAGTAGCTTCACCCCGTGGGAAAATAAGACATCTACAACTCAAAGGTCTGGAGGAGCAAAGACTTGCAGCCCACTTGATAAAACAAGTCTCAATCGTGTGGGATGGCGAACCAGTATCTTTTGACTGAGAATTCTCCGTGCTTTGTAAGCAACCGCAGACATTTAGCTCTTATATTGTATATATGGTAATGTGTTTTCTGGAGTAATTTAATACTGAATTGTCTAAGATTAGCAGAAAAGATTCACGCAATTTACAAAATATACACATGAAAATAGGTCTGCTTTTGAAGGCTTGTTGTTTTTGCAGAATTCTATCCTTGTGCCCACATTTTCTGTTTGACTTCAACTGAAAGTGGTACACTGTTCCTTTGCAGGAGCGTTACAAACAACTTGTTCCTGTTTCTGCACTCAACTTGTGTGTAAGCAATGTGATTCCATCACCCATAACATGAGTCATCTTTGGATTTTATGTAATATCAGAAGAACCCAGAACGGGCCTCTGTGGATTCACAATCCCCAAAAGCATACATGGTCCTTGATGTGTGTGGCACTTGCTAACCATATATTTGATTGATTGATTGATGAAATACTAAAATAACAAGTTGATGAGTTCATGTTTCAATGTAACTTACGTACACAGATCTGCAATTTTGGATAAACTTCTACATAGTCTGCACGTAAGAGGGCAAATCAAAATATCAGCAGTTGTGATGAGTTTGCTGGAAGGTGCATACAGTCTCAACAGGTCCAATTTCTTGCTCCATTTTCAAAACCATATGTCCCGTTTTATCGAGAAAGGGCCTTTTTCACACTGGAGATCATGATCACATGACCTCAAGAAATCCAAAAAGACATTTAAAACTAAATGAAAATGGTGACTATGAGTTATATACAATCATTTTAAGAGGGTCATAGTCATATCCCATTGTTTAAAGCCAATTTGAATTCAAGAAGAGTGCTTGAGTGTGGGAAGGAAGATGGGTTCATTGCCTTGTTGTCTCATAAGGTAGGAGGCTCAAAACCTGTCCATCCAAGCAGAAGGAAGCATAAGGTAGGGTTGTGGGTGCAGCCAAACGTGCTGAATTTTTTTGAGCAAAGGCAGAGAGAAGAAAGCAAGCCCTGTCTATTTTTCAAAATTTTCCGAGTCAAATCACATAAGATAATCAATTTCAAAGGGAAAAGGTCGTAGGTCACCAATTGCACTCATAGGCACAGTTAAAACAAAGTTAAACATGCCTTGGAATTAAACACAACACTTTAAAAAGTAAACGAATATGATCCATTTAATGTGCACCAATTATGTTCTAATTATGTTCCGTTGGTGCCGAAGTAAGTGCTAATTCAAAATGTGCACCTTAGATTGGTGCCGGAGTAAGTTCTAATTATGTTCACAGTAAGTCCTAATTATCTTCATCATAGTACGTATTATGAACACTTCCATAATTCTATTTCCTGAAAAGAAGCTCAAATACTAACATTGGCTGCCTACAAAAATGATTACTAATTTGCAATTGAGAAGGTACAATTTATGGCCCTCTTATAGGCTCAGTTCTAAATGGCCCTACAACATTTGAGCCTCCTACCTTATGTTTTCATTAAATGAACCTCTTTTCGATGCGTTTGACAGATTTTCAAAAGAGACTATGAAACATAAAATGAAGAATGGAGAACAATAATGTTTAGGGACCTCAAATATTGTGCTTACTTTCTGCTATTCTATATAGTACCAAAGAAAAGTATTCATTATATAATTAAATCCTTTAGTGTACATGAAGCCCAAAATTAGTAATCTATTAGAGCAATTTGTGAATAATATGAGATTGGTGTTATATTACATTTTGCACAAAATGGGATGGATTTAGAGAATTTTAGTTGGCTCCTATATCTCCAAGAAGAGGAACCAATATAGCATTATTTTGCATATGGTAAGAAATTGACATTCCACAACTTGTTCCTTTCTATATCACTAATTGTAATCAAACATGGAAATCATAAATTCATGATAATGGTAGTATACTAAATTCTTAAAGTAACCTGAAAGGTATCTATAGACATTTGTTTAACTAGTTTTTACATTTCCTTCTCACCCTCCAATGTCAAGAATTTTACAATTTTTTGTATTCTACGAGACATGTTCATTCTTCCTATATAGTCACATTCTACGATTTGGTGTGTGCTTTTTGTTCATTTTGTACATACTTTTGTTGAGCTCAAAGTTTCATGAAGATGCTCTAGTAGCGTATGATAACATAATTTCATAGGTGAAGAATTGTATGACTAATTTGGAAACCTTTTTAGATGAATCCCAAAAGGCAAGTGTTAAGTGGTTTTCTATTGCAAATGGAGTAGCCGCTAGAAAATTAAGACAATATTGGATTACTGTGTCATTATATACATTTATCATCTCTAGCTCAATGAGAAGGTTTTATTTTTGAAATGTTGCTCAATTAATTCTCATTTCTAATCTTTTTGACGTGGTTAGTGCAATTTGTTCCTATAAATTTTGTTGTCTTTGTACATGTCTTTCGGTGTTCTATGTTGTGTTACGTGTCTTACAACAACAACAAATAATGGTGAAACAAGAGTATTGGTACATAAATTACAGAAAACTAATTCCCACTTTTATCTAATGCTGCTAATTGAATGCCCGCCTTTTGTTTTTGCCAAAAGCCTACTCCAAAATTAAGCACAAATCAACGCGCAACGGGTTGCACGTTAAATCTCGTGTATCAAATTGTTTATATTTCAAAATTAAATCATTCTGATACTAATTTGTTGCAATATCCCTCCACATCTACTAAGTTCCATGATCATTTTAGGCATGAGATGTAGCAATGAAAAACTCTTCATTTTAATCAATTCTTAACAGATTTTATTATTATTATTGAAATTGAATTACTATTTAAATGGAAATTTGAAATATACTGTAATATCTATAAATTTTCAAAGAAAAATAAAATTCTGGACCATATATGTGTTCAGAAAAATACATACATGATTTAAAAATAACTGGGCATGCTTTCAGAATTATTTGGAATTATTTTGTATCCTTTAAATACCCTTCTAAATCATCTTCGTTGTTGCAAATTAAGAGAAAAATATTTACTTTATTGTTTTAGAATCGAGCAAATTGTACCTAATTATTCCAGACCAATGAAAACAATCATAATGTGTTTCAAACTCAAGACCAGGTATAAATCCTACAATTGACATATTTTTCTACATTTTCTATATAATTATTTTAGCATTTTTCATAATTTTCTTTTACCTATATTTCATGAAAAATGCAATCTTGTAATTTTGTTCAATAAGGTTTTCTATATATTGAAAGTAGCATTTTGTTCTAGAAAGAGATTGGATTTGATTGAAGAAGCTTTTGGTGACGGCCACATGAACAAATAATTCACAACTAGTAACAACAAAGGTCATTGCATTATTTTCTTTTTAAAAGGATATCCTTAAACTCAAGCTAAAAATATTTAGAGCAGTGTGTGACTTGTTATGTTACCACTATTGTAAATTTTGATGTTTATTTACAAAAAAATATAGACATATTATCAAAAAAAAAATCATTTACCTCATCAAATGTGTATTTTTCTTAAGACTTATGTTGTGAAGTTTATACATTGTCGTTCTTATAGCAAATCATGCCCCTAGTTTCTTTTTGAATTGATAATAGGTAATTTTGACATCTATAGGAATTTAATCAAGATTATGTGAAAATTTAGAGATGTCATTCATTTCCCTTTAGCTTTTGCATCAACATCCTGGAGGTGCATGGGCTAAAAGATTTTTGATATGTATAAAGTGTCTACTCTCGAAAGGGCATAGTAGATCTTTACTTCCATACATTTGTCATGTGGACATTGGATTGGGGATGGATCGAACATACACTTAATTCACGTCGGTCTTCTTTCAAGACCAAAGTTTCTCTCTCTTTATGATATGTGGTAGGTTATTTACAATTGAGGATGACTAGAATTCCATAAAATGATTTAGATTTTTCTTATTTTGTTGTAGATACCTTTCATATCCATGATTTAGATTTCATCTCTATACGTGCATTTTAGTTTTTTTTTTTTTTTTTTTTTTCCTTGCTCATTGTACCAATGTGAAGAATTTGTGTTGTCTCTTTTAGAATAATTTGGTCTACATCCACCTTCAATAAGAAATGCATTATTCTACAACTTTTGATTAAAATGTTATACCCAAAGTATACATATAAAACATATGTTTAAAAATGCAGCTGAGATCTAAAAAACATCAAATAACTTGAAGGAAATGTAAAATTTTAAAGGTTACTTTATTAACCCGTACGTTCTGGAGCGACCATTTTTTGGTCACCGTGCTTATTTGACTTGCTATTCAGATTTTGAAATTCACTACTTCCAATAGTAACACCATTACTACCGCATGAAATTAACTCTACTTTTCAATCCAATTTGCAATTTTGTTAATCCAAATAAAGTCCTAGGCATGGAGTTCTTTCTAACTTTCGTCTACAATAATTGTTCTTACCATAAGTTTAAACCAATAAAACAAGTTTGGTGGTAAGGGGATGTATGGACTGCGGTGGTTTATCAAAAAACATATCCAGTGTTTGCCACAAGATGGATGTCTGGGCTTGAAAGTTGGGGGATCCCCAACAGTGGAGATGGCATCCTATGCACGGCAACAACCGCGCTCCGTCGATCTTATCTGCATCGGAAGATGATCCATCTCATCTTGCTCCTCACGAAACCCAAGCACACCTCAGCTCCTTTCACTTCCGCAAAACGTGGTTAATTCTTTGGTGTGAACCCCCATTTTTTGTTGTCTGGTTGTATTTAGACCCATGCCCTCAGAACCAGAGATTTCCATGGCAGCTGTTAGAGTGAAAATGATGTTGCCGTCGCTGCCCTCGGAATTCGGGCAGGATTGTCAACTCTTGTTCCTTTTTTGCAATATGCTTGACCTGAATTTGATTGCATTTTTCTTCCGGCGGCCTACAATCGTGCTTTTGAACTCACTGAAGTGGTTTTGCTCCGCTTGAGAAAGTGAGAGTCTGATTTTGCAAGAAATGTTGTCTTCGGACTCCCAGGATCATGCATGCCTTTCAGTTACAGTAACTTAATTGACCTGGATCAGAGGCTACATTGGAGGAAAGCTGATTTCCCACTCTTTCCTTCAGTCTTCATTTTCTATGCCTTTTCAGTGCATGCTGAGGAGAAGGCAGCGTAGTTCAAATCTGGTTATAAAAATATTCAATCAAAAACAAAAAACTTTCTGGGTCACTGTATATGGAGTAGCCAAAAATATTGAACCAATGCTTTGCTGCCACGCAATGATCCTATCTACTCGTTGTTGACAAATAGGCATTGTGTACCAACCAAGAGAGGGCACATGCATATGAACAAAGTAATTTTGATGCTGCATGCAAATGGAGTAACTTATTTTCTGGACTTTCCTCATGCCTAGATTCCTTCATTTGTATTTTGAAATGGGCACAGGAGAGATACCGGAAGCTGGACCCATGAAGCACTAGGCTTCCTTTTTACAACTTTGCAAATTAATTAGTAGGTGGTGACTTGTAGGAGTATCTCCAGTGCATACCATAAAACTTTGACAATTTACAAAAAACTCCAATTTCAAAAACACTCATGTTGACTTCTTGTTCAAGATCTTGTGTTTCATATATACATATCATATCATATCATGAGATCTTAATAAAATAAATACAAAATTAACCCCTATGTGCCCAGGGAAGCTGAAATGGCTTTTTGCTGTTTTGGTCAGTCTAGATAAAGGGGTTAAAATTGATATTTTTGCCTAAGATTTTTACTGGATGCTCCTTGTACTACAAAGTGTATGTGGTAAAATTTGCAAAGCCAAATTCCAATTTTAAGACCTTCATCTAGAAATTTTAGGTTTCAAGTCCAAAACGGGCAGCTTAAAATTAGGTTTTTTTTATAAAAAAATCTTGAAATATGTTCATAACCAAACCACCACTCAAATTCCAAAAAAAACCCAAGTCAAAAAATATACCAATTTTACAAGGGCAGCCTCTAAAAATTACAAAGACAAGCTTCAATACTTTCAGTAATTTTTGAATTACTTCTTTCAAAATTCGTCAAAATTGAGATTTTGAAATTTTTCAAAAAAAAATTCGCTTAAAAATCAAAAACTTATAAAGGCACCTAACCACCGTTCAGATTTTTCTAAAACCAAATGTACGTGACATCATGCATGTTTTACTATATCAACGTTTTCAGACCTGCTTCTAGAAAATAATTTTTATGAAAGCCAAAAGAAGGAATGAGTCTCTCAAATTTTCCATAGAGGTACTCAACTTGATTACCTACATGGAAAAAAATATGGGCAAAATGATTGGCGTAACAATCTTCAACTCCCCCTTTGCACTATTTTGACTATGTCATTCAGCCAATGCCCAAAAAAAGTTTTGCTGCAACTTTGAACATTACAATCTCTAAGATGGTAAACATCCAACGGCTGAAAATTTTATCAGTACTTCAAAAGAAGGTTTAGTATAAGATCTTACGGCTGGGTTTCTAAAAAAAGCAAGAAAATTTGGTTCAAATTGTTGTTTCTACAAGGTTGTCAAAAATCATTGTTTTGGAGGTTTTGAGACCCAAAACATGTTTGGGCACTTAGGGGTTAAGGGTGGTATTACACATAATTTATGTATGTAAAACATAAGATCTTATATAAATCTCAAGGAGATTTGATTTATTTTCATTTCCAATTTAATCTGTTATCGAAGTCTATGTTCTAACTATTTAAAATTAAATTGATTGTTATTTTCAATCAAATTTATGAGATTTGTTGATTTTTAAATAATTATAAAAAAAAAAATAGAAAAAATTATAAAATTTATTAAAATAATTTTGAAATGAAGAAATTATAGAGTGTCTAAATCTACACATGGTCGTTATTTAGAAAATGAACATTTTTAATGCAAATAACAATGAAGATTTTCTTTATGATTGTAATATAAATAATTTTTTTCATGATATAAATAATTCATTAGAAGAGAATTCAAAAAAATTGCATCTTTCAGATAAAGTGTAAAATATATATTGTTCTTCATTTCATGAACATTGGATATATTTTTATAAAAAATAATATTTTTTCTTAGACTTTTAAAAGCCATCAACTTTTGTTTTGAGTTTTCAGATTGCAATTTCTTAAAATTTTGAGTTAATAAAAAAAGAAAATGTATATTTAGTCGTGTTATGGAACTACGTTCATTTCAAGATTCTTTTAGTATTGTAACACATTGTTTCTTTATCTAAGGTTTGATACACAATCAAAAAACATGGTCTTTGTTATGGTTTGTCAACAAAAAGTCTAATGTTTGTAGACTAGATTCCAATAAGGTAGGTCACTTTAATAATTTTCTTGAAAATCTTATGATTGAGTGTAGAAAATTGAAATTATTCCTGACATATTACTTTCCACTATTAATGATAGTTTTAAGATAATATTTTTAAAACAAATATAATATAAACAATCTTTAGGAATTAATGTAGTGGAAGTAGGCTTTTCTATGTTACATAATTGATGAAATTACTTGTAAACACCCACTTGCGTATACTATCTCCAATTTAGATATTGTGAACATGATTAATATATATACCATAGTGGTTTAACCCCTAAAGTTCTGAGGGTATTTTTCATCAAAACTGTCTGAAAACAGCCCCTCTTCAAATCAAGGTGGATTTTGCTAAGTTGGGGTCTTAATTAGTACATCTAACCGTAAGATCTTGTAGCTAACTTCTATGTCTACATGACCACTAAATCTTAGACATTCATTCCTCACCAATTGCAAGATCGTAACGTTCAAAGTTGAAAATCAAGTTTTTTTTCCTGCGCAAAAAGGGAACAGCAGAGTTTTGAAGGCCCAAAAAACCATTTTTTGGCATTATGGATTTTGGCGGTTTTGATGCACATCAAAGAAGACTAAGTTAACTAATTGTATTAAAAAAATCATATTCAAAAAAGTTGTGGAAGGTTGCCAAAAAAATCATTTTCCGCTATGGGGTATACTGAAATTCACAAACAAAGGCTGTTTTTTGACAATAAAAATAGCATATGAAAAAAAATTGGATTGAAAATCTGAACGGTGGGAACATGCTCTACTGCCTTTTCTATACATAGAAATTTTTATTTTTGAAAAATATCAAAATCTCAATTTTTGGTGGAATTTCAAAGTTTTGTCTTTGGGCAGATTCTGGTCATTTTGGGCAGTTTTGGGCAGAATTTGCTGCATTCACTGTCATTCTCATTGGCTAACTGACTGCCCTTGGAGGAGCTTTTGCGGTTCAGAGGTGAATAACTTTTCACTCCGACATCGGAATTCAGAATAAAAAATACCGACACGAAGCTCTCACCAAGGCCTACTTTCATTAAAATTTTCATAAATTTTGAATTCAAATTGCATCCGCATGTACATGCCCAAACTCCAAAATAGCCCCATTTTGCCACATTGTCCTTTATGGGTTAAACAATATGTATTGTACAAACTATGCATATTTATATATCATCTCTGCATACAAAATCATCAAATTAGAAATATAGAACTAGAGTGAAATACTTCTATTGGCATCTTTTGTTATGTTCAGCTATTTTGATTTCTTTTGGTATTCATACAAATGCAAATTACCATAGCTTACTAGCAGCTTCGTCCAAAAATAATTCTAAAAGTAGAAAAAAAAAATTAGAAGATTATGAAGTCAAAAAAACGAAATTAGAATAAATTTTTTTTGCAGTATTTTGTTGGTTCTAAGCCATTTAAGGTCATTTTTACTGATTTTTGGCTAAAAACAAAAATTGAGAAATTATGTTTCCTAGTGACAAACATCAATTTTCCAAAATAATTAAATATTCGCCGGTGCAGGCGCGAAGCTGCTAATAAGCTACGGTAGCGGATTGATTTTTTCGGGGTGAACCCCATTATCCAATAAAAACAAAAATGTTCCCTTGCATGCTGATGACTCTGTTATGTGATGACAGTATGACCGTTTTGTGTATAAGACCTTCATTGTGACCTTTTTTTCACGCTTATTGTGTAATAATGCAAACTAGTTAGGTGAGCTATAACAAGTCGTGCAAGAAAGCTGAAAATTTGTGTAAGGGCTCTAATTGACTTTGGCTGAAGGCTTGGCATTTTAACCCATGAATTATAAATGGTGTTTCTAAATCTCTTTTCTTATCTTAAAGTCCTCTTCCATCCTCATATTTTCATTTTTTAGTATTTATTTATTTAAACCTTAAACTACTAGAATTTTCTCTTTTTATTATTTCATTTTTTTTAATTGACCCAAAATAGATAATTTAAAATGCTCTTTTGATTTTCATTTCTCACTAGACATTGATTCTTTCACAAACAAACAAACCACTCCTTTAGACAAATAATGCTATTCAAACAAGGATCGCAGTTTGAAACATTTGATTAAATGATACATGAAGATACCAATTTTGATATTTGGCTGTTTGGTGACCAGATCGGTCATCTCTGACTACCAGAGACGTTGTTTAAGGTACTGTACGTTTGTGTGTTACAGTGCACTGTTGGTGAGCGTGCTTTGAACGCGGACAAGATTTGTGACCTTGCATTATGTCCTTGTTCCTTTCTGCGTACAGAGCTCCTTCACCGCAATTCTTCTTTGCTTAGCATGGCAGTTAGGGAGTTGTTAGAAGGTGCTCTTGTCTTTGACAAAAACGGGTGATGGCACTTGACCTTCTGTTTGCCAAATTCTTGTGTTTGATTCGTACAAATCACAGTCAGCTGCCAACTTGCTCTTCAAATGGGATTTACTTAGCTCAAGGAAATCATTCCATTTTATTCCACATAGGTAAAAACCAAAAACACGACCCTATTAATTATATCGAAGTAACTACCGTGTGTCGATAGCGGGTTCGTTCCCCCTTGAATGAATATATGTTTTTTGGAAAAATAAGGTTCCTCTCCCAATATTTTAATCTTTCTATTTTTGCTAAAAAAAACTAAAAATATCTGTAGGTGGATAAATAAAGCATTATTTTCATCCCTCATGAATCCGGGTGGTTTTGGTGGGATCCGGAGTTTCCACCTTGGAATCCCTAGTCTCCCAAGATAACTTTGAAGGAAGCATGTTGTCCCAATTTCACAAACTGTATTTCTTAACAACTTTATTGGTCGAGGAAGTGGTTGAGTTTCTAAATAACTCTAACACATTCATGACATAAACCGGTGGACAGAGTTGGGAACGGCCTGTTATTGAACCTGAAACACTACAATGTTGTTGGGCTGTAATCTCGGGAAGTGTTGGAATGCCAGTGTTTGCATTGGAAAGATTGCATGCACTGTCTCGTGAACTAGCTTTTGAATATTGTGGACAGCTTTGTTGAAGCATTCTGTACTTGTACCATGAATCTAAGATGCCCGAGAGATGTGCAGCTGCAACCGGAGTTTTACATCTGGCATTCCATAAGGTAAAGCTGCTCAAAAGCGATTCACCTTATGTCTGTATCTATGTCAAGTACAATTGTGCTTGAACTGGGCAGTCAAAAAGAATGTATTTTTTCCTTATTTCCATACCCAAGGGGCAGGGTCAGCACTTCCGCACAAGAATCTAATATCCAGATAGGAATTTTGTAGGTTCGAACCTATGTGGTAGTGGTGTGTCACTTTTCTATCAATCAAATTGATCATTAAGACCATCGCTGCTAGTCTCGCCAACGGTCATGCCCCAACCTCTTTGCTGAGTACACTCCATATATCGAATCTGCTAGGAGCCCAATGGGTCTCTCCCGACGGGATACGTGGTAGGCAGGGGGGGACCCTTCTACCTTCCCCCTTCTACTTTTTTTAACTGACAATTTGAAATTATGTGTTAAATCTATAAGATTCCCATTCATCGTCAAAAAATGGTTCACTCCAAGGTTGTTGTCCAAGGGCAATACATTTCGAGTAATTGGTAGCATTTTTGGCATTGTCAGGACCCGAATGGCTACTTTGCTGTTATAGTTTAGGGCCCGATTCTTAATTGGTAATCTTGACAACGCCAAAAATGAATCTACTATTAGAATCTATAACCAACCACTCAATGGCGTGACTATATGTGTGATGAGTGGCAATGATCTAAGAGTAAAGAGCGCAACTTTTTGGCATAGTTGTGTTAAAATCAATTGAAATTACTATTGAAGTTAGTTAGGTTACTTTACATCATATATAAGGATATAGCTACAAAAAAAAGTTATTAAATGGTTGAACATCTAGAATATATTGGATTTTCATAATTATTTAACAAAATTGTCATTTAGGCTATAAAAATGAACTTTATTCATCTAAATTGAAGGAACCAAATTGAACTTTATGAATCTAGTTAATATTTAATGTGAAATTTTTGAAATTTTTCTAAAAACGAGCATCTTTTTTATATTATATTTTGACTACCTTTCATTATGGAAACATTACATCTTTTAAATATAATTTTAGCATTTGATTTCATTCACCATGATGTTCTTCAATGAATTTTGCATTTATAGTGAAAATTTCAAGGTTTTGCAATGTGTAGGAATTGTCTTAACTTTATATATTTTGAGTTTATTAAACATAGTTTACTTGTTGTATTTGAATGGATTATTTGAAGACATCTTCATCAACAACATATGCTTTTATAAAATAAAAGAAATTAAATTATGAAGTGCCCAAAATTATAAGAATTCAAGCAATATGTAGCAAAATCAAGCAAAATCTTTGACCTACATCCAAAAGTCCTAGATGAATGCCCAACTTCATATTTAATCATAATTCAAAACTACTGGACTTTCAGATATTATTTTAAAAATTGCTTAATCGCTTTTTGCACTTTGATTAATTATTTGACAAATCGACGCCCAAGTTGCTAGTAGCCTACAATATATCATACCTATGATTATATTGTGTATATTTTAATATGATTGTATTGTATATAATTTACGACGAGTCTATTGAACTATTGTTTATCATAAACATTATACTAAAACATTGACATTAGCATCAAAAGACATTTTAAGGTGCTTTTGTTTTTAATCTCGAAGTACTTTGACAGATACATATGTAATTTGATTAATAGAGGTGCTTTCATTCTCCCCTTCAACGTAGAGCCTCATCTTCATATTTAGACTTAGTCTTTAATTTTGTATCTTATGATGTGATATGTAAAACTAACTACGGAGTATCAAGTTTTGATCTTGTTGTTCTACGTTCCAAGTGTGGTATTGTATGTGTTAATTATAATACTTAAGATTGTTGAAATCAAGTTTTGAATTTGAAGATGCACCTCCTCTCAACTCCATATACTTGAACGGAAACATGATGAATTGCATGCACTACATAGTATTGAGATTTATAAAATTTATTTTATAATTTTATGAATTGTAATTATGAAACTAACATAATCCAATTTCTATTTCAAAATCATCTCTGATTTATATTAGATACTTTTAATTATATATTCCAACTTTAGAATAAAATGCTTTAAATTGACATGACATAAACGAACACCTTTTATAAACATCTATGTGGCCTATAATCAAAATCAAGTAGGTTAGAAACATCCAAAACCAATTAAGATGTGACACTTATCGTGTGTGTGTGTGTATATATATATATATATATATATATATATATATATATATATATATATATATATATATATATATATATATATATAGTGTTGTCAAGTCTAAAGAACATTATTAATATTTTTGGTGAAGTGAAACAATCATTCATTGTTCACGGCATGACGTTGTTAGCATTTACTAAAATGGACAACAATTTGGTTGGTAATTGGGTGGATAGATGAAAATGGAAGAATAGACATGTTAGCTATTAATGAAGTGATAACAAAGTGTATTTTTTTCCTTTTCAAAAATAGTTATGGGCTCCGCAATTTCAACTTATATACGTGTTGATTAATAAAATCACATTCTTCATTTAGAGACTTTTAAAACATATTCAAAATCTAGGTTCTCCACAAGTAAATCATAAGAATCTATAAGTGTGTCAATCTAATAGTATAGTTCTTTATTCTTAGTTCAAAACTCTACATTGCACTTTCTACATTCAATTTATTAGTCCTTAGGTGTAAATTAGCTTTTTGAGTCACGTTCAATAATCTTGCTCTAAATTCACTGATGGCATTTGAAATAATGAATAGTATTGATCGCAAGAACCTTCATGACATGTATGACTATGATGATTTTTCATACTGCAACGATGATGTTGAGTTTGCCTTAAGTTTTGAATTTAATAATGCGACTATAAAATCAGACAATGAGGAGTGTCATGGTAATTAGGATTTTAGACAATAACAAATGTAGTGCAACTAACACACTAAAAATAGACTACATAGACCTTAAAGCACTACAATCGTCTTTGTAAGATAAGCACTATGATGCAAAAGCCATTGCGTAGACTTTTAAGTAAAGATTCAATTGCTAGACGATCACTATCCTCATGCAAAAGCCATTGCATAGGCCTCTAAGTAAAGATGCAGTTGCTAGACGGTCACTCACAGCAGGAATAAATCTACTTTCTGAGGCTCACAAATACTTCGAAGTTGATTGACATAGACAACCATCCATACAAGCCAAAACTTCTTTCACTTCAACTTTCTTTAGGCATTTTTGTTGAAGACATCACATGTATTGGTCTTCCAACTGAATTTGCCTTTATTTAACTAATTTTGCAAGAGCATCTTCTATTCAAGTTCAATTTTGAGTGAAAGGATGTTAAATGCAAGAAGATGGAAGTGGGTCATGGAACTTTTGATTGTCGTTTGAAGTGGAAAGAAAATATAGAGCTATGTTTTCTTACTCGTTTATTTAATCAAGTTCTTGATTGTACAACGTATCATGGATGTTTCATTGATATTCAATCACTAATTGATGATTGGTTGTTGGAAGTATTTGATGAAGGTGGAATATCTATTCCTGTTTGATTGTTGGTTGATGGATTTTTTTGAATGGTTCGATTGATTGTTGGAATTCTATAGTTTCTTGGATTAATGATAATAATAACAACCTTCTGTATAAACATGCATGCAAATGCAACAAATACATTTGTTCAATATCCATATCATGGCTTTCTTTTCTATGATATGCTCAGTGCCATTGATATAGTCTATCTATAATGCTAGATAGAGAAAAAGATTTCAATAAGAAATTTAGCGAACACTTGCACATTTTTGTTCATTACTATTGTGTAAGGAAGACAATTGTTGAAGGATCATAAGTGATCTTACACTTTTGCTTGCCACAACAAGCTTTCTAAACTTACCAAGGTGTTAGGCTAAGTGTGCCATGACAACAATATGTATATTAAATCCCCACACGAAGCTCTAAAGAACCATTGATACAAATTAGAGATTGCCATTGCTGCAGTTCATTTTTTAAAGTCTAAGCTTAGAAATGGATTGAGTATACACGTGCATATGAGTGTTGGAATTTATTTGCAAAAGCTATAAAGGTTTGAAAACTCCCATACTACCTCACTTTTAATGTTTGGGCAAAGAGTAATTTGCATAATTGCTATGGACTAATGGCTTTGCTTGAATAGCATATTAACCCCTAAAGCATCAATTCAACAGTTTCGGTACGATTTAGGGTCCGGTCAGGCTCCCTATGAGTCAAATTTTACCGGATGTAGCTGTAACTTTGGCACAACATAAAAAATTGTCATATCTTTCTAATAAGACCAAATTTTACTTTCATCGAGTCCGTGGTTAAGAAATAATATGTGTTTAAAGATCAAAATTCAATTCAGGGCAGTTGGGGCAGGTTTGTGGCCAATGGGAGTGGTGTACCAAATCTGTGACAGTCTACAATGACTTCCGAAAGATCCTTTCTGAAATTGTTTCACAATTTTTTTAAAAACTTGATTTTGAAAAATCCAACCGTAGAATCTCGTTCAAAGCCATCCAATTAGTCTATGTTCTAAGTTTTGTAAATTTTGATTGTACGGATCTTGAAATATATTCACTCAAAGTTCCAAATTTTATAAAAACTTTCAAATAGATCAACAGTGATTGGGTCACCTTCTTCACCCATTTTTCCTTCACTATTTTCTTCTCCTTAACCACAGTATATGCTCTAAAATTCATATCTATTTTGGATTTTTTTTTTTTTCCGATTTCTTTCCTCTAAAATTTATTTTCCGTACAAATGCATGTATACACCGTTCGGATTTCAAAAAATAGATGATATTCGTAGGCATTTGTAGTGTGGAAAAAGAGCCAGTGTATATGCATTTCATTTGACTTCCGTCCCTGGAAATGTGGTTTTCCAATGCTTCTGTGTGTTGTATTATCTTCAAATTTTTTAAGCATATTCCCAACTCACTTTAGAATCCAAAAATGAAGAGCCTCCAACCACACGATCTCAAAAAATTGGTTGTTTCACTCTCCGAAGGGTGGCTGTCCTTGCTGGGTAGTACCAAAAAAAACTTTTCTCTCAAGTTCAAACCTTATGATCTTCCAAACGGTGAGGAGTTACAATATAAAATTATGTGTACACATATATGTACAAATTAGGTACTAGATCCTACGGTTAGATTCTTTAAAATACGTTCAAATTTGGATAATTCTACCTTGAACTAAAACAGGGCAGAAATTTTAGGCAGAATTTGGGATTTTAGGGCCAAAAACTTTAGGGGTTAAACAAAAACTAACTAGGTTTACATTGAGTAGCTTGAAATCACGGAATACTAACTTTGTAGTTTTCTTGTTGCAATTAACTAAACCTTCCAAATATTCCTCTATGTTTGTACCTTTGCTTTGCATGATGTTTTTATTTTAGCTATAACTCTTATAGAACATTTGATTTGACTAATTTTGTAAAACATCATAAACAAGATCCTGCATACAAATTCTTATTCCTACCACTACTCTTCAAGGGTAATTGGCCATGTTAAGATAATAATATTTTGAATTTTGTATTAATACCAAGGTGATATCATGATGATACCAGGATTTTGACTAAAATGGTGCAAAGAGAACACTCCTTCCATTCTAAAAATTTCCAAATTGGCAACATAGAGCACAGCAAAAATTTCACCAGAGCTTATGCATATGAGCAGTGAATCAAGCAAGGCTCAAGCCATTTATCAGCAAGCAGGCTGTGTGGAGCAGACAGTGGAAATGTTTTACATAAATTTAAGACTTTCACGTATATTTAACATATTTTAATATTTAATGATGTACATGCGCATGACTTGACTAGCCTGCTGCCAGATGTACTGTTGAGTTTTAAAGTGGTAGAGTGTCGGGGTGGCAAGCATGCATTGGCTTGGAAGGATCGAGTGTCCTTTGTGCGTGTGTACAACTCCGACATACCTAGCCTAATAACTACAAGACGTGTTGGGAACTTGAGCATCTCAAGAACACGCATAAGTTGTATGTGAGGTGATCATAGTGAAGTGCAAGAAGAAGTTAGAAATTGGGTCAGACAATAAGAAAGCAACATGAAAACTGCATATCATAATTGATGGTGTAGTTCGTTTCAAAATTATCCTTTTGAAACGCCCATGAACAGGCTGGATTAGATGTGCCATTGAAATGGGAACACAAGGCTGAAGTCTGGACACAGGAGAAGTAAAACAAGCCACAGTCTCTACTGCAATACCATAACACCACCAGTAGTGGAAAAATGGTTTGGGGCGACCAACGAGTATACCATGAGCTTGGTGGACTGGCGTATTATACCAGCTCATTGGTATACTCGCTGGTTGCCCCAAACCATTTTTCCACTAGTGCACAACAGGTTGGTTCTTAAATAATTCTAAATATTAAAAATAAATAAATTTGAAAAATATTAAGAGAAAAAAACAAAAATAAATTAACTTTTGCAATATTTTGTTATTTCTAAGCCATTTATGTCATTTTTATTGATTTTTTTGCTAAAAACAAAAATTGAAGATTTAGTTTTTGATGGACGGACTTTAATTTTTCAAATAAAATAAATATTCGTTTCTTGAGGACCAAGCCTGCTATGGTGTTTCGGTGTGGCAAAGGAACGGCATGAGGGGTCCTTGTAGAGGGGTCCCATTATTCTCCTCCAACGAGCATGGCTTGGTTTAATACAGTTTTTTGGCCCGGCTCATTTTGTAATCCTAGAATTTTTTCGGATCTTTTTTTAAGCAAAAGTTTAGCTCTATAGCCCCATATTATATACTGAAGCCTCTTAGAGATCAAGGAGGACCTCATTCAAATATAATAATAGGGTCAAGAATTTCCTACGACTTTTCAAGCTTAAGCTCTAAGCTACGTTTAAAGGTGGTTGTTAGACAAATTTCCTATAGAGTAAACTAACTATGTAATCTAGTTTAAACCTCTTTTAGTGTAGAAATACCATAAAGTATGAAGGTCCAAAAGTTGTGTAGTAAATTGATATTAAAATAATTAAGAGACTTGTGCTGATTAATCAACTTTGCTATTTTCATTATTTTAGATAGGATGGTAAGCCAGCCCATGTATTGACTTTGAATTGGTCCTAGTATCGGTTTAAAATGAGCCTAGGTAACCACAAAAAAGTTTGAAATACTCTTTATTTTGAAAAATTGTAGAAAAATATCCATGTGAGATAAAAATACGAAATCACATTGCCTCCTTATATTTTCTTCTCTTCCATGTAAATAAATAAGTTCTATGATAAAATTTTATTTCAGAAATCCAAATCTCCTTATTTTTCACCGTTTCTGGTATTTTAATGCCATATGTAAATTCAAGTTGGGTTAATTTTTGTCAACCCCATATCTGAAATCCAAGTTTCACCCCTGAATCTCCAATGGATGTAATTTTCAGAACTGTGAATTTTGCATTGGGTACCAAGCAAAATATTTAAATCAAAGATGCAATAACTCAATAGATCCAACTTCATTTTTTTATCTCAATTCATTTAACTGTGTGAATTTATCCAAGACTATTTCTAGTGATTTCATTTGGAAAAACTAAAATTAAAAAATTGAAATTTTGGAAGACGAACTTTATTTATAAAAAAATTGATAAATGTTTATTCAAGAGTAACAAACCTGCTATAGAAGTGCTTTAGTCCATATCCCACCCTTGGCTTAGTGTTCACAAATTTTTGCATTTGTCCCATATTCCCCCTGTAATTGCTAGAATAGTAAATGGTGTTTTTACAAGGCATAATTTACGATGGGACATGCATTAGCATGTACTATACGATCTAGCTTCATGCCACCTCCGGGACGAGAACACTGCCCCAGCCCCAAGTAACGTACATACAGATCATGTCAGACTTTGCTTTACAAAGTGTAGTTCACCCTACTGATGACTCCAACGTATCAATGCTCTCATTGTAAGCATGTTCCTTTCAAACAACTTCACCATGCAGCTCGTCATGACTCACTCTCTCCTACAGTCCTCTGGGATGCAATTCATTTGTCATGCGGATACCCTACTTTTTACTACCATCCAATTTTTTATCATATGCTCGGGATCCATGAACATGGACTCCTTTTAAAATACATGATCCAAATTATATTCTGTTTTATAAATGAAGTTTTAATAGCTGTTTGAGTAAGAAACCAAAAAATTAAGTAAGAAATTAAAAAAATTAAAAATTGAGCCTCACCAATTACATTTTTCACATAATTTATTCTTAGTAATGGTATTTTTGTCCAACTAATTCGTACAAATTTATGGTCTCTATTGCTCCTTCAATCCTACAAGAGAGGATGAATTTGAAAGAAAATCTCATCTTATTTCACATGTCTAAAATCCCTTCAATTCTAATTATGGTTTGTTAATTTTAATAAATTAGAACTGAATCGTAGTTGTTCAAGGTGAGTCTTGTTTCCTCAAGGTAATTCTTCCACATGCAAACTTGAAGAACACAATTAATAAAAAAAAAATTAACAGACTGAAGAGAACTTAGAGTGTAATCCATGTTGATAGAATTGCAAGAACCAAACTCATACGAAGCTCCGAGCTAGGGATTCTATTATAGATATGTTTGTTATCAATAACTAGTATGTAGGACCGGTGTCCCGGGGAAAAAACACCTCTGTTGCTGACAAGCCAATGAGCTGCAAAAGAATTAGGGTTTCTCCAAGGCGCAAGGTCCGAGAACATCCAAACCGAAACTTCCCGGCTTGGTTAGGATTTGAAGCTCCGGGGAGGGGTCAAGGAGAGCAGCCGCATAGACGTTTGAGGGCAACACAGAGGAGCAAGGCTAGAGCTCGGCCCGTTAGTTTTTTTGCAACCTTTTAAAAAATATTCAAAATATTTCGGCTTTTTGGCTCTCAAGCACGAAGCTCTTATTGACCCCATCAAGAATGGAAATTCACCCAAATGGATTCTATTATAGATATGGATGTGACTTGAGACTCTTGACACAAAATTTGTGAAAGCAATCTTCCGTAACTATTAAACCGATAGTCCCCCATTCACTCCCGAGGTTACCTCCCTGTTTCTAACTTCGGAGTCAAAAGATCTTATACTACTACTCTGAGAGAAGTGGAGAGACCTCACAGGAATAGGGTTCCAAATGGTGCAGAGTCTGTCCCCGCCTTCTATACCTCAACACCCTGTTTAACTGGACCATTGTTAATTCTGCTACCATTCTGTTGATACATAGAATTTTGAAACACCCCCTTTACTAGAATTATCAGTTGGCAATCTTCGTGTATGCAATCGATCAACCAAGTCCAACAAAATTCTCTAGAGTAGGTAGATTGAGGTTTACAGCAAATCGATCTGCAAATAATGGTTCGAAATTGCTTGAAGCAGATTCTTGGTGTAACATCAAGTTGGTGACAATGCAGAGAAAAGTTCATATAAGTAATGGCAAATTTGATTATGCTGAGTGACTACTGAACCTAAACTTGCAGCACAAACCACCTCTCAAAATGCTGCGTGGTACGTCGATTGGGCACATAAAGTTCAACCTGCTCAAACTACAACTTCAGATAACCTCTGAAGCTTTCTCAAACAGCAAGGGGACAAAATGTCTACATACCTCGCATGTCAGTGCTTTCAGGAATTGAAATTGCCAGCGATAATTTTGATGTAGATGTAGAATCCAATGTCCACCAACACAAGTTTCCTCGTCAAGAAGCAAAAACAAGCTCGCAAGGAGGATTGACAATGAGATCACTTAGCTCATGAAAGGCGAGTTCAAGATTACAATGACTTAGTAAGAGCCCACTTCTAGTAACATGAACTACAAAGATCATGTACGACAGAAGGGCTTGCTAGACTATGAGGAAGCAATATGCTGACTATTGTGTACATTAGCACCTGAAGCACAAGCGAAGTTTAGTCGATGACTAGTATTAGTGTCGACAATCAAGTTTGTCCAGTCCAGCTGTTAGCACTTCAGCATCCTAGACCTAGCTTTCAGGAACGCTATTGATCCTTGCTATGGAAGTAACCTGCTCCAGGCACTCGTAATTGGTGCCTAGATACATGGAGTACGTAAACCTTCTGAAATGGGAAGGCAATTTGAGAAATGTGACCTAAGCTGTACAAGTTTAAAACGGTGGATCCGAACAGAAGCAGGAGCTTCTCCGAGACCTCCAGGTTTTAGTTTACACATACTTTGATGTCAGTAACATATTGTGCTCAGAATCCATTTTTCTGCTTCTTCACTCCCAGGTTGCTAAAATCCGTGATGTTGCAGCGAACATCTTCGTCGGTCTCAATGCCAATCTCCTCCTGCAGACAACTGCTGAGATCAGTTCCTGGGCCTTGGCAAAAAAGTAACCTGAAAAAGAGCCATCGTCCCATAACAAACGTGTGCAACGCAGGCCAATGGATGATTTCCAGATATCCGCCAATATGTGCATTTGAGGAGTCATCGGTTTGTTTTAACTCTGGGAATTCTCAACGATTTTAGGACGCTGAATCTATCCACGACAACAGCTTAAGATCCTTTGTAGGGGAACAAAGCTCTATGGACAGTTTCAAGAATGAAACATTGCACTTATAACATTATAGTATAACAGTATAAACCGAACCGCTCCCCCAGATCCTAGTAGACTAGTACACTCCATTACCAGACATACTTCAATGATTTTGAAACAGAGAACTTGACAAACCAAATAGACGCCCCTCTCAAAACTGCTTGATGATTAAAAGTTGAATGAAATCTGCGTGTTATGGTCAATTCAATCAGCTCTCTTGGTTTGCTTGCAAGAATTAATACTCAGAAAATCAGCTGAAGCGGTTTGATGTTGAATGTGCAAAAGTGATCAGAAAGTTCGACAGCAAAAACATAGGAGCTCCGGAACCGATGCAACAGTCCAATGCGAGTTTGTGGATTTGGAGTTGATTACCTTGAGGTCTTTCAAGTTTTCAGTCATTGATTCCGTAATCATGCCCCACAATTCATGATATATTTTCTTCCTCTTCCTCCATACCCCTAATTTGAGATCATAAGCTGCCTGCACTTCTAAGCGCTCTTCAGGTGTGACTAAGACACTCCCTTCTCGCAATGCCTGTACCTTTGTTTCCATGGTTTCGACCTGCAATACAAAATTCACTTAAATAATAAATACACGACGAATATAACATCTTCAAGAAGGACGCTGCTGTAAACATGCCGCTGTTAGCTTTCAAAATACAACCGCAGTAAAGAATATGAGTGCTGCCAGTAAACTCCTCAGTTTCAGTTCCTGGACAACATGATAATGCACAGCCACAGGGAACATCGCAAACACATGAGCGTACCTCCGAGCCTAGCTCCTTCGTTTTCTTCACAACCGCATCAAGAGTAAGATTGGTTTCCGCAGACTTCAGCCCTGCACGACCAAACCAAGGTCACAGAGAATGCAGGTTGAGCCCTAATATTATGTCAAGATAGACTGAATTGGAAATACTCAATGGCGCCGACGTAAAACCCGACATGTAATACTATTGGATGGATCAAATTACAACATGGACATTCGTTTTACAAGTGTCAGCAGTGAGAGCATTGCCCCTCTATGCTGTGAATGTTCGACAGAATCGTACCAAATGCAAAATCGGTTCAGGTTGGCAATCTCAATACTAATATGAATGCCGAGAGAAGCGAACGGTGACTAACACTAACTCGAATCATGTAATGTTCCAAGAAATTTATTCAAACTTCCTAAACATTACTTTGAACGTGATCAGAATCATTCGAGAATCACAAATCAAAACAAGTCTTTCTAAGAGAGTGAGAATACCTGATTCGAGCTCGGATACACGAGAGCGTACAGCTGCAACATCTGCCAGCAATTGGTCGTTCTGCTTCTTCATTGCATCGAGTTCATCAATATCAGGAATCTCGAATTGGGTCTGGTCAGCCATACAGACCCGCTGTTTCCCATAATCTTTAAACGAGATCTTCCCGTTCGCTGCCAACGTATCCATCACCTTCTGCACCGCCGTTTTCTTGATACCATTCTTTTGCAATGCATCGGCCACCATTTGAACATTGAGTGGCCTGTTTTGCTGTCCCATCCCAATCATCAAACCTTCAAAACTAGTACACCATCACGTTTGGGTGTAAATTCCATTACATCTTCTATCATCTGAAAAAGTCTATCCCAAACAATTCCACCCACAAGGCAATTGTCATCCAACAAAACTCCCCCATACGAAACTCACCAACATCACCTCGACATAAACCAAAACATGAGGCGCTGGCAACCCAGCATTCCAACATGCTGCCAAATCAGGCACGACGAACAAAAAATTCTACTAAAAACACAAACTCCTAAACATCAAGAATCTACTGGCACAACCAACATCGCACCGACATTTTCAATCACCAAACAGCAGACTCCAATCAGCCAACCAACAATGAAACAAACAAAATTCACAAAGGATTCAAGCTCATGACATCACTGCAAATCCTTACCTCATTGATGTAACCCAGAATGGTACCTGCACATAAAAATGAAAAAAACAGATAAGCACACATCAAAAACAGTCCCACATGAACAAACGATCTCATGAATGAGAGTACTAATCAACGAGCTGCCAGAACTGCATGACAAGAACGCTCACCTTCAACGCTATCAGCCTTGGGCGCCATCGGGCCGTCGTCGACGTACCCACAGAACGTGATGACAAGTCAGGCGCAATCACGCACCCACCAGCTGCATGGAGCGATCTTCACCAACCTAGCAGCTGAACAACGCTCATGAAGAAGAGGTGAAACGGCGCTGAAAGCAACAACAGCGGCAGGGGCTGTGTCATCACCTACCTTGCGCATCCCAGCGCCATGTCGAGCTCGCAATCCTCGTACATGCGCAGCGGATGCGTGCTGCCCGCGCCATCATCATGCCTCTAGCTCTCTCGCTCGCGCACTGCCGCTCTCGCAGGGGTCGCGCCCATCTGCGTCACTGAGCTTTAACCCGGCATCCTCTACGAGGTCTACATTTTGGTTTGTAAATCTAGGTTTGGCGCTGATTATGCCGCATATTGGTTTTTTGTCGGTTTTATGTGTATTAGCTTCACTTCGAAGCCGCGCCGCGGGAGAGTGAGGTGGTGTACCCAGATGCGTTATAGTAGCGGTTGGATCCTGGGAATCTACAATATAGGTAGATGGTGGTGATTTTCAGTGTTGCATGCAGTGTCGCTTTTGCGTACAGCTCGCAAGGGGGAAAAGTGGCATGCAAAGGCGTCAGTGGACCTAAATTTGATGGTGTATGGTAAGTTCTGGAAGAGTGAAGTTGGACTCTGTGATAGTGGCGGTTTTGGGTGAAGTGTGGCGTTTGTGTACTGCCTTCTCTTTGAAGTATCATGGAATGTCCACTTCATCGCACACTCGGTTCTGAGAAAACGAACATTCTGCCTTTCATGGAATACCAGCATGTAATAGGGCCACCATTCGAAGGAAATTCATCACTCTCCAAAAAATAGGTCGTATTAATTCTTGATTATGGATCCTAGATGGCATGCGAGTGTATATATGGACTTTGATGAGGGGCGGTTTACACTATGGACCACGGAGATTGACTACAGCCCTTTAAAATTTGTGAGAGTCTCGTCTGAATTTGCTTTACAAAAAAAATATCGATTGCAAAGTTTGAAGTTATCTAAATTTACTATTTTTTGTCAAGTGGACAATGTTTCATAATTCAATGGGTTTTTTGTCGTGTAGAGGCAAAAAGGTCAAGTCGACAGAAATCAAGGGGACCGTTGGACAAAAAATCAGAGATTATTAAAAATTTAAAATTTTTATTGATTTTTATAAGAAATTTAGCTCAAAGTCATTTTGGTCCAAATCCACTTTACACTATGAATAATGACTAAGACATTTAAAAATGGTTTTTGTTTTTTCATGGTCACGGCATTAGACGAAAAGCTGCGACCATGAAATGATTTTGATTCCATCGGTCAATCTTCATGGTCCGTAGTGTAAAGTGCCCTTGAGTATCAACAAATAATTATTTAGAGAAAATAAATCATCAAGTTCCATCAGGTCTTAAAATGTGTTGATAAATTTTTATTTTAAAATAATAATTTATTTACTGTATATGTAATCAAATTTGATTGAATTGGAATGAGAAAAAGATCATATATATATATATATATATATATATGTATATATATATTAATGCCTTTATTTCTTTCTCAAATATATTTTGATAAAAGAGATAGTATTCGTATTCAATAGATAGTATGGTGTTCAATCTAATACAACCACTTCAATTTAACATGATAGTAGCGGTGTTTCATATAGTGGTGGTATTTACTAAATAATAGTAGTGTTTAATAAATAGTGGTTGTATTGACCAGGTAGTAGTGGTGTTTATAAGATAGAAGTGATGTTGAATTGAAGTAGTGGTGTTGAATTTAACACCACTACTTCAATTTAATAGGAAAATAGTGGGGTTTAATAGATAGTGATGGTGTTTATTGGAGAGTAGTGGAATTTAATAGATAGTAGTGGTGTTAAATTGAAGTAGTATGTTAATTATATATTTGGGTTTAATTTCTCAATGAAACTGACATTAGTCAAATTGTTATATAAAAATGAACTTTTATAAGACGGTGTTTTTTGACATTTTTTCAAAAATCTCAATCTATGTATAATATTAGGAAACTGATCAAAATGAATACTAACTTATACCTTCAATGATGTTTTACAAAGAGTTATTAAAACCAAATTATATTGTACAAACTATAAAATGAGAACATATTATATTTAAAAGTGTTAATACAGATAAACTTCATGTTAAGATGAACATATTATATTTAAAAGTGTTAAGACAGATAAACTTCATGAATTATATTGATTACATAAGATTTTGTATGAAATATGTTACACATACATTCTATGATGAAAACACGACAATATCAATAATCTAAAATCTTATGAATGACAACAAATGAATACAATAATTTAATATATTTAGATAAAGTTATAATACAATCTGAATAATCAATTTTAAATATTGGTATTAAAACAACTTTGGCACTTGTTACAATAGAAATCAAAATAACTTCATTTATTTTGAAATATTAAAAGTTTGTTTGCTATCATAATAAAAACAAAACCTCTATAATAATGATTTTATGACCTACTATGCTCTAGTAACTTAACCAATTATGGTAAAGAAACCAAATTATATTGGCATATTATATTGACAAATTTAAGACGAATCTATTCACTACACAATGGGTTAAAAGATCCATGCACTAACATAATGGGTTACAAAATATAAATTTCATTGATGTAGCTAGGGCATACCAATTGAAATCAACTTCGCAGTAGACTGACCCAGATCACATGACTGGACTTGAATGCACCACTTGAACAGGCCACCATGAAGAGGGCACCTAACAAGACCCAACCCCACCAAGACACGCTATATCGCCCCCCAACGCCAACGCCAACGCCAACGCCGCAGCAGAAGGCATCATCGCATCCATGGACTGTTCTGGACCCTGGTCCATCGACAACACTAACTTCAAAGTAGGGCGATTCACGTGAATGGAACAAGTTGGATCCCCGTACAAAGAGACTAGTCACGGCGATGAACCCAAGCACCCACCCTAGCACCCACGACCGCACCCACAAAAACCCCCCATGACCGTCACCAACTACACCCCGGTCCCTCCCATCGGGGACGGAGCCCCCCCTCGCCTTTAATGCACGTAGTCGAGGCGCCCCCCCAAAGCGCAGACTCTGCCAGCGACTGACAGAGCTTGGCCCCGTCCGCGGGTCGGTGGCTCCGCCCGGGGGTCCAATTGGGGGAAGTGAGAAGGCGGGAATGGGAATGGGAATGGGAACAGAGGCGAGGGAAGCAAATCCACTTTCCACGACTCCGACACACAGAAGCTGCTGTAATTATTCGCAAGAGCAGGCGGGCGGGAGAATACACCCTCCCTCCTTCGTCATCGCCCAAGGATCTGGACTCATAACTTAGCCCAACTCCATCGCCAACCTCGCCCCACCCCAAACCATCACCAAAACTTCGCCCAAGGAAGACCACGCCAGGGCAGGCCAGGCCAGGGCAGGGCAGGGCAGTGTGTGTGCAGTGCAGTGGAGTGGAGTGGAGTGGGCACACACAGAGCACATGAGTAGAGAGTGCTGCTGCGACTGCTGCTGCGACTGCTGCTACTGTTGCAGTCTCGGAGGGAAGGGCGTCCTACTCCTGCATTTTAAACCATAGCTGCATCCTCGCATTCCTTCTTCTCTGTCTCTCTGTCTCTCTCTGTGTCGCTCTGTGTGTCTGATTTTTCTCTGGGTCCACGCCACCACGCTTTCTCTTTAGCGTCTAGTATTTTTGCGTTGCTTTTGGGGCAATTTTCTGGAAAGGAAAAAAGGGACGCTAGGGGGTGTTGTTGCGGGATTGTGGTGTTGGGGTGGAGGGGGAGTGGGTGGCGGAATAAGGGATCCTGGGGAATAGTTTATGAGGGGGAGGGTTTTTGGGGTTTCGGAAACAGTGGGGTATTTTGGGGGATTTTTATTTTACAAAAGGTAGGGGAGGGGAGCAAGATGCCGGAGCTACCCGAGGTGGAGGCAGCCAAGAGGCTGGTCAGTAGCCACTGCCTGGGCGGGACCATAGTGAAGGCCATTGTGGATAACGACGTCAAGGTTATCGATGGCCTGACGCCGGCACAGCTTCAGGAGGCGCTGGAGGGCAAAAAGATTCTCACTGCGCATCGCCGGGGCAAGCATATGTGGCTGCAGCTCAATTGCCCCCGCTGGCCCACCTTCCAGTTTGGTGCGTTGCTTCTAAACCTCTCTGGCTGTTCTCCGCGATCCCTTTTTTTTTCTCTCGTTTGGTTTGTTTATGCTCTGCCATCCTGCTGCGAGCGCTCTTGATGGTTATTTTTTTGGGTCTTCTGCATGGCTTTTTGGCAGAGCTTCAGGTTTCGGTACAGCTTGTAAGGAGTTTTTCTAGTGTCATTTCTTCATACTCTGTGTAGAATTTTGTGTTTTAAAATGGCGCTTGCAGCATGTTTGTCGTTGGAGTAATTTGTGGTTTACTGGTAAATGAGATGCTCTCGCTTAAAAGTGGCCCAAGTGCAATGCGTGTTTATAATATGAGGTGCTTGGCTTCGTATTTCTCTTGAAGACCTTCGAGTACTGTATTCTTTGTTTTCTTATTTTCTGGGGGTCTGTTTCTAACTTTGTGGTGGGCTTGGCTGTGCAGGCATGAGCGGTGCGATCATTGTGAAAGGCGTCAAGGGTCCTACATATAAGAGGTGGGTCTTCCTTTGCGCCGTGAATGATGTCTGAGAAACGTTGTTTGTCAGACATGAGTTAGAACCGTGTTGAGTTTTGACGCCACAGCGTTGCGTCTGTGTCTTCGAGTCTGTATAAAAGTGAATGTAAGGGCTGCTCAGGAAAGCTAGCAAGAAGGACAGGAGTTTCAGGCTTTGACTGGGTGTCTTGATGCCCTGATGTGTTCGTCGTCGTCTTTAAGTCATTTGGGCCGTCTTTAGATATGGAGCTTCAGCTATCTGGTCCGCAGAGATAGAGGAACTATGGGTTCCAAGAAATTTTAAGGAGCTTCGCTCTTGCTTGTTTCTTGCAGCTCCAAGGTGAACGAGGACGAAGAGTTTCCAACACAATACTCGAAAGTTCACTTGAAGGTGTGGTTCATGTCCTGGATATTGTGTTTTTAAGAGCCGTACGACTAAGATTATTCTCCGTGGACTTTTTTCCTTTTCTATTCCGAAATCAGTGCTTGGATCCTTTCGTGGTGGTATTTTTTTCTGACACCGTCAGAATGGGATGATTTAATGCAGCTCGACACCGGGGTGGAGTTGGCATTTACTGATAAACGTCGCTTTGCCCGTGTGCGCCTCCTTGAAGATGTACGTATTTCCTTACCTTATTGACAAGTGTACAGAACTGTCGTGCAATCGATTATCTTCGTCTTCAAGTATCATAAAATTTGTAGGAGAATGTATGTGGTATATTTTTTCAAATAATTAGTATAGTTTATTACCTTCATACCCATGATCTGCGTGCTATATGAGAATAAGATCTTTTGATTTCTCTATTACACATCTTGCTTTGCATTCAGTACTGAGTGGAGTCATCGTGATTATTTGTTGATGTATTTTGCAGCCTGAAAAAGTGGCTCCTATTTCTGAGCTAGGACCTGATGCGTACCTGGAGCTTCCAAGTCCGGAAGATTTAATTACATCAGTCAAATCCAAAAAAGGAGCCATCAAAGCCCTTCTCCTTGATCAGGTACTGCAGAGCATCGGCAACATTTCGTGAGTAGCGTTTAGCCTTTCAAGGCCTGGGAGTTTTTTATGCCTATTTTTTGCGTCGTACAAGTGAATTCTCTCCTTGTAATACTTAGTTTCTATGTTCGCGTATCCCTGTGGAGTCTAACGTCGGCGTGATTTTGGAATGTTCATTATAGCTTTTCTGTGATTTTTTGAGGTGCTGAAAGAAGTGTTACTAGTTCACATTCTGTGGTATGCTAAATATTTACGCAAGGTCGTGTATGCTCGTGATTGCAGAGTTTTCTTGCAGGCATAGGAAATTGGGTGGGAGACGAAGTGCTTTATCAGGTATCTTTTGAGCTCCGCTGACGAATAATAGTCGATTGTGGGACGTGCTCTACTTAGTAACAGTTATTTGGCTATTTGTTTTTTGCACTTCTGAGACATTTCAGCACTGGCTGGCTCCTATTGCCGTGAATAGTTTTAATCATGAATACATGCTAGTTGTTGATGTGATGTTATATTTCCTTTCTGATAGACTTCCGACATGTTATTACGTAGGAAGTTCTCTTCACGGATTGCTTCAACCTCATGTGAAAACGTAGTTTCATGATGTTCATGCATGGAGGACTGTGACATGAGGTTTGCACCATCCTGACTTTTAAAGTTTATTTGGCAGGCGAAAATTCACCCCGAGCAGCCAGCAAATTCATTGAAGGAAGAGGAAATCACCAAATTACATACTTCTATTAAGGAGGTATGAGCCGGGTCTTGGAGGGCAATATGTACTTTACAACTTGATATCCAGGTTTTCTTGTATACATTGCTATCAGAGACAAACGATTGGCATGGTCAGCAGTTTTGTTTCTTCAAGTGCGGTGCTGTTACATTCCTCCTGGTTAATGCAGCAACTCACACTTGAGGGTAACTTGTTGGTGTTTGTGTAGCGCGTAGTTGCTAACAAAGGGAAATATTAGTCTGGTCCGGTGCCTTCTGGCCAATCGTTTGAGGTTAACTGATTGGATTGTTCTGGTTCTGCGATGGGTTTTGGGTAGGTTTTGGATAAAGCAGTTTCTGTCGATGCAGACAGCGAGCAATTTCCTCAGACTTGGCTCTTTCATCATCGTTGGGACAGGAAGCCTGGAATGATTGAGGGTAAGGGCCGTGAGCAGTTTGCCTTCCATGGTGGTCTTCTATTTTTAAGATAATTGTCGACATGTCCTTGAATGCTGCCAGTCCTCTATAGGTTGACTCAAGAGGTTGACTCAAGTACACTTGTGTTTTTCTTCTCTTTGCAGGAAACCAGATCGAAACGATAACTATTAGCGGAAGGGTGAGCTTTTCTTCACTTGACCTGACTTGTGCTTGTCAATATCGTTGAGTTTTGTAGGTGGGTGTTAACGACACGTGAGTTTTGTAGGTGGGTGTTATCCGATTTTATCTTTAAATAACCGGGTTTATTGGTGCATTGGTGCAGACATCGGCGTTTGTCCCCAACATTCAGAAATACAGTGGACCTGAGCTGAAAGGAGCCAAGACCAAATCAATCGCCGAAGGCGAATTACCACATGAAGGTGAAGAAATGGGAGAACCCGACTCTGATGAGATTGTAGCAGCCGGGGAGATGGTTGTCGAGAAAGCTGGCACTAGCGAGACTCCTAAGCGTGGCAGGGGACGACCTCCAAAGGCAAAAGGAGACAGTGCAGTGAAGTCTTCGCCAGCTGCACCTTCACCAGCTGCAGCCACCGACAATGCGAGTCCTGCTGGAGCAAAGAAGCGGGGTAGACCTCCAAAGCTCAAAACCGCCCCTGCTTCTGCTGAAGATAAGACAGATGTGGAGGAGACTCAAAAGGATAGTCCCAGTGAACCCAAACGAAGAGGCCGCCCTCCTAAGGCAAAAGCTGATGCTTCCAAGGAAGCAGTCAGTAAGGCCTTGGAAGATGATGAAGACGATGACGCCGCTGAAGTGGAAGACATAGCTGATGTTGACACAGCGCTTGCCAGTCCTGTAACGCCCAAACGCAGGGGCAGACCCCCAAAGGCCAAACCCGAAGCCACAGAAGAGTTAGAGATTACGAAAAAGGCCAAAGTAGGGAAAGACGAGGAAGGGACAGCTAGTCCAGCTGGTTCCGCAGAACCAAAGCGTAGAGGTCGCCCTCCAAAAGCAAAACCCGAGACAGACGAAGGAGAAGTTGCGGAAGCTGCTGCGGCTACACCAACCCCAAAGAAAAGAGGTCGCCCTCCGAAGGCAAAATCTGCCAGCTGACAAGCTTGTGATCTTTTAAACTTAGCTGATCCGACTTATGGCAGCTAGATTGTCATTGGAAATGGCACTTAGCTGGTGAAGTGTACATGTTTATTTGCCGGTGCATTGACTCATTCCAGCTCAATTTTGCTGTATTTGGTGTTTCTCACAAGACGTTCCACATTGTAATGAATGACAGCTGAAAGTTTTTCTTAATTTTTCTACTTCGTTTTTGTTCTTTCCTCCCACTCAACTTCTCAAAATATATTTGGCTTTACTGAAGATCTAGACATTTCAGGTTTTTGTCATTCTAATGTCCATGCTTAATGCCTGCTCAGGTACTATCCTGTTTACCAGTCCTTCAATGCATGTCCCTGTTTTGCAATTGGTGAAATATTCCAATACGTGGGTGTTGTCTCGTGGAGATGTGCGATGGAATGAAAAGATTTGTAGTTTTACTTCTGTAACTTTAACTGAAAATCGAGTTGGTGGGTTTAGGAGGCAGAAGACTGGCTCCCATGAACGTTTGTCGGAGAGTAGAAAAGAAGTAACCCTTTGGTATCTAAAACAACTAACTCAACTGCCATCTTCTCGAACGGCTGCCCCTTGATGATGAACATGCCACTATTTTCGTCTCTTCTTGTCGAAGCGTCCTTGGCTCTCCAGTTTCTTCGTTCTAGCTTTGGTCTAGTCTTTGATCTAGCCCGCCTCTGCCCGGGGCAATACCTTCGGGATTCTTAAAACATGTGAGGCACTCTAAAGACTTCCACCTGAGCTGGGGTGTTTGAGCTATCCTGTTTCTGGTTGGTGATAAGCGATTATCTCGACCCAATTTGAGAGTGCTGGCGGGCATTTGCTTGAATAGCAGCTCATTGGGGGAGTATTGGAAGGAAGATTTGTGGTTGATGCTATTTTTTTCGTAACGAGGAACTGATCAAGACCGACAATCACATATTCACCGCACTTCCTTCGAATCAAATCAGGAAAGATGACGCAATTCGAGGAGAATGAAGAATACGGAGATGAGCACCCCGACGACATCGTGATGTGCGTGTGCGTGGACTACGACGAGAACGGTGACGTTGTAAACTCAGGAGGATATGGCACTAACGTGCCAACCATGCCCATCGGTGACCCTCCTGTGACTTCGTGCTATCTCCTGATCAAGTTTCTCGATGACGCCCTCAACATGATGAGGTGAAATCCGTAACATTCCTGGATAGTAGACTCTATTTCAGATGGTTGGCACCATGACCAGCTTGCTAACTGTTACAAAGGCACACATTGGATCTCGTTCAAATTTGGTGCATAGCTAGATCTATGATGCCCTCTGCCTGCTTGAAAGATGAACATCTTTCCATCTGAAAGAGTTCTCATTCTCAATCAAATTCTGGCTTTCAGGTCACTTCAGTATGTCACAGTTGGACTTATGAGCAAGCTGGACGACATGCAGGAGGATTTTCTATATGAGGTACGTACTCCCTAAAGTAATTACACAACATGCTCTGGGCGGACATTATAATAATTGGTCTGCATGTTTGAAGTCCAATTCAGGTCTACTTCCACTCTTGAGCCCAGTTGTTCAGCCTGCCATACTTTCAGTTCATCTCAAATATTTTCAATCCGTCTTAGTTGCATGGAAGAGCTGATTTCTTGAGGAATTCTCTGACTGCAGGATTTGTTTGAGAAACTCCGATGGCACGCCAATTGCTACCATGAGTGGCAGGAGGCAGATACGTCCAAGTTTCTGGAGTCCCAGCAAGCAGTGATCGAATCCGCCAGGACCCTCTGCATCTTCTTCATGGATGTAAAGAGTAAATCTTTGCCACTTTAATTGTATCACCTATACTGCTACCCACACTCGATCAGATCATACTTCCCACCTTCGCAGATTACTCGCTACTGTTAGCCAGCAATCCATATATACCTTAACCTCAGTTGCAACATCACAGAATATGCAACATCACAAATTCTTGACCCGTATCCACAACTGAGCCCCACAGAATGAACCTTTAAACATATTTGCATACTTGCAGAATGTGTTGGATCAGAATACTTCAACTAAGGACATGTTGCTGGATTTGTAGTTCTCGAGGATGCACACAATTGGATCCCGGATCTTCCCCGTGTATGTCCCTCCGACGGGGAGGAAATTCTTCCTGGGCGGCAACTGGAAGTGCAACGGATCCAAGGACTCCATTAAGAAGCTCGTGGACGAGCTCAATGCAGCAGACTTCGACGACGACGTCGACATTGTGGTGTGCCCGTCGTATGTGTACCTGACGCAAGTGGTGGGCTCGCTCACGAAGCGCATCGATGTGGCCGCGCAGAACTGCTGGCGGGGCGAGGGCGGGGCGTTCACGGGGGAGATCAGCGCGGACCAGCTGGTCGACGTGGGCGTGAAGTGGGTGGTGGCGGGTCACGCCGAGCGCCGCCACATCCTGGGCGAGACGAACACAGTGGTGGCGCTCAAGTGCGCGTACGCGATCTCCTTGGGCTTGAACGTCATCATCGCCGTGGGCGAGACGCTGTTTGAGCGTGAACAGAATCTCACGAACGACGTCATCTTCGAGCAGCTGCAATCACTGACGAGCAAGATCGCGGACTGGACGAAAGTGGTGCTGGCGTATGAGCCCGTGTGGGCAATCGGGACCGGCAAGGCGTGCAGTCCCGAGGAAGCGCAGGAGGTGCATCTCGCGATCCGGGAGTGGATGAAGAAGAATACTTCGGAGGAGGTGTCGTCCTCCTTGAGAATCATTTATGGTGCGTCGGTGTCGTCGTCGACTTGCAACGACCTTGCCAAGCAGCATGACATCGATGGGTTCTTCGTTGGCGGCGCTGCGTGGGATGGGAAGGAGTTCGCTGCCATCGCCAATTCGGTCAAAGTGAAGAAGGTTAACTCCCTCAGCTTAACTCCCGCTAGCTGCAGCATTGATTACATGTCCTCGTCTGCCTTGCTCTACGCACATGCCTTGGACATGGGCTATCTCGAAAATGGATCGTTAATGAATTTGCGTGTTCCCTTTCAATCGCTTGCTATGTGGACGTTTGCAAGCATGGTGATGTTTCATTGGGTTGCGGGTGTGAGCCAGAATATAGATTTCGCAGTGGAGCAGATGATGAGCTTGGGGGAAGAGCCGGAGCCGTCATGGCCTGAGTTTCTGGAATCACTCCTCAAGGTAAGATAGTTTGGATGGAGAGTACAAATATGGAGTCTCGAATGCACCAGGAAGTGCAACTTAGGAGAGAATTAATTGCTGGATGTGAATTTTTACTTCCGGTTTGTTAGCAGAAACTTGCGGGTTATTCCAGATGGATAATTTGTATCTGCGTTGAGCATGAACTGGAAATGTTTGTGCATTTTGGAAGGGTGGCAGCTGCGAGCGCTAGCAATGAAGCGATTCTCGACATCGTTGTTCGAGGAAGAATGCCTCGAGGCTTACCGTGCGAACTTAGAGGGTAAATATGACAATGTACGCATTCGAAAATGCACTAGAAATGAAATTTATGCAATAAATGTGTGGTTATCTGAATGGACTTCGCATACACTGTTTTTTCACGTTTCACCCGTTTACTTCAGGAGGCTTATTTCATTTGAAGGGTACGAAAGTCTTTGGAAATAATGGCTAAAGTGAGGCTTCACATAATCGCAGGCAAAGGCTATAAACGTAGAAACAACAGCACAACTCGAGGCAGCGAGGGCTCAACGCGAAGCGGAGTACAATGCGTACTTAGACGATGAGCTCCAAATCGTTCGTAAGAGCTTCTAGCTACACATAATCCATAGTTTACCACTACCACAATTCGCATGATTTCAATGAGAGACCTAATGTATGGTTAATACTGTTAACTGTTAACGAGGGTATGTTCAACTTTTAACCATATGACATACCATATGGTTGATGCTGTTGAGGGTAATGGTGTCGGTCGTTGTATTTTATGAACACACCATGTGGTCAATACAGTTGACAGAAGAATTGATGTATTTCGTGTAATGAAGTAAAGAAACCTATTATACCAAATATATGAACCGAAGGCATGATGAGATAGGGGGCATGATATGTGTGAAGGGGACGGTGAACAGTCCACTTTGCAAGCAGAGCTTGCGGAAAAGCAAATGCTGCAGAACTTCAAAGCTCACGAGGACCAAGAATTTGACATCTTTAATGCTGAAGTAAGACTGTGTAAACTTCTCAATGAAACTGCTGATGAATCATCTATTGTAGTATTAAACACTGGCTATCATAAATTTCGTGCTGTAGAGGAACCTGAACCTACGTTTTCTGTCAGGGCTCAAACAATTCATGTTTTGCCCCACGTGGTTTGCTTGGTAACGTTGTATTTCTCTGTGAATATCGTGACAAGGAAGGGTCTGTCAGCAAACCTGGACAGTTATCTCTACGGGCTAAACAATGTGAAGATGATGTTAACGCTGTTGCTGTTGTGACTGGCAGTATTCAGTACTTGAAGAGGAGAATGTACAAATGGGAGAGAAGCTCTTAGATATGCAAGTAATGTTTTCATCCGAGATAAGAACTGAACTACAGTCACATCTTTGCGTACGCATTTGTCACTTTGCATTGCTTCGATGCCTGCCCACTGCTCGAGCTTGGCATTGTTGTGCAAATTATATAAACTTGGAATTATCGCCTCAGATTTCTCTGCTATTAGTTGTCATGTCATAATCCAAATACTAATCCTGCGGCTAACGGATCTGCCTCCAAGAATTCTGTGGTACTATGAACAATTCATTACCTTTCCTCACGATTCTCATATATCAAATGTAGAGACTGTTTTCATGCTCTGGTTTCTGTGGGTTATCGGATGGAAATAGAACCTCGACCGCACTTGGGAGCTCCAACAAAGGGGTAAGAATGGGCAGAGCGCAGAAGAAGTGAGTGACCTAATGTGGGTGTTCGAACACGACACCAAGGAAAAAACTACAGATCTCGCAGAAAAAAGGGTATGCCACAACGACTGCCCCAAGTACCAATATTCTGTTCAAATTGCTCCACCTTTTTGAAGTGAACTTGGAGAATGCACTAAACACTGCAGCAAGACAGATGAGCATGCTAAATTATTAACTCGCTGTCTCATTTGAACAGGAAGAAAATGATAAACTCGGAGCACACCTGAACAAGATGATCATGTACTTTGTCCAAAAAGATAGAGAGGTGTGTTTCTACCATCAATCTTGCTCAACCATATCACTAAATACCACCTTTCCAACTAACGGACCTTTCACTCAACATATAAATCTACCACCGCTTTGGTAATATATAGTTACAAGATCTAGACCAATTTTTCCAACACAACGCACTTTGAATTTTACCAACTCGAGTGGAAATATCAGGTCTCTAATCTTTGTTGTCTGACTAGGCTCGAGAAGGATACTAATCAGTACTGTTCACATGGCAAATTGGTGTGTAGGCAGCACGCGTAGCAGAAGAGAAACTTCGAGCGGCATATGCGATCTGTGTATGACTGCCCACCCACTAAAATACATAGCTATAGTAGCAAGCAATGAGTTACATACGAGCACCGCTCTATTTCAGATCATATCTGCTTGCAATAAACGTACAGATGGAACTCTATCTAAGCTCTGGTACAGTATTCGACGTAACGTTGAATTTTCGGTTGACATCCAAAAGATCAAGGTATCTTCTAAAGGAAACTATAAACTGCTTGCTTTCAGGACAAGAAGCGGAAAAAATGGCTGCCCTATTACGCAGCATGTCGCATTCAACGGTACTGGAAACGATATCTCTGGAGGAAAAGTGGAGGAGTTGGAGAACCGACGCCAGTACGAAAATAATCTGAACCTGTAACTTTGCGTGTGATTATTCTACATTTGCATTTCACGTTTGCCGGTTGAAAGGGTACAAGTTTAATTGGGTACGATTAAGCCCCAAACCAAAGTAAAGAAGATTGAGTGCACAAATTGTGTAAGAAAGAATTGACGATGAGTTGTTTGGTTACAGGCTAAAAAGGGCAAAGGAGGTAAAGGAGGCAAAAAAGGCAAAAAGGGGAAAAAATAGAAAGCACCTCAGGGAGCCTAGATATACAGGTAACACAATGCAATCCAAATCTAGAGCAACTAATACTCAACAAAGTCAACACATTCAGGGAATCAAATGGGTTTGATGTAAATTATCGTGCAGGTGGAAAGTTAAATCGAAATAGCTACCTATTCTGTCGACGCCATTTCTGGGAAGTCAAGAAGGGCGTTTTCATGCTTCATACTGCAATAATTGCTGAACGGCGAGTGCGATGGATCGTGCTGCGCCTGCTTTGCAATTAGACTGAACCATTTGTAGGTCAAGAAGGCGATTGTGCATGATTTGGAGCAGGTCAGGTGATTGAAGGTATTCCGCAGCTAAAGTTGCCACCTCCATGGGATCTATCTCACCTACAAGCTCTGGGACAATCTTCTCTCCTGCCCACCTGTAATTAGCCCGCCATATTCCAGGTGATTCACAATAGTGATTTGCTCTAACGAATGACACAGGTAATGAGACCATATAGCAATGAGAACTATGCTTCAAAAATTTCTTCTACTGAAACAATTTAATATGGGAACCGAATTGGTTACCTGTTGGGCCACGAGATAAAGCCTGCTGTGTTGAGAATGAAAAGGTTAACGAAGTGTGCCATTGCTGCACCAGCCTGCCCGGGAACTGCTGACAGCAAGCCCAATATTCCTCCTGTTGCACCTCTAAAAGTCTGCACAAGTATCCAAATGTAAACATCAGCACAACAAAGATTTTAGTGGGGTCTCTACATGAAATTTTCCCTACATAAAAAGTGACCATACTGTAAATAGTTTCATGCTTCAGAGCTGATATTTTTGTTTCTACTGTACATGTTCGAAACTTGAAAATTGTAAATATCACGAAAGCTGTGGGATAATGAAGGTTAAAAAATACCTCCAGAAAATACGTCGGAAGGACCACAAGCATAGGAACACCTAACGTCCCAAGCTCCGCTGTGTTTGTACCCACCTGCACGATAAGATATTGTAAGACAGCACTGTAGCTTTCAATTTTCTCACAAGATGTCATCTAAAAATAACTTAGTGACAATACTGGTGAAAGAACCCTCGCCTTTACCAGTCATCAACATCTTCACGAAATCATCAGAAAATCTAGAAACATTACATTCAACATTGGTAAGAAACTCTAGGACTACAACTGGCACTTCAGTTCTTGTTTAGACTCCTTTCCCCTACCTGTTCGTTCGCAAGGACGGCCAAGGACTACTAATGTCAAAGCATGGTGGTGCTTGTGACCAACCATGATTAAGCTTAATGATTACATATGGGTTAGAAGCTTGGAATATCAATGAAGAGAATAGAATAGTACGGTTGTAAGACAGATGGTGCAGCCTTGGTATAATGAATATGGCGGAAACTGCTGTCGAATCTCTATAGACACCCCTCTCTCGGTTACTAGCTGCCCCAGTTCCTCTACCCTGGGTTGCTCCGACAGACTCCTGGTCAATCCTTCCTCAGAGATCTCTCTCTGCAATTTCGAGATTGTTTCTGCTTTCACAGATTGATTCTCGACGAAGTGCCCAGAAGCCCAGTGAAAACGTGATATGAGAGGGTTGTGAGCGGCGTTGGCATAGCGTTCAAGCTCAGTCACGGTAACAGTGGGAGCCAAAGGTAACATAAATCGCACCTGGGCCCCCAACCTATCCTGCCACCCCACCCACCCTACATCAGTACAATTTTCCACACTTGTTGTCCTACAAAACGTTGCTTGCACTGTACATGAATGTAAGTGAGGATAAAAGGGCTTCTGTTTAAGAGAGGACCCTACAGCTGATGTAGATGGTCTGCAACCGCCATGAAATAGGGCACGCCGATGGCCAATTTTGCATCCTGCACAGAGACCAAATATTTGAATGAATATAGATTTCTGGTATCACTTATCACTTATGCGTGACCAACTTTGGGGATCCACTGAAAAAAGGTGTTCAAGCTTACTCGGAAAAGTATTGGATTGAAAAAATTTGCAGGGTTTTAAAAGTATATGATAAATTTTGTTGAAGGTCTACAAATAACTAAACCTAAATTGTTTTGGTACCAAAACTTGTCAGAGTGCAAGAAACTACCTTGGAACCAGGTAGAAGACCAACAATTGGAACACCATATCTATCTTGGCCTTGAGACTGCAGTTTATCAGGTAAAGCCCAGGAGACAGATGAGGGTGAACTTCCCACTGCATCCGTGAATAAATCTCCAACAATCTGACAGCGACTCCGGGCCCATTGCGGCACTCCTAACATAATCTCTTGTGAGCGTAGCATATATTTATCCACGAATCTGCTCCCACGATCACACCATGTTACGGTTAGAAACGAGATGCAATCGCACTATAAAGATAGAACAAACTCAGCTGAACCTCGTTACGAACTGCACTGAAATATCAAAATTACAGTTTTGTTAGGTGCATGACTCGGCTTCTTGACCATACTGAACGAACAGTAGCAACAGCGCATAAGAGATACTGTGGATATGCAAATATAAGAACCGGATTTGGATATAGAAAGGACTTAGCAACTCAAAGGATACTTCCTCCTGCTCGCCTTGCTACATTCATAATAATAGGGGAAAAAGAAGAAGCAGGTAAGAAGGTGTCGAACAAACCAGCACATACCCAGGCCATCGTGCTGCATCTTCTGCATATATCAATGTCTTGTAACCTAACCTCCATCCCAGGACAAGCTGTTTCAGAAGTCACATACCAAAAACTTAGTGCAATTCAGATAGTCTTATAAAAACCTTGGCAGTAAATATCAAAGCCAATACACCACAAACCGCCGTTCGATGCAGAACGAGACAGACATGATTAAGAACAGAACCACATCAAAAATCCAAATTTGTGTCCCAAACTTTTATTGGCTATTTTTACAAGCTCACATAAATTATACGTTAGTTCGTAAATAGGAGTCACCTTCGAGTCTCTTAACATGTTGTCCCTTCCAAAGATATTTGAAGAAGGGACGCAATTAAAAGACATGTGAAGAATTCATCACTTACTGTATTGAATTGGTCGCCACCTAGAAATATACACACTCCCCGCTTGCGCCAATCCCAACCATCTTGTGTTCGACCCAGAAGTAGGAGTGAGAAAAATCCATCTGGTCCCTAGAGTTTCACCATATTCAGGACGACAGGATCAGAGGACTGAAAAAAGCACTATCCCAGTCATACGTAGTCAAACAATCAAAGTAACCCGGAACACCCTAATTTATTTTCAATATAATGCGTACTACCTGGCACCGATCAATATCATCAAATGATTGGAGGAGTTGGAGCTCTCCACCAGAGGCATGTGGGCACGGTGCTAAGACGACCTGCACACCCATCACCCATGGTCAATTACTAAGAACTGAGCTCGTACGCTTCCCACACATATTAGAACAAATGCCCAACTATGAAGCCCCACATGCATATTTCCACTGCTTGAGTGCCGTTAGCAGTATTACAAGACGGTAACAAAGAAGAGCTGCTATGTGTCAATAAACCTCCAGCACAAGAAGCCATCAACAGATGACGTCCTCAATCTGTCAATAAACAAGACTCAAATGAAGACATAGAATCGACTTCAGCAAGAGCTAGTCTGTAGAACTAATCTAGCAACAGATTCAATTGCATTGAATGATCATACCGAGATGCGCATATCAATAGCACCACCTTCTGCTGTCCGCCGTAGCTGTGCAACCACTGGTTTCACCCAGGTGGCCACCTCACCAGGCCCATTCGTAAGGATCACTACGTCCACTGGCTCACTCTTCAATTCAGCTCGCGTATGAACCAATTGCCCTCCCACTCTGCAAATTGTGCTTCCACCTGCAAACACATAAACCACAACCTCAACATATGGATAAATGAAACATAATCCCCAACCGCATACCAGCATAATGCTCATGTCTCTGGCAGCCAACAATGCTGGCTAATCCTCAGAGAATTAGCGTCTTAAATTCAAAAATCAACATATTCATCAGATCCACAAATCCAAGGTCGTCACCACAATCACCAAAGCATAACCTCCACTGCACAGTCACAACTGGTATGAAATACAGCATTCACAGTGCGTAAACGAAAAATTCTCAAGTGAGGGTTACAATTACGGCCAAAAACCAAAACCAAAAGAATCCCAAACCCATAAACCCTCCAAAAACAATTTTCAAACAGACTCAACTGAGTACAACACATAATTGTAAGTTTTTTTTGATAAGCTTTCAAAGAGCATTAGAAAAATATGAAATAAACAAATGCACTAGAACCTTCTCATAACAAAATTATCCAGAAGGCTTAATCCTTGACCAAAAATGGTGACAGAAGAATACAAACTTGCCTCGAATCCGCGGAGCCCGCGACGCTGTACGAGAAGTGGGTACAGTGAGTTTGGCGAAAGGAAGAGGAGGATATGCATGAGTGTAGAGGGGGACGGTGAGGGATGATGCGAGAGCGAGGCGGACGCAGGGTGGTGCGCTCAGTGCCTGATGCAGCAACGGTGGCGCCATTGCAGCAGCGGTGACGGCTTCCCTGGCATGGCATGGCATGGCATTCATTCCATGGCTTGAATTCCTAGAGCTCCTGCACACACAGCTCCAGCACCAGCAGCGTCGTCATGGGCGCCCTTCCTTCCATGGCCTCCGTTTGCTCTGGTTTTTGCAAACTCCGACTTGCATCTCTCTCTCTCGCTCACACACAGCCTTTCACATACCCGCATGAGTATCACCTGGTTATTACAGTGGTACCAGAGGAGTATTTGGTATCCGCTCCCCTACTTACAGTCGTCTATATAAGCTCCTGCGTATCATGTGGTTATTGCAGTGGTATCAGAGGAGTATTTGGTGGACGGTCGAGATGGACCAAGGGAGATCGACGGCCCCGATCTTCCTAGCTAGTCCTTGATTTTGAGGCTGGCTAGTGACAAGGGGTTTGAAGTCCTCATATCCAAGTCCTAAACTCTTAAGGAACAAATCTATATTAGTATTTTTTTGGTATTGACGTCTGAATATGGGAGTATTTACATTCTAAATGTACGGAGTGATCTTTTCTTTCTTAATTTTCCAATTTTGAATGGAGCTTCGCAAAGGTGATTTCTAAAGTTACTTGCATATTATTATAATATAATAATATATAAATATAATGTCCATGTTATTGGGATTCTAAGATACAATAATACAATTCATTAGGCTTGGTTTAATGATTGATCATTAAAGGCTAAAATGAACATCTTTGTCTATTTGAATCTTCTTATAAATCAGACTTTTGAGAATGATATAATGTTTAGAGATAGTTCGTAAAATTAGTATAATATTCAACAAATAGGTTCCAACACACCACAACCAAGGCATAATTCTAAAATAATAGGAATAAATCAATGATGTATAAGCAATTACAAACGCATCAAAAAAACTAATAGTTGAATGACATTGGCAACCGCTTTGAGTGGTTGGGCCACTACCTTATACAATGAATCCTATAATCCTTCAATGGTTCAATGCATGGAGGGAACTTTTCACTAGCTTCGTTTCCAGTACTTACATAATTATTAGGTGGTGTGAAAATATTCACTAAATCGTACATGCATCCAATGACTACATAGTGGTTGGAGGTTTAGAAGGTGGTAGAAGTAGAGGTTAGTTCTACTCAAACGATATTTGTCAACCTCATCAAGTCATGTATTATCATACATCAACCTTTGATTTTCACATTATCCATTGATCTTTCATCAAGTCTAGAAAATATTCAACTTCTAGGTTGCCATTACTTCAAAGTGGCTAGGCCAAACAAGATTCCATGAATTACATCACATAAAATAAGTTACCAAGGTGCAAGTGTTGTAATCTATTGCATGTCACTGAACAAGAAGTCTGAATTCTTCTTTACCCAACATCAATTCATAAAGCTACATGTTTGTGCCACTACTTCATACAAAGCCACAAGAAATCATTGAAGCCTTCCAGCTACTAACAACAATAGCCCATCTATCTCCTTGGAATTTTGGAAGTTATATGAATTGACAAAAGTGGCTGCAGTAGCTAGGAAGTAGGAGTAGCATAGAAATTCACCTAACATTGTTAAATTATTCTTTCCATGGTCTACATGGCCGATATATCATTGAGATGTATAACGTGGAGCCTAGAAGGTAGGAATAGCGTTGCATTGAGCTAGTCTTGCTAACTTCGATGATTCTATTCGGCTGGCTAGTCTATGCAGCCTCAACAACATTGTCTTGCCTCAAAAAAAATTACCAGGCTATTGTGTTTGTTGTACTCTACAGCATGTTCATTTGGAATGACAAAAGAAGTCTTCTCCATCGCACATGAGTTTATTAACCTATCCGTTTGTGTGGACCACTACCTCTTTATCTGCCACAATGTGTACCTCTACTGTCATGTTCAGTCCATGCATAAATGTTCATATGTGGTGATTAAAAAGGTTGTCTGGTCTCACATTAATTCTCAACAAGTTCCGACTACTAGTGTACTCCAGGCTATTAGTGTACTCCAGGCTATCAGTGTACTCTATTGCATGTCAGTCAGTTTGCCAGGTTGTAAGAATTTATTTCCATCACGCATCAATTCATCAACTTACCCCTTTGGGTAGGTGAGTACATCTATGTACCATAATAACCACACTGTATACATAAATGTTAATTTGCAAGGATAGAAATTGTTGCCTGATTAGTCTTCTCTAAAGTAAATTCACAATAAGTTACTATAAACCAGACTAGTGTACTTTGGTGTTGCCACTTACGGCTATCAATTACTCAACTACTACAATAGAAAAAACCTCTTCATTTGGCATCACTTCACTAACTTACCATTGGGGCCTTTTGGGGGCTGCTATTGTTATTTTTAATCTATACACATATTTCGACGGGTGACAAAAGTAAAGGTTCTTCTTTATGTCATAGATTCATTAAGCCACCTCTAAACAACACCAACGTCATTTTCAACCATTGTAATTCTATGATGATTATGTGAAGATGCAAAAAGGTTTTTTTTAATTCATCAAGCTATCATTGATGTCGGTTCTCACTAATGTAATAATTCTCTTGTAAAATGACAAGTGTGGTCCAACAGGAATAGTGGGACATTGAATACGAAGTTAGTAATCAAGAAAACATTAGGAAAGGGTGTCAATCCATTCTAACTTGAGTTTATAGTTTCTTGACTCTCCACTCGGACACTCTACCTTTTCTTCTTAGCCTTATTCAATTTTATGTAGAGAGTATCAATCACATAATGTATTTGAAGATTCTTGTCAAAGTGGAGACATGAGGCATATCTTAGCATATGATATCCAATGATCTTAACAAAGATAGTTTGGCTCTTAGAAGATAACAAAGATCATCTTAAGATGAACACTCGAAGGATAAATCATAGAAGTCAATGAGTTGTTTGATGTCTACAATAGCCTTAACTTCTTATGATAAAAAAAATATTCTCTGAAGTACCCTTTTTCTTACTTTGAACATACAATAGTTGAAGTTCAACCAAATTCCAAGATCCTTTGATTAGTATATTTCAGGTGGAAAACATTCTAAAAGTGTTATTGCTAATGCAACACTGTCATCCTTAATTCCTAAATCAAGCATTCTCAAAAACACTTTGAGGTCAAACACACTGGTAGTAGCAAGTATAGAAAGAGAAGCACTCTACCTTTAGACTGAAAAGATAAGAAACTCCTCCGTAAGGTTAAATGTCCCATATGAAAGCCAAGTAAAATAGAACCATGATGGTCAAAACGATGGAGTTACATCAACTTGAAAACAACGCGTAAATTATTGGCTTGGAAATCGGCCCCATTTGCCAGCTAACATGAGTCCCTCTCAAAATCATTATTCACCTTTGGAGATGGCAGTCATCACTGAGGCGCCAAGATTGACAAAACACACAGATCATCATCACTTTAGGGTCAGTAGTCCAATTCAATACGGATCCGCTTACAGTTCTAAATGATACGTGGCAAAATGTTTTGGACCACAGACTAGGTCAAATGTGCAAAGATTGGTCAAATGTGCAAAGATCCTATATGCTTCGTATAGAAAATATCTCTCTTCTAAATTTGTGGATAAATTTTATCTAAAATCTGAAACATTTGGCCTCGTTCAATACTTTGCCAAAAAAAGAAGTCATTATGCAAGAAGAAATTGGTGGATTTTGATATTTTACAGCCGTATCAGTTTCAATTGGTGCAATTTAGCACCAGAAAGCCACTGGCAGTGACAACAACCACAAGAAATGCATATAGTTCAAAATTACAGTACAAGAAAGATTTACATTGCAAATGTCTTTGGCTGACTCGTTGAATACATTCTCTAAGAACAAGTTCATTTGGATTCTAAACGTTGTAAAATTGGAGCTTTTGGTTAATCTTCAAGTTGTACTTTATGATTATGTACAGGTTTGTAGATGAATTTAGAATGCGTCCTGATCATCAAAGTTCACTCATTCTGGCTTTGTTTTGAAAGAAAAAGAAAATACTCATCACCATGAAAATAACCAGACTACCAGCCTTCACAAAATTCCACCACCATTCTAAGGAGCATTCATGATCGACTTAAGGAGCTTAAACCACAAACCGATTACGCTGCGGACCATCTGCAGGGATTGGAAGTTCATTTCAAGGCCACGCTGGTAAACAGCGTGAAGAAGGCTCTTCTCATGAGGTCGCCTGCACAGGCGACCCCTGGGATCGATGGCGATGGCGGGCCTGCCAGTGGGAGCTTCAAGTTGAATTGTACCGTTTTTCGACGCTGGGAGTGGAGAAAGCTAGACTAGTTTGACGTGATGATGAGAAGTGTTCTGACGGTACTGTGACATGTAATGGCTCATCAGCGCAATTCTTGTGACACCGTAACTTGCAGCTCTGGAGCTGCTTCGAGTTCGCATTTAGACGACGTAGAGGATCATGAATCAAGTAATTCATCACTAAATTGTTACGGCGTCTCCACTGGGCATATCCATAAATGAGAACTAATGTTCGGTGTACTCCACTGAGGCCGAGTCTCCGATGGGGACGTTGGCGCGGGACCCAGAGTAAGGGAAGATGCAAAGAGGATGCTGTGTACACTGCTGCAGCTAAGTTTGTAGTGGGGAGGCTGATGCGGGACCCCGAGTTCCAGAGAACGGGTTGTGGTTCGTTGTCAATGACACAGAGGGGACGCAGCCCGTACTCACTCTCTGTCGGGCCAGCACCCAGGGGTGCGAAGTTCTGAAGCGTTCAGAACGCTCCTCTTGCACAGACGGGAGGCTCTTGGAGAAAACAATCATAAAGGTGGTGTACCAGAGCACAGGAGCCATACTTTACAGGTTGATCTTCGTGTAGTTTCTTGTGTGCGCTCGACCCTCCTTGCGGCTTGAACTAGCTCAGTCCTTCTCCCTCTTGTTAGACTTGGCGCTCTTGAATATGGCAGGTCCCTCCCGCCATGGTGGCCATGAGGGCGTTCGGCCCGGAGATGCAGATGCTCAGATGCAGCACTCTGCTTCGCAGGATTCCGTGACGAACAATCAGGTGTCGTTGCCGTTTCTGAGGCGCGACCTCCGGTTGGAGTTGGTGGATCCGGATGTGTTGCCACTGCGGCCCCGCGACCCCGTTTTGGCTCGTCCTTTAGACGGAACAACCGGTTTCACGGCGTCAGTTGGTGACCAGCCCCCGACGCCGCTGTTAAATAGACTTCCACAGCTCTTTCCTGTATCGCAGCAACCGGGTAATCTGCCAAGTAACGGCGGGCACATCAACAGTAATCCTACCCGCAGCACGCGCAACCCTCTAAGGGCCCGCCTTGCTGCACTTGGCCGCACGGCTTACGCACGAGGTCAAGGTGGTGGACGTGAGCGAAGAAATGATCGTGGTAAGATTTCATTCTCTCAATGTGACGTTTTATTCACTTAGCTTGCCGCGGAAGTTGCGAGTGTCTCAAACTTAGCCGATGGGCAGAGTCATGTTTATGAACCACGTTTGGTGGAAGTTTTGCTACCGAGATATCACCAGCGTTTGCCGAGTGTAAATATTCTATGAACACTTGCTGGATATTATACATACCATGGTGCTGCTGCCACTTCTTGGAGTACAACTCTCAGCTGTAAACCTTGAGTGGACTTTCCACCCTATCTTGTGAGGGCCGTTTCGAGTATCTGATAGGAGTAAGTCTGGAAATGGTGATTGTGTGTGCAGCGGACTATGATCGGCAGCTTCGCAGCGCGACAGATAAGCTTAGACGCCTACGTGAGAATGCACTGTTCGATGAGTTGGAGAGTATACTAGCGACACCGTCAAGGGTAAGTGGCTCTGTAGCACGTGAGGATCATCGCAGTATTGCTTTGGATTGCCGCAGATTTTAAACAAGCAGCAAACACAACATGGAGTGAACTAGTGGGCAAACCTGGTGTTCTGAATTTATTTGGTTTAATGTTCTGATTGCAGATCGACTCGAAGGCATCCACGCTGAAGGGTGCCATCGATTACATTAAAATATTGAAATCAGCGGTACAAAGCAATGGACGGAGAGTTCGGCTGCCCGCCGCCAACACGGGCCTGGTGTGTTTTGATAACACAGGTGACCCCAATGCAGTGACTGCCGTGGCCACCCAACCGGCGCCCGGAAGCGCTCCATCCACAATGGCATCATACCTTGGTCCACACGTCGCAATGCATGTTTGCGGACGAGGCTGTTTTATTACTATCACGTTACCTTATCGGGATCCATCCCATGACGTCTTGATTTTTTGTATTAGTCATGTCCTCTACAGGCGTGGTTTGGTCGTCATGGGTGCGAACTTCATTTCTACTTGCGACGGCGCGTCAAAGGTCTACAGCATACAATGCCAGCAGGTATATTCATCAAAGCAACTTTGCCTCGGAAAACCTTCAGAGGAGGTTTCAGTAGTGAAAACATTGACCACATGTCGAATTGATTTCAGCACATCAAGTCCAATCGGATGGTGCAAAAATAGAACTGATTATGTTGTTTGAAATGCTTCAGGCCAGTGCGGACGCCCCTGAGATGAGCTACAAGCTGCATCAGGATTTGCAGGACTTCGTCACCGAGTACAATCGCCAAAACTAGGCTTGATCTGTAGTTGTTGGCTTGTTGGCTTCGCTAGATCAGTATTGGTTAAGTTTATATATATACCATACTACCCTGGTTTGCCTCGTTGCAAGCAGCTAAGTTCCTGAGTGAGTCAGAAGGGTTGGAGTTTCAGGTCGATAATGTAAAGTCTAGTGCCCGCTCTTTCGTTAGGCTAGTTTGAGGCTATTACAGGGCTGGGCTTTGGTGCGATTGCAATCTAATTTATACATGTGATGGAGTAATTAAGAGATTTTGGAATGGTTAGCAGAAGGCGTTTCTGGCAGAGAGTGTTTGATTTAGAATGGCATGAAGATTGTATGATCTGGCCAAGTCCAAAGCCAAAGTGTCAACACATGCAATGCTTGTAATGCCATGAAGAAGATTATCATTTTGCTTCATCCTTGTAATTCATGTTTATGAACTGGATTGAAAGTCTTGTTGGAGAAAGCCTTGCAAATAGCAACAACATCTAAATGACCTTTCATTGGCCCATTGGCCCTATAGTCATGGAAAGGAGTTTTTGGAGATTTTGGGGTAATTTTTACAAATATATGTCAATTTTAAATGTAATTTTTTGAAATATCTTGCTAACATAGGGAATTCCAAGAGCTTTGGATAGGTATATGGAAAGAGATATAGCTTGGAGCAATTTTCCAAGTTCTTAGGTTGTTCTAAATATTTGCTATTACTTTGATAGTGGAAATATTTCATTGCATGAAGAGTCAAAGTTTTCTTTCTCTTCTTTGTCAAGATGTTCAAAAATTATCATTTATCTTATGGAAAATAGAGATTTTGTTCCTTCTTCAAATTTTAGAATAGACAAAAACTCTTCTTTTAACCACATGGTTTCATATTCTAAAACAAAGTGGGTTATCAAAAAATTAGAATGAGCATTAGGAAATATATAAACCTATATTCATAATTCCTTTTTGTGAATACTTTACAATGTTCCACCTTTTTGCTGTACCACTAAATTTTGGTATACAAGAAATTAATGTCCATTTTAACAAACCGGTGTAAAACCTCCAATTTATATAGTGCAAGCATTTGATACAAAGAGGAGTCAAAGTCTGATGATCTTATTTTTAAGAAATGATAAAAAGAAAATGTTTCTCAATTCAAAGAACATAACCTTCTAAATAGTGCATTCAAATTTATTGCAATTGTTTATTCATCATCTTCTAGAAGCCTTATGTGAGATCCTACGGTTGAAAATGCAATAAAAGCCCTATTTTTGGTTCTTTCACTATCACTTCAAAAATGATAAGTTTTTGGAGGGTTTTTGGTGAGAAACGATCAAGCCCAATTATGAGTTGACCGTGATAAAGTCAAGTGTTTCCATTAGTACTACCATAATATATTTCCATTAAATGGAGCAATGGTATTGAAAATGATGAGAATTCACGCGAAAAAATGAGTAGCTAGAGAGCTCCACGTTTTCCGATGAAGAGGGTCTCTGGGAGTTAGCCTTAGGAGATGTGTGTATTGGCAGCAAAGGGGCTGGATTTGCTGTGGAGTCCTATGTATACACTAGCATTCTGAGGATTTTGTGTGAGGGTTGAGGATATGTGTTAGAAAGGACTCAGGAGCAATAGAAACCAGATCTGTAACATTGTTTGTGTTTGGAGGCAATATGTTGATGCATAGTAAGTGCTGGGACTAGTGTTGGTACTATGATCTCATAGAAGCTACCCACAAACTTTACTCAAACCTCAGATCTGAGCTTCTAAGCACTCTAGGGAGGCAAGGAGATCCTAGGAAACCCTCACACAGCAACTCACAGAGACAACTCCAAGATCCGGAATCTTAGCGATTCAAATGGTCAAGCATCTGTGCACACAAGGGCAGTCCCTCCAACTTCTCACTGTTATTTCATTTATCTTTACTGCATTTATCTTTATTGCATTCCACAGCTCTTACACATGTACTGCTAGTATAGTCCCAAACTCAACGACGCATCTGCAAGTATACACTAGTCAACAGCAACAAGATGAGTTAGATCAAATAGGAAGGAGCAGTGGACAGCAAGACAAATTCAGTTTTATGGTCAACATGCGGCCTAGTCGCAACCCTGCAACCCGCTTTCAAGTTAGCAACAAGAAGCCCCTCAACTTACATCATTCAAAGTCGAAGGCAATACAGAAGGTGCAGCTACAACAAATTCAGCCCCAAGCAACAAGAACAAGATGGATCAGCGTCAAGCGATTCAGCCTGAGCCAAGCAAACCAGAAAGTCAAACGATCCAACCTGCACACTCGGAACAAGATGGATCAGCGTGAAGACACAGTTGGATCAGCGTTAAGTGAAGTAGCCAGAGCCAAGAGATCCAGGCCCAGAGAGTGAGGCGAGCTAGCCTATACAACCAGCAACAAGCCGTCACCAGATGCAAACACTCAGAACCAATGCACCAAGCCAAATAAACTCAGCAGCCAGCCTGTACAGGTCTGAGGTAAGCAGATGCAACCAAGCTTCTATCTTCTCTGCAGAGCAAACTACCAACAATGTAGACATCGGGAAGCATGCAGCATCTGCAGCAAGCAATAGGACAACAAGATCTGTAGGCACGGAGTTAACTAAGCGCACCTGTAGTCAAAGTCGGAGGCCATCTCAGACACGGCTAAGGAGCACCAACATACAACACCTCAGAGACAGCAAGTGTTGTATAGAGAAGATGCACACAAGCAAAATCGACCCACACTTCACAAGCCTGGACAGCCCCAGCTTGAAGCAACTCAGGATAGTTATAAGCTTTACAGAAAAGAAGAACTCGAGGGAAGACATGCTCCTGCAACATCCTTCCAAGAGCTGCCCAAACCACACACAGATTTGCAGCAACGGTGGCTCAGATACGGCAAACTACAGAGCGCTGAAGAGAAGGGATAGACCTGCGAAGATCATCAGAACAAACTCGCTTAGGAAGGCAGGAAATCAACACCAGCACACCTTGAAGATAACAAGACAACACACCAATCCCCAACAAACAACCATTCACTCCACCAAAACCTCAGGTAAATCACTTACTCTTCCTTGCAAAATTCTTGCAGAAGATGTGCACCCCTCAACTGAGCAATCTGCTTATCAAAACCAGCACCAGGGGATGAGCATACTCTACACTCCATCAACACAATGTGTCAACATGAACAAATGTGTTATCATACACAAACTCAACAAACGTGTGAAGAAACCAGGTGAAACGGAACCTCCTGCGCAGAGCCGTTGGAACAACAAAGCTCAGCGCTCAACACCAGCCACCCACCTGCCAGCCACGTCAAAACAGACAAGTAAACTTAATCTCTCTCTTTCACCACACGCAGTAAAAGGGGTGAAGACAGCTCAATTATTGATGTGCATAGATTGGAATAAACCACAACAACCGCATGATGGCAACAGGAAAGAATCCAATGGTTGTAGAAAAGTAAACCCTAAATTTTGTTACCACAGAACTAAGCAGCCTCCTCATAACCCTAGAAACCTTACCGTTCAAGTAGAAACACATATAAACCTCTCAATCAAAGATATTGATCTCTCAGTCCATCACAACCATCTTTGCCTCTGGCATCTGCACTATGTTTCGACAGTCTCTCATCAGAAGATAGACAATTTAATCTCTTGTGTAGTGTTTAAGGATGGAGTGAAGGTCTTGAGAGGTAGAACATATTTGCAAGTAGAAGAAACAAGAACAGCAGTATCAATTAGGAAGAGAGGGTTTAAATCACCGCAGGAGGCGTTTGCTGCTGAAGGAGAGATAGCCGCTCCAGATATCCAAGACTTTGCAGTCGTAGATAAGGTGAGATCATCGACAGTGGAGGCACCTGGTGTGAGCAAGGAGGAAGCATTCGAAGCTGCGAGTCAGGTGGCTGAGAAGAGCAGGGGGCAACTGAAGATCAGGTCGAAGCACCAAGTCGAAGTTTGGAGTGACCGTGGCGGGAAGCACCGAGTTGAGATAGTAGGGGGTGGAAATTTGAAGAATCTGACGGAGAGGCTGCTGGTTTGTTGCACGGAGCCAAAGGTGTTTTTAGCTGCATCGAAATCTGCGGCAATTGCGAAAGTGGGGTTCAATCTGCTAACAGCTGTGACAGCTCCAACAGCGGCTAAGGCAACCCCGTCAAAGTCGAAGCGAGCTTCGGTGGAGGTGGAAAGAACCACGGTAGAGGCAGCAACGAACTCGGAGGAGGCAAAGGAAACCCCGTTAGAGTCGAAGCGAACTTCGGCGGAGGAAGAAGGAACCTCGGTAGAGGCAGCAACGAACTCGGAGGAGGCAGCCGCGACCTCGGCGAAGGCAACAGCGAACTCGGTGGAAACAACGGCGACCTCGACAGATGCAGCAGCGACCTCGGCGGTGGCAGCAGCGACCTTGGCGGAATCAGTAGCGACCTCGGTGGAAGCGACCTTGGTGAAAGCGACCTTGAAGGTAACAGCGGCGACCTCGACAGATGCAGCAGCGACCTCGGCGGTGGCAGTAGCGACCTTGGCAGAATCAGCAGCGACCTCGGTGGAAGCGACCTTGGTGAAGCAAGCGGCGACGACAAAGGAGGCAGCAGGGACCTCGGTGGTAATAGCGGAAGCTCCCTCGGAGGCAGAAGAGAGCAGATCGGTTTCGGAGACGGCAGGAGTAAAGCAAACCTCGGTCGCAACGACCCCACCTGCAGCAAAGGAAGTAACCTGTGGAGTAGAGGCAAAGACCAAGGCGAACAAGAAAGCGGCGAATTTGATAGCAGAACCCTGGAACGACGAAGATCGGCAAGACTACTCAGGTTCTTTTTACTTTGTGTTTTTCTCCATGTATTGGAAGCAAACTCCAGCGAGGGATTGCTCTTGTATATGCAACCGCACACTTAATGACAAACATTATTTCCTTCCTGCCCCCAGTAGTGAGCTGGGGCGGGACCGTGTGGTCTCAGTAGTTAGAATTTCTTGCCCTAGGAAATTAGAGAAATGTATGCATATGTTTGGTACACACACTACGAGACTTAGGGCTCACAGCAAGTCTGTGATTCACCTAAGTCTGCAGCAAAGGAAACTCTCCAGCTTCCGAATAGTTGGAAGTCTGGTAGGGCTTCAAAAATTCTCACCCAATTTCATTTTGCTTCCCATTCTGTTAGATTGCTATGGTAACTCTTGTTTGGATGTTTTTAAAATGTGCAATCATCACAACCAGTTTGTGATGTATTGTGCATCATATTGTGTGAGAAATCATATTAGATTAAAAAACATGAATTCATTATGGAATGTTGGCAGTATTAGAATTTAGTTAGCACATTTTGTTCAAATTACAAGTTAGCAACTACAACTAGTTTGTAGTTCTTAATAAGCAAAATTATGTGTATGGTAAAAAATCATTGTATGAATGCTGTACTCCTAGTATGTTAGAATTTGTTTTATACTCAAATAACTTCTTCTTTCCCTCTTATTTCCTGGTAGGCCCAGAACTTACTTTCTGGAATGGAATTAGAGGAAAGATGATAAGAAATACATCTCATTCAAAACTAAAGTACAAAACGCTTGTTTGCTTTGATTGTTTCAGAATGGCATCCAGCACTCCCACCTCCTCCTCTAGAAAGTTGTTTGAAAATGAAAAAGTTGATTCTGTCAATGGTAAACGTCTAGTCAATGCTATGGTAGTGTCAAGCCAAAAGAAGGTTAAGGGGACCGTATCTAGTGAGATACAACGCCCTCCCTATTGGCTTGGCTTCCAAGCTTTGAATTCAATTGCAAAGTTTGAGAACATGCCCTTTATCCAAACTCCCTCTTTCTCAAAATTGATTGAAAAAGGTATAAGAGAGTCTGAAGCACATGAAATGGTGGAGTCTTTCCCATCTTTCCCCTATGTTGTTCAAGAAGAATGGCCTTCACAACGGATGGATGGAAAAATGGGGATGCATTTCAACCTCACCCAAATTCCCTTAGATGTGGAAGTGGATGACCATGGATTTGCTCTAGACTATCAGGTATCTATTCATTTCGAACTTGAAGGGAAAGATGTGGATAGGAATGAAGTTTATGAGTTAACTAAGGCAAGGTTAATGACAATGGGGATAAAGGTCGGTGACATTCTTGGGGAGCCTATAGCAATCCTTTGCTTTCATGGGACCAAAAGATGGAGTGGGGTTATCAAACTCCATCTTAAGAACCCTGAAACGGATGGTAAAGGCCTTCTCCAAGGATTGAGACCTTTCATCCTCAAAATTGGACGAACTACACCTATGTGGGGAAAAGTGTGTAAGTCGTTCGACACTATTGCAATTGCTTCAATGTTATCCGTCAAAATCACAACTGCAACAATCAAAGGAAAAGAATGGTATGTTTTGTTTCAAGAAATAGTAGAAGATGGATTTCGTCGTAAGCATGAGTTTGAGATAACGAATGTGCAAAAATCAGTGGATGCGGAGTATGCTTGGATTAAAGCACCCTCCCCAGAGGAAGCCAAAAGATTTAAGGAGCACAAACTTTCGTTCTTCAATGAAATTGTGGATGTGAATTTTGCAAGAAACAACAAAATGTCGGAGGATGACAAGGCTAGAAAAAATGCAGTCATCCTCATTGCTCGTAACCTCAACAAAGTAAAAACAACCATGCAAATTGAAGAGGGCATCCGTAAATGCATGGGGAATGATAATGTCCTTGGTTTTTACTTTAGGCTTGAGAATGGGAAACATACGGGATCTTGCAATGTCCAATGTCTCAACTCATTTGTTTACAAAAAATTTGTGAAGAAAAATGAAAAAATATTAGGGAAATATGTAGAATTCACCCCCCATCCAAAAAGTCTTAATGGAGTCAATGCACCTAGTAAAGATGAATTCGTGAGGTTGGGATTTACGGATGTCACCACCGCTATTGCCAACACTATTACAGCCTTGGAGAATGGACCACATCAAACTACCTCCAACAAAGATTTGAACAAGATGGTTGAAGAGGCGGTCAAAAAGGGGACGGATGAGATTCGCAAGGAAATGGTAAGTATGAAGAGTGAGATCGTACAAGAGGCAAAAGTGTATGCCGACCATGTGCAAATGGAAGCAAACAAGAACTCCAAGCTTCAAATGAAACTTCTTCAAAATCAAATGAAGAAAACTTTAGATGCAATTGAAGCGGCAAATCCGGAGATTTCCGAGATCGATGGAAATATGGACATGACAAACTAGTTTCGACAAACATCCCCCCGGTTTATAATACTAAGCTATTAATAGTATACTTTTATACTAAATATAACAAAAAACTATTTATAATATTAATCAATACTAAAAATAAAAACCTATTTATAGTATTAATAAATACTAAAAATAAAAACCTATTTATAATACTAATATTAACTAAAAATAAAAAACTATTTATAGTATTAATAAATACTATAAACAACAACCTTTTATAGTATGAATAAATACTAAAAATAAACTTCTATTTATAGTACCAATAACTTTTAAAAGAACATCTAAAAATCTATCTATAATATTAATAAATACTATAAATAAACATCCAAAAATAGGTTCAACAGAATCTAAAAATAGATATCTTTATACAGATTTGATTAAAACAGTAAACAAAAAACTATGTTTAGTAATTACTATTCTCAAAGTCAAAAATCAAAACTCACAACATACTTATCCAATTCTTCTAAAATACAGTATAACCCTGATTCAAAAATACTCTAACAACCATATAAAACATTTTCAAACTATTTTAGTCAATCATAAAGACAAAATCCACTCTTTTCTTCCAATCCAAACATATCATATAATAAAACAAACTACAAAAACAAACAAAATGGCCTCGGCCTACCAGCCTCGCCACAAAACAAAACAAAACAAAAACCAAAATAAACACAAAACGCTATTGCTAATAAAAAACACTAAACTCAAAAGTCAAAAATATCTATAGAAACTCTAAAATCATATAGAACACTAACAAACATTAAACACATCACCTTAACAAATTCAAAAATCACGAAACAATCATCATCACTTATTTATCTAAAAAACCTACAAAACAATGTGAATAATATAAAAAATCAAATAAAGAAACTAATAAAACAAACCATAGAAACCAACAAATCGGCCTCGGCCTACCGGCCTCGCCACAAAACAAAAAACAAAAATCAACACATATACAACTGGTACACCTCTACAACCACTAGCCATATACCAAAACACACCGAACCATCACACTTTCTACCAGAACAAACAATAAAAATAATACCCGCTTTACCCAATCTGTTTACTACAATTAAATTTACAACTATAAAATACTACAAAACAAATAAGAAAAAACCCAAATTACTTTACCACTCTGGTTACTACTTTATCAACAAACTAACATTACTTCAATGTGGAGATATAGAAACCAATCCTGGACCAATGCCCAACATACTACGTACACACCCCACAGATCATAAAAAACGTGCTAGAAAATACTTTATCTCCAGTACAATAAAACTCCAACCAGATTATCAACACATAGCAATAACATTTGCTCCTATCCTACATACAGACCATCCACTACACCACCAAGCAACTATCTCATTTCCATCCCTTCACCAATACATACAAAAACAAAATCACTCACCACCCCCCCATATACTATACGCCTTAATCGTTACCATAAACCCATCAATAGATAAATGTAATAATATCTTATCAAACCCCCGAGTATACCACTTCAACGATATATGGACAAATACAATACTCATCCGACTCTCCAATCTCAACAACCCTCCAGAACGACACATCGCTACAGACCATCCGTATACCAAACTCATCAAAAATATCCAAGAATTAATACTTCCTAAAAAATCAATACACAAAGAATTATACAAATTCATCCATAGTCAAGAAACTCCTCCCACACATGACACACTTCAAAGAAAATTCCCATTTCTCCCAAACAAACTAATAACAGAATCACTCCGATGTCTTGAAAACATAAATGAATACTCACATCCACCTCCACTCCCAAACATCCCCACCCCAGTACCAAGAATAAATCCTACTACAAACCTTGAAACTAACATAATCACTTGGAATGCATCATCACTTAATACAGCCTTACCAAACCTACAAAGTCTCATAAACAACTCCATCGGAAATACAGCAATTATAAATATTCAAGAAACAAAACTCACAGCGACAAAATCTACAAAATACATACAAAATTTATTTCCTGAATACAAACTCATCTTCAACAACACTCATGCCCTAACTAGATGCATACAACAAAGAATGCCCTACACACCCGGAAGAGGAGGATTACTCACACTCATTCACAACAAATATGCATTCCCCGGTAACATTAATAAAATTCCCACACCAGCAAATATATCCCCATATCTAGAAATAATAAAAATAAACAATCATCCACTTATACCTTGGCTAATTATTCACATGTATATGTGCACACATCTAGAAGATATACGACTCATTCCCCACCTCCAAACTACAATCACTAACCAAATTGTTGCACATCCAAACCACACATACATCTTATGTGGCGACTTTAACCGTGACATTGCATTCATTGGAAGACAAAATCACAACAATAACACACCACCACAAGATGAAGACATCCAATGGAAAAACTTCACCACATCTCTTAACTTCGAATACATTCCAACAAACATTAACTTCTCCAGACAAGGCGGCTATAACTACACATCAACCAGCCTTATAGATGGCTTCTACATAAACTCAACAAATAACAACAGATTTACTTCCACCACAAATATAAATATGAATTTAAACTCAGACCACTACCCAGTTACCTTACATATCCCACAAAACACATTACTAGCTAGGCCCCCACCGCCAGAAACGACCACTGAAATTAGAATACTTAATCCAATCCCAGAAGAAAACTTAGAAAAATTTAACATAGAATTCTTTGAAAGAAACTCTATAAAAATAAATGAATTAACTTTATTATTAGAAAACCGCGACCACCTCACACAAGACCAATGGGAAACAGCCTGTGCATCCCTAGATGAAATTATAAACAAAATTTCAGAAATTATTGAAAACACCTGTAAAGCACCACCACTACCAAATCTCACTAATAGAACCGCACAACAAGGTGGTTTTTTACCCCGAAAACTTGCCAAAGAATGGAAAAAATACCTTGCTACATACCATCTCATCAGAAAAACTATATACATCGCAAAACACAACCCACAATGGCAAACACACCCTATCATGAATGACATACGTAATCACCAAAATGTACAAATTCCCCATCCTCCAACAATAGATACCATACCAAACGAATGGATTGACGTCATAGCTGCTATCGCAAAAACTGCCAACAAAGATGCTAGAAAAATTACAACAAAATATACTAAAGATTGTATTCACAAAGCAGTCTCAAAATACCGCCAAATGTATGAAAAAAGCCCCAAGAAAATAAATAGAAAAGTCTTCAAAAACTCTGAAACTTCACCCCTAGACTCCATCATAGACAGACAAAACAACATTCTAACCAGCCCAGAAGATATTGCACAAGAAATACACATTCAACAATCTATTAGTAACCGTCCAACAGTTCCCACATGCCACTATCAAAATATTCATCAACCACATTGCACATGCAGTGTCAGACAATACCCTTGGCACGACCTAGAAGGATTCATAATTGACCAACGCGGTGAACCGGAAATTCCTCTACACACATACTTCGACCAAGAAACCTACGATTTTTGCCTTAAAAACCTAGGAAATAACAAAGCCCCAGGCCCTGACAAAATCCCTAACTCAATCTTGAAAAACATGCTTCCACGATTCCACAAATTACTCTTCTTATTCTTCAAACACTGTTACAAACAAAAACAAATCTCAGCGTCATGGAAAACTAGCCTAACAGTTTTATTATATAAAAAAGGTGACCCATTTCAATTAACCAACCATAGACCTATTGCATTAGCAAACACAATCTATAAACTTTTTACAAGTACATTAACTTCTATCCTCTCCGCCTATGGTGAAAAACACCAAATTTTACACGACAGCCAAGAAGGATTTAGAGCAGAACGAGGAACTTCTAAACAACTTCAAATCCTCATTGCAACACTAGAAGATGCGAGATTCACAAACCAAGACATATACATCCTATATATAGACTTCAAAAATGTCTTCGGCTCTATCGATCATGCAAGACTTCTAGCCATAATGAAAGACCTTGGATACCCTTCTGATGCCATAAATCTAGTTGGAAACATCTACTCACAATCCTCCACCATATACTCTGGAGAACACTTTGGCAAAACTCTACCGATTCCCATTCAAAGAGGAACAATACAAGGAGATACACTCAGCCCCTATTTATTTATAATATTTTTAGAACCTCTTCTGAGATGGCTACAACAAGGAGACAATGGTTACACATTTGGCACCTCCAAAGTTACAATCTCCTCCGCAGCATACGCTGATGATCTTGCAGCAATTGCCAACAAACTAAAATCTCTACAAACTCAACTAAATAAATTAGATAAATTTTGTGAATGGGCAGGAATGGACCTCGGAATCCCTAAATGTGCAGTGACAGGATGCCCCAACAAATCCAAAATGAACCCAATTGCATTCAAAGCCCAAATACAAGCCACGAACATAAACTTTAGAAACTAACCGTTACCAGTCCTAGACCAACACGAACCATACACATATCTTGGCATAAACTTGGCCCCATCTCTAAAATGGGGAACACAAATAAATACCACCACCGCTAAAGTCGTCAAACAATGTCAAGCCCTGGTATCTTGCCCAGCCACTATGAAACAAAAAATCAGTATGGCGGATACAGTGATACGCGCCGGAATAGCATACAGCTTTTACGTAGTACCGTATTCCATACCAGCCATTAAAAAACTAGACAAAAAGATCATAGCGCTCCACAAAACAATATGTGGATTACCAAAATGCACCTCTAATGTCGCCACACAACTCCCACACAACCTATTTGGTATAGAAGCATTCTCACTAAAAAATGCATACTTAAGATGCATTGGAGAACAACTACAAAATGCCCTAAACGATAAATGTAGACTTGGTAAAATATATTATGGATTGATACAATTTATACTTGCAAGATTTGGAGGCTCCGAAGAAATAGACCGCATTAAATACCAACACTGCGTGAGATCACCCATCACTAGGACATTATTTCTACTCAAACATGAGGCCGGTGTCCACCTTAAAAGTACAATAAATTGCTTTCTATTAAATCCATCTCAACTAGAAACGACATGGATGAGAAAAGCACAAAACCTACATGGCCTTAATCCCAACACATCTTTCAAATTACTACAAAAACTACTATCACATAATATAATAAAACTAGAACAAATAACCATGCCTAATGGCACCACCCTAATGAACCCAGATGACTTTAAAATGTACCACTGCAATCCCACTAAACTCATCAAAAGTGCTCTAAACCTTGCAAACCAACTATTTTGCTACCCCTCTTGCCACCAAGGATGCCACCCCCCATGCCGGTTTCATCACCTCCCAAGAACTCTAAAAAATGACTACATTATATTAAACCACAATATCATCCCCCTACAATTCACCCCCCCCTATAAATCCACCTAACCCTCCTATCCCCGAACTCCCCCTTCCTCCCAAAAACATCCTTAAAAACCCCCGACAATTCCCCATTCACGAAATACTAGATCACGAACATCGTAAAATCAAGGATAAATATTGGATTATCAAAAAAGACACCATATACTTATGCCAATGGAACACGCCAAACAACAATTCATACCACAAATGGCAAACTCAAAGAGAATTATTCCCCTGGAACGACCCCCATACATGTCATCACAACACTGAAATACTTACCCAATACTATACAAAACAACAACATAAGCACTGTTCAAACACCATCAAAAAATACTTCTCTATCACACAAGCAAAAGATACAAGGTATGTTATTCCAGCCACAACCATTCCATTAGCTCACATCTCTATTAATGAATGTAACCCAGAAAGCGACATTCAAACAAATACAAACACAATACAAACTAACTTAAACATAGCACATATATATGAAGAAAATGGCCGACACCTCATTACCATTCCAAAAACAAGATTAATATGGCTATGGAAACAATATCAAAATGCGAAACATACCCCACATGACCTAGAATCCCCAACCCAATCTTTTGAAACTGAAATTGCATGGCTATACCAAAGATAAATACCGCATCCCAAAAAATGACCCACTAAAATGTGCCCAATACACCATACCAACTCAAATACTAGACTTTCTCATTGAAACATTCAAAATTCAAACATCATACTTCTCATCCCCAGTTACATGCCCCACACAATTTAGCCAATTCTACTCACCATTTTCCCGAGATATTATTTTTGGTTCCCTAGGGAAAGCATTTGACCATAAATGGAAAGGTTTTGGCTACGCCCATCCCCATAATGAAACAGACTTACAACAAGCCATCCATTGGGCCCGTCTTGCAGCTAAAAACGATCCAAACACAATGACTATAATCATATCCCTAGACACTAACTGGTATCAAAATTTCAATCCATACATTGGCCCCTTTCCAGATACACACATCATTGCTCACTTTGCTGCAGATACCATCACATATATAGAACCCACAATACCTCCCAAAGTCAACACTGAAAGAAAAGAAGTGTCCACCCTACAAATACTTTGCATTCATCACCAAAACAACAATATCGGTAACCTAGAACAAATGAATCAACTCAACCCCATCATAAATAATCTAAAAATACCACAGATTTACACACAAATTGCTCCTCCTACCCCCTTAAATACCCCGGTTAAACCGAGTAAGAAATGGTCCAAATTAGACTACCCTAATACACTAAACAATAGCCCCACACATATCCCCCCAATCCCAAACTACCATACAAACCTGCCACTAAAATTCGAAGCCCAACTCAGTTATTACACCGATGGCTCCTTCATACCTCCAAAAGAAATTGGCCATAATAATGAATGGATGAGGGAAAAAGCTGGATATGGCATCTACAGCCCTAAAGGAATTAACATCCCCAAAAGATTCCATGGACACCAAAACATTCTACGAGCCGAAATGATGGCTATACACGAAACACTAAAAATCATTAACACACAATTTCCTAATGAACCCGCATATATATTTACTGACTGCCTAAACGTACTATATTTACTAAACACGCAAATTAAACACCCCACACTACACAACAGTCACCCCGACCAAATCACACTTGCCTCTATGGTAGAACTACTCCAATAAAGAATACAACCCATTTCTTTACACAAAGTCAAAGCACACATCAACATTGATGGTAACGAAAAAGCAGACAAACTTGCAAAAATCGGAGTCGATCTAGAATATATAATTGCTGAACACCCATACGAATACGCACATGCTACCCGATACTACTACCAGAAAGATGTATGGCCATCTATGATAGATATGCCAGACAAAGGTCTAGTTAGAAACCTAGAAAAACAAATCCAGAAATACGACAGAGAAAAAAACCTAGAAATTATGGCCGTACAAACCCCCAATATTTACAAATGGACAGCAAATGAAGATATAGACAATGAACTCTCTAATGAATTCTGGAAAAATCCAATCATTACAGACAAACAAAAAACATGCCTTATTAAATTCCGTATTGGAACGTACATAGGCCACGCTAGAAAACAAATGTTCTTTGGAAGAGAAAGATTTCCATCCATCACATGTCCCATTTCTAGATCACATGAACCGGACACATGGTTACATGTGTTACTCACATGCCAACAACAACACATACATTCACTCCGCGTCAAAAGACACAACAAAGCAGTTTGGGAAATCCGTAAACTACTAATCTCATCAGAAAAATCCCGTTGCTTTATTCTCATGAATGCTGGAACCTTCAATGATAAGCCCCCAGAAAATACTGTACCAAATTGGTTACTCCCTTGCACGTGTGGCACACAAAGATGCCACTGTAACTCGAGATTTAGACGAGACATCTTATGTGTGAAAGGCCTATCCTACCAAAGTGAACCCCCTTTTGAAATTAACCCCAACCTTACAATACAATTTATTGAATTTACATATTGCAATGACAGATTCTCCCCAGAAACACTCCAAGCCAAAACCAACAAATACAACCCACTAATCGCTAATATCATTGCTCTAGGATGGAAAGTTGACCCTCTTATCGTCATTACAGCCGGCGCTAGAGCAACTACACACATTCCATCAATGAAATCACTTGAAGAAAAATTCCAAATACCGATGCCCACCATCAAAAACACCTTCAAAAACATAAACACTATCGCCATACAATACGCCATGTCCATTCTACTCCACAAAAGAAGAATAGAAAACCACCAGCCGATTCCTCAAACATTAGATCCCCATTAGTAAAAACTTTAAAATAAAATAAAAATAAAATTTTGGTAGTAGCTAGAGCTACTTTATTTAATTGTTAGCATACATGTGTCAAGTCTCTTTTTGTCACTTCTCGCAAAGGGGGCTGTTGGTTGGCACTACTTATTTCCTGCTCATGATCGCTCACTCAGCAGTATCAAGACACTCCATCCCTCACATCCACTCAAACGAGTCCATCAGGGTTCGAACCTGGACCAGATTAATGAGACAAACGCTCACATCCAACCAACAATGAGCTCGCGGCTTGATGTCCGTAACATCACCACAAACTATTCTATACGCCTCTTTTCACTGGTTTCTTGTTACTGGTTACTTGTGACTAAAGTGTCTACTCTCGAAAGGGGGGAGTAGATCTTTACTTCCATACCTTTGTCCTGTGGGCTTTGGATTGGGGGTAGGTCGAACAGACACTTAATTCACGTCGGTCTCCTCCGGAGACCGAAGTTTCTCTCTCTCTCCATTAAATGTAGTAGAAACCACATTTCAATCCATGGTTGCCTCTTGCTTTGAATTAGACTCAATAGTTGCTTTTCTATGGTTATTAATGCCTCTACCTTAGCTCTTGTATAGTTACTAATGCCTCAAGCTTAGTAATATTCCACAACCCTCAAGAAAATTATAGATGGTTAATGGTCTGAGATGGCGATGAATCAAATCATACTTCTCCACTTCTTGCTAGTAACTTCAAGAGATTAACTATTGAAGGTAATTATTACTAGTAAATGGGGGAGAGCACAATAAAGTGGACCACAAAGTGCAACATGTGATCACTAGGAAGTAAATATGAAGTGTGCTGTTTTTCAAAGCTCAAAGCTGATTTTGAGCATTTTGGTGTAGTTTTTGAGCATTTTAGTCACTTTCCAGGGTGTCATACGATATCTTCCACACATCTTTATAAAAAGAACATCCTCAATTGAAACTAAATTTGACCACTAGTTCTAAATCATGAAAATGAACTTTTCCAAAGTTTTAATTTCTTCATTTGGTGCCCTCTATTGTCTTTAGAGGATGTTTATTTCAATTTTAAAAACAATGTTCGGTGAAAAAAAAATGCACAAAAAGTACCGCGGAAGTGATCCTTCTAAAAAACATCCTTGCGGTACTTTCAGAATCCTAAACCAATTAATGAGTGTATGAATTGACTATTTTAGAATACCTCTTCAACATATAGAGGGCACCACTTCATCAAAAGTGATTTTTTGATAGTTTTTGATTCTTTTATAGTCACTTTTTCAAATGACTACATTCACTTTGTTTGGATTTGTAGCCTTCATACAATAACTTTAAAGTGTCTACTTTGCACAAAACTTTTCCAAGTTGTAGAAAAACAAGTTTAGAATCCATATTAGCCAAAAAATTGACTTCAATTACATCTTTCCATCACTTTTGTGCAATTTTTGCAAAAGGACTGAAACTGGCAAATAGCTAAGTACTTTTTTGGTCCACTTTATTGTGCTTCTCCCCAAATGTTCAACTTATATGTTGCCATTACTTCAAAATGGCTAGGTTAAACAAGATTCTATGAATTACATCATTTGACAATAAATTATCAAACTACTAGTGTTGTAATCTTTTCCAAGTTAGTTTGCCAAGAGAAAAGAAATTCTTCTTGAATTCACATCAATTCATAAAGCTACGTATTAGGGCCACTACTTAATGACAATGCCACTTTGAACTATTCTTGCCTTGAGACCACCAACAATATTAATTTTTTTAAGTTTTAAGAGGTAATATGAGTTGTTTGGAGTGGCTACAGAGGCTTGAGGGAGCATAGCATCCAATTAAACTAAATAACCATGAAGTAAACTCAACTAGGCTCGATGGTCCAAGTGGTCTTTATATCATTGTCTTCTCTAGAGACTCACAATAACATAATATATAGCTAATATGGCTAATGCAACTGAGTAAAAAAGAATGGAAAGTCTATATAGCCTTGATATCATTGTCTTGTTTAGATTAGATATAAGGAAAAAATAGTTTTGCATCCAGTCAATCCAAGTGACTTCTCTAACTTAACTAGGATGACAGATTTATGTACCTTTTATAATATTGTCTTGTCCCATGATAGTTTATAATAACTTACTAAGCTACCATTTATATTAGATTTCAACAAGAAAATAGTTCTTTGTCATCTCACATTAAATACTAAATTAACTTTGTGTAGGCCACTACTTTTCTTTGTCAATCTACATATTATGAGTGTCAATTTTAAACCATGCATATATGTTAGTTTGAGGCAATAGTAAGTTAGTAACGGTTATTTAGTTTCATATTAATTCACAACAACTTATCGGGCTATTAGTGTAATGTATTACATGTCATTTTGCCACGCCACTACTTCTCACTGCTACTATGTGTACCTCTAATGTCATGTTTAGTCCATGCATAAACATTCAACTAGAGTTATAGAAAAGGTTGTCCAATCATACATGGAAGTTGCCAAACTATTGATATATTATTTTGTACTATTGATATACTATTTTGTACTATTCGTATACTATTTTGTATGTCAGTTAGTTTGTCAAGTGGTTGAATTTTTTTTTCATGGCACTTCAATTCATTAACCTACTCCAATAAATGGGCCATTGCTTCTTTTTGCTACATTGTGTACTTCTAAAGTTATTTTCAATCCATGCAAAAATTTTAATTTGTAGCCATAGAAATTGTTGTCTGTTTTTTTTGGTAAAGTCAATTTAAAATAAGTTACCTTTAACCATTGTGCGTTAGCTTTATCACTTAAAATTACTAGGTATTAATTTATAGGGTTGGAAAAAAAAATTCCATGTGACATCACTTTAATAATCCATCCAATTATCATTTTTAGTCTCTTCACATAATTAAGTGCGTAAAAATAGATTTTTTAATTTATAAACCATCAATTCTTTAAGCCACATCTATATACTACAAATGTCATCTTCACCATTGTAAATTGCCAAGGAGTTTGTGAAGATAAAAAAGGTCATTAAAAGTTGTCATGTAAAAGTTTGAAATTTTTTGACACTTTTTCATAATACGACAATGAATTTCTTTGTACCTAACACTTGAAGATAAAAGGAATTATTCATTTGAAATTGTAAATAGAAACTTGGATTAAAACATTAAACAAAATATACACCTTCTCCTCTTCTAGCGACTACAGCCCTAGGGTTCTTACTTGTGTACATCCAAACAAAGCTATGCTTGGCGTTCAGAATGGAGACCTTGAAGTACCAACCCTAAAAAGAAGCGACGGCTTGTGCCATCAAAGTGGTAACTACGTGAGGTCATTGAAAAAAGTTTAGAGACAAATCCACAAATAACAAATAATGAATTTGTACAAAAGGGCTCTAATATGTGGAAGAAACCAAAGCTTCAGCTCACTCACATCCGCTGTGGTTGCTCAATATCACCAACGGCCGTAACGAACCATATCCCAAAGTAGATAACAATGATTTCTGATTAACAAATTGACAAATGAGTTCAACGGAGTATAAACAAGTGAGAACCATTGGTTTGTAGTCTCTGCTTTTGGTCTGCGTCTCTGCTTTGGCAACGGCTCCAGAGCTTCCAATTAGTACCTTGAGTTTCTTCCCTGCGTCTCTATGCATGACATCAATTTCTGGTTCTCTGATGTCGGTTTGAGTTGGGTTTCTCTAGTTTTGAGGTTGGATTCTTGTTAATCGGTGTATGAGTTGCTGTGTGTGGGTTGGTGTTGAAGATGATTGTTTGTTGCTTGTAAGTAATTATTTGGTTTTAGGCAATTGTGTATAAGTTTGGTTATGAGTGTTACCTCTCTTGCAAATTCAGAAATTCTCCAGAGTTCAGAAATAAGAGATAAAGAGAAATGAAGCTCAAGAGGAAAGAGGGGGAGAGAGGATGCAAGAGATGAAGGAAGAAGGAATCTCTTGGAGGTGGATTTACAATTCATTAATGGACGGTAGAGATACAAAGAATTCAACAAAAAAGTACAATCGAGCCCAAGTTTCAACTTCCGGGGCTAAGGGAAACCTTGTCCCGATTGCATCACATGGGCCGAAAGATTTGGCGCCAAATTATTGCCACATAAGCTACCATGTAAGATATGTTGATGCTTGGGACCGGCCCTAATATAAAATCCTTGGGCCCGATTTGAAAGTATTGAGCAATCCTCTTGGTTGACATTTGAAGAGTTTGGGCCGGCCCTTAATTGGGCCCCAAATACAAACTGGGCCTTGAAAGATATAGACAACATACTTCCCACCTTGGAAAATTGAGAGCTAGTAATGAAATCATCTTATTTTTATATATACCGCACACATTCATTAGCTTTCCACATCTTAAGCCAAGTTAAAATGATGGCAATGGAAAGTACAGTGCATGACATGGTTACACACCCGACTAGATTGACGGATTAGAGGGCTCGAATGTGCATTGTCAGTAGTTACCTTGCCGGTTATTTACAATGAAAGCATAGGAGTATTTAATATTTATTCCTTTACACTCATAGCCTTAAACCGGAAGTTCGAAGCCCAAGACCATATACAGCCGAGGTAACATGGGTGTTACTAGATTCGGAGGTCAAAAGAAGCTTGACTAGTCCTGTGATTGGAAAAGAGCTTCAAGAAAGAGGTGAAGAGTCCTCACACAATTAGGGTTATAAATGAGTACAGACCCATTCTTGCTTTATATACCTATACCCCGCTTTAAGTTCTAAACAACCTCCTAAGTATCACATAGTTATTGCTCATTTCACAATCTCTTTCCAAATTGAAGGTGAGAGGCCATTGACAATATTTTAGAGTGAAACTTCTGTGCTACAAAGGGAGGTCTTTTTTGAATCTTGAAGGTAGTTATATTTATTACTTTTGTAAAATAATCTTCGAGGTAGGAGACGAGTGTAGGAAAGTTTTTGAAGTTGCTACTTATTTAGTGGAAAATGACTTAAACAAGCATGACTTTTTATCTAGAGGTTTTTCTAAGAAAAAGATTGTATTTAGTCAAAAATCTTGTGATATCCTATGTCTACCAAAAATTTCAAAAAATTATAGGTTTTAGAAAAAGTACTTTTAATTTGAATTTTGGATTGAATGATGATATGGACTACAAATTCATGAAGCAAAATATACATGTTTAACTGATGGTACACGGACTATTTATACTTCATACAACAAGTACAATTTGCAATGTTGACATGGGCTATAAATTCATCATGCAAAATGTACTTATATGCAAAATTTATATAGGCTATTTAAACTTGACACAAATGATATACCGTTTACAATGCTGACATGTTGGGCTACAAATTCATGATGCTTAATATGTACATATTTACAATTTGATATTGGCCATTTAAACTTGATACAACATATACTGCTTGCATTGCTGACAGGGCTACACATTCATGATGCCAAATGTACCTATTTGCAGTGCTTGCATTGCTGACAGTGCTACAGATTTATGATGTCAAATGTACATATTTGCAGTGCAGGTATGGGCTATTTAAACTTGACACAACATGTACTGCTTGCATTGCTGACAGTGCTACAGATTCATGATGCCAAATGTACCTATTTGCAGTGCTGGATTGGCTATTCAAATTTGACACAACATGTACTGCTTGCATTGGTGCCAGGGCTACAGATTCATGATGTAAAATGTACCTGTTTGCATGCAATGTTGACAGGCTCAAATTTGACACAACATGTACTGCTTGCATTGGTGCCAGGGCTACAGATTCATGATGTAAAATGTACCTGTTTGCATGCAATGTTGACAGGCTCAGCGATTCATGATGCAAAATGTACCTGTTTGCATGCAATGTTGACAGGCTCAGCTACATATTCATAATGCAAAATGTACTTGTTTGCATGTTGGTATGAGCTGTAGAAAAATATCAGAAGACTACTTTTTGGTCACTCAAGCCATTTGAAGTTGAGCCAAAGAGATACAAAATATATCTTCTATAGTAATTTAATAAAGAATTAATAAAATGTCATGTGTAATGGTTATTCATTAAAAGAAAAATTGATATGGTAATCAAATTTTAGCAATATGCACTTGAAGAAGATTAGATGTCCATGTATTTGTAGCTCATCTATCTTCAGTGATTGATCAAATGAGACACCAAGAAGGCTATAGCCAATATATACTCTAAAGTTAATCCCATATATCATATATCTAACTCCAGTCTAGACTCCCACTATCTAGTATGTGAATGGATGCATACAAGCAATATGCAAACAATGGTCTGTTTCTCTGAATCTGATGTCAAAACACTGCAATAATAATATATCTTGTAAATATCTTTTCATATTGAAAAATTTAGAGACATAACAAGGTGAAGTCTGCCTTCTGTATCAAAGTAAAACTAAGAAATTTGTATCAGAAAATAAAATTTCTTTTTCTTCCTGTCTCATGACATCATATAACCATCTATCATAGAGAACTGATAGTGGCAATTGATATGTTCATCACCTCTCTTGTAATTGACCTATATGACCTATGTGACAGAGTGGCCAATACTACATTATTAGCAACCCTATTGTCCATCACTTACTATTTTAGTTGGGTGCATCATTTAGGTGCTTGATTGAAGGGCAACACTTTTTGAGGGAGGAATGCCAGGTTACTAATCTCCAAACTTAGGGGCAAAAAATTTAGACTTGTAAACAATGCAAGGAGGGCTTAGCAACAAGGTTAATGGATTGAAGGAAAGGCCGGTCACAGCCTTTCGATGGGTGCCTCTCCATAGCTCCCCACCCAATGCCTCACCCAGCTCTTGGTCACCAGATTAAACAGCACAAAATGTCTGCCTATTCCAGTTCTGCTGGCCATCTTATCCAGCAGTGTGTGGAGAAGCACATGCTCATCACAGAAGCGGGCATACACTCTTCTGTCGTATAAATGCACATGCTCATAGTCGTGTAAACTCGGCATCAGGCATGCCTGCAACTTAGATGGAATGCAAGCAAACTTCCTCCAGGTTTGCTCCGAGCGGCTCACCAACTCCCACAGCGCAAGGGAGGAGTCCTCATCTGCCATCACGAGGAACACCCTCCCATCCCAGTACCCCAAAGCACCCTCCACTCTATCAACCTCTGATGGCTGGCGAGGAGGTTCCAGCGTGCTCCAGATATCCTCTGTCATCGAATACACCAAGATCTTGTTCATCTGTGACCACATGTACACCTCATTCTCGCTGTTGATGCATGACTTCACGTTCCATCTCTTCGAAGTAGGGGTCAGCATAAGAGACGATTTAGTCGTCCACGGATGTCTGTAACTAGATCGGAGTATTCTAGAGTTGGTGAAAACAGTCCTTGTAGAATGATCGTAAATGAGAGTTCTGGTTTTGGGACCACCAAGGATGAGCTTGAAGGTGTAAGGCACAGTAGAGGTATCTACTGCCATAGCTAGTGCACGAAATTGTTCCATCTCAATTTGGCGAGTATTGTCGTCTGTTGGTAAATGTATGTAACCGGTCGGGCAACTTTCTCTATGAACATCACATATTTTGAAGCAGTCGGTACGACAGCCCAAGAGTACACCTTTAACAGAGAAGGGCTGGTATAGACGGTTCATCTGGTTGGACTCGAAAGGCAGCTGGCTCCACTTCCACTGGCCTGATGCAACGCTCAATGTCAAGACTCCGGCATGGTATGGAACGAAAGGGGTGGATGCCCGGTGAGTAATCACGAAGTAGGGCTTGTGAAGGCGCTCAGTGGGGCACCGCCGAGGAACTGCCAAGCGGTTCCACTCCTTGCACACGCCACGCAGCTGGAAAAACTCCGTCAATGGCAGCTTCATGTACACATTTTCAGTTAAGTTCAGATGGTGCTGCAGAGTGCCCCACAGCTCTGGATCCATGACGTTGTTACTGCTTGAGGAAGTCAGGTTCTCCTGCGCAGGCTTCTTGAGGGACGTACCCTCCGCAGGCCGCTTCTTTTCGGAGTCGTCCATTTCTGTAGCTCTACAAGACCTGAATGAGTGCAACTTCACTAGAGCACCTGTTCAGGTACTCTTCACAAGTATCAAAAGAAGTGCCAATATAAGCAAAAGTGCAGACTCGGAGCTAACTGATGTGTTTAGAAAGGTATTGTGATAGTTATTTACGATGCACATGCTGCAATTTATATTCTAGCTAACTTCATGCAGGGGTTCTGAGACTCCGTAGTAAACACCACGGCAGGTAATGATACTAGAAATAGAGATATTCTCTCCACAAACTTGACTCATGCAAATGTTTTCATCTGCTGTACACATGTCGCTGAAGATTATAGAACTAGGCAAAAGCTTCAAGCACGACCAAATGAACAAAACAACAATGAAAGTGAGTACGTCCAAGCGATGAATTTAAGAATGGAAAAATTCCAAAAGCAAGCCTCCTCCTTCCCCCCGCTTGAAGCTAGAAACCCTGGCTACATACCTTGCTTGAAACAGCACACTCGATGAAGCTGAGCGTCCACAACAGAAATCACAAAAATCACGTCTCCACTACAACCTTCGCTGGTCTCGCAGCTGGACTCCCCAGCTCTTGGGTCCTCGATCGACTCTCTCAAACAGCCATAGCGTCAAAGCTCACAGACTCAAAGCTGAGCACCGTGCACACTGCACAGGACTCTATATAGTACGTAAAGATGGAACTTTAATGAGGACATTTTGTAAGGACAAGGTCAGCATCAGGCCCATAGAACGGCTCAAAGTTGGAGAGAGATACAGAATTCCGACCAGAGCCAGCTGGACGACGGCCTTCGTGATCATCGCTCTAGATTCATGGATATGCCAGGATGTTTGATTCATTTCAATCTTATCGTAATGGGCAGTGAAAGGGACATTCTGCACAAGGCACTCAACGAGAGTAAAACCTTAGAAGAGTATCATTGCAGTTTAGATTTGTTACCAACGACTTGCTTCGATACCAACGATTTGATTCAGAATGGTAGTGCAATGGAGTTCGTAAATTTATTCGTCGTTTTTGACGTCCCTAGAAATGTTTTCAGGATCACACGAATATTGGAATGCTCTCACATCGAGGTTCAGAGGAAACGTATAATCAAGAGTTTGAATAGATGACATTCCGATCATGAAATACAGCAAACCCACGGCCAGAATCCAAAACGTAATTGTTATTTCAAAAAGAGCATTAGAAAGAGAAGCAAGTTAGCCATAACTAACCAGCTGGTCCTGGTTGAAGGAGTAGATATCACTTGCTCCATGTCTCACCATTTAACTAGTGGCACTACCACCTCCTCACCAGTAAATATTTAGGATTCTCGTCTCCGTTTGTGCGATCTCATAACAACTCCTTCAATCACCTTAAACCCAGACTGGCAATGTTCACATATATCCATCGTACCTCACTGCAGTCAAATGTTGTTCCTCACTGTATCATGGGATTCGAAATGCAAGAGGCACCAACTTTTATCTGCAGTTGTAGGGTTGCATTGCTACTGAAAACCATCTTGCATGATGAAATGCAAGTTATGATTAAAAACTCGTCTATAATCCCCGTTCAGCCGCTTCTTCCGGTCATGCAGTGCTTCTCCTGAAGATTCAGTCAATTGCTAAGAAAAATTCGCTCAGAACCACGGATTCTCTGTTGAAATCCGCAGTTTACGTTGGTTCTTCAACGGACTGTTCCATACCATGTCCTTTTCAATGCGCCAGATCCCTTCGAGTCCATCTGGTGGTTTTGGTGGCATCTGCAAGAATGAAAGATGGTTAAAAAAAAGAAAAGTAGATCAAGTACTGCCTCTATCTGTATGTGCTTGACACATATGAGCTTGAGGACTGGATGCCTTTCAAATGTTCTGAATTTCAGAGGCTGTTATTAGCTATTTTAGACTGTTTCATGGACTGTTTCAAGTTGTCTTTTGTAAGGGGTTGAGACTCACGAGCTAGCAAGCTTTGACGATACTGAGGAACATTCGAAAACACAAGTTTTCTAGGTAGTGAATGTCAACATATAACCTGAATCAACTGAAATGATTCACAAACATATCGGGACACAATAGAAACAACAATGCTGATAGTGGGGGTCAGAGCGAGGATGCTTACTCCTTTTCCTCCTAGCGGGAATGCTTCATTCCAGTATTCTCTCAGCCATCTCCATTCCCCGTTCCAGAACACAGGGCGCGAATACCACTTTCTGCACAGTGTTTGAACGAACAAAACGTCAGTTGCTTCAGAATCCGAGAACTTCAGTCCACAAGTACGGTTTGCAAGTGCTTTCTAGTATATCCCCTCTGCCAACGAGATCTAGCGGAATCGTCCCCCAGTGCATATTCATGGTCAATTGTAAGAAAGTTCTCAATCATGACCGGAGCACAAAAACTTACTCAGGAATCATCTCTCTCGGTTTATAGGTTGCATCTTCGTCATCACAATTGATATGGCCGTGCATCGTGGTCCTGAATTGGTCATAAGTCCAGTAAAATGAGTCGAGAGTCTCCTTGGAGTGCACCTTGTGGAACACAGGCTCGCCCATGAAAACTCTCTCCCTCTTATCCTGCATGGCCATAAAAGGAATATGTTTCAGTTCTTGATCACAATATATACTGTCAATGCACCATATCTCTGAGAGTGCAACTATCAAGTCCTAAATCTGGAACCAGCATAAGGAAGAAGCAGAACGCAAAAAGAGGAGGTTTCAAGTACCTTTTCAAGATCATGCTTGATGGGGTCTATCATGTCCTTGGTGCTGTAGTGTACAGTATGCTCTTTAGACTTCGACAATTCGAAGGGATCGTAAGCCGTATTGATTATGTCTCGGAAAATCCTCCTTTCACCAACGGCCTTCGCATACCGATCTTGCTCATACCCTGCCTCGCATTTTCGTTAGTTTCTTTGTTCCAAGTGCAATTTAGAAACCCTATTCGACATGTTTTACTTCATAACAGGATGGTCAGACTGATTGCAGAACAAGAAATATAAAATTCAGCGGACCATTACTCTAGAAGCCTAGAAACTGTGTGCGGGCAGTTCCTTAACGTTCACCAATGGGATGGAGGGATCACTACACTTAAAGTCTTGCCTTGCGTAACTTTCAATATGCCTCAGCATTAGTGAAGGTGGAATACCGCTTCAAATCAAACAACAAAAGAAAGACTGGTACTCACGTAGTTTATTCGAGATGTGTCTCGGTGAGATTTTCTTCAGGTTGTCACTGATCTGGTCCTGAATGTTGTGGTAGACCTGCCTCTCCCATGATTTATACATGGCCGCTTGTTTGTCAGTATGACAGTTCTTCTCCCGCGTTAGCATTTCATGTGTGTCTTTCATCACACCATCCTCGTTTGCCATTCCACCAAAAACCTCTTTCATCAGCTTCTGGAACTCTGCCTCCTCCCGGGCGTCCCTAATAGCTTGCGCTTTGAGAAGAGCCTGTCCATCAACCCGAGGACTTGCCTTCTAAAAATGCCGTGACGAGTTTATTGCATCGCTGCATTGGCTTCACATACCGCAATCTCTGCTGCGAACTAGGACAGAATTGACGAGACACAAGCTAGGGTTTCGAAGACAATGACTGAAAATCAGCTACTTGCAAAATATTGGGACTCGACTGAAGCATTCCTAGATTGGTGGCTTACAATTCCTCGAGTCGGCTCAACATAGCTCAAGGTAGCCGCTCTTCAATCAAGTGCGACGTTGTCCAGGTGACCTACTACTTGATCCCTGGGTTCCACACTGAGCTGAGGTTATAAATTCTTTGACAATTTTGCAGACGCACTCATGACACCTAATTGTTGAACTAAAGAAGAGATCAAATCAAACAATGCCAAGACCATAAGGTTACTTAGTGGAGCCAAAACCTCATACTCCTTCTCGCTATGATTGACAAGGTCGCGGGGCATTGGTCGTTCAGTCCATTTTCGACACATCCAGCCTCCTCCTTTCGTACGGTGGAGACGCCCCTCTGGATCGACAATCCTGCAAATGTGCTGCGCAAATTCTAGTAGTCAAGGCGTACATGCTTCCCAGAACCTCCCTAAAACCCAGCGTGCTCGTTAGGAGCTCCCACTGGTAAGATGCTACTGACTAACCATAATTCTGGATTGTTAGTTTTTTCGTTAGGATAGCTAGAGAGTCAAAGCAGAGTTAGTCACAGATCTGCACTCTTCGAATCTGCATTTGCTTCATTTCTAACGGTTGAGCTCCGAAAAGGCAGAGGGTGCGGATGGGTACGCAAGACTCTTACACTCTTCAGAGCATGTGTGTCTTTCCCATTGAAGTGAGCCAGCGAGAGCAGTGATGCGGACCAGGAGAAGCAAATGTTTACTATGTTATGGATTCTGAGGCGTGAATCCTGTGGATGTCAGATCACACAGATCTGTGTTAAGGAAAGTGGTGTGGATACTTTTTTGTCTCCCGAGGCCACAGCTTTGTGCAGCCGATTGTGAGTCCGAGGCCCGGGTTTCCAATCTGGGCATTTCTGCGGGACGACTGTGTACTGTGGAGCCCGTTGCGTGTAAGTGCGAGCATCGGGAGGCTGAGGAACAGTCGGGTCGATGTACTTGTCCTGAATAGGTCCAGTCTCTTCGGGAGGGAGAGGCTTCAGGTGCATAGACCGATAGAAAGGTTTCTTAAACTCCCCAAACTTCACTGTCGTCCCCTCGGATCCAATTCCAATCTCCGGCCTCACTGAAAACCGCACTATTTTCTTCTTGCCATACACGTCGGGAGGTCTCCATATCCCATCCGGCTGCTTGATTGATATGGGGCCATCCGGAGACCACTGTCTTGGCACTGTCGGATCGGGGTCGAAGGGGCCTGGATCCTCAGGCGGCACGTAGTTGGGATCCCACGACCCCCTCTTGTCCAATTTCTCCTCCTCATACCCTGGTTTCGGCATCTTGCCTTGCCCAAAAGCAAACTCCTCGAAATCCTGGACTCGCGGACGTCCGAGCTGGGATCAAAAAGTCGTCCGGGGAAGCCAGAAGCCCTGATTCATTGCAGGCTGTGTCTCCAATCGAGCCGCTGCATTTCAAGGTCTGGGAGCACTGATTCAGGATGACAAGGTGATTATTGCAGACTCTGCAAGTCGCATATATACCTCAAATGTTTATTACAACTCTGAGAATCATCGGGTACACGTTTCCTCTCCGTTGAATATTTAGGCTGAAGTTTGTTGTCATCTTGAGGTCATCACATTCAGGCGTTGAAGAATTTGCGAACATGGTTTGTTGACATGTTCTAGTTTGACGGGGGAGCCTGAGTCCTAGTCAAATTGCACTAAGCATATGACTCAAATCGTACTAAGCAGAGGTACTTGTTTCAGACAACAATCTCGTCCTGATGTGCTCCGCTTGCTTGTGTAGCTCTCAAGTGTGGGCGTGGTATCCTTCTGCGGAAATCCATTAGAAGCCCAGATGCTGTGCCTTGGGGAATCCAATCTGCTTCATGTCGGCCTCTCTCATGGAATAGCAAATATCATGGATTGCTGTCAGAACTTAGATGGCAAGTTCTTTCTCCCTCCCGATCATCTCAATAATCCTGTTTGACACGAATTCTGACGATGTGTCTGGCCCAGTCTGCCTGAGCTTAGCTTCAAGTCTCTGCGTTCTCCCTTGCAAGGGCCCGAAATAGTTTGATGCGTATCCTTAAACACTGAGTCTCTTCTCAAGACATGCTGTCCTTGTGCTCCATTTCAGATGTTCACCTTCTGTGTAGAGCCATCCTTGAGATAGAATTCTGCCCCATTACTCGCTTCATGTACTCTTTTTCCCTTCAGCCCTCTCTTCAGCTCTTTGCCTCTGAACCACTTTGTGGAAACCATTGCTACGTCTAACACACACAAATTCACAAGATAACATCCACCTTGTAAGTGTCATTGGTTCCATTCGCAAATGCAGGTCCAGAAAGCCTAGGCATATCGCCCGTGTCTAATGTTGCACATGAACGTTAAACTCGTCTTTCTTGCAAAAAACCATGTTCGAATTTCCCCGTTCTTGTGCACACATTATAGTTTACACTACTGGTCTCCTTCCAATGGCTGAATCATAAAGAACTCCTCCTGCAATGCTAAAATCCTTTACCTCAGCTTCCGTGAAAAAGAATGTCCAATGCTGAGCCCCCAAACATTCACAAGGTACATAACAACTCAGCGATCTGTGTATCAAGACCTCCCATGGAATAGAATCACATATGCTTCTCTCATACACTGATCTGTTCAAGATAAACTAGAGAACAATCCACTTGATACTCACTCAAACAATCTTCCAACGAAGTAAAGCACTCCGTAACCAAACCAGAAACAAAAAAAGGAAGAAAAAAAAACCTGCTCAGCTAGTTCATGCAAACTCAGAAGCATCTGCAATCCAGAAACCACAAACAAAGAGAAGAGAAATTGACCATGGTAGCGAACATCCACTCACATAACCTGCAGTTACAATGCGATGCCACCCACTTGGGGCAGGCGACGAGCCGTCAATAGTAAAACGGCCGGCATGATGTAGTAAGCCATGGCGTTCACGTGAACTGCCGGCTGTAACCGTCTGCGCAACATCCGAGCTGCGAGGCGAAGCGATGACGATCGCTTCCACGGCCCCTCCACACGCACCTCACTCCGCTCACGCGCCCAGACGTGAAGCTCACGCCCCCCCAGCGCCCAAGTGGCGCCATCCTCAGCAGTTGGGTCGCCTCGCCGCCCAACAACTCCGCAACTTCTCCACGCAACGGATGATTAAAGTAACGGAAAAGGCTTGCTAGACTCGCCCGGATGCAAACCTGGGCACCGGCGAATGCAACACAACATGACATACATGTGCCAGTGCCAGAATCATGCTTCGTGTGAGCTCGTGTGGGGTTTAGCAGAACTTGGTTAGGGTTCAGATTCATAGCCCAGAATTCGGGGAATTCGTGTTCGTGTTCATGTCCAAGTGTCTGAGCTTGTGAGTTAGGACATGGTGTTGGAGATTGTTGCAAGGTTTGGTGGATTGGTGTGAGGGATAGGCGTTGAGTTATGGGATTGGCGATTGTTTGAGGGTTTGCTTCGGATCGTGATGGTTTTTTCTTTTGCAGTGGTTTGATTTCGGGTGAAGGGAGCTTTGTGGTGTTGAAGGGTTTAACTTGGGTGTTGATTCGTGTCTAGGGTTTTAGGTTTGTGTTGTTTTGGTTGGGTTTGTCGGGGTGGTGGAGTGGTGGAGTGGGTGTGAGGATTTGGAGATGGCAGGAGCGCTGTCTTTGGGGCGTTTTAAGGAGCTGGTGGCGAAGTATGGGAAGGTAGCGCTGGGGGTGCACTTGTCAGTGTCCGCGGTGTCCGTGACGTGCTGCTACGCAGCGATCAAGAACAACGTGGACGTGGGGGCGGTGTTGCAGAGCGTGGGGTTGTACAGCTCCAGCATGGAGAAAGAGGAAGCTGAAGATATTCAGAAGTATGAAGCTGTGGCGTTGGAGGGCGCACAGATTCCGAAAGAGGAGGATCGGAAATCCGCTGTACATGCTGCCGTTTCGGGTGGAGGAGCTCTCGCCCTGGCGTTCCTGTGCAATAAAGCTCTGATGCCTATCCGCGTCCCCATTACAGTGGCCCTCACTCCTCCCGTTGCCAGGATGCTGGCCAGAAGAAATTTGTACAAAAGCCCGTGAGACTACTTTCGTCCGCTTCATGGATGCTCTGTTTCGCTGATCTCGAGTTCCCAGATTGTAGACTACGGCAATTCCTTCATGGCGCCACATCTGAGCGGGAGGCTTTCAAGAATTGTGGATGAATTGGCATAGCACAAGGACGCACAAAGATTCGAAGCTCAGACTCTCAGCCACCTTACAACGGGTAATCAATCAAATTTTCTCTTGCATTTTTACTAGTTTGTAAGCGTTCACGGAGCTGGTGATTCCATGGTACACGATTTCGGTCGGGCTCTATTTATCAGCCGCCAGCTTCTTCCGCTTGTCTGGATTTTCCAGAGCGACATCTGTGTAATCTTGAAGTAGTGCATGTTGTATCAGCTCACTTAGTGTTTCAAGCCATATTGTGGTGAATTAGTTTAGGTGTAGTTTTGGAAGATGAGCACTGAAGATGTACTTGAATGGTATGACTGAGATTATGCTATCTCCAGCACGAATACAGAATGATGGTTTGTCATTACCATTTTGAAACTGTTCAGGTGTGTTTACAGTAATTATAGAACAAGAATTGCATAGGCCTCTAAAAATTCTGCTTGAGGTGCTTGTTATATTTAAAGACTGCAGATTTCGTTTTCATGGTCCAGAAGAGGTCACTTCCCTGAAAGTGTCATGCTAGTGCAGGACCTTTTGCAATCAGCGTTCAAAATATTTCTTAGTCGTCCAAAAATTTAGCATCAATGAAAAACATAAATATGACGATGCAAATGATAGCTGCCGTATATCTTCTGTGAGGGTTACTTGATATATCATACGCCTCAAAAAAGCAACTACAGAACTGTGTACAAATCAGATGCTATTCGGCATTTTATCTCGCAATTAGTCGTCATTGCCGTTGTCATTGAAAGCCACAGCCATGGTAGACTATTTTACATATGTTTCATGAGTTTCCAAGTGAACCAGCATGAACTGGCACTTGGAAGTGCTTACATACCGCAGTTTTCAGTTCTTGAACAGACAACGTCGAATGCAACGATGTGCAAGCGTGATGGACTCCACAGCATACATGCTAAACTGTACATTCATAATATTGCGCGTGAGCTTCAGCTTTTAAAGTGACTTTTCACAATTGAATTTGGAGATTCTTCCTTGTTTTCTTTGGTCATTACCTTAAGGCCAACAGCAAGCCTCACATAAAAATGAGGCTACTCTCCGTGCGCTTCTAATTCCTAGATATGATTACTTCTGAGAGCAATCACTTCAATTCCCCTCATTTGCAAAAGCGCACGCCCGAGGGAAATTCAGCCACTTTTCCATAGCATGTAGTTCTCTGTACACCTGATTTATCTAAGTTACTTCATCATATCAGAATCTTCGGATGGCACCATGGAGCCGCCGAGGATTTCAACAGGGTGGTGGCCTGCCCCAAGACCGGGTCGGAGGGAAATACCTGATTCTGCATCTCCTACTTTGTCCTCATAATCTCTAGCATCCATTAATGATTCTTCGTAGTCCGTAGCATCAACAGTTGTTGGCATCGCACCGGCGATTCCATCACGAGCACCTAAACCCCCTGCACGGACAAGATCTTCAGTGGAGATTGGAGCTTCCATATTGACATCCACGCCATGACCACCCACGGAGTAGTCCAAAGGTATGGCAGCCTTGCCCCTGCAACACAGCAATCATGCTTTGGTCATTAGTACTGCTTGATTGCTCAAAGTCATTCTTTATGCATAATAAACTTCAAGATGCCAATCAAACGAGTAAGAATTTGACATGACTGGGACATTACGACTTGGCTTGTAGGATTAAAATGTCAGAAATTGAAGAAGAACTAACACCCTATTCAGCATGGATCTAAGAAGGAAATCGGGACACCAGAGGATCACTGAAAGAGGACCAGTGGAGACCTGCAACTCAATGAAATATCATACCGTGTATCAAAAGTCTCCGTCTCGTCTCCAACAAATGTTGGTCTGCTTGTCTCCTGTGGCACGTCTGCCATTTTACCCGTAGATCTGTTCGACACCGTAGCCAGTGAACTGGTAGCCAAAGGCGGTGAATTTCTCGGTCGGCAGCCTTTGATCACTTACTCATGCGCTACTCAATGACACAATACCACAATCAAAGAAACGCAACAAGATGTTCGTACCTCAACAAGACGACATGCATTAAAACATCCTATACATGCCCTCCTTGTCCAATACTCATGACCTAAAACTCAAATGCAAAACAACGATTAAGCACGGGAGACATACATACATTCAGATATATGCAGCATAAGAGGGGTTAAGCAGAAAAGCCACAGCTGAGATCGACCAGGCTTAGGAAAGAAACTCAGTAGTACAGTACATAGTCACGAAGGTCATATGAACATACCAGGTCGAAAATTGATGGAAAAGAAAGCTGCAACGAGCAGAGTAGATGGAACAATGGAGTGAGTGAGTGAAAAATCCTAAACGGAGAAACGAGCCTGAAGGACGAGCAGGACATTGGCATGAGTCGTCATGGGTTCAGTTTTTGCGAGGTGCCGGAATGCTTCCATGTGGGGGATGGGCATAGGGGTGTAGAGTTTCCACTTGGCAGTGACCAGTGTCACTCATCCCTTGCTGCCGAGTGTCCTTCATTTCTTCCTTCCTCAATCGAGTCAGCCTCAGCCTCGTCGGAAGACGGAACTGCAACGACTTGAGCAGCTCCATCGATATCGCCCTTCTTGCCTCGTCAGTGATCTGAAATGTGATCACGTGATGTTCAGTTTCTTGTGGTTTCCACTTTCTATGATCATTCCTGAGTATTTCCTGTTCTGTTGGTGTGCTTCAAGTTTTGTGCCTTGCCTGCAATGGTTTTTTGAGATTTCGGTTTTTGAGAAGGGGGCGGAGTACTGGATTTTAACAACAATATCAATGAATACCGTACTTTAGGGGCAGCTTCATCAATCCTTAGATGAATGATTAATTAATTTCAAATTTTGATGTTTAGCAATAAAAGAAGTATTTCATAAATTCGACTTTTTAGGAAATAAATAACTTTAAGTTTGACTTCCATCCATAATTGATGAAATTTCATTGAATGTTTGTTATTTTAGTGAACTTCATGTGATCACTCTTAACATTTATTTATTTATTTTTAGTTCATATATACAATTTCAAGATATTTCACCATTCATCTAAATTTATATCATGGTTTTTTTGCAAATAAGCAACATGATATTTTTCTTTATTTGACAATTTTATCTGGAAATATTTTTTGCCGAAGCCACTTCTAAGGTACGGTAGATGTTATGGCCCTAATAAACTTTCCAAGTTATGAAGTTATATTATTATATTTTACTTCAAATGATTGGAAGGGATTGAAGAGCTTGGTGGTCTATTTATATTTGGTGTGTAAAAGTTTGGTGGTATCTAAAATGTATAAATAAGTGGTTTTTTCATCATTTCATCCTAAAATAATATTATTATCTTTAAAGATCACAACCTTTTTCACACTAAATATAGAGAATTTATGAAGTTCTTTCATGTCTATTAGTTATTTAGTATGGACAAATAAGATTATATTTAATTAATTCTCATCATACTTAAGTCAAATACTAGATGAATTTACAAATAACTGTAATATACATGAATATTTTCAGTGAGGTAAACATTTTGTAGCCCTTGTTTAGTTGTTTACGCAAAAACCTAAATTCATTACTATAAAGTTGATATTGTAGGAGATATAAGCTTTTATAAACAAAATGTTACATTGTTCACATTTTGCTCAATACTTAAATAAATCTTATTTGTGATATTGCATCTTGTTATACCCAAAGAAATATTTTCAACGAGCCCAAGACCAAATGCAAAAGCCAAATATTGAACCACATATGGACCAAAAAAGTTGTTCATTGAGAATTTAGTTGCTCAGAATAACTAAAGAATTCAAATGTGTTTATCCATTCAGCCTCTTATAGTTGTCTTTAATACCAAAATCTTAAGCTAAATTTATAGTTAAGGTAAATTAGTTTATTAACACCATTGACCTTTAAGCTCCATATATAAATGCTTCTAACTAAAGGAATTTTTTTTTTAAATTCATTGTTCATCAAATAAAGTCCATAGTAAGAATGGATGCGAAAGTGGTGATTCAAGGTCAAAATTTGGTATGATTAAAGTAAGATTTTGATGATAGCGAAAAGTCAATGCATCTATTTTTGGAAAAAAACATTTAGAATATTAGGTTTAACGCGTGGTGGTGTTTGAATGAATTATAAATGATTTTACAAACCTTTGACTGAATTATAATTGATTTTACACACAGTAAAAATGATGGTTGATTACGTGGAAATTAGTCTGGAGGCTTTGTTGCAACATCCTTTTGAAAATTCGTAACTGATTCATTTTATACTAAAAATTCACAACCCCAGACCGTGGAGTACGTGGACGTACTCCATTTTAGTGGGTCCAAGAGAAAGCATAGAGATAGTAAAGAGATGCATAGAATAAGGGCTTTGAAACAAGACTATCTCTGCTTTATATACCTTAACCATGGTTAAACCACTCATCGACACACAAAGACTCCAAAGAAACTCACTCTCCTCCAGTCTGGTAATGAACAAGGTACCCATAATCACTAGTAAAAACACAATATACTCCCAACCACTTGAAACAGAGTAAGTACAGAAAATTAACAACGTTTTGTTTCTCAAGTTGTCTAATACACATTTATCTCCTCAGTATGAAAAGGATGATGAACTGATGAGCAGATCTACAAGAAACATGAAGAGTTCACGTAGCTCAATCAATTTGTCCTCAATACCTCCAAACTTTCTCACAATGCTAACTTCCCTAAGCCTAATGTTCTGATGAACGATAATCTACATACCACCATATCAGCTGGCATGAGGTTTATACCGCAATCTAGGCTGTTTTGAGTTATTTTCAAGTAGCCCACAGTGCAAAAGAGGTGTAGGAACAACTCAAATCTGCAGAAGTTTGTACCCATACTCTAGATTGCCAGCTGATTGTGGATCTGAGAAGCAATTGCAATCCAAATCACCATCTAGTCGTGCTTGAAGCGTTGTGTAATTTTTCCAATTTCACTTCTGCATCCATCAGCAAATCGCTTGGTTCCATCTACTGCACCTGCAGAAATATCCGAAACTGCACTTTGTGCACCACGAAACTTTTCAGCAACGACGGATCCAGTGTCCTGCACTCTATGACTGACAGTTGTAAAGGTACCCTGTGATAGCTCTGACGCCCTCCACCTTATTGCTCCCAACAACTCCAAGATCCTATGGTAAAACCGGCTGAGCACCTCCAAGATTGCATGCCAGAATCCGATCACTCCATTGTTGACCCTGGTCTTCAGATCTTCCCCTTTCTCCATCACGTCTTGCAAGGGTGCACGCTGAAGCATTTTTTCAAGTTTACTATTACCTCCACTAAAACTCCAGCTTGGACCAGGGATATTGTCCTCATCAAAAGATTTATCAACATTAACTTCAATCCCCTGACTTGCCCATCGTTGCCTAGCTTCTTCAAGGACTTTAGCTTGTGCGCGTGCCCTTTGGACTTCCTCCTCTGCCGATAATCTAATCATACAAGAATGAACACGTCACAATTTAAATTAACAAAATTCTGCCAATTCATTTTACTATCATACATGGATCATACAATCTTCGCATTCTAAATTAAACGAATCCAGCCCAATACTCAACATTATCAGTCACTTGTAAAGCAATACCAGGCGAAATCGCAACAAAGGCAACACCAATTACAGTAATGCAGCTGAGGGCTGTTCTTATCCATGACCACATCCTGATTTATTATCACATTCCTTCAGTAAGATGTAAGTAGATTATATTAACAAAATTCTTTGTAGTATCGAGTTGATGGATGAAATAAAAACGTGAAAAACATTCAAGGACATGCAAGCATGATATCACAAAAGTGTATCTGAGCTGTACCTTGCAAGAACAAGTGCTTTCTTCTCTGAATCGATTTCCCACTTCAGTCTAGCAGCAGACTCCTGGTCTTCTTCTAGTTTTGCAGTGAGCTTTTTTAGTCTCTCTTTCTCGTAAGAAACCTCCACTTCAATTGTAGCCAGAGCGTGCAATTGCTCATCAACTTTTTGCTGTATCTCTTGCAAGAGGCTTTTCTGTGCTTCAACAGCCGCTTGGCTCTTCAAAAGAGATTCCTTCTCCGATTCTCGTTCTGCTGTAACCTTTTCTAAGGTGGATTTCACTTCTTCCAGTCGCTTCTCAGCCTCCTCTCTCAGCTTCCTCTCGGTTTCAATTTCTCCGTCAAATAAAGCCTTCACCTCCTTCTGGGTACGAGCTTCCATTACAGCATCTGCCGCAACTGCTTCATCTGCCATTTTTTCTGCTTCTAGCCTTGCCATCTCCTCACCGAGTTGTTCAGAAGTATCACCAGATGTGAGAGCAATTGCTGCTTGACCATTTGTTGCGGGCTTTTGAGGTTGGAACATTCTTGTAAACCCTGCAAAGAAAGATGTTCTCATTTCCACGCGGTATGCCAGTTCAAATACCAACTTATAATGCACAAATGCTCGAAATTTGTATGTGCGACACTGTAGACGAATTTTCAGCAATAACTGGAGTAAAAGTCTTTACCAAAAGCAGTGGTTATGATGCTATTGTCTCCAGAATACAGGTCGCTAACTATAGCTGGCCACGCAATGCTGTCAATGCGATCCACGTCCATGAAGCCCGATTGTGCTTCAAAGTCCTGCACATGGCTACTATTCATCAGAAACTATTTCCAGTTATGATCGAGATGTCTCTTCTTTCCTGTAATGGAGTCGATTGATATCGATAATGAACTACCTAGAGTTTTATAACAAAAGGAATCAATTTTATAATAAATATTATAAATAAATGATATAAATGCGACAGCATAGACGAGTCACCTCTTTGGTAATATCTGGAAGAGAGCGTCGGTCGAGAGCAACTTTCCAGCTCACGAGGTCTTGCCTCGACAATGGACTGTAAAATTAGACGGGTATAGAAATCAATTTCAGCGCCTCAATCCGCCAAATTGTTTTTATTCATGCTGAATGTATCACTCTGATAGTAAGATAATTTTTAATAATCATTTGGCGAAAACAGAAAACAAAAATTGTTGCCCACAATAGAAGACAAATTAACGAATGAGGCAACTACATTATAAGTTTCGAAATTACCTGTCTGGGTTAAAAAGGACCCCACCAGATTCATCCTCACCCGACTGTGTATCCATGCTCGAGAGATTACTGGGTATTAGTCCTGCTTCAGCTAGACCTGGACTCACAGAATTTCAGACAAAAATAGCTGTCACACAGTGTAACAACCAACAATCTTGACAATCTACACACGTGCCAAAGTCCACAACAAAAAAATCGAGTCCCTCTACATCAGTTGAACTGCTTCAGAAAACTTTCAAAGGCTAAATTTGCTAAAAAGATAAAATGAAGTAACTCGCAGGATGTCCTTGTGCCCATACCTTGAATAGCAGCAAAGTCAGGATCTTCAGGCGTAACATCATCAAAGGCAAGTTCTGTTTCTTCTTCTATGTACATAGCGGGAAGGACTTTATTAGCAGAGCTCCTACACATCCAACAAAAATATACCATTGTGACCATCCTCTTGAGATCAGCATGATTCAAGGTAGACAACCAGTGGAAACTCAAAATTAAACGAAAATAAGGGACCACCTTCCTCTAATATTGTTATTTTAAACAAGGGAAAAGACAGACCGAAAATATCAGATACATGGCAGATTGTTCGTGCAACTAACAGCGCACAAGTGCAAGAAGGTTTGATAATTTGTAAAACTGAGCATAGTATGACTATTTACCTCGTCAGTATACTGCTAGTGGCAATCAACCAGCGTGCATAATGTCTCCGAGTGCAAACCGCTCCAGGATCAATTCCATCTTCCACAACCTGTATGTGGATAAATTCCAATGAAACTCATGTAACGACACAATTCTTGGAATGCGTGATACCAAATAATAAAAATGTAAAATTCTACACAATAACTGAGCACCACAGATGCACAAAGTTGTAATAAGAGCGACGTGAACTCCAGAATATTTTGTTGATTCCACGGGAATATAGCACAAAAAGAAGAGATAATGTGACCTTCAAAGCCTGCAAGGCTGATACCGCCAGCTCCTGCATGCGATCAACAAAGGCGGGTACCACCACTTTCCAATCCCTAACTTGTGTATCTGCAAAGAAACTAAATGCATGAGAACATGGCAGCAAATGATGACAGCTGATCTGTAAACATGAATTAAAGTTCACTTAAACTTGTCAAATTGTCTCCTTTCTCTAGTCACACCGGGATATATCTGTCAGCACTCTCCTTGGACTGTGCAATGGATCAAAGGTGCTTTAACAGAATGGTTTGCAGTTACACTATAAGCTGTAAGTTTTTATAAAAGGACTGAATTCCAGCTTGTCGCTCTTATGCTTGACCCTCAGGACCTCAAACCACGAGATCTAGAGGATGACTCTCTGTCCTAATATGTCCAAAATGATCCGATAATCACGACAGGATTCAGAAGATGGAGTTCACAGGTCCTTTTTATTCTCACCTGAATCAAATTCTTTGACTGCTTTTTCATCATTCTGATCGATTCGATTTGAAACAGCTTGTTTCTTTCTTTCACGCTCATCCTGATGCTTGTCGGCAAAAGTACTCTCTTCAAGCTCTTCGTCAAAATCGTCACCGCCAGCCTTTTTGGAGAAATCATCGAACGTTACGTCGTCATCGAGGTAGTCAGCTTCAGGCGACGAGGTTTTCGAATTTGTCTCTTGTGGTGGAGGTGCTGCATGCACTACCTTCGACTCTTGTGTACTTGCCTCAGGAGACGGACTTTGTGCCAATTTCTTACCTATAAAACAAGTTCGATTAGAGTCTCATCACTGCAACTAACAACTTAATTGTTGACAATGCTCACGAAGATGACAATGATTAACTCGAATAAATCGCAACTCCAGTTAAATACGTAGTAGTGAACTCAATTTTAAGAACAGTAGTGGTAAGACAACACAACTTACTTCTCAGGATTATATCCATCTCAGGGGTGTCAAATTGCAAAGAACTATGACACTAATATCGGGTTGTACCTTGTTTTTGAAAGTAAGAGTACGAGATCAAAGAAACGCCAATTGCCAGCACAAAGCCTGCTCCAACTCGCATAACCCCTGGATGACATGCGTTGAGCCACTAAACAGTTAATAAACAAGCATCGAAGTACATATACAAAAACCATAATCCTCTCATCGTTCACAACTGGTTCCCCGTCCATTTGCTTCACAAAGCTAAAAGAAATTCAAATCTAAAACACAATTAGCGAAAAATTCGCCCTACATCTATCCACTGTCAATCTTCAGTCCGATGATTCACCATGCTATGCACTCCAGCTACACCAGGATCCTAAGGACCCGCTAGCCATTGAGCTAATTCCAGCACCCTGATGGTCCATCTTTCAAATAACCAATACGCAATATCACACCCAAATCCAACCTCGCCAATTGCCTCCCGCCTGACATCACTCTGAAACTCTCAGTTCCTCATTCCAATAGCTCCGCCCAAAACCTCAAACCAATTCAGGCGACAATCCAAATCGCCAATTCCTGAACAATGCGCTAGGACGCAATAAGGTAGGATCTAAAATCTCGTGATGGCTTCGAACAACAGCAAGAGAGGGAACCAGGATGAATCGCGCTGCCACATTGATCCCAGTGACGACAGTTAAAAAACAATCAACGTCAAGTACACAACAACGCACCTGCTTTCCAACTACCACCAGACTCCTGCTCGGGCTCCGAGTCCACCGCAGACCATCCCCCGAACGCCTCCTCATTGCGAGACTCCACCTCCTCCCCCGCAGACTCCTGCTGCAATCGCTCCGCAACCTCGGGCACCTCCGGCACCTCAGTCTTAGCACCCTCGCCGTCCTCCGCGCTGCATCGCACGGACGACTGCAATCGCAACCGCAACGCCGGAAGCGCAACCCGCGCGAGCGACGACTGACGCGCCCGACCAAACCCTAACCCCGGACGCTGAAGCACCACAAACGACGAAGCAGGCAACGGCTTCACCGCAACAAATGCCATCTCGATCCCCTCAACCTAACGATCCCCCTGCCGCCGTCCCCCTCCCAATCACAACGAAATCGCCGCGACAATGAGCTCCTCCCCGTCGCTAACCCTCGCCCGCACTGCGCGATCTCATGGCGACTCCACTCGACTCGACTCACGCACTCTCTGAGCTCGCGATCAACGAACCTCGCCTGCGTTGCACGAATTTCGTGAAGCGTGCTCTAAGTCCTCCAGAATGGGCGTCTGACCAGGCGGGACTGCAGCCCCGCCACGCGGCCCCGGCTCCGTCCAGGTGGCCGCCCTCCCAACCTACGTGGCGGGTCCACCGTGTCCCCACTGCCGCCATCTGGCACGGCGCACGTCCCGGCGATGGGGCCATCGCCCCTCGTCGATCATTATCTGATTATCTGCATGGTAATTGAACTGATACTGAGGCGATACCCGGGTATTACACATGTGGTACTGGTGCTATACTCTGGTACTACGATGCCCGGATTGACGTTACTGATATGGAATACGACCAAACAAACGGCTCCGAGAGAGCTGTCAACGAGGAAGCAAAAAATGGTGGAGATTGCAGTGAAGATTGTAGTGGCAAACAGTTTCCGGTGATGAAACCAGTGGGATGCAGGGGAGTAGAGTGATGGTGCAGACTCGAGGTTCAAATGACAGCTGAATCAATGAATCAATGAATCAATTGGTGTAGTGTACAGTGTAGAGCATGGTGGAGAGGGGCTACATCGATACTAAGGACCAGAGTTTTCGGCGGTCCATCGTTTGAGGATGCTGCGGACATTGCTCTCGACCCAGCCGGCGTTGCCCCACCTGCCCCATCCGGCCATGAACCGCATCCAGTCCACAAGGGCCACTTCGAACTGGGACTTCAGCACTGCGAAGGTAAAGAGATCCTTGTCTGCGTTGAGGTTTCTGAGTTTTAGTGCGGTCTTCAGCTCCTGGTAGTAGTAGTTCAGCAGCTCCTCGTGTGCTCCGTTCTTTCGGAGGATTGCACCGTCGATGCTGGTGCCGATGAAGTAGACCAGGTCTTGTGCTCCTAGGCCACCGCCCACGTACTGAAAGTCATACAGTGCGCATGTTGATGAGTCTGCGGAGAAGAGGATGTTGGCGGCTTTGCAGTCTCCGTGGATCAGAGTTCTGCCTCGTGTGTCGGTTTTGAGTTTCTCTGCTGCAGCTTGGAAGTGGGGGAGGTGCGTCTTCCAGTCGCTGCCGATGCAGGAGTACTCTTCCTGTCGAGTGTCGAGGTACCAGTAGCCTCCCTGTGCCCAAGCTCCTTGCGCTTCGGAAGGGTTGGGGACGTCGAACGGTGGAGGGATCAGGGTGACGGAGGGGTCGTTGGGGAGGCCCCAGAATGCAGCATGGAAGTTGGCCAGCCACTTCAACACTGCGTGCGTCCGTTGTAGCCCCAGTCCACTTCCGGGTGAGATGGGAAAATTCACCTCCAAATCCTCAAGTAGCAGGCTGTCATTGCTGGCTTTCTCTGCTACGGGGTAACATGTTGCAACTCTCGCCAGGTTGGGAGGAGATAATGCAGATGACAGGTTAGCATAGAAGTAACGCTCAACACGGTAGGAAACGAGCTTTCGGAGGTGGGACTCGTCTGCAGCTCTAGTAACAGCTGGGGGATTCACCGTCTTGAGGATGAGCGAGGTTTTTGAAGAAGGGGAGTTGTCAAGACGGACCCACAAGCGATAAATGTGGCCGTAAGAAGACCAGAGAGTTGTCAGGTGAGAGCTGGACAGCAGTTGGATGGGAGCAGGTAGCACACCAGCGATTCTTTCTGGTGTGCCCATTGTGATAGAGAAAAACGAGATTTCTCTATGACCACAACCTGTTGCACACATCAGTAGAGAAAGCTCAATGACGTTCAAAATGCCGTCACACGTTCGACATTACCAAAATTAGAAAGCGTCAGTAGTAAGAGCAATGAAATTCTGGACTAATACTGTAAAGATCACGTCGAGGAAATTCCAAGCGAGACGAAATGGACAATTTAGATTAGGTATCATCCCCATATAGAATCACACATGAATTACCTTACACAACGTAGCAGCAGCTTCTCTCCACTCAGTCAACACACGGATTCTTCTAGTACAAGGTCGCTGCTAAGACATGGAACACCAAGCCTCATCCCCCAAATGCGTCCGGAATTTTCAAAACTCTGCACAAATCCACAGACAAATTCTGTAAATGATCTGAAAGAGAATTCCAACATGTCCATCAGGTCATTCAACAAAAGCAAAAGCTTCGCGAGGATGATTCATCTCACGCATTCGAAAGCTGCAGATTAGACTCTGCAGAGTTCAACTATATTGTTACAGATAGACCCATGATGGGGTCTAACATTACCAAGCAGCCGGGCCTCATCACAAGGAAAGAAACCCTAAAATCTCATTTCTCATCACGCAACGAATTTCACACCCTCAACAGTCTAATCATTTAACAGCATTCTCTACGCAACGGTATCTCCTCAAAAGAAAGTACTCAACTCATTCCCCATATCACATTGTCGAGACAAAAACAAATGTTTTTCGCAGCTCAACATCTACCCCTCAAGCTCCATATCCTAGCATTTACTACGAAAATTGATACCATCGAATAAACAAGAGCTAAAATACCCCAAGCGATGAATCCCACTAAGCCTCACTACATGTGAAATCAACTCCTAAGCCCTAAAACACACCCACCAACTCAAAACACAAGATTATCAAAATCCTGAAACGCAACAATAATCTCGCTTTCCCACAAACACAAAATCTCAAACCTGAACAAGAGTGTCAAACTCAAACCCAACTGAGCAGACCTCCTAATCGCATCTTCACCCGCCAACCAAAAAAAACCTAAACCCAGCTTCTATTCCAATAAATAATTAATCACATCAGAGACGAGCTGCACACAAATCAAAATGCAAGAACGTCCCGCGTATCAACATTGACACACCTCATTCCTTCCAAAAAAATCCTGGGAATCCTCTGCAACGGCAACCGCAGAGTCGCAGCTTGGGCACTTGGGTACCAACGAAGGTAGGAACATTTTGTCTACTATCCGCTCACACCAACTGCTTTCGAAGGAACAGAGACATGCTGATACCTTCGGATACAACTCGGATAGGATATCAATAGTGTAGTGTTCGGCCAAAATAGTGTTCCGACGATCTCAGTCATCACTGGATGCCTGCCGTTGACGATCCACATGTTGTCCATGGTTCGATTTTCGAACAACCTTGTGCTTGCATGTGCATTGTGCGATTCCGGGAGATCGTTTCGTCAAACGTATGTGAGATCTCTTTTGGGGGAATGTGACGGCGATGGAGGAGATTCTACGGAGTACTACTGTATCTGTTTTGTACTCCTATTATTTTACCGACAATGCGGCTTTGAGGTGCTTCGTGGGAGGCTGCGTTTGGAGGAATGTGAGGAAGGGGTTTTGGAGTTGGTAGCTGAGAGGAAGAAGGTTTTTTGGGCGGAGTTTGAGGTTTGGAAGAGGTGTGTTTGGATCTGGGTTTAGCATTCGCTCAGGTGATGGCGTGGTTTCTAGGCCGGGCGCTGCTCAGCACTGTAGTGGTAAGGTGTGGACGGCAGGAGGGATGGGCTTTTCGTGATTGTGTGACTCCATAGCCAGGTGCTTGGGATTCGGGGCTTGTTTCCGATGGGAAACTCTTCGAGTTGCAGAGCGATAAGCTTGCGGGATGTGGTGACCTCTCTCTCGCAGAGAGAATCGAGTCCGTCGTGCCTTAGTCCGTCGTCGAAGGGGGGCAGTAAGAGAGGGAGTAAGAGCGGCAGTAAAGGAGACAAGAAGAGGTTGGTGTTTAATTTCACGGACGTGAGCGAGCTTGACGATATTCTAGCAGAAATTGACCTGGTTAGTAGAATTTCTTCTCGCTTTGTTTTCGCTGTGGACCAATTTTTCAGCCGACTCCATGTTTGCTTCTCCTGGCTCCTCGGCTTTTCAAGTTTGTTGCAATTAGTCAGTGACATTCTGAGAGCAGGGGAGATGCAATACTTTTCTCTCTCGCTCTCTTGGTAATTAGGCACATTGGCCTCTTCGGTACCAGAGTAGCCAAGTCTACAGAGGAGCCGTGAACACATTTTCTTAGTGATCGTTTTACCAATCCATCTTAGGAATGGAGCCTTTGCTTTGCAACGCAGACACCAAAGCTTTTATTTCCATATGAGAGTTGGGAGTTGTAGAAATTGGTTCTTAGGTCTCCACTGTGCCGCTGAGAGAAAAATTGCACAGTAACATATTCCTTAACAGTAGGAGTCTTCCTAACAAAATCGAATGTAATCTCAGCAACACGCTGAAGGATTTTGTTAACAATAGTGGAAATCCAAGTCCACAACCTTGCTCAAAGATTGGGAAATGGTGTTAGCAACCACTGTTAGATGAAATCTTATCAACAATTGTTGACCAGCGTCGGTGTAAGTGCATTGACAGGCTCTGAACGATGTATTGGATAACAAAGTAATCGAGAGAAAGACATCACAAGCTCTTGAGACTAATATCACTGACGTGGGGACCATGCTGAACTCTGTAAGCTCAAAGTGTCAAGACGCTAAATCTCAGGTACTGTTTGATCCTGGAGGAGTGGCTAGAGATGTCAGTGGTTTTTTCTTAATTCTTACTATATTCCCTGCTAGTAGAGGCGTCCATTTTTTGATCATCGTGATTTATGGCCCAGATGGACAGTGCAAAGCTGATTGCTTCAGCATCCATGCAAGTGCTATGTGACCTTTTGGATAGTGCCAAGAATCTGAGCTGGGCTGGTGCAGCACTTGCGATGGTGGCTTATACTCTGAGACGACTAGACCGAGTGAGCCAGAACAACATCACTTGCCACACCCTTCTCAGGTCAATGAGTAGTCTGGCCAAGCACATCAGAGCCCTCGTACCGGAACTGAAAGAGCACGACCAGAAACTACGTGATGCAACCTTTCTCATTGCCAGAGGAGTAACTCTGTGCAGTGTCCACTGGAGAAGAGGCGTGCTCAGCAAGTACTGAAGCCCTCCTGAATTCGATTTTAGTAAAACTATTTCTGGCAACGTTGGCTTGTTTGATGAATTGCAACTACTGTAATGGCTTCGAATTGAAATCTTGTGTTTACAGGTTTGGCTTCGCTGACACCACAATGGGCGACTTAGATCAGCTCTGCCAAGAAATCCGCGATGTCTACCCTGATCTCAATCTGGCTGTTGCTGTGAGTATACATAAAAATCAGAAGATTCTGATGAGACAGATGAGTCATCCATTGTCGCCTTTCACCCCCGCTTATCCTAGCAACAAAGGTATGTCACATAAGTAACTACTAAACCGAATTTGATCGTTCCCTTACCATCAACCTACTCATTTTAAATCAGTCACTGCCGACTTTGTTGAAACTCGATCTTGAGAATTTTGAAGTTGTCGTGACTAAGAAAAAAAAAAATTGGTTTGTGGACTTTTCATGTTTCGGTAGCTCTCATATGTACGATTCTTTTGCTAAGGTCTGATTTTTTTCTTGTTGTTTTCTTTGATTTGCAGTTGGGCTTGACATTAGGGTGGAAGAAGTCATTAAGAAGCTTACACTGGAATCGTCAGATGTTCGAGCTGTTGTTCTACATGGCCTGCCCGGTATTGGCAAGTCAACACTTGGGGATGCTGTGTATGCAAAGCTCAATTTCCCCGGACGGACACATTGCAGAATCGAAGTTGGGGAAAATCCCTCCGCTGAAAAAATCTGTTCATTACAGGCTAGTATTTTGGAGAGACTCTCTGGAGACAAGGTTAAGCTTGGTTATCCTCTTGAAGGCAGACAAAGGTTGGAGAAGTACCTAGAAGAATGCCGGGAGTCACTTTTTATATACATCGATAATGTCCTCAACCCCAACGATCTTCAAGACTTGCTACCAGAGAAGCTCGTCCTTCCTCCGAAGAGCCGTATACTCGTGACGTCCCGTGTTGCGAACCTCTGTAGTGAGTTGGATGACAGAGGTGTCGTCAGTGAGTTGTACGAAGTAGAGGAACTGGATTTTGCCCAAGCCAAGCAAATGTTCTGCTTGTTAGTCTTTGAGGACGAAGACCCTCCTCCTGTCAAGAAAGTACAGGTTTCTCAGGTGCTGAAAGCATGTGGGGGGATGCCATTAGCACTAGAACTTGTTGGAAAATACTTGAGAAGACAGAGGTCCCGACAGAATTGGGATACTGCGTGGACGCACACGTTAGTCTCCCTTCAAAGCTCAGACCCGCTAGCAGGTACCAAGGATATGAGCAGCTATTTGGGTAAATTGGAGTCTATGTATGAACAACTTTCAAAACCCCTGCAGAGGGCGTTTCTGGACATTATCACCTATTATCTCGATCTTCCATGGGAGATGGTAAATCATGTAATAGGTGAGGACCAGTTGTTAGCTCTCCAGGAGCTAGCTTTTGTGAAGAAAAGCTCCCTTGACGTCGATGGAATTGACCGAGTGCATGTCCACGATCTTTTGGTTTCTTTGGGTCGTAAACTTGAATCGGGGCTTCGAATCTCATCTTCGGAGGAAGACCAATTGCCGACTCTTTTGAAGAGTGATGACAGGGTATGCTGACAGCTCATTCCAAGTAATTATATGTAGCTTATTTGTAGTTTGTTGAGTTCTGAGATTTGTAATTGATTCCATAGATCTATAAGTTTGGTATTGCATTGAACTAGATTCACAGAGCTGAGTTGGCCTGTGCACCAGGATAAAAAACCAATCGAAGGACTGTGCTTGCGGAATTGCATGGAAGAGTTATCAGTCGAGTCGCTCGACAGTTTATCTGCATCCTTGCGAATCCTGATTCTTGAGCAGAACGTTGCAGGACGATGCAGAAAAGTTCCTGCCCATTTACAACTTTTTATCACACAGGGATCAATGCCTTTCCAACATATCGAAAAACTTACTGAACTGGCCGTTCTCAAGCTGTGTGAAGTTGACATGGATTTTGATTTCGTTCAGGTGAATTGCACTGCCACTTGAGCTGATGATTGCTTGATTATCAAACCCTGCTCAGGTTCTTTCTTTACAGCTGCAAATTTGGAGTCATGTATTCATAGCATCTAATAGAACAGTTGTCCATGCTGTGCCTTGATGCAGTTCCCTGATCAGCTGAAGTCCCTGATCATCAACGACTGCCAAACACTAAAGGAGCTTCCCGAATGGTTCATAGAATTGCGAATTCTATCCTCTCTAGACCTGAGCTTTTGCAAAAACCTGCAAAGGCTTCCTGATGATTTTGGACGACTTACGGCGCTGCAGTCTCTGGAGCTCCAAGATTGCAAAACGCTGGAAGAACTCCCGGTGGACCTCATCAATCTGACAGCATTACAACGGCTCAATCTGGGTGGTTGTGAAAATCTGAAATCACTGCCAGCGAAGTTTGGCCAGCTGAGCATGCTCCAGCGGTTGAAGCTATGGAGATGTGGTCGCCTAGCTTCTCTGCCCAGTGATTTCGGTGAATTACAGTCTCTGCAAGAATTAAACATGTCCTTGTGTGAGAGCCTGGAAAGACTTCCTGAAAACTTCGGCCATCTATTCAACCTGCAGTCACTGGAGTTGCGCTTTTGCAGGATGCTCAAGGCTCTACCTGAAGATTTCGTGCACCTGAGTGCACTTCAACGACTGGACTTAACGGGCTGCGAAATGCTGGTAACCTTGCCGGAGGGAATCGGCCAACTCACTGGCCTTTGGGAACTGCACTTGGACGAATGCGAGAGCTTGAAGAAACTGCCTGAAGGCTTTGGTGGCCTTGTTGCATTGCACACTCTGTCTCTTGCAGGGTGCTGTAGTTTAAGTGCACTTTCGGAAGACTTTGGAAGTTTGGAGTCACTGCTGATGCTCAAACTAACAGACTGCTCCAGCCTTACATCACTACCTGAGAGCTTCAAGCAACTTGTTGCTCTCAAGTCACTTGATGTTGCTGGGGCTAGTGACGAGCTCATCACTTCGGTGGGGGAGCTTGTGAGCTCCAGCTGCAACATCAACATTGTCCCGGAGCCCAGTAGTGGAAGATGGCAGGTCAGTGATATGACTTGGCAAACGTATTTGCAGGAGCCAAATGGCCCCAGGTGGCTCATGATAGATGGCTATGATTTTGATGACCACGATTTCCAGTCTTAGATTGTTGAATCGAGAGTGTGCCGGCAAAATCAGCTCAAGTTTTTTGATGAGTGATGGTCGTATGCCACAATGTGGAACGGTTGTTGGAGGTTGATGAGAGGAGGTTTCAAAGGAGGTTGTAGCGTCGGGAGAGAGTACCGTAACAGATAATCCTTATGGATAACATCATTATTTTATTTATTTATTCTTATCGTCATTTTAATTAATTTGAGGGATACTTGAGAAGTCCTTAAAGTCACTTTGAGTATTTAAGAATACCCTGAGATTTGCCTGATACCATCATTATTTTTTACTCAAAATGAAAAAGCTTGGTGGACTTACTATATTTGGTTCTATATTTGGTGTACAGTATTCATTGTTTAGATGTGAAGGATACAAACTGATTCAATATTATGAAATACCATTGCATTGATGTAGTTGTTGTTCATCAACTTATTATAGATCTGCTGTGCGACTTGAAAAATTTAAACAGATGCTTCTATGCAGTGATAATTAATTCATTTTTTAAAACCAGGTCACAGGCTCCACTCCCAGGTAGTCTCCAGTAACTCAGGCTAATTTCAAATTCTGAGAGGGAACTTATGCTTGCTACAGAATGTAAAAAAATACAGTTTCGGGGCGATGCAAAGAAATGCCTTGGAGAAATTAATGGCTATTTATTGTTGACCATTACAGTTATCACAGGCTACGGTTTATGAAAATGTCGAAATTTTTCGCTATTTCAGTGCAACACAGGGAGAGATCCTGGCTCCCATTCAAGGCAAAAAGAGAGTTCAAAAACTATATTTCTTCAACCACATTGGCAATATAGAAAACCAAGTTCAATTTTCATCCATGAGCATAGATTCACAGGACAACAAGAGTGAAATAGTGGAAATCAGAGTTTTCACTGGATCTCGCAAAACTTGCGGAGATGATGGAAACAATAAAGCCCGGAGTCTAAACCAAGATGCCACACATGCTAGGAATGGCACTAAGCTTTTAGGGAAATCTACAGCTACAAACAGGAACAGCAGCATCCACGCGAGGAACACTCCTGGAACTCGCTTCAGCCCAACAACTGCAACCAAGAAAATCAAGCAAAACAGAGTGAGAAGCTGCTCTACCGTGACAGTAAAATGCATAACAAGGAAACTAACAAGTCTTTTACCACTGTAATCCTACCGAAATGCCTTAAGCAATCTTGTGCTCTCGAGCATTCTCTGCTATCGAGCTTTAAGTCCCAGTGCATTAAGCAATCTCCAATTGCCTGCATACACGAACATGAGACACACTGGACATCTCAAGTACGCACCGAAATGGCAAAATCCCAAGAAAAACAACACGACCAGATCGCTTCTCAGGGGCCAGATTGTTCGCACCTGCAATTCATGCGAATGAAGCCACCGTTCTCAACTTCTCACTGCAGATTCATGCAGTACCGGTGCTTGTTTGCTCGCCATGCCTGGACAGCTTTAGTGTAGGGAAAGTTCTTCAAAGTGTAGAACTTCTGAGTAAACATCTGCACACACAAGGGCAGGTGTTCGCCAAGCTTGTTCCGGAGCTTTCCCTTGATGAACCCAACTGTCGAGAACGCACGCTCATCTTCCACAGACCCTAACACAATGGTCATCGCCATCCTTGCAACCTTGAAATATTCGGGGAAAGCATGAACAAGAAGAGCATTTGAGCCCAAAATCTGCCAAAGCTTTGTCATGGGATTGACAGTAAAGGGTGGGGTAAGCACTCCCTTGGAGTTACTCTTCATGGCCATTTTGAACATGGCCATTTGAGAGTCCAGGTCTGCTGAAGAGAGGAGCTGCGTCACCCAATCGCCATCACCTTCTACATTCACGCACGGTTTTGGAGTGCCAAAGAAATCCTTCAGTATGGACAGGTGAGCAGAAAAGCTGCTGTCCACGTTCTCTTGCAGCCAGTATTGCGGGAAGACTATTCCCAGGGAGTCCATGACATGGTTGGCTGGGAAGCGGGTGTCCAATTCCGCAATCAACGCATCAGCAATGTCTGCACAAATGCACAAGGTTATCATCAGACACAATAGCAGAAGCCACTTTTAGGAAGTACAGCCTAGACCATGAAAAAGATCAGAACATAATGGGAAGTAAGAATTCTACTTCGGCACAGCAGGTCCCAAAGGCACTTTCCTGCAGCTGACAAAGCCGAGAGGGACCTAATACGCATGTAAGACTCTCACAGCAGCTACCATTCAAAGGAAGCATGAAAAACAGAAGTTCCAGAAAAACGCCAATGGTCAGGAAAACGCATTTGACTCACAAGAAATTCCAGCAGTGACATGAACATGGAAAAAAGGCGCCGAGATTGCTCGACTATCAGGACAAGAATATAACAGCATAGCAAAAACCCGTTTCCACCCTAATTAAGCAATGCTCAAACACTCCGCAATACCGAGGCTGCTCCCAAAGCAATAAAACGAAAAGGGAGACCAAGCTATCCGGAAAACCGATTTATGAATCACTCCCACATCTTAATGAGATCACTACTGAGAAAGGACATAGATGATCCACCTCACGACGATCGGGCACACGGTTTAACAACGCATTTACCCTGAGCGACATCATTGCTGCAACACCAAACTAGTGCACGACTCTCCATGATGAGCATGATGTAATCGTTCCACAATAACAACTTCAACACAGCCGCGATATGCCACAAAACCATGCAACCCCTAAACCATACCAGAACCACACCCTTCCCTCACACCAAACCTTCAGCTTCACAGAAACTAAAATCCGGAATCCATCTATTGAACCTTTTTCCAATCCAGGGATAACACAAACATCACAATAAAATCAAACACGCCAAATCTGAATGCATCCACCCTTGCAGAGCACCAGGGCGTAAACCATTCCATGCATTCCAAACACCATGAGCACAAACTTTTTTATCCAGCGAAGAAAAATTAAGTTGAAGCCCAGATAATCCCTTGGAATACTAGATCAAAAACGAAATTCCAGAAGGTTAGATCTGACAGATACAAAATGTGCTAGTACGAAAATCCACCCGAAATTGATGAAAGGGACAAGGAGAACAGGGTTAGGAGTTGCAGAAAAACAAAACGGAGAAGCACCGGATCTATACTGAACACCGCTGCTCCAAACCAGCTCAGATTAGATACAGAGGTGAACTGAATTCCACATAACCATGAACAGAAATGATTGAACCCAGAAATCCAGAATTTGCAACCGAGTTCAGAACCTCCGTACATGGGGTCACAATTCAGCAAGCTCAAAAAGATACCAGCAAGATTGTTTGAATTCAGAACGAGCAAGGGAGGATCCATGTCAATCTAGTCGGCCATGCATTCATCTACCGCCCCAACCGATCCCTTCCCGTTCCGTGACAATTTCAAGCGGAAGCATTTCAAGGACAGAGCATGCCATCGACCCTTTGTTATCCCATACACCAACTCTGATGGAAGTCCAAAATTCTGCAACAGACACCTACGAATTGACGGCCAAGAGCAGAATCAAACAATCAAGAATGTTGGTCGCCCATCATACTCTCTCTCTCTGGCAATACGTCAGGCTCTGCTTAAGGAACCCTAACGATGCTCCAACCAAAGCATCCGAGCACACTCACCAAGCGAGATAGCGTTTCTGAACATTGACTAACAACTTTTTCATTTCGATCAACTTTTTCATTTACCAACCAACTTTTTCATTTCGAAGGCATAACAGGGGCCCGAAGCCACTGCCTCCGGGACCGCAGGCACTTGACTCGGGACCGCAGGCACTTGACTCGGGACCGGAGGCACTTGACTCGGGACCGCAGGCACTTGACTCCGGGGACCGCAGGCACTTTACAGGGACATCGCAAGAGAGGGTGTCACAAGCTACGGTTCAGAAATCACAAATGCAAAGGGCTGATTAAATATTTACTTACCAGTACATGCAGACTGAACCTTGGCAACCGTTTCTCCAAGCAGAGTCTCCGTGACATACTGCGACTCTCCTGTGGATGGATTAGTGGCCGTGGCAAACATATTCGTAGACACCTTGGAGCTCTGAAAGCACAAGTGCTCCACACTCTCCTCGGCGCTCAGATCTGGCATCCACCGAAGCAACACAGACTGGGAAGATACAGTCGCAATTCCAGTGAACAAGCTAAACTCATCACCTACGTAACGAGTCTCGGGGGTAACGTACAGGAGCCCAAGGACAATCTGACACTTCTTCACGGCAGCCACAAAATCGCACAGAGCCACATCTCGACTCTGCCCAAATTTCATCAGTGACTGGACAGCCTCGAACAGGGGCAGGATACACGCCATGGAGAGCAGAGTCTCAACATCACACATGAGATGATAGAGAGGGCGTGAGGGGGGGTGGCCATTATAATCTTGGGCCAGCTTAACAATCAACAAGTGATATTCAGAGAGAACACGCTTCAGAGGAGCTAACATTCCAACCCAGCGGGTCTTACAATGCTTCAGAATCTTCAACCCTTTCGTTTCCATAATCTCAGCAAGCTTCGTGAATTCCATAGACTTTTTTGGTGACTTCGAAAAGTATGAGTGCAAGGCCGAGAGCAGGCACTCCAACCTGTGAACCAACGGCGTCTTCGAAAGCATCTGCATGGCCAGGTTCGTCTTGTGATTGCTGCAGTGCACAGCCAAGAGAAAAGGGGCAAACTCCCTCTGCAATTGAACTGTCACACCGCCTCTCACACCCTGGAAAACGGCGGCTCCATCCGCACCAAAACAAATCAGTTTCTTTTTGATATGGTCCGGAGAGAGACCGCCAAGGTTGGCCAGGGCATGCAACAACACTTTTGTCAAGTTATCTGACCCTGTTCCCCCCGAAACTTTCTCCAATGTCAGTAAAAGCGGCAGACGCACAAAGTCTTTGACAACGTAGACATGAACTGAAATCCAGGTCTGATTGTCCACGGTCGTCACCTCATCACAAGTCATGGAAAAATACTCACACTCTGCAAGGCACGACTTCACACGAGACTGCACAACCTCATGCAAACACTCAGCAATACCCCACCCACTAGACACAGACCAATGCTTGAAGGGGACCAAGGGACAGTCAAGGTAAGACAAAACATCACGGTAGGAGGGATAGTCAGTCATGGGGCGGCCAGCAAGGAGCATGTTGAGCACAACCACAAACTGGCACTTCTTCTTCGACCAGTTCATCTCCACAGGTGTATTCAGCTGCTCCAGCACCGTAGCCTTCGTCAAAGCAGCAAACAGCTTCTCGTTCTTGTAGTGCCGGTTGTTCTTGTCTCGCCAGTACTCACCACACTTCACTCCCTGCTCTGCCATATCCTCCGTCGCCTTGTACCAGCCTGCATGCTTATTGCAGTTGTCTCTCTTGCAGCACAGGGTTCTCAGTCGTCCTTCTATTCTTGTGCACACAACGCACTTGACAGCAACAACAAACTCTCCCTCCTCCCGATGCTTCTCGGCCCACGGGAAAGAAGCGGCCCAAGAATCCTGCCACTTGCGACTGCGGCAGGGGTCGGCCTTCTTCTTCCGGCCCTTTGTTTTTCTCTGCCCCTTCTTGCCGCCACTAGACTCTGGAGAAACGCACTGCGGGTCAGACCGCGTGCCTTTCCCTGCAGGCCCATTCAGAAGGACCTCCTTCCCGGGACGCCGCGGAGGGGTTGCAGATGAGGCTCCACTCTCTGCAGGTTGCGGGCACCCTCTCCCTTCACAAACACACAAGAAAACCGTGAGCATTTAGGAATGACAGAGACAACTCATAGACTTTTAGAAGACGAAGAATGGTTATGGACAGTCTTTTATCTTAACAGCTGCGCCTGCTGAAAAGCGAATCAACTCAGTTGACAAAAAAAAACTAATGCAAATTAAATCATGCTCCTTTCGAAGATCACCAATGTTACGGCTAAATTATGGAGGTACAAAGCTTAAGCCCTGCACAAGACTGCACAAGCAATACCTAAAAACCTAGATCTGACACGGGACTGAACAACGTTGAAGCCTGCGGTTCAAAACAATTAACAGGACTACTATTCGGGTGTCAATACTTGAGATAAACCCGGCAAGGTTTCTCTAAAATCCGAGAAACGCATGCTGAAAATGTATTCTGCAATATCAGACTGGCTTCAGTAGACCATGGACAGATAAAAAAATTGAAACCAAGAAGTACACTACAAAAATTCACAACTTCGACATGAGAAAATAAGCAGACTGATTAGCATCCGGACTTGTGATATAGGATATTTGTGAATAACCAGACTTTGGTTTAAAAAATAACCAGACTTTGGCACAAGAAAGGGCAATCAAACGAGAGACTCGATCTGTAACATACCATTCCTGTTCAAAGTATGATGTGCATTCCCTACTTTGTTCTGGCCCATGCGAAGCTTGCAACATAATCAAAAATAAAAACCAATAACAACCAAAAATAATGAAGAATCAGAACGAACATATACCAAACGGCAATAAAACTGACAAATAAAAAGCTTAACATTACTATACAGTGACACCTCTAATAAGCACAAACAAAGATATCACGAAATTGTGGAACACTCACCAGTCTCACCGAGCACCTCCAAGCTCAGGCTCCCTGCGCTTTGAGAAAAGCGAGCAGATCTGCGAAGGCCCTTCTCAGGCAGTTCCGGAGTGAGAGTCCCACCCCCCCCTCCAAAGGCAGAGCACTCACCACGCTCCATAACGACAACATCTCCGCTTGCAGAGAGCTCCGTTAGTGCCCGGGCTGCCGAATCTTCCAACTGCAGGGGTGCATCTCGTGCATTGGCATTCCGAGGAGTCAGGAAGAAATCAGCCCGTGTTTGTTGCACAATCTTCGTCTGCCGCATTTACCTCACACCCTTCACAACAATCCCGCTTCTCTTCGGCCCCATGCTGCACACAACCACAGCTCGCAATCCGACACACATGCACCAGAAAAATAACGATAGTTAGACTCTAATTCTCCTCTACTGGTAACAGATCAGGGAGATCACTCAGATAAAATCGCCCATTCGTAAAGGTCTGTGTGACATTGGAATAACGCACATTCACACGAACCCTAATAAAAGCCCGAGCCTTTGCAAAACAAGCACCAAGAACCAGCAAGACAACTGTCACAATCAAAGCAAGAAGCATCGAAGGAGACGGCATCACAAGACCCTAAACTGAATCACAGAATTGTGTGACAAACAGCTCGCAGGTCCGGGTTTAAAAACAAACCTGAGCGCTCCCAGCCGCCATCGCCATGCACTCCAGTACCCTCCAAATTGAAACCTACATCACGATTCATTACTCTCAATCTCAGAAATCCGAATTCAAATCCAGCAATATCTAATTAGAAAACCCCAAAACTTAAAACCCTAACCTAATTTTCACACCATCTGCCATGAGTAGGAGAGGCGCGAAGCAGGCTCCTTGGGAACCTAAACCCATAATACATTTCCAGAAATTTGTGAAACACAAAGCACACATATATGATATAACAAAGCACAGTGCACACAGCGAAAGCAGCGAGCACTCAACAGCCAGGCTAGCCAGCACACAAATGCATAAATCAAGTTATCAACCCTAAATCACAAAAACCACAAAAGGAACTCATTAACCAAGCAATGACTCCAAAGATCACACTCACACAGCAGCTGCCTCCATTTCCTTCCTCTCCCCCACCTCGCATTTACAGCAAGAAGATTGTGGGATCACAGAGTACAACTTCCGAGAGCACTTCCCACAAGTCGCAAACCCTCAGGTGACACATTGCAGAATGAGATCGGATCATCGGAGTCAGGAAGAAATGCAGGATGCGGAGTTCAACTAACAAGGCTAGAAGCTACAATGGTGTGAAATGTCGAAGGCGAGGGGGGGTTTATCATCAAATGAGCCCAGGCTAACTTTGGGGGACAGGGGGGAGACGCGTGGGCTTCACGCTGAAGATGGGGGTTCGAAACTTGGCGCGCCCCCTTCGATGTATCATCGAAATTCGAATGGATGTGGCTAATTATTGCGAATCCAATTCGCAATCATCCACCCTAGTTGGGCTACCTCGTTGGGTGCAGACTTAGCTGGCAGGCTACGAGAGCCTTCATGAGCACGGTTTCTGGCGATTTCCCCAATTTTTTTTTTTAATTTTCTTTGATTCAATTAGCCAGTGATTTATCTTTGTAGCAATTGGGCTATTTATAGCTGAAAAAAAAATCACTGCTTCTATGTCACTACTGACTGATTAGATCATTTTCTAATGAAACTAGATACCGTTGCTCCACCTCCTTGCCATTCAAGGAATATCAATGGCAAACGATTCCAGATATGCACCCGGTGAGTTCTACAGTCTCACGGTTCGAGAAGCAACAAATGGGATCCTGAACTGGTCTCTATCTAGTCTGGGTTTTTCCGAGGCTACACATATTCTAAAATATCTGCACCACAAACATAGGGATAATTTCCTTTATGAACAAAATCCTGTCTTATTCTGAGTATACAATTTGAAATAATTCATAGCTGATTTTCATTATGCGGACAAAATCTTGAAAGCAGTTGACTGAATCGGTGCGCAGGTACTGATACTGCTACAGATACAGCGCTGGGAATTTTGAGCGATGGCATCCGGTTTTGCTGATGATCATTACGCAATAAATTTGCAGGCTGGAATTGGAATTGTTGCTGTCTTAGCACAATTGAAAAAGCGGACTTTGAACCACATCACATATGTCGATGGTGGTTGTAAACTGCACTATACTCTCCAAAACTGCCAGGGTATTTATGATAAATACATATTACTGTGGCTTCTCGTATTTACTATGTTCCACTGATTATGGTGTAGTCTGAATTCTTTCATTGACACATAATTGTGGGTAATTTCTACGTGCTATTGGTGACCAGTATAAATGGTCATGCTAGTTTCGAAGCTTTTTCGTACAGCCAGTCGTCCAGGCTTCCGTTGGAAGAACGAGCAGTATCTCCTCGTTGCTGCAGCACTAGCCGAAGAGTCAGACAAGATTCTCTTGGTGGATCATGCCTAGCGTTTCCATCTCCGCTTCCTTGATGTCACAGAGCTCAAATCTCAATGTCAGGTACTCCATTTGGCCGGGGTCATGCCAAGCATCGACATTCCTTCGATGAACATTAAGGTAACCGTGCCTGCAGAGGTTGGTCGATCTAGCCAGAATGCACCAGCTTGTCGACTTCTGTTCGAAAATCAGACAGAGTTTAGCCATGGCGTGGCACATGAAAAGGAATAGACACTTGAGAGTGTGTGTTCGGATTTGAATGTCGACTAGGCCTCGGCAACCAGCTGCTTCTTGAGCCTGGAATTGAGCATGTTTCCAGGGGTATGGCTCTTACATTTCCATTTGGAATTGAATCCGTCTTCAAGGATGGACATGGAGTTCATGATGAGAACCGGAGAAAAGCCTACTAAAACATTGATTCCGCTTCTTCCTGAATTGCTTTGGATGGTGAACCGGATCATTGCTGAACATTTTTATCAAACGGATCAAACTACCATTACGTTGTCCAATCAGAAGTTCGAACAAATTAAAAGCAGAGACTTTCACATATCTTTGGTGTGTCGCAGGCTGCTTGCCGACCACGTCTCGCTTTGAGCCATTTCCGAATGGAAGCAGACAGGCTTTCGTTGATGCTACGCTACAAAGCTCGACTGTGTACTTGTGTTGAGCGGATTGTGTTGACGACGTTGGCAGCTTATTTCTGGAAGACAGGAATTGGAAAATATGGAGCTGCTGTGATTGAAAGCAGACAGGCTTTCGTTGATAGAAGAGAGTCTCCATGCTATTTTCTAGGAAGAATCCGATTGTTCTATCTCTTAGACGCTCGTGATTTGCTGAAGGATAAGTGGAAGCATCGTGATGTTCACCCAGTGCGACTAACTACGCTGCTGCGAGGAACATTCATTCCACATAGCTTCTAATTCACGATAGCTGCTGGACGACTCCTCGCAGATGTTGGTAGTGTGCTTTGCAAAAGTGATCAGTTCTCTCGTAGTTGACGGATTCGCTGAGGGCATGGAGTCTAGAAGATTGATCATGCATGTCGTGTTACTTGGACTCTACAAGTTAAGGGGTTCTCTTTTTCGCTTTCCCCTAGTTGTGACTACATGTCCAAGTGCTTGTGCATTTGTCATGGTTGCTTTCACCGGGACTTTATGTGTTAAGTGATCGTGTAACTCATGTGACCTTGGGTGTGTGAGAGATATTTCAGCACTTATGCTTGCTCCTCATATCACATTTTCTGCCTCCTCGTAGTCGTTGCCTTCTCTTGTTGGTGCAGTTTTCCAAATTTGCTGTCTCTCTGGATTGGCTCTTGACAATTCAGTTCTTGTCCTTGGCGGCCGTGAGTTCTGTGAGATCTGGTGTGTGGTGGCTTGATCGACATTTTGAGTTCTTTTTGCTGGAGGCTCTGTGGGCAACGTTGCCACTTGTTCTGCATTTTGAGCGTTGTTTGCTTGAAGGCTTTCGTGGGCGCTCGTTGAACAGGTCAGGATAATCCTGCTTCAACATTCCAATTTCCTTGTCGGCAGCTTGCTTGCATCCTGGTTCTATTTGATCCGATTCTCCTTTTTCTTCTGGCAAGCGCAGTCCTCATTCCTATGCATTCTCCACTGGAAGTTTTTTATCTAGTTCTTAGCCTCGCCATTGCCCGTTAGCAGTAAAACTCTGCTTGGACCGTCCTTTTGATTGCTCAGCTACAGCTCTTTGGAAGTACGCTCATGGTTCTATGCGTTTCCTTGAAACTTGTGATTTCTGCGGTTTTGTGGTTTTCTGAAGGAGATTATCATGAAACGAAAGTTTGAGTTCGATGAGGAGATATTAGAGTGTCCTCTCTGCAACGACCTCCTGTTTCCGCCGATTCACCAGGTAATTTGTGTTTTCCAGAACTATTCAACCTATTATTCCTTTCATGGAGATACACGCGCACGAGCATGGCAGGAGAAACAAGCTACGCAATGTTGTTCTTGAACATTTACAACACTGAGGTGTTGCCATTCTGGTTCTTTTGTTTTTGTCATTCTCTTCTGGAATGTGAGAGGAAACAGCTTGTTCTGTGTGCTTGCTTGCGAGGTATGATCAACTAGCTTGCACGGAATCTAATGAGGAGGGTTACTTGAATTTGTAATTGCAGTGCGAAAATGGTCACATGGGATGTAAGGCTTGTTGTGAGAAGCTCAAAGAAAAAGAATGCCCAACCTGTCGTGCGATGCCGTTTGCTCACTCACGATGCTTGGGGTTTGAAAAGATTGTAGAGTCTCTTCGAACTACTTGCTTGTATGCCGGAGAAGGGTGCACCGAAATGATAAAATATAGTGAGAGAGATAAACATGCGGCATATGCATGTGAATATCGTCAATTGCGATGCCCTGTACCGACATGCTGCTTCCAGGGATCCAAGAGCGTAGTCCCGGAGCATTTCAAGAATGAACACAATGCTGTAATAGCGCGATGTCCGCGAGGAATCCGAAGCAAAAAAATTTTTATCTCATGGCCCAGACGTTCCGCGCGATACATCTTAATCGATGTAGATAAGGAGCTGTTCCTTGTTAGAATTCACTACGTCTCTGAGGTACTCCTTCCAGTTGAGCAGTTGGATGATCAACATGCAGGACTCATCATGTTCTGTTGCTCGTCATTCGGTAACGAGCAAATATCCAATATCCAAATAACGGTGAAGAGCACGGAGGGACTCGTGTCATCGACCTCTACATTGAAAAATGTTTTAGCCTTCAACAATCAGGCGTTTGTAAGTACTTCGGAAGACTGGAATCTTATTCTTCTCCCGAATGTGAACCTGAGACCAGACGATCTCGAGTTTTCTCTGGGGTTAACTATTCTGTGAATGCTCGCAGAAGCTCATGTTGAAGAGTTTCAGAAAGGTCTGCCATTGTAAGTGAATATATCTTGACTCCAATTCTATGTGCTATGTTACATATATTCTACATGCTTCGGACAGTTTCTCTTCTTTGTAGGCAATTGAGACCTTGGACATAATTATGCAGTGGCATTTGCTCAGGGAACTCCATTGATTGATACTCACGATGTTCATGTGCCATCTTTCACTATGCAGGAGCTTTGTGTTGGAATCGTGGACAGCATGCTTGCACTGATATTTTTTATGCTTGCATTGGCGGACGACCGTAAAAAATTGTGCTCATGATGGATAGTCCTTGCTCAACATGGAGAGCATGTAACGTACTAAATGGTGCCTATTTCCTCCAACTAGCATTGCTATGTGTTTACAACTTATATGAAAGTGTAAGAGGATTGGATTTGGATCTTACATGCAATTCATCTTAATATGAGTATTTTTTTAAAGGTCATTTTGAAATTCTCATTCATAACAACAGTTCATATTCCAAGAAAATGAGGCAATCAATACGAATTAGGTGACTCAACGAGTGAGACCCACCAATCATATATTTGTTTCTGGTCATTTCTGCACTGGTTCTTTAGAATACCATTAGGCTCAGGAATGGCTGAGACCAAGATTGATTAGAAGAAGGGACCTCATTGCAGTGATTAAATGTTGTGTCAAGAGTAGCTAATGTCCCAACCGAATTTGATGCGAAAGTAAACCTTGAAAGAATCTTTGAAGAACTCCTTAACAGTAGAAGTTTCGTCTCCTAACCCAATTTGCTGGCTTAAACGTTCTCCACTTTGATACATTTCGCATAACATAGTTCTAAGTACATATAATTCAGATTTTCAAAGTACGCTACGATGTAGAAAAAAAGTATTCCCAAAACTCTCTCCTAGTCCTTGCAAGGAAGACGATCAAGGTCTTAAACTCACTGGTAACACCTGTACTGAATTTCATTCCTACCTGGAAGTGATTTTTACCTCCTGGGGCCTTTGCCCCTGGCAGTGACAATTTCGGGAAACTTGAGTGGTACAGGAAGAGTAACCCTCCATTTGCCCTGTGCAGTGTCCGGATCGCCCAACTCTCTCCTCTCGTTGATAGATCGGGCTTCAAACTTGCACCCTAACTCCCGATAATAAGGCCGCAGATTATTGACAGTTTGCTTTAACTCTAGTGCCATATCATATGGGTCGGCCTGAAAATCGTCTACTGTCATCCCTAAAACCAGACAGTAGCTAATTAGAAGATCTTTGTGTTGCTTAGACTGGCTGCGAGCTTCTGAATTGTTCGAAGGATCTGTCGTGCTCTCAGCGGTGAAGCGATCCAAAAAACTTGAAACGATGATACCAGGGATGCCGGTTTCTTGAGAGAATCTACCAGGATCTGCCCCAGCCTTCCTCACAGCGTGGTGAGGAGTTCCAAAAAATGTGAACAGATGCCTCAAATACACTAATATTCGAGCTCGCCGATCATTGCCTTCCTTATCTCCCTGCAAAGTCGATAAAGAGAGAGGAGCATTAATTCCTGATACTTCTCGAACTCTTTCAACAAGAAACATAACTTTCACCGCAGTGTTCTGACTAAGGTATGCATATTCCTCAGGTCGTAAGATAGGATTATTAGTGAGCATTAGATCAACATTTTAGGACCTAACAACAAATCCATGTACTCCGAGTGCAATACACAACATAACAAAAATTCAAATACAATAAAGGCTCTTACCTCAACTCTTATCCTCCTAAGTCGACTGAGAACAAAGTTAGGATACTTCTGCTGGCGAAGTACTTCTTCATCTTTGGCCTTCTTAGCTGCTGCCTTCAGCTCACGCACATCCAGATTCTCCCATTCTTCTGCCAGGATAAGCCGGTCAAGAGGGTAAGCCCCTTCAGGTGTGTTGGCAGAAATATCATGCGGTGGAACGTTACGCACGACAGATGAGTTAGCCTGCTGCAAAGCTTGCTCATTGGTAAGAAGAGCTTCATTTTCACCAGCTTCCTGGAACAGAAATTCCATACCCCCCGTATCTCCTAGGGCTTCTTCCTTCACAATTCCTCTCTCCATCCGTTGTGCCTGTACATGTTACAGAACATCCTTATAACCTCAACGGAAGTACGATTTAAGCACCTCTAATACGCGTCGTGGAAAATCCAATAGGGACTAACACGTAACTCACACAAAGATTCCTCTACAGCTCCCAAGATAACCATATGTTATGCAAGAAACATGCAAAGTCACATCATTAAGATCTACATTGCTACTATGGATGTAAAGGAGTATACAAAAATTCAAAACACAATCAAAAGAGAGAAACAATGGTACTTCATATCAGTCCTACAGAATACAAAGATTTCCACGCACATCGATAGGATAGAAAGGAAAAACTGCTTGTTGAATTCTCCAAAATTCCAAGCGGACAAAATACCCACCCGCATTTTGCTCTTCTGACTGCCAAACGTTTCTACCAGCATTCTTCTCTTCGCTATTTCCTGCTCTCTTGTATCTTCCACACGCTCCTCTTCGTCCGTCCATTCGTAATCCATGCCCCTAACTCTTGGCTCCATTCTGAGAATCTAGACCGTAATGCGGTTAGGTTAAACTCCCTTTAGCTCGAGTCAGCAAGCACCTCAACCCATATAAACCCTAATTCCAGATAAATAAGAACCAATTTTGAAATTGCCCAAATGATAATATTTAATGCTAATCAAAAACTCTACCATCATACAACCATCTCCTTCAAATATATTTGCAGAATCTAAGAGCTCCAAAACGTAGAATGACTCCTCATTAACTGATACATTCTTCAATCGCGGGATCAACTGGTGAACAACAAAGAGAAGGCTATTCAAAGAGGACTACAAAACTTAGGTGCTGCAGGAACCCAATTGCATGATAATGACATACAAAATGTGGAGAAAGCTACCTTCTCTCCGGCGAGAGGAACCAGCTGCAGAGTACCCTTCTCCCTGTCGTACACGCCCAACGCATAACTACAGGGCTGCCAAGCAGCCGCCTCGCCAGCATAATTCATCCCGACAAAATCCACCTGCCCATGCGTGGACGCAACAAGCTGCGTCTGCTTCGCCTTCAACTTCTCCACTCCCTGATACGCCTTCACACTCGAAAGCGCCGCGGCAGCATCGCCCTGATCGGCCTCGCCCAGAGGATCGAACCCCGTCGGAAAGTACGCAACAAACGGCCGCGCCCGGCCGTCCTTGGACGGCACATAATCCATCCTCACATCCCGCTCCACCACCTTCTCCTCCTTGGCCGTCTTCTTCTTCTTCTTCTTGTGGTGGTGCTCCGACGAGGTACTGTCCATGATGGCTCGTTGGGCTCCCCTCGCAGCAAGCACAGCAATCCACAGAGACAACGAAACTAGAAACTAGCTCCGCTCCTTCAAACCAGACAACGCGAGTGAGGTCTAGGATTTAGGGTTTAAGGAGCGCCACTGCACACAACACAAAACCCTCGCTGTACCCAGTTGCGACATCGTTTTTAATGATTTCTAGATTTCAGGTCGTGAAATGTACTCTCGTTTTAGATAAGGTCCGTTAGATGGGTTTGCGAGATTGAGGAGCTTTCACGAGAGATTTCTTCATAGTAAGTTTTCATAAGTTGGTTTCTTAATTTGTATCTATTTAGGATTGAGAGTAATCTGTTGTAGAGTGAGTCAGTTGGTTGTGATTTCATATTCAAGCATGGGGTGGAGGCTCTCTTGGTTGTGTGCCTGCACTCAGATTGGTGGAGTTTATGTGTGTTGGATTGTTGTTTGCTTGTCTTTGAGATGACCCGGAATTCATGTGTTGGTTGATCAGGATGCGGAGTCGTCCTCTCACTTGGTTGCCATTGTTCCATTTCTACTGTTGACGATTTTGGTGTTGTAGGTTGATCGGTAAATTGGGAGTCAGTTCGGTTAGTATTGGATCTGTGTCGTTGTAGTGACGAATTTGCAGGGGAATTTTCAGAATCTCTATCGACCTTAAGTTTCTTCAAGGTAACCTACCCTGTCCTACCCCTGTTGTACAATATGGAAAATGTTGGTCGACACATCAACAACACCTGAAGACTCACCAGATGACTACCAACACGAATACCACCTGAACAACAAACACCAACATAAGAGCACTTCGAAATCCTTGCAACGTGCTAGTACGTTCACTCAAGGATAACAAAGATGGTTAGATCACAAGATGATCATGGCACAACATGACACCAATACGACCAAGATCACAAAACATCATATGTTTGGCACAGTCGCTAGTGAGGCCGGCATTGAGGAGTAGGGTGCACTGGTAGCAAACTCAACGCTTTTAATTCCTATCTTGAACCATTGCAGATGCTGGTGAGTTGGAAGGGAAACGACAGAAAATAAACATGGTCTTTTCTGCATTTTCGGTCAGTGGAAAGGGACAACTTTACAAGTGAAAGCAAAGGGTAATGGTAGTGGAATGGAAGGGTCGTGTTGAGCTATGCGTATGCGGAAAAGAGCTGGCTGAAGCACTTCATTTTTGCAAGAAAATTGGAGAGTAGTCTGAACCGTAAAAGAGAATTAATTAGGACATGGATCTTGAGCAAGGATTGTTCGATTGGGAGCAGCACTTTTTTTATTGGCTTTCTAGTGCCAGATTGCACCAGAAAAAAAAGTTTGGCTAAAAAGGGTTACAAAAAATGCCAAATTTTTTGGATGAAATCGCCAGACAACTTTGAAATCTAAAAAAATATTAGATGAAATCGCCTAATTTTGGATGAAAACCGTACTATACATCCAATAAGTGGATGAATATTGTAATTTGAGCACCGCGACAATATTATATATCGCCACTGTGGCACTTCTTTAAAAATGAAAAAAAAAGCCCTGATTGGGAGTATCTAAGAACCATGTTCAACTGGGGTGATCATTGTAGAGAGAGCCATGTCTTAGATGGATATTGCTTATCAATGACACCTCAAATGTGAGTTAGCAATGATTTATGTTGGAGAGCTGCGGAAACATTACACTTTTTGTCAAATCATGGAAGGACAAATGCGCAGGTGCACTACATATATTATCGGCCTTAAAGATGATTTCAAAAGTAAAACTTAAAATATACAACTTGAGATCTTGGAAGTCTTTAGTAAGTCTCAAATTGTTGATGAATTATGATTGTTTTGATATCATATTATAATTGTAATTACAAGAAACCATGTCTTTCCTCACTCATAAAGTATTGCCCTTCACTAACTTAGGCTGTAGAAAAGCGCATTTTTTCTTGTCTTTTGGAACCTGGCCGACTAATCAATTTCTAAAATGCTTGATATGGTAAGTGAGGAACGGTAGGGCTGCTACTAATATCAGCTTACAACTTGTATGTTGCTCTGGTCATTCAAGAATTTAGTCGGTTCATGTTGATATCCTGGTGTTGGTATGTTTCTAATCTTCTGTTTATTCAATCATTCATGTACCTAAATGCAGTTGCCTATTTGTAAACAATATGAAGAACCTAAGAATTGAAAAGATTCTAGGAGGCTCTATTGAAATGATGTTAACAATTATTTTTATTATATACGATGATACCAAGCAATGTACATGTCTAAGTGACTGATCCAAAGGAGATTTGTGATGTTTGTGCTAAGATGCACATTAATTAAATATTTATCAAATACAACTATTTTTTATATTCGTAGTATAGTTATGTAATTGTAGTAAATGATATTGATTTGTAATAGAGATTGGATTTTGAAATGAAAATGATGAAATTTGAATCTATAGTTCATCTTTTACTAAGCTCGCAAATTGATTAGTTGTTAGTCAATAAAGAAGATCATGTTGTGCTATTAATCATCCAATATTCTATTGATCATAAATTATTTGTGGATTCATGACAATTAATCTCTTAGAGAAGCCTAATCATTTAACTCCTAAAGTTCCTTGACAATATTTCACCAAAAAACGCTCCAAAAATGCCATTTCGAATGTAAAAAGCATGAAGATCTAAAAAATCATTGTTTTCTAATTCTAACCGTAAGATCTTCAACTATATTAATGTAATAGGCAGCTCAAAAATTTCAATATAATTGATTGAAGGGATTAGAAGATTATAGCAATTGAAATTTAAAAACAAACTTTTTTGTCAAGATTTTTGACTAGATTGACACACTATAACTTTTTCCCCTTAGATTTTTTGCATTATGGATTTTGGGTGTTTTGAAGCATGTCAAGGAAGACTAAATTAGCTAATTGTATGAAAAAATTACACTCAAAAGTCGAGTGTACCATGTTGAAAACAATATTTTTATTAAACTGAATACATAAGAATGCTAAATCTTATTTCTTTCCTAGAAATTCAATTATCAAATAAAATCTCAATTCAAACCGTCAAAGTAAAGATTGATGTCCAAACTTTCACTGAAAATAAGAAAAATCCTAAAATAATATTTTTTCTAACTTGTATGAATGAAAGAAGAAGTTTTTTAGTACACTATCCGAAACGGTGAAAAAACTTTGATATTTTATGTACTCAAAGTAGTTTTCTTTTTTGGATATCTCAAAGATGACATCATGAAGTATTTACAAAAATGATTTTAAAGGTAATTGATGTATTTAGCATGGCTGCCCGAATTGCCCACCAAACAATTTTTTCCTCTTTGGGTACCATAACTATTTTTATAAATGTTTATTTTAAAAATTAAAAAAAAAAAATCCCTCAAAGTTCTTGTTATGGCCTACATTCACAAAAAGTTTCAAAAAATCTCGATTTCAATTGAAGTCATGTGTACATGCCGGAATTCTAAAAAAGCCCATTCTAAGACAATTGTCCTTTAAGGATTAAGATATATGAAGTAATTACATTAATTTATCCATTTGCACCTAGTTATGAAAGGGCTTAAAGACACCAAGAATTCACCCAATAGCCACTACGTTTGTGGTGGCTAAGGATTGGAATAGGAATATGGTGGTGGTTGTTGATTAATGGATGGTAGTTGAAATGGAAGTTGGTATTTATATGTGAAACTTGGTATAAATGTCATACATAGATAAAATTAGAAGTGTATTGCATATTAAAAATGGAAGTGTACTCAAAGATTAAAAAACTTCGAAACAGATAAAAAGAAACCATGAAAGCGTTAGAAATTTTCATATTTTATTCTTTAAATATACATATTTTTGGTACATATCTAAAATTGAAAGTTTTATAAATTCCTTTCTCATTATGTATGTAACCTTAAACCAATAGTAAAGCTTATTAAGGATTGGTATGTATTTTGATCTATCATTTAATTAAGAATTGAACAAATACAAGAAGTGAATTTCTTAAAATTCATTTTTGAAGTACACATATCTATTTCAATGAAAGTACACGTATATGATGTGACTAAAAAATTTATATCGATATAAGTAACCTCTACCTTGCTATTACATGCTCAATATCAAGAAAATAAATTTTAGTCATTAAAATTAATTAATATGAAGATTCTAGAGACCTATTACAGTACAATGGAAAGGAGTTCTAATCAAGCTGCCATACACTAAGGTTGAAGCACCTAAAACCAACCGGGTCCCCAAAACCGATCACTAGACTTCTCCAATTCCGACAAGTTTTCAGATTTAAAATCTTGGGAGATCTAGAAGAAAGTATGAAGCATGATTGGTAGAAAGGGAATCATATGGGAATATTTTGGTGGTAGTAGAGTGATCAAGTTTTGGTGTCATGGTGGTCGGTTTTAGGGAAACCTACATGTTGGTTAAGTGTAAAAGTAAAAATGTTCATTAGAAAATTTGTATCAATTCAGAAAATGCTTCAAAAATTTCCAAAAAATTGGCATTCTTCATGATTTCTATTTCCCCTTCCATGAAAAATAACCATTCAGAATTTCTCCCAAAGAATCATTGCAAACTCTCTTATTTGATCGGTTTTGGGTGCCTCAACCTTACAACTAGCCTTGTCTCTAATGATGCATACAGGCATGAATTACGGTGTGTGATCTGACTCATTGCCTGGCACTTTGTGGGATTAAATATTACTTGTGCCACGCATATTGTTGTCAGGCAGTGAGCCAGCCTATCACACTCACTCAAAACAAACTGTGAATTCTTCATCCCAATGCACCATTTTGTAAACAAAATGATACCACGGCAGATTTGCCCAAAATAGTTCTAAAAATATAAAGTGTACAATTAAAAAGAACAAAACTAGACTAAAATGTTTCTTGTTGTATTTAGTTGTTCTTAACCCTTTAAGAGCATCCCCAATCGAATCATGTCAAGCAGCCCCTCCAACGGCGCTTGGCGTGACTACTTGGTGTAGCACGTCAATTTTGAGTGTGGAACGCCCCAATGGTTTAACATGGAGGGGGTCCCGGGATCAGGTCCCGGTGCCGACGTGGAGGTGTTGCGCGTTGGCTGCGTTTCGCCACGTGCATGCGGGCCAATGCGTGGGCTGAGGCAAGCATTTATTTCTTTGCCGTTTGCTTGGCGTGTCGAAATTATCTCCCGGCATATGGAGAAAATTTGACGTGATCAGGGCTGTATGGCGGGGTCGCGCTAGGGTAGCGTGGACAATTGAGAGACTATTGGGGTCTTTTTTTTATTAGCGGCTCGGCACATTGCGTTAGCGTGGCTGTATGGCGCCCGATTGGGGATGCTCTAAGGTCCCAATCCATCAGTGATTTCAGAAATGTCTTATAAAATGTTTGATGATTCACAGAAATCGAGTGGATATACAAGCAATAGTTATAAATCTCAATGTGGAGATCATATTTGTACGGTTAGATTTATAAAAAAAATCATTAATATTTTAAAATTATTTTTGCAAGGTTTTCTTTTGAAATTTGATTAAAAATCCCAAATAAACAACTTTCTATTGAAAAAAATTGTTATGAATCTGGAATAACATGTACTATGTGATGGTATAATTTCCATTATTTAATTCCACTTATTTTGGAAAATTGTATTTAAGATTTCACTTTTTGAATTAAGGATGAAACTTGACCTAAACCAATTCTACGGATTTTCAAAAATCACAAGATCTTATCTTTAAGATCGACATTGTGCAAATGGTAGTCAACTAGCACAAGAATTTAAGAAAAAATATAAACGGATGAAAAACATCTAACGCTACAAAAATCAGACTGCTGATAGTCATCCAACGTCCATAATCTAGACGGTGGAAAGTTAAAGAGTTGACCCATTTCAAAGTATTTTTGGTGATTTTGTTGGTAAAAACGGAAAATCAAGAAATTTCATTTCAAAGAGGCAAATCTCATGTTTTCAAAAATTATATATAAATAAATATATATATATATATATATATATATATATATATATATATATATATATATATATATATATATATATGTTTTTGTGTAAGGTGGCAAACTTGCTACGGTGTTATTGAGAAGAGATAATCTCTTATTTAACCACTAAAAATCCAGGAAAGCCAAAATAGCTTTTTGGGATTTTGAGCAGCCAAGATGAAGGGATTAAAATTAATATTTTTGCCTAAGATTTTTATTAGATGCACCTTATACTACAAAGTGTATGTGGTAAAATTTTCAAAGCCAAATTCCAATTTTAAGACCTTGGTCTAGAAATTTTAGGTTTAAAGTCCAAAACGGGCAGCTTAAAATTATGCTTTTTAAAAAAAAAATCTTGAAGTATGTTCATAACCAAATCACCACTTAAATTCCAAAGAGACCCAACTCAAAAAATATACCAATTATACATAGGCAGCCTCCAGAAGTTACAAAGACAAGCTTCTAATTTTTGAATTATTTCTTTCAAAATTCTTCAAAATTTGAGATTTTGATTTTTTTTTAAAAACAATCTCGCTCAAAAATCAAAAGTTTATAAAGGCACCCAACCATCATTTAGATTTTTCTTAAACCAAGTATACGCAATGTTATACATGTTTTACTATATCAACGTTTTTAGACTTGCTTCTAGAGAATAATTTTTATGAAGGTTCTAAAAAAAGAATGAGTCTCTAAAATTTTGCATGGAGGTAGCGACCTTGATTACCTACACAGAAAAAAATATGAGCAAAATGTTTGGAGTAAAAATCTTCAACTCTCCCTTTGCACCATTTTGACTATGTCATTCGTGCAATGCCCAAAAAAAAGTTTTGCTTCAACTTTGAATGTTATAATCTCAAAGATGGTAGACACACAACGGCTGAAAATTTTATTACTACTTTCAAGGAAGGTAAAGTACAAGATCTTACGGTTGGATGTCTAAAAAAAGTAAAATTTTGGGTCCAAAACGTCGTTCTCACAAGGTGGTCAAAAATGGCTGTTTTGGATTTTGGAACCTCCAGAACCAGCTAGATGTTTAGGGGTTAAGGTAGAGATACCCACAACCGATAATGGCCCCATCACAGATAAGTAGGCTTCTTCGTTACAAAACATTGGAAAACTAGTAGACGATAATTGATGAATAATAGATTCGGGATGCATCCTTCAATAGAATACGTCTATGATTGTTATGGAATTAGGTGATCTTATGTTTGTTTAGTACTCTTGTTGCTGTCGATCATGGGTGAAGCTATATGTTTGTTATGGGCTCTGAACAACTTTTGAACAAATTTTTTTGTAGTAATTTGAATTTTTTTTACTCAATTAATTTTGAAAATTTCTCATTCTTCATGAACCTTATGTTTCTACAAACAAAAAATAACTCCTTCATAAGCCAAGAGGAGCTATGCTGAAATGCTTAAGTTATTGGTTGTAGGTACTTCTACCTTAGGTTGAATTTTTAGGGTACCCTTGTGCTCTCGAGCATTTGACCAGCTTGGCATCATCTTTGTAGTTGATTATATGAGAAAGACATCCACATTTGGCTTTGCATGGCCTCTAAATGGTTGGTGATGCTCTCTTATCATGTCATACTGAGAATCCTCTCCTCCTTCTGTATATGTCATATCACTAAGCTTTTCATTAAACCAAGAGTCCTGGTATATAAAGCGGGGACACACTCTCCTATGAACGCTTGATGACCACTTTCATGAGAAGTTGGATTCTAAAATTAAACGGATTTTGCACCAATCAGAAGATCTCAGTTTTCCCAAGTATAGTCGTACTTAGAACACTTTGAACACTTTTTGAAATAAGGCTTGCTAATTTTTGACAACTAACCCCCGAACACTAAAGTACAAAAATTGGACCCATGCGGGAATGTGCCCCCTTACTTCAGTTTTAGTCAAGCAAAATGCTCAACCCAAACTTCCGTCAAAGGCGGAACTTTTTTTCATTGGGCTTGGCCTCTGGACATAATCTGGTCCATAAAAATGACGGTAGTCCTCTCAACTTGGGCATAGGCTTACTTGTAATTAATTAACAAGATGCCATATTGGTCTAGTCTGTTATGTAACAGTGTCCAGTACTGCACCTGCATTGCTTCATATCGAAGTCTGCTTCCTCTCTTGTAAGCTGTACCAGGCTGATTGAGATAATTGAACTTCATGTTACGCCATCTCTGCAGGTCAGTCAGTGAGCTATCATAGTACATGACTTTGACATCCTTAGTCTTTTCAAAGTAGTGCTCAATCCCAGAGAATGCAACTCACAGGCTTGAGCCTTCATGCTGAAAAACTGCAGGAAATTTTGTGTCTTGGGTAAGGTGCATTATTGTACGTTTCTTGGCTAAAAAATTAGTGGGACAAAAATTATTTTTAAACACAACTCTTCTTAGTTCTAGTTTCCTACTCAATGTTACAAACTAGTACCCCCACATATACAAACCTGAGATTCTTTCACGCTACTTGTCAAAATTTCAACTTACTTTCACTTTTTAAAATATTAAACCTACCAACATTAATGTTAAGAAGAATGACTTGTTTACATAAAACATCGTCCAAATTATTATTTTTATGTAATAGTCTTTCACTAGAATAATATCATACAAGTTTGTTGTAAAATGTTTAAAGGAGTAGGATTTTGGAATAAATCTTGTAAAAGCGAGATTTTTTTTTATCAAGAAAATCTTCCTCTTGGTCTTTATGTCTGTCTAGCTATACAATATAAATTATATTGTATTCTTTACTACACTTCAGATCTTTTAACACTTTATCATATAAATATCACCATAATGCATCCAATGTAAATTTAAGAAAAATACAACAAAAGAAAAAAAAAAAAAAAAAAAAAAAAAAAAAAAAAAAAAAAAAAAAACCTTATATCGTGAGAGCTATATCTATTCTTCTACTTTATGTTTGTATATACAATCTTATGGTCTTCTCCTTTAACTCCAAAATACTTACAAAAAGATGTCAATGGAATTACATAGGTTGAAAAGCTTGATCAATGTCTTTTTATCCAAGTATCATTTAATCTTTGCATCCACCAATTAATTGTAGTTTATATAAAAGTTCATGTATAGCCATTTAATGATGTTTTATAAAAGTTCATGTATAGACCTTAAAAATTCACCAAAAGTTGAGATTTTATTTTTTTTCAAATTTTGTTTTTTTAACATGTAAACAAGATTTGAAGGTATGATTTCACCCCTTGGATTTTCAATATGATATTTCTCCATGTGCCTTTTTTACTATCATAGACTAGCCTTTGTCTTTGAATTTCAGCATACCTCCATGTGAATAATCAAGCATTTCTTTAGGTTTTACTGGTCGTATGAGGCAAAAAAAGTGCATAGACATATTCTCAACCCACCTAGAAACAAGAAGTCGAAGATTCTAACATCAAATTTTCTTTTGAAAATGGTTTTTTTGGCTCACAAAACATTAGAAACCCATTTTGCAACAAGGGAAAAAACTTTTTTTTCAACTTAAAACATTACGATCTCACAAATACGAAGGATTTTGAATCTAAGATTTGGGGTACATGTACATATACAAATAAGGTACTAGATAGTACAGTTAGATCTCCAAAAGACATCAAAACTTGAAAACTTACTCCTTGTACTGAAATATAAAATAGTTTTGAGGGATTTTGGCAGTTTTGAGGCCATACGACTTTAGCGGTTAAACACACTTGATCCAACTATTACTTCCATATCTTTCATCTACTTCAAGTAAAATATATTGCTACAATATAGCAAAGCCTACAGTATCTTTTTAAATACTCAAGCAGACTTTCAGGATAACTCCAAAGCGTAAGTTCAAATATTTTGAATTTGCATTTACCTCTTAATTTAAAAATGAAAAATTATTGTGGTGAAGATACATTAATATGGTTTGGAAATCAAATGGACGGTTTGGGCTAGGTCTACTGCAAGAGTGCTAATCAACCTTGGTAGCAGGTATATTATTTATTTTTTGTTCACATTTGGAATGTAGAATGTCTTGCATTCAATATGGTAGTCACAAAAAATGTTTGCATAATACAATTTTTCAAAGATATTATATTTATACACTTACTATCAAGCGCAAGCTGCATATTTTATTGTAATAAATTTTCAGCCATAAGTATTAACGTTGCCTCCAAAAGAGGGTTTTAAGTGAATTTATTGAAAATGAACCTAAGGGGCGGTTTACACTATGGACCGTGGACATTGACCATGGCCCTCTAAAATGTGTGATTGGCCAAGGAAGTTGTCCTGGTCCGACTTCGCTTTACATTACCTTGAAAAAAGGAGATTGACCACAAAGTTTGAGGTTACGAAAATGTGCTATTTTCTACCTAGTAGATAATGTTTCATGGTCCAACGGGTTTTTAGTCGAGTCGAGGTAAAGAGGTCGGCTCGACGGAAAACAAGGGGACTGTTGGGCACAAAATCAGTGATTGGCCAAAATCTGAAAAATTCAGCCCAAAGTCGTCCCGGTCCAAATCCGCTTTACACCATGACAAGTGACCAAGACATTTAAAAAATGAGTTTTTCTTTTTCATGGTCACGGCTCTAGACCAAGAGCCGTGACCATGAAATCATTTTAATTCTCTTGGGATATCTTCATGGTCCATAGTGTAAACCGCCCCTAGTATTTCTTAAGATAACAATAAAAATAATTGCTAACAGAGTGACTTCGACGACCCTGCCATGTAATAGAGGGCACATACCAGGGCAATACCTGGTTGTGTTTTCACTTGAGCGGATATCACTTGGGTCTCAGGAATCTATATACCATGATCGTGTACAGGGTTCCAATGATCGTACCCGTTTGGGAAAATCGAAGAATTCATTGAGCTCTTTGTTGGAGATTGGAGACTCATGAATTAATGCATTTTTCAAGAAATACTCTAAAGAAGAGCTCCAAAAACTGGAAAACAGTCTGCAGAGCTAAAGAGGCCATTTGCAGTCACTGTAGACAACATTGGAACAGGCAGTGAAGGACTCTTGGATAGCACCCCAACCAGGAATAGAAGCTGGAAAGCCTTGGAAAAGAGTAAGAATATGGTCCCAGATTTCACTCATTCAAGTCCTAAAGCATTTGACTTTGAGAAATTCATGTCAACCTCTTTCATTGTGCTTTTTGTGGAGTGCCAACCCTACTACCTGGGCCTTGGCCTCAGCGACTCCCCATTTAGGAGGGCTATGCCCAGATTGGGTAGTGTTCTGCTATGTCCAATGTCCGCCCCCTCTCAAAATGTAATCTTGTGTACTTTGGTTCCACAAATTCCTACATGATGAGGTGGTTCTCAGATTCTCAACCTTCTAATTTTATATAACATCATTCCCACGCGGCATGCAGGTCTCCTTTGTTGCGGAAATAGCAGATCTAGGAAGGACCATAGGTACCTATCCCCGCACTTAACTCAAGCCAATGAGGTGAATAATTGTCATAGAATTGAAAAAGTATGTTCCAATCTATTTTCACCATTTGACTTCAAAAATAAAAAATAAAAAAAATAAAAATTTCAATCAGTAATCTTACTGATATCATTGAGTTTATGAAGGATACCAATCAAAACGATTGATTACTTAATGGTCTAGTAGTCCAATCAATCCCCAGTTGCAAAATCCCCACTTTCAAAATCACCACTTTGTTTGAAGGGAACTTTGAAATGAATTGACAAAAATCCAAAACATATGCCAAAAATATATAGTAAAGATACCATGAATGTTATTTTATGGTACTATTGTAACTTGTTCCTTCACTTCAACTAATTAGGAGGCATGGAAGAAATTGGTGGTCTCTCCATATGACGTAATCTTTGATTCGAAATCTCGACCCCTAGACAAATATATGGAAAATCAATTTACAAGTATATACCAAGATGCAAAACGTAAAGATTACCGAAACAAGACCCCTCAAAGATTGGAAAAGCACACCTGGAAGAAAGAACTCGGAGACCCTGAAAGAAACGGAAACCAATTGGGTGGGAAGCAGGAACCGGGCAGCTCGAAGAACACACGGAAACTGAAGGAGAGGAGGCCAAAAAACAGGGCCAAAGGGCCAGGGCAGAGATTTGGGCACAAGCGGTCAAAGCGTGGTGGCGCGCGTCGTGCCACTTCCAGCAGTGACTCACACTTCGCAGCCCCTCTCCTCACGCAACACTCTGCCCGAACAGAGCCAGGCAGCAGTCACGGAATACAATGCCATAGAACAGAATGATGGCATCACTCCCTCACAGACCCTCCATGTTCCACCACAGTCCATCATCATCACAACACCTCCTCACTATGTCCTGAGCATCTTCTCCCCTCACTCCTGTAGCGTCAACCCAGGCTCTTCCATCTGCAGTCGCGGCCAGCGACACGAGTGACGGGGTGTCATTAAGCTTGCGGCCTCAGCGACGCCACTGTCGTCCCCTCTGTGTGTACTGTACAGTGCCCAGACGGTGCCCACCTCCATCACCATCACCGGCTGCAGGCCCCAGGCTTCCAGGCTGCGCTCCAGTGGCGCAGTCAGGCAGGAAGACAGCCAGGGCAGTGCAGTGCAGTGGGGCCACTCCTGCTGTCTGTGTGATGTCTCTCCAGGACCGCTGTGAGCTTGCCAACTTCGTTTTTTCTTCTCCGTTACTACTCCCTGAGTGCCCAGGGTCACTCTTTTGTGTGCTCGGAAAGTTTCACGGGAAGTCACATCTCCAGTGTAGGGACTTGTACATGTTGGAGTGGCCATAGCCTTCGAGTTGGAGTGGAAGCTGGGAGGAGGTGACCATTTTGTGGCATTCGTTGTCGATAAAGGTGGTACTTTGGGTGGGCATTTGGTGCTCGGGCGGTGGAGGAGATGGCTTCGTTTGGGTAGCTGAGGCGAAGGTGCGGTATTTGGGCTCCATTTGGGCAGGTGGGAGGGGGGTATTTTTAATCTTGTGGGGGCAGAATTGTGATCTGAGGGAGGGAGGTGTGAGGTTTTGAGTGATGTGGAGAATGGGATGATGATTTCCTGGAAGGAGATGGTTGTTTTTCTGGTGTACGAATGTCGCGTCTTGTAGCTTAGCAGAGGGGTGTTTCGCAGCGGGAGGAGGTGACCGTTGTGTGCTGCAAAGTTCTTGGTTTCTGTGCCTTTTTTATGTTATTTTTTGTACGCTATGGGAGACCAGGGTGCAGCAGGAATAGTTGTTCAACAAGCGTAGCCTCGGAATGTGTGTGCATTGTGTTCGTACTTAACCTGTTTCCTGGTGGTGCAGTCTGTGGGGTGACCCTGCAATGCCAGTGTTTGTAGAGCTCGCTGGGAACTTAAACCGAGGTTTTTTTGGATTCTGTAGTTAGTTCGTTTGTAGCGGTGACCTGGTAGTGATTTAGGGGGAGATGGTGCACACTCGCATTGGAGAATGTGTGTGATGAGAGGGACTGGTTTGTTCGGTTTCGTTTCGAGATGTACTTCATGTGCATTTCCAGGTTTCTGAGGAAATCGCTGATTTGGTACGTGCCTCGTCCTGTGTGCGCTGTGCAGATGTGTTCCGTTCAAGTGACAACCGCGTGAAGTTGTGAACATTGCAACAACATTCATACATTTATTCTCGGCCTCTAATCGCATGGCCGTACCTGGGGCACGAATTTTAAGAATTGTAGAGTTCCGTACGAGAGCTCGAGGATGATGGAAAGTGAGGTCGACTGGTAGAATTGAAACACGCACTGGGGTTTTGGGTGCTTTTGCGTTACGCTGTTCCGGGTTGAATGGGTGCCATGGAGGTTTTAGATTACAACCTCACTTTGGGGAAACGAGACAGGGATTATGAGGTGAAGGAAGCTGCGATAATGGGCATCGAGAGTGCACGGCGGCTACTCCAGTCGCTCACGCAGGTGCAGCCCCCGTTGGTAAATGAGGAATGCGACGTGATGGCCGGTGCTGCCATATCCAAGTTCCAGAAGGTAGTTTCTTTACTCAGTCGCTCGGGGCATGCAAGGTTTCGGAGGAGAACGCGTGACGCGAATGTTGCGGGATACGCTGGCGTATTTTTGGAAAGCTCCAATTTCTATTCAGATAATGCGCAGGACACACGAGACAGACTCGACTCGTCCGGCCATGCCAGCCCGTCGCCGTTCACACCAATGGCCCCGTCAAAACCTCCGCAAACCCCTGAGCTGCAGCGCATGATGTACCAGGTATTCATCATTACTATCTCCGAAACCAAAATTTACGGATATTAAGAGCTGTGTAGATAGATGACAAATGCGGGTTAGTTTTCTGGAACTTATGAGTATGTGCTTCGGCTTTCTTGACACTCTTTTTAGTTTCTTGCCTGATCGGATCCCATACTTTTGGTACTGTTCAGGTGTTTCCTCAAAACTCTCTCTCTTCAGCTGGTGAAACGTCCATCCCCAGTGCTTCTACTCACAACATCCTCCACCCTGCGGCGAAAGCACACCATCTTTTCCACCCCTATCAGCAAGGGCAGATGCACCATGGCATTTCAGATCATATGCTACGTCCGCTAGCGTATCACCCAGTCCTTCCACCAAATCCTTTCAACAAATACGACGTGGTTAACAACCCTTTCAACAAATATGACGTGGGCTACAAGGGCCAGAGCCCTGCTAGCTCGTTGAGCTCAGGACCTCCGCAATCAGCCACTACCGTGTCTTTCTCAACCATGAGTGCGGATCGGAACAGTCAGTACACTGGAAGATCACTAGAGCAGCCTTCTCCGCTACCCCCTCGCCCCCAGGCTTCGAACTCAAGGAAGAAATGCTCTGGCAAGTCTGATGAGAACGGTGCTACTTGTGCTATCCTCGGCCGCTGCCATTGTACCAAGCGCAGGTGTTTGATCAATGCCATTTGATCCCTGCAACTTGCATATGATGTTCTGCCTCCTTTTGTTGCTACGTACATATGCTTGATGATTTCATGCGGTGTGAACTAGAGTATACTAGAGCTGATTTTTTTTTCTTGACAGGAAATTGCGGTTGAAGACAACAATCCAAGTAAGAGCAATCAGCAGCAAGTTAGCTGACATTCCTCCGGATGATTACTCATGGCGCAAGTATGGCCAGAAGCCGATCAAGGGTTCACCGCACCCTAGGTACCGAAGCTCATTTTTCCACTTCTCAAAAGATGCTGACTAAATATCATGTCTCCAGTTAGCATGTTTGTATGATTAGAGAGCTCCGAAATCAGAGAATTAGAATGTTTACTTCGAAACTAAGTGCATGACAATTTCCCATTTCGCCTTCTAGATACGGTACAGTAGTGGGTGGGGTGTCCAGTACAGTACCTCATCTTTCTCTCAACCACGAAAACAATATGGGCTGGCAGGAAATCGATGTCAGAGTGTCTAATCTTGTGTACATGTACTCTGTGGTGGTCATGATGCGGGACGAGCACTAACTCTGATTCGTTGCAATGAACTCTGCAGAGGGTACTACAAGTGCAGCAGCATACGAGGGTGCCCAGCCAGAAAACACGTAGAGCGGTCCATGGAAGACCCAACAATGCTGATCGTCACGTACGAAGGCGAGCACAACCATCCCCAATCATCATCCGCTAATGGTGGGCTGTCAGTGCAGTCTCAATAGGAAGAAAAAAAATATAGCATGCACATTGCTTAGGGTTACAAGCTCATTACGTTCATGGAGAAAGCGCACAAACTCCTCATACCCTCAGCCTGAAGTTTGGAATCATTTCAAGTTTGTACTCATTTTGTACTCCAATTTTTTGTAAAGATATACCATCCAGGATACGAAGTTGCTCATTAAATTTGACAAAGCCATCCTGCGATCTGAAGCACTAGATGTTGTCAGTATCATCTCTCAGTCTTTCAAGAATGTGTCAAAACGTTCCCGTATTTAGAGTTGCAAACTTCATCGTCATCCTCTTCTTAACCCAAACAGCAAAAACAGTTTCACGGATGCCATTTGCATATCCAGTAGTAATAGCCTTGCCGTAACTGTCCTTCAATGAGGTAAGTGAACCCGGTCCTCAATGCAACTGCTTTCAAGTTCCCGCATGCATCCAAGTCTCAACATCCTCACAAGTCTTCAACATTTGTGTTGGTGTTGCTGGATTCAGCGCGTGAACAATGAGGTTTGGATGTGTGGGTATGGTAGTAACATAAGAGTTTTATCGTTAAATCTCGTGTGAGAGAATTTGTCTGCGTGGGAGCGAGTTTTCGGTGCTCGTCACCAGGGTTTACAGGAAGAAGAACAAGGGACCGTGAGCTTGCGGGTCATATGGCCGTAACCGAAATGCTGGCTGCTTCACTGTAAGTCAACCGCCAGAACAGAAACGGTTAACCCTCGATCCTCCTCTGCTGATACCATGTCCCGTCTCACTTGTCTTTATTGCGACATCCTCAATCCCTACTCGTGTCTGTAAACCTATCCGATTATGATCACAGTCTCAACCACCGAGATCTTAGCTTCGTTTCGGCGATGGTGCGTAGAATCCTCGTTCGACTAAGTTATTAGGAAGCGTTTCCATTGCGTAGTGACGATGCCATTTGAGTGCCATCCCACCCCCGGAAGTGTATGATGTTCCCTTGCAGCACGAACCAAAAGTTCGAATATCCTTGTCAATCTTCCATGGCTTCTTCAGACGTGGTGATACTGCGCGACAGCAGCAGTAACACGCAGCCCCACATCCTGAGCCCGCCATACCTGTGCCATGGCGGCCTCAACGGCCGAGTTCGTATGCAGGAATCCATGTGTACCAAGCCGGCTGTTCCTTCCAGCACCCTGTCTGCCCTGCCTCTGCTCGGCCTTGGCCTTGGCCATGGGTGTGGTGCTTCATCCTCCCCAGCTACACCTCTGGACTCTCCCACGCAATCCGAACACTCCACCGAGCCTCCCTCCACTTTCAGTGAGCAAGTGAGCATCACCATCCTCTCAAACCCATTTCTCATTTCCACCATACTCAAGTTTCGCATGCTCACTTTCTTGAGTGTCCGCAGCTCTTGATTTCTGCAGCCTTAGCTTCAGTTTTTCAGAGCTTTCTTGTGTGGTTTGAATTAGTGCTCTCCTGCTTCATCTTCGGGTCGTCATGTGGATTTGGTTGTGACAGCTCTACATGGGTCATCTTAATTCTTGCAATGTGAATTACTTTTGTTAGGTCGTGTTATGTTAGGTGTTCTAAGCCTTGATGATTTTTGTGTGCTCTGATGAGAATTGATGAACACTGGCCATGGCAGGAGGACGAGATACTGCGAGAGCTTGTTAAGCGACATGGAACAAAGAAGTACTAAATTCTATTCCATTGAGTGCTCCACTGTTGTAAATCTGAATCCGCACATTCTTAAGCATTTGTGCTGAGGGCAGAGACTGTTATGCAAGTATTTATGGCCTCCTGACTACTTGACACACTTCTCTTGACTGCAGATGGCACATCATCTCAGCCAAAATGCAGAAGAAGACACCGAGGGAGTGCAGAAAGAGGTACTCATCTGATTGTTCCCTCACATTATACAAAATCTTGAATTCGTCTTGGTTACAAAATCTTAAATTTTATGCACGAACAAATGTTGCACAGTTGCAACTCAAGGTTATCTTGCAGATTGCACCTGATGCATGACGTTGCTTTTGTAAACTCATCTTGTTCTGGGCAAGTGACATGAGATGCTTGCATTGCATTGAGGCATGCACTTCAATCTAGTGGTGAAACATTTTAGTAATGTGGCATTAAAGTGTGTACTGCAATTAAAAACATGAATGAAGGAAAGAATAACTGAGGTGAAGTTACAGGTGACATAATGGGCGAGTACTGTATGATACAAAATTTTAGCTGGAAAGTAATGTCGGTGAATGTGTGTGTATCTGGCAATCTCATAGATGGCGCACATATCTTCACATGTGCATGAACAAAAGCAGCTGGAGTGCAGAAGAAGACCGCCTCCTCCTCCAGGTATCATCTCCATTCTTGTAATGTTGGCATCCTCACAAAAAACTTGTCACCAAAAACCATTCTATTATCTATTCACCAATACAAGTATCTAGTCATGAACACATGAACATGACTCATAAACACATGAACATGACTCATGGCTTTGTCGGTAACTGCAGGGGCACAATGCGTTTGGAAACCGCTGGACAGAAATTGCAAAAATGGTTCCTGGGAGGTAACAACAAGCCCTGTAGTTGTAACTATTTTAGATACTGTAATACCACAGCAGGTTCGCTCAAAAATATTTCTAAAAATAGAAAACATACCAATTTAAAAATTATGAAGACAAAAAAATGAAAACAAGAATAAATTGTTTTTTGTTATATTTTGTTGTTTCTAACCCACTTGAGAACATTTTTAGTGATTTTTGGTAAAAGACAAAAATCAAGAAATTCAATTTTTAAGAGGCGAAATTTATTTTTCCAAGAATAAATAAATAGCAAGTTCGCGTACTTGGGGAACTTGCTATGGTGTTATAGTATCTCTTACATTGGGAGTCTTGAAGTGCAAAGTTATGTGATTAGTAGATTTATGTACAATTTCTGAACAGGACAGACAATGCTGTCAAGAACCGGTACAATGCTTTATGCACCAAAAGATCGCACCCTGTAGCCAAAGCAAGCAATGGGCATTTGACTGCTCCTGGAGTAAAGCATCATCTGGTGGAGTCATGGAATGATGTAAATAGTCATCAGTATGAGCATGATGTCAAACGTGCCCGGAGGATTGCGCAAGACGAAGAAGAAAGGTTCTTGCAAATCCATTGCCCTTCTCATCTTAGCTCTATAATTTAGCAAAACTTCATGTGTGTATGATAAATCTAGCTTGTTATTATTTAATTAATTTTGGTTTATTGTGACTTCCCAAGTATAATTCTTGGACATGTGAAAAGGTGTGAGTCCTTTTAATTGAAGTTATGATTTGTTCTAATAAGATAAAAGAATAATTATAAATATATATCATCTAGCAACCATGGATGAAGGTCCCCTTCAGAGTTGCAACCATGGCATATTTAAAAAACAACGTGATCTTTGAGACGTCTTGCTCACGGCTTGATTTATGCAATGATGATATGCCCCAAGTTGACCACAATCTCAATAGTAAGTTGAAACATTTATTGTATATTTAATTACATGGAGATAGTTGAACAAACAACAAACAATGTATGATTATGATGAACCAAATGTTTTTAGTGTCTATTGGTGGATTCCATGCATGTCATTTGGAGAATATCATAGGAAGATTATATGTTAAGATTTTATCATTGTTTCACTCATATTTAAAAGAACACTGTAATTATTTTCATCATTGAACCATTTTTTTTACAGGGATGAAGACCTCACAAAAAAAAACTTTAGACATTTATAATCTTAGTCAAAACGTTTTATTAGAGGTATAAATCTTAACCACCTGAAATCTCTGCTTTCTATAAATATTTGTTGAACTTTTTTGAAATTTTAAAGTTTTAACATGAATTCTAATACAAACGTTTTCTTCAAAAATGATAGAGTTATTTTCCAACAAATATAGAGAATTTTGCATCATCTCCTAAAGATGGACCTGTAGACATGGAAGAAGTAATGGGGTGGCTTCTAAGATCACAAACATCTACGCCAACTTTTGATTGTAGTGGCAACTCAAATTCTACAGTTACTTCATGTACACCATTGGCATCTCCGTCCACCATCCCAAGTGTAGATAGTATAGACATTGATCCCTTTGGGATTGAACAATTGGGTCATAATGTCAAATTTGAGATTCAAGGTAGTGCAAATGACTACGTACTTGAAGAATCATTGACCTGGCACATGACTGCAAATTTTGTGATTGGAGAAGATCAAGACTTAAACCAATTAAGTGTTAGAAGTTAGTGTATACATGCTATACTTTGATCCACATTGTATAATCCATGCCTATCTTAATTTCTAATATGCATACTTATATTTCAATTGTATTCTAGAATATTGCAAAACTGAAACAAAAATTCAATTTGATTTGATTTTTATACACAAATGGAACTTAAAGAACTTAAGTGATAATATGCATTTTTGAAAATGTTGCCTATTCTTTAAGAAAGAAATTCTATAATTCACATTAAAATTGCAAACCAAAAGATAAAATATATTCTTCAATTAAACATGAACGGTTATCTAAAAGGAGCTTTACATTATGATTGGATGTCGAGAGGTCGTCGCCTCCAGAAAAGCCTACATAAGAACAAATTTTGGAAGTTATGGTCCCAAGGCGACAACCTCTTGAGCAAAACTTGGATTCAGCAAAATGCTCAACTCAAACTTTTTTTGAAAGTCCATCAATTGTAGTTCATTGCGTGAGTGAATATCCCTGAAGAATCGGCCCATGTAATCGCACCAGTATCATCTAGCTATCACACCAGTATCACCTAGGTATCGCACCAGTATCACCTTGTCATCGAACGGGTATCAGTCCCCTCACAGCCAACATAGGTCCAGCTTCACTCGTTGAGGACGAAGACCTAAAGCTGATAATATACCCAAAACTGGCATAGGGTCTGCTAAAATGGACATTGTACTCTCGGATGTTACCCTGTTGTAGATATAGGTGGTTTTGGGTGGGGTGACGGGTTTGAGTCGTCGTCCTCACAGAGTTTAGGTTTTGTTGCGAGCATGGAGAGGGAGATGCGAGATGACATCGACACTCGGAAGAGCCATTGTCGCACGGATTTCACTGCATTTTGTTCGCATTCCCGGCAAGTAGAGGTGTGTTGTTGTTAGGCTTCCGGAGAGGGGCACAGGTGGACACTTTTCATGCGTTTTTCCGGCCCGGGGAGTTTAGCTTAGTGGATGGTTTGTTATCGGCGTAGCGTGCATGAGCGTGTGGTGTTGCGTTTGGAAATCGTTTCGCCATCGCCGATTTCTGCCGCCGGAGAGCTTGCTGTGAAGACCAGGCGGGTGGTTTTGTTACTCGTGGCCGTGTTTCTTTTCTCAGTGATTTCAATTCAGTGGAGGCTTCTTCACATTCGCATCACGAGCGTGCGGTCACTTGTGGTTGGATGATCACTTTAGCCATCTGTAAATTGTGCCCTCGGGAGCGTGTTCTGTGGAATTAGTGAATCGAATCTTTGGTGTGCTTTCATCTTTCTCGCGGGCGGATTTTCTGGTTTCGAGAGTGGAGTTGGAAGGCTGATTTCACTTCAGTGCAAGCTTCTGTCAGCATCCGTATCACGAGCGTGCGGCACTTGAGAGTTGGAAAATCACCTTCTCATTTGCAATTTCTGCCGTCTGAGAGCTTGCTGTGAATTCAGCGGAGCGTCTCTGGTTTGCGTTTGTTTCTGATTCCCCTGTTCCTGGTTTCTGGAGGGGAGTTGGAAGGTGGATAATTGGTGATGTCAGTTAGTGATTAGTTGTCGAGTTTTGATTTCTGTAGTGGTGCGCGGGCGGAAATGCTTTCGTGACTGTAGTGATCGCATGAGTCTGTTGTAGACTGGACACAGTGAGAGAGCGAGAGAGAGAGAGGGAGGGGGGAAAAAGTTTTTTAGGACTTTTAGATGAATTTTAATTTTGTTATCTTTGTTGAGATGGCGTCCCATGAGGTTTGGTGGTGTTGAGGGAACTAGGGAATGTCGAGGATTAATGCACATCGAGCGATTGGGGTGGAAGTTTGACGAGCTTTTGTCGAGTGCTTTCTTAGTCTTTAGGAGCTACGGAGAAATATTTTTCTTAGTTGAGAAGATTTGACGTCCTCTTTGAACCTCTTGTGACTGCAATCGTGTAAGGAACTGCAAAGAGAGATTTGAAAGGCGAGGTAGGCGCGTGGGAAATCCTGAAAACACCTGTGCATGAAGTAGAACTTCGAGGGTTCCGAAGAAGAGCTGGATTTTCGGTCGTAGTTACATTCTGGAAGTATGGCCTTAATGAAGGAAACGTATATATGCTGCTTAGCACAGCAACACGGGAGACTTCTGTTGCATCAGCCATCGCTGCCTTTTGTTAAAATAATACTTGTGAATAAGCACATTTCTACTAGCCATATTTCTTTGAAGGTGGAGAGATGCAGATTAAATTCGAGCAGAAACAGAAGCTTGCCACTGAGAACAGTCACTGTTCGATGCGTCGAGGATTCTGCTGGTGAGAACACCCGGAGCAAGCAGGAGGGATCTAGTCATCATCCGTCCGAGTCTCGAAAGAATGATCGGCCCACGTATGTTTTCCGAACCTTTTGTATACATTAGTTTCAATTGTTGACATCATGTTTCTAATCATGCAGAAGTTAGCTATCATGTGGCATGACTAGTGCTGAGTGCGAGTTACATGTCTTTTATGTGCGACGTGACCTGGCGCATTGCAAGCGCTACCTTCGAAGCTCTAAATGTTGTTTGATGGGGGCCCTTCGCAGTAATCTAGATGATGTCATGAAGAATAAGTTGTCTCTTGTCGTCCGCGAAGCCGTGGGGAGATCGTAGAATGAATGTGAGATATTGTGCATGGCGGATCTTGTTAGTCTTGGAGAGAAAGCTGCCGCAGGAAGAGAGATTTTTAAAATGACATGTGAACAGGCATGATTGTTTCCTTATGATTGCAGTTCGTAGATCAATGTAATCCGGCTGGTTGTTTTACTCGTTTGGTGATCACTTTCTCAAGTTCCTGCGTCTGTACGAGTTCTCAGCGTATGCCTTGTATTGTTGCAGGTGTGAAGAGGCCGAACTATCCAATAATGGCAGCCACCATAGCTTTGAAGGTCTGGCTAGTGAACACAGTAACGCTGTCGAACAGGCTAAAGACGAGAGTCGGTTTAGCTACGAAGGCTCGAACGGTGCGTCAGCCAAAAACTCAATTGGGAATTCAACAAACACTTACAGGCTAAACACAACCCCCGCAAAGAACACAAACGGAGCAGTGAACAAGGTGTCTGAGTCGGAGAGCGCTCAATGGAAGAATGTGTTTCCTTCTTACTTGCAAAGTAGAGAAGACGAGTCAGATGGCGAGAACGATGAACTTGTGCAGGTAATGATTCTTGGCTGCTATCTTTGTTTCACTTACGATTCTGTATATCTCTTTAAAATAAACTGCTGTACTCTATTACCATTGCCACTTGGTTATGCAATATGCCCGAGATTCTGAAATGTGCTGGGAGTCCATCAGGTTCTTGGTAGGTGAAGTATGATTCAGAACGTGAACACCGATCGGATTGTTGTTTGTGTGCTAGGAAACCATGATTGTTGTTTGTAACCATGTTTTCCTGTACTCTTCCTATATGCAGGTATCACCAGTGAATCAAAATGGTCAGGCAAGAGGAAGAATGAATGGTATAGCAGCCGCCAAAGCAGCAGCAGCAGCCACTGCATCAGCGAAAGCTCTCGAATCACACGTGAATGCTTCAAATTTGCCGTCTACTCCAGCATTAGCAACTCCACCTTGCTCTTCGGCTAGACTGCCAACAGAAGGAAAAAATCTAAATGATCTGATCTCTTATGATCCCATTTGGGCAGCTGTAAGGGCCGAGGCTCGATTGGAGGTGAGAAGAGTTAAACTAAATTAAATTGTTCAAGATGGTAACTAGTGGGTCGGTTAAGCAAAACCTACGTATATTCTGTGTGACAATCTGGATGTGTACAGGTGAAATACGTGGTATGTTTTTTCTTTATAGGGAATAGTAATTGAATTTGTTTGTGCTGTGGCAGGCAGAGCGTGAGCCGTTGTTGAGTAGTTTCCTATACGCCAGTATTTTGGCCCACCCATGCTTCGAGCGGTCACTGGGTTTTGTTTTAGCCAACCGCTTGACAAGTGCCACTCTTTTGGCGACACAACTGATGGATGTGTTTGATGGCGTTTTTATGACTGACCCTTTCATACGACAAGCTATTCGATTAGATGTGCAGGTGAGTGGCCCCGTTGTCTTAGGAATGACAAGTGATCCTTTATTCTTACTGAGGTTGGGTTGCCCCTCATTTCCTGGATTGACATATTTAGAAGGACCTATTCAAATTTGACATATTTTCTGTCACCAACTATTGGTCATAGCATTGTCCTGTATGTCGTGTAAACTGTTGCTTAGTCTTCCGCAGCTCTACATCTCTTTGTGCACCTTTAGTTAGCTCTTGAGGCGATCTTGTTTTCAACTGTTATGTATCATAGGCCCAGCTTAGTGCAGACTCACGGTAATGCCACCACAAAGTGGATTGTTGTTACGTAACTTAAGCTTTAATACTTGCAAGAGGGAGCACACGCGAGAACCTTATATCGAGAACTTCGTTAATATAGTTGGGGTTGTTGCCGACTGATTGACAGTGGTTGATGGCAGTCTTTGACGATCAGCATTGAATTTGCTGCAGGCTGTGAAAGACAGGGACCCTTCATGTCGTTTCTACAGCTCTGCACTGTTGTATCTGAAGGTGAGATGTTTCTTAATATTAACGTGGCACTGCGTCCTGCTTGGTTTCTTGAATTAACTCGTATTGTGTTATGCCTTGCTGTCAACTCAAGTCCTACTTTAAATATCTTGGTTTTGATAGCATTTCGGTCTTGGTTAACGCAGGGATACCATGCTCTTCAAGCGTACAGAGTGGCACATTGGTTGTGGAACAAAGGGTCAACTGTGCTTGCTCTTGCTTTACAAGCTCGTATGAGTGAGGTGAATTTGAATTTTCTTACCTTCGATATTATTCCCTCGATTTAGATTACGAACAAGTAATTGGAAGCTGGACTTCTACTAATAGCATTGTACCGTTTCACGTGATTTGAATGGTCACTTTATTTTAAACTACGTCCACAATTTGCAGTAGAGACCCTCTAATTTGCAAGTACTTTGAGTGTCTCGAAGTACTTGTGACATTTTTGCTTGCATATCTATACAACATAATTATTGAGCGCAATCAATTTATTGGATTCGTTGTTGTCTTGGATTCATATGCCTTCTTTTGTTCCTCTTTCTGCAATTAAGTTCTCATTGTTATGCTATGATTTGGGCAGGTTTTTGCTGTTGACATCCATCCAGGTCAGTCTTGCTCATTGTTGTTGCTGGGTTTGCTTTGCTGGTCAGCTACTTGCAAGTGCTTTTTCATAAGAAATATGCATTTTATATGAAGCGTACTTTGTACTTGTATTCTCAAAATGATAGAAATTTTGCAATCAAACCCGGTCGTGTGTACCTTGATCAGTAGTAGGTCATTTGATTTAATCTACCTTACTGCGTTACATACTTAGTTGACATATTTCTGTTAGATGAGTAGGTACATTTATTATCCGTTTGGATACATCATTGTTATATTCTTTCATATCTTCTATGCATGAAAAGCATTGGCCTTGTCATTTGTTTTACAGCGGCGCGCATTGGGAAGGCTATACTCCTAGACCATGGCACGGGGGTTGTAATTGGAGAGACAGCTATTGTTGGTGATCGTGTGTCAATTCTACAGGTAATTGAAGAGGATTGCCCTTCTCATTAGGTGTCCAGAGCTACAGGTGAAAAAGGGAATATGGGCTGTCTTTGAACTGTTTACCGTTCTATCTACGGTATTGAATTTTTGGTTAGTATCTCTATTGACAGCAATAAATTTAGAGTGCCTATTTTATGAAAATGTTGGCTTCGAACTGATGCAACTTCTATGACGTGCTATTAAGCCTTTGTAACCGGGTGGGTATCTTGTCTTAGTATGATGAAGCCGTATTGTCACGGTGGTATGAATTTGCTCTCTCTATATGATGTGTTTTCGCGAGCATGAGTTCTGATGATAATGATTTGTGTCAAACTGTTTGATACGTATTGGACAGGGTGTCACACTTGGAGGAACAGGTAAAGACTCGGGGGACAGACATCCCAAGATACAGGAGGGAGTGCTTATTGGTGCTGGTGCAACAATACTCGGGAACATTGTGGTTGGCCGGGGAGCAATGGTTGCAGCAGGATCTCTTGTTTTGAAGGACGTGCCAGCTCACAGGTTGAGCCTGGGATGTTTTTAAGACTTGCAATTGTTATCGATGTGAATGTTCCATTTTATCCTCTATTCGTTTCTGCTGATTAATGGCTGGAAATGGTGAACAATTCGATTGCTGATGGGCAAATATCCTGTGGAATGCAGCATGGTAGCTGGAACTCCTGCAAAAGTGGTCGGTTTCTTGGAGGAATCCACACCTTCGGAGACGATGAAACATGGTATTACCAATTCCCTTACTTTTGAAGTTCTCATTACTGTCGCCATTCTCATTCTCTTTCAAGAACGTGAATTTAAGGACCAGTCTTTTCACATTATCAAAGAAGCCGTTTTCAGTCACGACTTCGTGAACATCTGGCTTTTACTGACTCGTGCTCATTATGTACAGATGCTGCTCAGGATTTCTGTCAGGGGCTTGAAGAGGCAGTGCGTCGGCAGGTGGGAGAAAATTTGTGGGGAGGCGCTGGAATTTGAGAATCGAGATTTCTCTCACGTGACCTTCAGATACAAGTTTTGGGAAGAAGGAATTCACCACGTCGAGAACAGTATTTTCAAAAGGTTCAAGATTCCATAGCGTGGTGAGTCTTCTTTACATTGGAGCAAGCAAGACATTACTTGTGGAGCGATCATATGAAGGAACTGGAGATTGGTACGCTGACATAGCGTATCTCACCCTACCTACCACTTACCTCAAGGTGGTGGATAGAAAGCTGGTCTCAGTTGGGTACTGTTCGAGTTCTTTGACTTGATCAACAGCAGTCACCACATGATATCTACCTATTTGTTTGTTCGCTTGTTGAAATGAAAATATATAAATTCTACCTAGTTGTACAGAACCTTCCGTAGGTAAGAAGCGTTTTACGAAACTGATACAATGCCGGCAATTATCGTTAGGTGTGATCATGCCAGTGTAGTAGTTGTGTTGTCTTCACCATATTCAGACGGTAGAGAATTTCGCAGACTCTGGAGATGAAGAGCTTGCTTCTGGATTATCCGTACCAGTGATCTGTTATGTGTTTGTCAGAGTGTTCATCTCTCATGAACCAGTCTAATATTAATCCCCGATTTTGCGTTGTATGCAATTAACCTATGACAGTGTACTCTGTAATGTCTGCAATCATATGAAAGGATTTTCACCAAGTGCTTGAAAGGAAACCAAGTTTAATATTTGTAGAATTGTGGGATGTATAGGGAGAGGCCCTGACGGGCTTGACGAGTTTGAGAGGACCCAAGGCAAAGGGAAAAGGCAAAACCTATTCCGAGTTGAAGGGCTCCTACCTCGTGAGCGGGGTTTCTCCTGGCGTACTCCCCGGCCATAGTTTGTTTGTTTGTTTTAAAAATAAATAAAAAATAAATTACTAATTACTTGGGGGTGAGGAATCAATTCAAGAAGTTTGAATTACTTTCGATTATTAGTTAATGGAGTCTCAAGAATGACAATTGTCTCAAGAAGTCTTAAAAAATTGTTGAGAACAGGGTTTTTTGGAATTTTGAATATGCTTGTATGATGTCATATTTGAATGCCTTTTTATTGTTTAAATGGGCTTTTTATTATAATTGAAAGAATCATGAACAACTTTAATCTCTAATACCCTTGACCATTTCTTACCAAAAACAATTTGGAAGTGTTAGTTCTAAGGCAAAGGGCTAAAGAATTAAGTAAAAGTTTTTTTTGTATCTATAATTGTAGGATCTTGATTAATAGATGATTGAGAGTAAAATTCTCACTAAATTTGATCACATGTATTGGAATATTATAGATTTTGAAGTAGAAACATTATTCTTTTCTTAGTATCCAACTATGATTAGGAAGCAATGACTTTTTTTTGTGTTAAATTCAAATTCTTGCGCTATCTTTTTTTTGTGTCAAATTTAAATTCTTGCACTATCTCTTTTTTGTCTCAAATTCAAATTCTTGTACTACATATGTTGGAGGTTTTATATTAGTATAGTGTACATGATGTTAAGTATTTGTACACTAGAATTTAAAGGTTCTAGAAGGATGTAGCATTGTGATGAAAATTGTGAAAGAGTATGGATTTACATTATTGCTAATGCTCATTTTATTTTATTATGAACTCAATTTTTATAGAATGTGAATTTGTATAATCCTTATCCAAAAAAGTGAGAAAATTTTGATTCTATATAGAATGATTTTTTTTCACTATACAAATTTATTTTTGGACAAATTCAAAGGAAATTGTGTTAATTACTTGAATAAAAAATCCCAATGAGGTTGAAGGATGCAACAAAGGAATTGAAGCTACCCAACTAGGAAAAACTGATGTGGACTTTATAAATAATTTTTCCAATGTTTGGTGTAAAGAAATTATACTCCCACAAGGCTCTTTCAATTCCCTATGTCCACACAACATTTTAGAAAATTCCATTTAAAATTGACGTAGTAGGATTATAAAAAATCCTTCTAAAATCATAGAAATCCCATCTTGCAACAATTGTCCTTTAGCGGTTAAGCTTTCAAGGTATATATAATTGGAAGAGTTTTCAAACAGTTTTCAACTAATTGGAATTATTACTAATTTACAAATTTATTCAAAAATTGACCTTGTAGTATTTAAAGACCTCTACATAATATGAATGAAATGTAATATGATCTATTCATATTCTTTAAAGAAATACAATGGTAAAATCTTAAGAACAATAATTAAGATATGTTTATTTTGAAATCTGTATGTGATTTTTGTTTTCTCTGCATACAAATTGGCTATTTTATCAGTCTACTCATTCAAAAATTATCATAGATTTTTCTCAAATTTTCTTCAAAATTGTTATGAACTATTATCATTTAAATGATGAATTGGTAGAATTCATTTCAAGAAATTTAGAAAAATCTTTTGATCAATGTGAAGAGTGGTCTCCCAATTTGAATAATATGTATTTGATGACAAATTTGGTAAAGAAGTACCTGTAACAATGTCCACTATCTTGCACTTTGAGCAACTGGTGGAACTTGAGTAGAATTTTCTGTTTTGAGCACATGCAAGAGAGCCTGCGAGCTCTCCAAGATCTGCACTACAAGATGTGTAGTTTGATTATGAATTGGTTTAATTATTCTATTTATTTTGTTCATTGATTCAGATTTTATCTTCTCTAATCAAACAACACTGATTAGAGAGGATTAAAATGGGACTGCTTTAGTAACTTTTCTTTTTAGAGCATGGAATTTGACAAATTCATTTGCAAGTACAGGAGTGTAAATAAGAAAATTGAAGATTGAGGAATGTCATACTTTACAATAGGCCGATTCAACGTCCTGTATGGTCTTATCATATTCTTCGACATACGCATACTTTTGAGACAACGATTTGTCTATCGCAGCCAAGCGCTTTGCAAGGGCTGCCACTTCCCTCTGGATGTTTGCCTTCTCTTCTTCCTCAAGTTGCATGACCTTCTTGATCTTCTCTTTCTTTTCCCTAAGCTCCTCAATGCCTAGGTCAACTTGTGACAACGCAGTCATAATTTCAGAGCAAGACCAGCAGCTACACATATTGTTCATCATCACGTTTCTATATTATAATTCCCACTATCCGAGAATTCTATAAATTTTTGTCCCTCCGGCCTCACTTCAGACCAGATGCCCTCCCTCTTCCTTTTTCCTGACTTGTTATGTTTGAGCCTTAACTGCAAAGCAACAACCCCAGAAATACACCAGCCATTAATTAAGTCCTTTAAGATCTCCCTTAATTTCTACATATTAGTCTGCTTGAAGGCTCTACGAGCAGCAAGAACGTGCTTGAATGTGTTTGGGATTTGAGTTTAGGAAATCAAAATTAAGGTTCTTCTACCTGGTAAGGACGTATGGACCTAACGAAGCGTGTCAAAATAGGAAGATGCAGCCACTTACGATGAGTGAGCTCATTGTTATAGACATTCATTGCTGCTGATCCTTGCGCTGCCATGCCCGGTGTCACAGGCGGGCCGTCTTCACAGGAGGCTTCCTTCGGCAGCTCTCCAACAGGTGGCCGAATACACCGACCTTTCTGTCTTCGAGACACAGCAAAAGCAAGATCAGGTGGCCGAACACACCTATCTTTCTGTCTTTGGAACACACTTAAAGCGAGATCCTTGGCATCAGTGCGCATGGCAGCTCGGTAGAAGTATCACAGAAGCTACTGTACAACAATTGCACCAATATCTGTTTGAGCTGCGGAGAATTACATAGTTAACCATCAGAGCCAAATTCTTGAAGTGGACTCATCAACCTCCTTCACATACTCCCAAGATGTGAAGGGTCCAAAAGCTTCTGTTGATGTGATATAGCTCGTCAGTCAGATAAATATTCAATCAATGAATATTGTGAATTTGATCAACTTTACCTTTGTGACTAACTGCGAACTGCAAGCATCCAAAGCCTTATTGATGTTTGACTCATTACATGCTTGACATTCTCCCTCTGTCGCTCTCACTGCACCCTGAATTGACGACTTCATCAAGGACACACTGAGGATAAATACACTTCGGTGACATGGCAGCAGAACCCTCCGATCAAGATAGACAATTGAGCATTTTAATCTTTAAAGAATCTTGCTCTGTTCCTCTGACACTTATAAATACTCAGTAACAATGAACAAACTGCCCTTTCGATTATCGAAAGAATACTGTGCGGTTGGACGAGGCACAATCAGCAAGATAAACCCGCGTCATCAATAACTGGTCATGCGTGAGTAGCACAAGTTCTATTAGGTCCTGTACTACTTTCACGGAAGACCTATTGTCAACATACCATATCTTATGGCCACATTTGATTCTACAAGACGTCAAACTTATTCTTAGCGCAAGCCCGGGACAGCATCGCATAAAATTGTTACTGATGAAACAATATGCACACTGGCGAAGATCACATTGAATCCCAATCAGAATTTGTAAACTGTGGTCTTTCTATTAAGTGCTATGGCGCCAACTAAATTCCACATTGTCCTGCCATGAGCTGCAACCCATATTCGTTGGGATTCCTCCAGGATTGGAAATCTAACTTGTTCAAAATTGCAAACCCAAGAACTTGCGAAATCCCACTTTGACTAAAAACCACCTTACCACTGGTAATTGCGGCTGACATATGTGTCAGTTACAGACAACGCAGGTGAACCTGCAGTTGACGAGTGATCACCGTTAAAACTCACTCTGTGCCCTCGAAAAGAAAGCGTTACACTCCTTCATTTGGACATAACTTCTCGAAATGCGAACGTAACACCGTCAGGAAAAAGTGCAAGTAAGAAACGACGCACGCAATTGATTAGTCTGCTGGTATTTTGATGTTTCGAAGCTTTTGTTTCTGAAAACAGTGCTTGGACACCTACGAGAATTTGCCACGCCCGTCCTGCAACTTATGTGCTGTTCCTAAATGCAGACCAGTCACACTTACCATGAGATGCTGGAAATAACCAGATCCAATCTGATGTTTCTGAAATTTGACGCAGCAACCTAAGAAAGTTGCAATCTCCACAGAGCTTACCATCTGCAATCACGCTAAATTGTGGCGCTAATCAAGAAGTGGCACGTATGTTCTGAAAAATGACGACTCGTCCCACGAAAGCACAGATGACAGTCGGCACATGCATTACCTGCATGATTGGCCACTTTGTCACGTATCTTGCTCACCACGGTGACTTCCAAATCGCAAACCCCATACCGTCGCATAACGAAATCACTCGGCCCCACTTCCCAGTGCTCGATGAACTCGACAGAGGAAAGTGATGACGTGCCGGGAATTAACGGGCCGCAGCACCGTGAACCCTAGCTGGCAGACGAAGCTAACGACTTGGTTAGTAACGGTCACCACCGCGTAGTCAAAGTTTGCAGGCTGCGTAAGTTGCTTACACGACTTCCCCAAGTTCACGGAGTGGATTACATTTACTAAAGTTCAAATGTTGCTAATCCGTGCCGTCGGCGATCCTTACCAGTTCATAATGTGCTCTCCTTCCAGTAAAACCATGTACCCTTCATAATCAGCGGCCTGTAGCTTAGCAATTGTGCAGCATTTCAAGACAACTTAAGTGTTAGTTGTCAAGTCCCTGCTTAAAGCACTTTCGCATTCGCAGATTACTCTCATAAACAAGTCATGCATAACGTCAGTCAGTACCTCCATTGGAGTCCTAGTACGATACACAATACTATTAGAGGCTAAAGATATTCTAATCTCTCGACAAAGTCATTCGAAGGCCCACAATATGTAAACTCAGCATCAGCTGGCGACAATGCAAATTAATGTTAGACTCAACAACTGTTTCGGCAACGCAGAAGAAAGCACGTTCTCGCCCTTAGACGCAATCTATTGATGGATTAATTCATCTTATAAGACTGGCGTTCCTAATTGAATAATAAATTCATTCCACTCCATTAGTCCTTTGTGTAGATAATCTACAGACGCTAAGCGCGCGCATCAAAGGAATAAGTGAGGGGTCTCTGAAAAAAGCTGGCAATTCAAACAGTAAGGCTGGTATGACTTTCTTACTCACAGTACTTGATATGTAGCAGTAGTAGATCGTATCTCATACTGGGTTTTCGTAGCCGCGTAGAAAGAATCGCGCGAGCCAACACTTGCCTTGTCAAACTTGCCAACACTGCACCGCGACCAGGGCGTAAAACAAATTCATCTGCCCAATAAAGATTCGAGAACTGTTGTGTCGAATAAAGAGACAGTAGTTCCCGTTGTGCAGTTCAAATCATAAACAGGAAAATGTGTTACGGAAACAGTGTCAAAAGCATCTTATGAAAGCATACAACACATCGTAAGTTGTAGCTGTAAGTTGTTGTCAAATTTCTGACCAGCCAAAGTTCATTGTGCTAATCCATATACTGCCCCGAGCCCACAGTTTGCAGGTGACGCATCTCCCTGAATTAATAATGCACTAGTGCCATCACTTGAGGTTCTAGTTCCTCGAAAGTATAAAAAGGAATAGAGTGGGAGAGAGAAAGATTGGAGATCCGAGTCATTGTCAGATGATGCGTAATTCCTATAAAAATCCCCAATTATAATTAGTTTTCGCCCATGGTATCCAGGTTTTTCGAAGCGTAACCCTACTTCCATGGTGCCCCGTGCATGTTGATTACTAGCCGGATTTGAACAGAAGCACAGCCACCTGGCCTAGATAGAAATACACAAAATGCTTCGTTTCGTGAGTGACATATGAACCTGCAACCATCCAAAGCCCAAAGATGTGAATCAGCTGCAATATACTAAAAATTGCTGCACTAAGTACAACCTTCTGCTATGATTAAGAAACCAAGAATGATTGTGGCATGTCGCTGAGGGTTAACACTCTCAAATCACTTCTTGCATATGAGGACATTCTCAATTCGAAAGAAGTCCTTCAAAGTACCTCAGTGGCAACATCCAAGACCTACCAATATTACGATATAGGTGATAAAAGGACAGGTGGAACATTGTCTACAACCTAAGAGTCGCTCGCAATCCCTCGATTCATTTAGCTAAAGTGAATAGAACAATTGCTTTTCTGAATCATTCAGACTGAAAAAGTAAATATTTTACAAAAGTCTCACCGAAGTTGCGACCAACGATGCAGTGCCATGTTGGGTTATACTTCTTATCGAACTCCTTTTTGATGTAGGCTGCAATATCTTTTTCCACATTGTACTTGTCGAGAGCCTTTACTCACACCCACTCCAACCCCTCCCAAATTTAATTATGTGGCGGCTGATTAGATGCCAATAGCCATATCACAAAGTCATAATCCAAAGTAAGCAAACATATGCACTGACCTCCATACAGCCATTAAGCAAGATGGCTGCAGCAATATCAATCAGAATAATGGCTCTCAAGGTTCGATTGAAAGAGTCTAAAATTTGACACTCCCACCTCACTGAAAAGCTCTTACTCTTTTGTTTCTTGGTGATATAACACTTCATAGTGGGAATGAAATGATTAACATCACTCTTTCAGACAATTAAGATACGGGTCTTAAAATTCATTCTTACATCGTGAGAGGCCAATCTACAGACCAAATGAACATCTATAAGGAGTGTCATTCAAGCAATAGGAAAGAAAAGCAACTTGGGAATGTGCTTCATACCGCTGTTGCACATTCAATGGCGTCCTGCTGCATGTCCTCAGTCATGTCGGCATTCTTTATGATAGCCTTTCTCTCCAAAATGCCAGATTTCTCCACTATTTTCTCCGCCATTGTTTAGATTGATCTACTACTTCCTCAGGTAGAGCGTCCGCCTAGGGTTCCTCACAAGGAAAAACACATTACAAAATCATGACTCTCCATGTCAGGCTAGACCAACAACCCATAACTTCGCAACATTAGTCAACAAAACAGAGGAGTATTAGCAACAGATGCTTCAGACGTGCAACTCCTATATGGTATATCTGTAATTTCACACAAGCATACTGACTACATCAACGAGCAGTTTCGAAATTCCAGAAGGAGAGACACAAGAGTAAGAGAGACTTGTTTCATAATTAAGTGTATACGACTAAAGTTAAGAACAAATTCGGACACTGCCATTCGCTATGTAACTATTGAATTCAAAGAGCGACAAGATGTAGACATCAGTCGGAGCCAGACAAAAAGTGACACAATACAGAGAAGAAGCGGCATAAAAAAGCGCTGTAGGTTAATCCTTGGCTCCATGGCGGCGAAGCGCCGTATCCACGGCAAAAATATTCAGACAGGAAACAGAAGGATGTCGCTAAAACATCATGGTTTCCGACTCGTCTGCAATTTGATTTGATGTCAGGATGAAACGAATAAGTGAAACAGAACGCAACTTATAATCATACTATATCGTCTCAAGAGGTGATCTCAGAAGACGGTTAAAATCACATCGAAACCCTAGGAGCTACACACTGGAGACACAAATCGGATTTCTGACAAGACTTCAGAGGCCACTCCAACTTTTCACATAGTTCTCCCTCACACATTCCCTTCATCATCATAATAATAACTCCACTGTTTTCGTTAATCACTATCAAATCCCTCCATTCTCCACAATCCACATCGCATGACGATGACAACCAATGTAGTCCGCGGCCAACACAGGATAACCAAAAACAGTGTACTAACAAACGAACGACGACACAGCACCGAACACTCACCATCGACACCGCTCAAAAACGCATTCCTAAATCTCCACAATAAAACCGCAAACGCAACAAAGACGTCATTTCACAACAAACGAAAAACAAATAAACAAATAAACAAAAAACAAAAAACAAAAAAAGCAAGCAAGAGAAACAATCAAACGCTACAAATTAGCTCCGAAACCGTTAGAAAAAACATCACACCTGATCGCAACACAAACACGAATATCGCCGCTAATTCTCCAATCACAAAAAAACCAAACGTCACATAAAACACAAACCACATCACATCACCATGGCCTCAAATTGTGTCCATCAACAACACCAAACCAAACAACAGACCGAACAAAATCATCAACACACGCCGACACAAGATTCCGAAACGACAGAAGCGATTTAGCACGTCAGACGAAGCACGTCAGAAAATGCAGACGCGATCGTCTGCCATGAAATGCACGACGATGAATGCACGCCAGATGAAATGAAGAGACGTGCGCAGAGCAGAGGGAGAGCCACGTAACTTACAGGGCGGAGCGGGGTCGGATGTCGGGGATGGAGGACGAGGGCGATGCAGAAGGGCGATGGCGACGCAGAGCACATGAAACGCAGCCAAACGCACAACACCTGCTTTGCACAACACAACACAAAACGAAGACGACGAAGCTCTCTTCCTCTCTCCCACAAGGGGCGCGCGGGCACGGGCACCGGCACATGTACCGGCGCGGGAACTGGGTGTTACACGGCCGCGGGCACGGGCGAGGGCGGGTGGGGGGCGTCAGGGGTGGGGCGGATGGGCATGAATGATGGCGCCTGCGCGCGTCTCGGGGACCCCAGACGTCAGACTCTTCAATTCCTATCACTCTGGCTGCAGGTTTAGTTGCGCTCTTTCACTTCCATCATTTGGTTGCGTATCATTGCATGCCTCCCCTTCATTGCTCCTCGTTTCTAGTGGGACCCTTGCCCTTGAGCACATTCACCGCAGCTCGGTTTGTCTCCTCGACGGATTGCGGCACGGTATGGTCGAGTGAGACAAACTGAGTTGTGTTGTATAATAGATTTCTTCTAATGATTTAGAGTTTTTTAACCGGAAGTGGCATTGTTGTTTTTTGAAAGATCTAATGTTTTTTTTGTTTTCTTGTATTTTTCTTTTTTGCTCTAAAGGGTTGGCAGGTGTGGAAGTGTTGGGTGATTTTGTTCTGTTCAATGTGTTAATGTTTCATGGTCTTGAAAGATATATTGAAAATTAATATTGATATCAGGAATGGATGATAATGAACATTAGTTTTCTATTGAGTTTAGAGGCCTTTAATCCATAAAGGACAATCATCCACATTTGGGCTTTTTTGGAATTTGGGAATGTACCTATGAATGCAATTTACATCGGGATTTTCTGAAAATTTTATTGAAGGTGGGCCGTTCGGAGATCTTCGTGTGGGTATTTTTATTTTTCAATTCCGACATCGGGATCAAAAGATATGAAGGTTTAAGTGTCAAACGCTGCTCGTTGGGCAACTGCTGAAATTTACTAAGCCACTATGAATGCGGCAAATTCTGCCCAAAACTGCCCAAAATTGCAAAAATCTGCCAAACTCTGCCCAAAGACGAAACTTTGAAATTCCACCAAAAATTGAGACTTTCATATTTTTCAAAAATAAATATTTCTATTTATAGAGAAGGCAGTAGAGCATGTTTACACTGTTCGGATTTTCAATCCAAGATTTTTTCATATGCTATTTTATTGTCATGAAAACGGCCTTTGTATGTGAATTTCTGCATACCCCCTAGCGGAAAATGATTTTTTTGGAAACCTTCCACAAATTTTTTGAATATGGTATTTTTTGGACATGTACCTAACTCACTTAGTATCAATAATATGAAGAGACTCATTCCTTATCTACTTTAAAAAAATGGTTTTTTGGGCCTTCAAAACGCTGTTGTCCCTTTTTTTTGAAGGGAAAAAAAACTTGTTTTTCTGCTTTGAACGTTACGATCTTGCAATTGGTGAGGAATGAGTGTGTGAGATTTTTTGGACATGTAGACATAGAAGTTAGCTACAAGAGCTTACTGTTAGATGCACTAAAAAAGACCCCAAGTTTGCAAAATCCACCTTGCTTTGAAGAGGGGCTGTTTTGAGGCAGCTTTCATGAAAAATACCCTCAGAACTTTAGGGGTTAAGCTCTTGCATTCAAAAATTAGGGGAACCGATAGTTAAGCATGTGGTTTTGTTGGGCGGTAGTACGTATAAGTTATATGTATGAATCATCTTTTGTTAATATACAAACTGCTAAATTTTGATCGAAGATGACATAATTGTTTTAAAACCATGTCTTTATGGCACTTCTAGTATAAGGATTATATTGCTCATTTGTTTATCCTCAAAAGTCAAAATTCTATCTTTCCTTTCATCAATTTTCTACAAGCGCCTCAAGCACATCTTTATGTATAATCCAAAGATACCAATGATTTTCTGGTGATTTAACAAGAGCATCTTTGTCAACATCAATTGATAGCATTACAAGATATGTATGAAGCTTGTAAGATGATAGAATTTTAGGCCTCAAAAAATTAAAGATAAGACTTAGAAAAACAAAACAGAAACAAATAATAAAACAGATATTAATTCAAGCATTCAAAAATAAATTTTTGAGGTAGAAAGACATGAAAGAATCCGTCAGAATAGATGGTTTGGCCAATCCTAATCACTTATAAAGAATACCTCCTTAAATCCATCTCAAGATTAATTTGTGAGTGAAATTAGGAGTGATATTAGCTAAAAAATAAGAAAAATCTAATGCTTTGTATTAGAATTGCCCAAGTACTAAGTTTAATGCATGCATTCTATGAATTGGTTGTAGTTGCACTTCATCATGAAAAACTAAAACTATATCATCACCATTCTAATCCCTATTAAAAAAACCTTCAGACACAAATGTCAATATCTTCATAGACATCATCTTTTTGTGGTTTTTCAATGTTCTATTTCTTTATATATTCTCAGTAGCACTTGTTTAGTGATGCTTTAAAAGTAACAAATGGAAGTGACGTTTTAGCGCTAGAAGCAAGCATTGAAAGCTCACTAGTAGTAGTGTTATAGTATATTTGGATTGTAGCACGGTTCCCATGGTTTTCTATGCCGTCTGGTCGTGACTATCCGGTCGGGACGTCGGAATGGGTCGCGACGAGACCATTGTGACGTCACAATAGGGGTCAACGTAGGTTTAGACTAGACCCTGCGAATAGGTCGGGTACAATAATTACCTCGTCGCGTACGTGGCGTCCTACGCGGCAAGAGAGGGGGCCCACATTAGATGACGTGGATCTGCAGGAAGTAGATTGCGATGGCAAAATGTAAAAGTGATGACTACCGCCTGCACCATGTTTCCATGCATTGGGAACGTGTTCCCCATCATCTGACCCCTTGTTCCTTGTTGTCCGCCCCAATTGCACCCCTTCAGCTTTGAGAGGCCATATCTTCATCATCTTTTGTCCAATTCTAGAATTTGAGGACATTTTTGGCATTTGCGTTTCATGAGGATGTCTAAAATGCCCTTACAATCAAGATTCGGATTCCAAATGCGGCTGCTAATGCCTCTGAAAGTTGATGTCCGCCCCCCTTGTTCCCTCTAGTCCCCCCTATGTTCTCAACTATTGGGAACTTGTTCCATATCATCCGCCTCTTGTTCTCAATGATTGGGAAGGTAATCCTCGTAATTTTTCTTTCCATTTAATGTAATTTGTTGACATGTCATGACACGTGGACGCCTTCCATCCTACGTGTCAAAGTTGGGATAATGTAGTTTTATTCAAAACCTAGTTATTTTTGAGCCCGATACAGTAAATACAAGATTGGTCATAATGTCGTGACCTTATGACGTCATGACGTCACGACATTATGACGGAAATGGCCTCCGTCACGACGCAATAGAAAACCTTGACGGTTCCTCATACGTTAATTGATCCAATATTTTACCAATACAATTTCCTACGTTGTTTTACTCCAACGGATTGCCATCTTGTCATACCAAGACTTTCTCTACTTGTGTTCGTTCTCCACAATAAAGTAAAAGAAGTCTCTTGCCGCAATTCCCTCTTCTTCTCTTCTCGCAACTTTATTTCTATGATTGGTCTTTTTTAATAATTAAGGCAATCGTGCTAAATTGTTGTGAAAAACTAATTTAAATTATATGTATGTGACACAAATAATTTTTTCTCCTTTGACCTCTTGATTTGCGTAATGTACCTTGATTCTTCCTTTGCATACTTTTTATATGCATAAAATCTAATATTATAAAGTGACCAGTGCATGGAATCCATGTGCCAAATGAGACCTTTACACAAGAACAAATATAAGTCTCATAAATGTCATATTTAATCAAATATTGTAAATAAATCATCCATCAATACATTAGCCCTTAACCTTAATTGTGTGCATCTTAACCAAATCGGAATACTATAACCCTTAAAGTTCCTTGACTATGTTTCACCAAAAAACGCTTCAAAATTGTCATTTCTAAAGTAAAAAAGCATGAATGACTAAAAATCATTATTTCCTAATTCCAGCCATAAGATCTTCAAAAAGATTATTGTCCTAAATAACTCAATAAATTTCATTATAATCAAGTGCAGAGATTAGAAGATTATAACAATTAAAAATTCAAAAACAAACTTTTTTGACACAATTTTAGACTAGGTCGACATACTCCAATTATTTTTTCCTTAGGTTTTTTGCATTATGGATTTTGGTGGTTTTGGTGTATGACAAAGACGGCTATGTCAACTAATTGTACAAAGAAACTACACACAAAAGACAAGTGTAGCATGTTGAAAACAATATTTTTAATCAAGTTGAATTCAAAAGAATGCTATATCATATTTCTTTCCTAGAAATTCCATTATGTTATAAAGTTCCAATCCAAACAGTCAGAGTAAACATTGATATCCATACTTTAAGTGAAAAAAATAAAAAAACCTTAAAAAACAAATTTTCTAACTTTCATGAAGGAAAGAAGAAGTTTTTTTTAATACACTGCCCGAAATGGTAAGAAAACTTTGCTATTTTGTGGAGTAAACACTTTGAATTGAAAGAAGTTCTTTTTTGGAAAATCTCAAAGATGACAACATTAAGTATTTATAGAAAAAATCTCATAGATAACATTTATATTTAGCATGGCTGCCCAAATTGCCCGCCCAGCACCAAATTTCACTTTGGGTACCATAACTATTTTTAAAATGTCTAATTGGAAAAAAAAAATAGATCCCCTCAAAGTCCTTGCTAAGGCAAACATTCACAAAAGAATTCAAAAAATCTCGACTTAAATTGAAGTGACAGGTAGATCCCGAATTCTAAAGAAGCCCAAATGTGGAAGATTATCCTTTAGGGGATAATTACCATGTAATAAAAAATGTTCACTCAAACTTTCCTTCCTTAAAAATCAATCTAAATATTGCCCCCACACATTATTGAAGTGTTCAATGATTCAAATAGATATGATTTCACGTTGAAATTAAAAACTTGAAGCAAAAATTAAAGTTATAAAAATTAGTGAAGATACTTGAGTTATTTTTAATTCCTCTTATTTTAGACAACTACATCAAGATTCTTGCATTTAAATAAGTGGTTTAATGAAGTGGTTGAAACAATATTTGGAAAATGATTTGATGATAAACATAAATGAAGTTTGGAAAGAGGTACGACCATAAGTGACATATTTGAAGAAATATAGAATTATTTTGTAAAGCTAAAGGATATTTTAGTCATAATTGTTAGTTGGACTATGAATTTAAAAACATATAATAAGAATCACTATTCTTAGGACCATCATCTTCATTGTAATTTCAAAAATCTTCAAATACTAAATTAGTTAATAATCTAAAAATATACTATATCTAAGAATACATCCAATCAAAACCATTATACTTTCCAAAGTAAATCCACAAATAACTCTATTATCATTTAAATCCATGTATAAAAATATCAATTTAGTATTTATGTTTGTTAGTGTTTAAATTGCTACAATTGAAGCAAATTTGTCTAGAAAATGTCTAAATTACAAATATTTTGTAACCAAACTATTTTAAATCTATTATACAAATGAGCATGGATGTCTCACTCGACGGTTCCACGCCGGAATCCGTCGAGGAGACACCGCCTTACTTGCTCTGAATATGAAGTAGAAACTGTGCTTTTACCTTCCGGAACTACCACTCTCCATGCGACACTCCCTCATTTCCTTCAGACTTTGGTTGACGGGCTTTGGTCGCGGAGAGCTTGTGCGAAGAGGAGGAGGCGTGGGTGTGGAGTCGAGCAAGTTTTGCACGCTCCAAGTGTACATGGCGCTTGCGCCGAAGAAGCTGGAGGAGACTATGAAGATTGAGACGGTTATCTTCTCACCGCCGGAAGAGATTATTCAGATTTGCAAAGATGTGAGTGCCAGTTTTTCCATTGCCTGCATTTTCATTTTTGGGTTTTTGGATTCTGGGTGAATTGGCGGCAGTGGGTTGTTAGCAGAGAGATGGTGCACTTCTCTCGGCTGTAAACTCTGTAGAGCGATGGATTTTTTGTTTGTTACCGGTAGTCATTGTCAGGGTTTAAGGTTGCGAAGTAGGGTTTTGAGTATGTGGTTTTAAGAAGCGTAACTGCTTTGATTCATTGAATTCTGGGCACTATCACCAAATTCATGGGCGTGTTGTCACAGCGTTCTATGCTGGAAAACTAGGCGTTGCATAATGAACATTCTACGATCTCTGCAGCATTTGAGATTATTCTGATTTATTTCATGTTTATGTCTCTGTAATAGTTGTCCCTTCGAAAAACAGTTCTTTATGATTGCACTTCTTTTTGGTGTGCAGGTTGTTTAATCGGGTCTATTGTGTGCATTTGGCTTGGTTAGTATCAAATTAAACGGGGACATGTAAGTGTTGTCGTGGGGAGTGAACTGTACAAAGTCTTCGAACAACGGGCTAATGAGTGGTAACGATTTCCCACTTTGCTCTTTGGAAGATGTTTCCCTGGTTTATGATCTTTTTTGTGCTGAAGAACGCCTGTATCTCTCCTGTTCCTTTATAATGCAAGTTTTTAGGTTTGGTTTTTTGCTAATTTGTGGGGCCGGGGGTGCTTGCTTTAAGCAGACTGAGAGAGTCCCTTAAAACCTGATCAGGACAATATTTGTGAAGGGAGTGTGACATTAATATGTCTATGCAGGTACCTCGGTCGGCAACGAGTGTGAGGCAGGTGAGGGATGCAACTAGGGCGGGGACGATGAATTGCAAGAAAGCGCTGGAAGCCTACCGGGCGACGTTTAGAAAGCAACGGAGTATGTGAAGAAGTCGGGGTGGCGAGCGCCGATGAGGAATCTGGGAGGAGTGCATGCGAGGGGTTGATCGGATGTGCACGGGTCTGATCACTTTGCATTGAAGGTCTGAAATGGGAGCAAAGTTTTTTTTCATAGCTGTAATTTGAGCAGGCTCTGAGGACCTCGGCTGTGTGGTTTGAGATTTACAATAATTGTTTCTAGCGATGTGAGTTAGTGGTAACTGTTGGGTCATTGTGGGAAGGGTTGTTACTAGCTTGGTGCGCACTGGTTATGTTAGATTATTTTTGGTGGCATTGAGTGTGTAGCACTGGCAGGCAGAACTCAGGAGTAGCTGCTTTGAGCACACCATGTCTTTGTTTGTTGTCGGGATGCCGTTTCATTTTGACAGTGGATTTGTTTGTGTCTTGGTGTGCATGATGTTTTTTTGTGCATGATGTTCTGGTTGCCTAACTTTGATGTGGGTTTATCAATGAAGCTTCTTGGAGGAAGCCCAGAATAAGCACAACCACGTGGAGGGCATAACGCTGGTAGTGGAAGCGATTCTGGAACTCTGCCTTTGCTTAGATACGAACTTCGAGTTCCTTTACACAGGGTTTCTTATTCAGCATCCTTCCTCTGTATTGGAATGCAATGTTTTGATTTGTAGCTTGAGATAGCTTGAATATGCAGAGATGTGAATGCATTATTTTATGATGCTTTGCTATAGCCAGAGATTGATTTAATTTCGTATCATCTGAAAAGGGGTGCTGATACATTATTCTATTATAAACTTAAAGCAAGTGAAATATAAACATAAAACTTGGATTAATCCAAGTAAATTGAGTGTACAATTTGTTGATATGTGTGACTATTGGCTTTTGCTTTGAGAAGCAATCCTTCTTTGAGCTAGATTCTCCAAGCATATAGCAGGAGTAAATTTCTTTTTGAAAGCACTGTTGTGATGTAATATGTTGTTTGAATGACACAAATGAAGCCATATGAGGTGGCGCGTGCTTGAGCAAGGTTATTTTGTCATTGATGGAGAGATTGTGCAAACAAATGAATTTGACAAATTGAGGCTTGAAATTGGCCAACTTGGAAACTCTTATTGTGAACATAAGAGTCGTTTTCTTGAACTGAACGTTTTCATAATTGAACATTTTCATTTCTAAACACAGTTGAGTGATTATCTTCTCTTTCGGGTATTTAGTTTTGGGTCCCACTATCTACTACAATGAATGCTACTGAATGTTATGGCCATAGACAACCCAAGCTCAACGTGCTCAACGGCACGGGTCCCACTAGTTTCACTTACAAATTATTAGGTGAAACTGTTTTATTTGAATGAGAATAATCTAAAAACATAGATAGAAAAGTGTATTCACCCAAAATGTAGATGGTTGTTGAATTACAAGATTTTACTACAACATTTCATTGCACTAATAGAATTACAATGTGTAAACTGAATATAGTCCCTGGTATCAATCCAAAACTAGACACGAACATCACTTGTACATAAACAATTGAGCAGTCTTCTCAGATTTCAAAAGAATGGGAGACTAGTAGAAGACTAATTCTCCACACACACTACTTACCTCACAATGAGTGTCTAAGGATGTAAATATGATTATAAACATTATGTTGTTTTTCACATGCATTGTTGTACTTGGGGTACTCAAACTTCCAAACTCGGTCAACAATTATTAACCCCTAACTATCCTAAAAATCCAAAATGGGTTTTTGCAATTTTGGGCAGCCTAGAATGAGAGGGTAAAAGTAATATTTTTTTTCAAGATTTTTACTGGATGCTTCCTTCACATTAAAGTGTATGTGGTAAAATTTGCAAATCAAAATTCCAATTTTAGAACCTTCATCTAGAACTTTTAGATTTCAAGTTCAAAACGGGCAGTTTAAAAGTAGGTCTTTTATTGATAAAAAATTTGAAATATGTTCATAACCAAATTAGTACTCAAATTCCATAGTGATCCAAGTCAAAAAGTTAACAAATTTTACAAGGGCAGCCTTCAAAACTTACAAAGACAAGATTCAAAGTTTTTAATAGTTTTTGAATTTTTCCTTTAAAAATTTGTCAAAATTTGAGATGTTTGATTTATTTTTTTTAAATTCTTCCAAAAATCAAAAATTTATAAAGTCATCTACTCACCTCTTGATCAATGATCAAAGTTTTTTTGCATAAACTTTTAATGTTTGGATCTTGAAAATGATAATCATCCAACGATCAATTTTTGGAATTGTAATCACAGATTGGCTTAGATTCAATTGAAACGCTTCAAAAAGTTTTAAAAGTTTGTTTACACCCTTGGAAGTGCACAGAGGTAGAAATTGCAATTTTGAGGTTTCAAGCTTCCAAAAACACAAGGAAAGTTAGGGATCAATTTATGAGGTAAATTTATAAATGTTTTGGTTGTTAAAAGGCTCTGTGTTTGTAAATTGATTTATTGTTTTTTCCTGTGAAAACATGTTAATATTAACTGATGTTAAGTTCAATTTTTTCAGAAAAGAAAAGAAGCATATAAGTATTGTACTATGTCTTATTCCCTCCGTTTCACTAAAAGACCATTGTTTGCTAATAATATCAGATTTGAGGACAGTTCTAAATTTAAAAACAAGTTGGCCAAATTTGGAAATAATTTGGCCAAATTTAGAAACCACTCTATTATTCTGAAACAAATTATTTTACCAAACCAAGGTCTTTTAGTGAGATGGAGGGAGTACAATTTAGGCATGTTAGTGCGAAAGAAAAGTTTTATTTTTGGTTAGTAAGTGAGGCACTCCAAAGATATTGGAGAAACTTAAGGTTATCCACATTAAGTTTTGTGACTTCTGAATACTAATTTTCAGAAATTTAGCATTTGGAAAAAAAATAATTCAAATACAACAAAGATTGTAATGGAAGTATTGACTCCTCTATCACCAATTATTCATCTAAATCCATAAATATTTCAAAAAGTGGTAGATCGAGTATGTTTTTAATTTATTTTTCTATGCAAATATGGCATAATTCAAAAAAATTCTTTGAGATGGAATGAATTGATTAAGTTGCAATCTAATGGTATTTTTTGTTGCTGGTTACACTTCAAGCTCCTATTTACTTCTTTTACCACACGAATACACTACAATCTTTCACCAATATCATGTAGATTTTTACCAATTTTACTAATTTAAATGTAAGGATAAATCATATTGTTGCACTAGATAAGGGTAGATGTGAAGTTGATTGAAACATGGACTTTTCTTTTTAAAGAGTTGGATATATATTAAAGATGTAAAAAGAAACAATAGCTTTTTAGAAGAGTTTGACTTTATTTAATCAATGTTTTGTGTTGTTTACCATTACATATAATAATTATTCATGGTAGTACAAAATTTGACTACAAGAAATCATCTCTGTAAGAGAATAATTTTCAAAGAAAGATGAAAAGTGTTTGGCAAACGAGGGAAGGAGGATTATGCCTTCAACATCAAAAATCCAATCTTGGTACTTTCTAGCAATGTGTTGTATGTCCTTGTGTGTTGCAGATACATTTTTTCATGGTTCATTTTATTTTATTTTAATATGTTATTTTTAGAGGTTGTTCATAATACAAATAAGCAAATGAAAATGTGGTAGTGCAAATTTTTTGAATGTATATGAAAAGTTTTAGAAACGTTTGATGGTGGCTTCACATTCCGGTTATGTAGTGAAAAGGTTTGTGAATTCTTTTGTATGTTACGATCTTGCAAAGCATTTGCATCTAAGGTCTAAATTTTTTGGTCTAAATTTTTTTGAACAAGCCTTCATTAGTATGATTTTCAAGATCATACGGTTTAATATTTGAGATTGCTAATTCTTTGTGGAGGTTAAAAAAATTGTTAATATGACAACAATCTGCAACTATGTCTTCCCAAATGTCATTGGTTCTTTAGTGGTCAAGAATTCATTATCTACATTTTATACAATAAGCCAAAAATGACTACACCACATTACATCATGTATACATAGATGTTAAAATTCTGTAAAAATTTATTTGAAAAGATGTAAATATCTATTTTTAATACAGACTCTTAAAAATGACAAACATCAATAATTTTTCAATGATAATTATTTAACTATTTCTTCATATTGAACAATTTTGGATTTTAATATGTAATAATAGGTGTAAAATGAAATATGTATTATTATTGTATCACTTAAAATTTAAACTTCTATTAAAAGAAAAAATGTTAGAGAACATCCTTCATCCATAAGTTATGTATAATCTTGTGTTCCATAAAAAATAATTTGTGAAACATACTTAATTGATCAAATTTCATGGACCCTAAAGTTTCAGCTCTTCTTAAATCTCTATACCTTTGGCAAAAGAAATGAAGAAATGTCAACCAATTTTCGTCAAGACTCTTCAAAGTAACAGAACTGAAATGTCATAATATGTATAAACTACCTAATATGGTAAATGTTTAAATTTTCTTCCCAAAAAAAATAGTTCTAACATGAATAATGTATGCACGTTACAAAACCAAGATTTTTAACCCTAAAGTTAAAAGACCTCAAAACTCTCAAAAACCCTCAAAACTCTCAAAAACCCTTAAAACTCTCAAGAACCCTCAAAACTAGACTATTTCAATAAAAGGTGCAAGGTTTGATGTATTTTGGAAGGAAATAACCTTAAGATCTAGTACCTTACTTGTACATGTATATATCCCCCAAATCTTAAATTCAAAATCCTTACCGTTTGTTAGATCATAATGTTCAAAGTTGGAAAATAAGTTTTTTTCCCTTGTTGCAAAATAAGTTTTAAGTGTTTTTGGAGCCAAAAAACCAATTTCAAAACTAAATTTGATGTGAGGCTCTTCAAATTCTTGTTTCTAGGTGGGTTAGGAATATGTCCATGCACTTTTTTCCCTCATATGACATGCAAAACCTAAAGAAATGTTTGATTTTTCACACGGAGGTATGCCAAAATCCAAATACGAAGGCTGGTCTATGATAGTAAAAAAGGTACATGGAGAAATATTGGATTAAAAATCCAAGTGGTGAGATCATGCCATCAAATTTTAGTTACATATACAAAAAAGAAAACTTGAAAAAAAGTAAAATCTCATTTTTTGGTGAAGTTTTGAAGTTTCCGTGATCTAATTAATTTTGGGCAACTTCATCCTATAAAAATTCACTCATGGGGAGCCTGACCAGATCCTAAATCATATTTTTTTTGGTTGAGGTAATGCTTTTGAAATTAACCGATCATACATAATTTCAAACTATACTGAATAGATATGTCTTTATTGAAGATAATCCTTAAGCATTGAGTAGAAAAATAGCCATATCAATTTTTCAAGATTTAACTTCTAAATGTCAAGGAAATCCGATTTGGATTTTTGCTATTTCAAGAAACCTAGTTGAAGAAGTTAAAAGTAATATTTTAGCCTGAGATTTTTACTAGATGCTCCCTTTACGGCAAGGTGTACGTGGTAAATTTTTGAAAGTCAAATTTCAATTTTAGAACCTTCATCTAGAAATTTTAGGTTTCAGGTCAAAATAGGGCAATTTAAAATTAGGTTTTTTTTTCAATTTAAAATAAATAAAAATATGTTCATAATCAAATCATTACTCAAAATTCAAAGTGAGCCAAGCCAAAAATTTTACCAATTTTACAAAGGTAGCCTCCAAAATTACATGAACAAGCTTCAAAGTTTTCTGTAATTTTACATTATTCCTTTCAAAAATTGTCAAAATTTGAGATTTAGGAAATTTTCAATTTTATTTTCTTCTAAAATTTAAAAACTAATAGATGTAACTTTTCACTGTTCACTTTCTTTTCAAACCAAAAAACTTTAATGTTATTTAAGTTTTACCATATTGACAATTTTGTATCTACTTTTGGGAAATTATTTGCATGAAGGCCAAAAAATCAAAACAAGTCTTCAAAATTTTGCATGGACGTGCCCAATTTAGTTATCTACATGGAAAAGAATATGAACAAAATATTTGGGGTAACAATCATCAAGTCTCATTTGTCACCATTTAGATTATGCCTTTCGAGGAAAGCCAAAATGGTAAAGATCTAACAGTTGAAATTTGACATGGTGTTAGTGCAAGTAGTTAGGTTGAAGATCTTACGGTTGGAAATACCAGAAAAAGGAAATTTTATTGGAAACATACATAAATTTCCATAAGGTGGTCAAAATCTGCAGTTTCGGGTCGTGGAGGTTCCAAAATACTCTTGACCTTTAGAAGTTAACCATATAGATATAAGTGAACTACAAAGGAAGTGCATATGATAACTACATCTCCACCCCTGCGCCCGACGCGGGGCCGCGGAGGTCTGCTGCGGGCTCGGATAGAAAAGAAGCACCCACTAGGACCCTTTTCTTCGACACTTGAGTTGCGGGCTCCCTCCAAAAAGGTCGTAGGCTTCTAAATTTCACATACTCCCCTCCTCTATTACGTGTCTTAATTTTGGCGTTTCCAATATCCGCGGGAGATGTGGTTGGGTGGTCGTGTGGGCACATAGGAGGTGGAGCATCACGGATTGATGGTGTTAGGGATTTTAACGCGGAGGGATGGGGGGCGGTTTTTTTGGGAGCCGCGAAGGCTGCGAGGGTCCGCGGAGAGGGTTTGGCGTGTTTAGCGTCGGGCCGAGGGGTTTTTTTTTAGCGCGAGCCACGGGAGGCTGCGAGGGCCGCGTCGGGCGAAGGGGTGGAGATGCTCTAAGTAAAATCATCCCTACCCTAGTTATCAATTTTTTTTGCAAAAGTGGTAACCACTGTGGTAACTCTTGAAGGATTCGACCCGGGGACCTCCCGAGCACAGGTTGTTACGAGGAATAAGGGGGGTTCTTCCTACCCACGTTTCCCGGGTCTGCGCAACAGGTCTTCTCAAATATACTTATAATGATCTTCCTAACCATGCAACGGTCTGACCTCCTGCATGAATCTTCGTCTATCCAAGATGTCTCCGGATGATACAAGTGAATCAGATTCTGGGAAGCGTCTGTTCACACAGAGAACGCGGGAGCCCAGTGCAGTGAGTGGAATTAGGGTTAGCAATCGCATTCCGAGAACCGTCACCACACCTTAAACCAACAGTACGTTCTCAAAACGTACATCTAATGGTATCAGTTCTACCGAGGGCATAGAGGAGAGCGGTTGTGGGCGCAGTGACGGAATGAGGTCGTCGTCCTCAGAGGGAGCCGCGGAGGCTTCATGATGCAGGAAGCGAGGCGATGGTGGCCCTCTTTTCGCCATCTTGTGTGTGTCTTCGTGTGTGCGTGGTGGAGCTTTTGTAAGCTCACTCCAGTGTGCCACCATGGTGAAGTTCCTCAAGCCCAACAAGGTGGTGGTGCTCCTGCAGGGTCGCTACGCCGGCCGCAAGGCTGTCATCGTCAAGAACTTCGATGATGGCACCAAGGAGCGCCCCTACGGCCACGCCATCGTCACCGGCATCGCCAAGTACCCTCGCAAGGTCGCCTTCCCTCTTTAAATTTTTCTCACTCTTTCTCTCTGAGGGTTTAGGCGTGTATGGACATTGGTCAGAAGTGGTAGGAGGAGTGTAATGCAGTGGTTGTGCTGCTGAATAGGCGTGGGGTTTCTGTGTGAATGGGGCGATAGGAAGTTTTGATTACGACTGTTCCTGTTTCAATCTAGATTTCAGGTTTTGGTCTTTCAGAGATATGTTTTGGTAGGGGTTTAAGGTTGTTGAATTAGACGTAGGGTTTTGGATATAAAATGGTTTTTAGGGTTTGGGTTGTATTTAGGACATCTCCTCTGTGGTTATCGCTTAGTGGAGTGTTGAGCTGCGCATTCACTTGGTTACTGAATGCTAGTCGTTTTTAGATGAAACGGTGTCGTCATTTGATGAAATTTGTATCATAAGATTTATCGAAGATTTTCAGTGCTTCGAATTGAGGTGAATGAAGAGTGGAAAGGAAAATTATCTTATTCAGACGTCCTCAATTTCTTGTTAATGTTTTGATGCAGGTGATCAAGAAGGCGTCACAGAAGACCATCGCCAAGCGGTCAAGGCTGAAAGCTTTCACGAAAGTGGTTAACTACAACCATATCATGCCCACTAGGTACGCATCTCACAATAGGTGATTTCGGCCCCGCCCTGCACGTTCTGTAAGATGAGTTGATGCACGTACACTGCTTCTCCAGAATTGGCATAACAGTGAGCCCCTGTGTTGTTCTAATGGGCCTAACTGTTCTTACACGCCCGCCCCAAACTCACTGGTACAAAAATTTACAATAGTGTATTTAGGGTTGTGCCTCTTTTTAATCCCAGCCTTACGTGACATGTTTGTCTGATTCATGGGAGGCCTAAAGAAATACCTGGAAGTTTCGCTGACAACACCCGTATTACTGGGTGCAATCTGATAGTAGCTTCTCAGACAGCTTCAATGGGCGTCGCTGCATTAGTAGCAAGTCTGTATTTGTATTTGTAGCTAGGCGTTCATGAGAACGCTGACCTTGTCGAATAGTGATTTCTAATAGGATGCATAGCACATTACGTACGGGCGCAAAAAGTCCTTTTCAATGAATTGCCTACTTACGTGATGGACTTAAAGTTATAGTCTTTAACATGATGCATAATGACAGGTATACTTTGGATGTCGACTTGAAGTCCACTGTGACTGCTGAGAAGTTAGAGTCTACCGCTAGCCGTGTAGAAGCGAGAAAGGTAATTACTGCTAACTATTTCGAGACTTTGATCAACAGTTCCGATTTACAGTATTTACTCAGTTTCGTTAGTTATCTTATGTGACCACACTACATTATTCTAGTCAATCAGTGTATGGACCTGGTCTTTCAGTTTTTCAAGGCGTTGCTTATCTGTATTTTCAAGTAGGGGGTTATTTTCCTGACAGCGGTGCGATTTTCTCTTAGGAAGGGTACTTAGAGTCCCAGTCGAGTACGTTCTGAAGCTCCTTGCGGTTGATGTTTACAGGGGGCGAAAGCAGTTTTGGAAGAGAGGTTCAAGACTGGCAAGAACAGGTGGTTCTTCACCAAGCTTAGGTTCTGAGTGTGTTCAGATAGTTTTGGGCAGTTGTGACTCATGGATTATAGGATCCCATTCTGTTCCTAGATTATTTTATGGAAAGAGAGTGGATGCTATTCAGCATTTATGAGTGGAGTCAAACTTCACCGGGGTTCACGTTCTCTATCATTTTGATACCTTTTCAGTACATCTTGTCACTTGTGGAAGACATCCATAATGCAGAGACGTATTCTTTAGATAAAAATTACATCCAGCTTGCCTATATGGATCAAGACAGTCGCTGGAAAGCAAAACCTCTGGGAATTGATGAATAGGTAATCCGTACCTCCTCGACCAAGATCCTAGCAAGGTCCTCTACAGCGCACCAATTTATCTGGTCCACAGTTCCTATCCTGAGTGTTTTACAATTCTTATCGTGATCCTGACATGAAATCGTCTCATGTCGATCTCGCCAGGCGGGGCCCGTTCCATCCGGTGCTTACGCATTGCTTTGCGTAGCAGTCTAGGCAACAGGACTTTCAAAGTGTTGGAAAAGCTGTGCAAGGAACCTGTCTTTTCAGTACATGTAGCTACTGACATGTGTCGTCAACGAAACTCTAGCGTTCTCCTTAACACCTGTTATGGATCAAAGGATCAAATGCTCACAGCCAGAACCAATTGCGTTGCCTCAGTTCTAAAGCAATACGGTTACTTCTGATTTGGTCAATTCCATGGCGGGTCCCCTCTCTGCTACCTTCACTGAAACTCCAGCCTACTTCAAAGTAATCCTCCAACTCCCATTACCCTGGACACTGTACCCTCATCAACCTCAGCACGTGAATCACAAATCGCCCCAAATGTACTCCGAGGGGATTAAAAAAACGAAAAATGACTCAAAGTCCCTCCTAGATCCATCAGATCAAAGAACCGATCTGCTTCAAGGCAACAAGATGAAGCATGACTCATGTGGGCGTCCACACCAAAAATGAAAAATCAACACCCACAAGAACTTCATGTATCTGCATCCCAATCATTTATCAGAAGTAATCAAACAACTAAGTTAAGAAAGAGAGGGAGACGAAGGAGAACTCCAGAGTGTGGACAATTTGACCAAATCCAAGCCACGGCACACAACTTATCGCCGCAATCATACGACTGAGGCAGTCAGCTGCACACTAAGTTAAACACTGTGCCACACTAAATGCTAGACATGGGAGAGGCATGATTATTGTATTGTAAGTCACAAAAACTCTGCAGGAGGAAGGTAAATATGGACGAGACCAAGTTACGGCAGCCTTGACTACCGTTCCTTGGAAGTTGGCATGGCTCATGACTCATGTGGAGTGACTCACTCAAATTCTGAACCAGTTTGAAACCATTTTAAAACCAGTTTGAAACCATTTTGGAAGCATTTGGGAGCATTTTGGGAAGCATTTGGGGAGCTTGTTCGACAGCGGAGGAGTTTGGTTGCGTAGCTCAGGTGGATGCCTGAGGTGTTGATGTTGGGAAGCGTGGTCGGTGTGGTGGAGAAGCGGGGCGGTAGACAGAGGTGAGATTCTTGGAGCTGGAGTGAATCAGCTCGCAGGATTCGGGGGAGGGATTACGGGGAGGTCGGTGTTGGGTGGGCAGGTTTGTGTCTGAGAGGGAGAGAGTGTTGCTACAGATACATACACAGATGCACAGATGCATTCAGTTTCTTCTTTGTTTTGTGGGGGAAGGTACGTTACATCCGTATGTTTTGGTTTTCGTGGGTTAGCTCGTGCTGTGCGTTTCGAATGGGTAATGATGAGCACTAGAACATAGTGGGATATGGGGAGACGAAGGAGGCTGGCAATCCTCTGCAATTCAAAACCCTTGAGAGCAGTGAGAGATTTCGCCTGCAGGGACGGATTTGGCTCTTGGTAGCTTTGTGGAGCTTTTAGTGTGCATGTGGTTGTAGGTCATGAGAGGATTGGCGAGAGAGCAATGCCTAGAACGCTCATCTCCGCACAGAGAGCTTGTTAGAACATCGACAAACTATCTGTGCGCCAAGAAACCCCTTCTGTCATAGCCAAGAGTGCAGAGCCAAGGCTCAAGCCTGCCATTTCACGGAACGTGATTCTGGTTCTGCCTCAATGTCACTGGCTGGTCGTAGCCGAAATAGATTATCTGGGTTTGCACCCAAATCCTCTTCAGGGCTTTAACGATTAGGGGTTTGTTGGAATCACCTCTTTTTTTTCTTCTAATTTTTCTTATCGTTGTTGAATTTGAGCTTCGAAATCTTCTGCTGAGTTTCTTTGGGATGTAGAATGTGTGTACATGTGGGCAATTCCTGAAATATTTGAATCTGTATAATGTGCTAATTCTTTTGAGTGCTCAAAAAGCTCATCACGTGCGTTTCTGTTTGCCTACTTCAAGAGGCTTACCCAGCTGGATTATGAGTTGAATGTATTTGAAGCGGTGATCTGACGGCTGGATTCATGTATTACAACAGGTAATTTGTTTCAGGAGCGGTACAGTGGGATAGCTACGACGTCCTTGTTTCGGTTTTTTTGAAGGTTGCGGAGGAAGTTCCTGTACTCGCATTTTGAATCGCCGTACCAGAGGGTCGCTGGAGCGTTGAACTTTGCGCGAAGGTGGAGGAGATTTTAGGGTGGTTGGAATTCCGGCTGGAGCTTCGATTGTGGCGGGCCTTGTGTCAGCGATTCGCTAATGGTAACATGTGTAGCAGTTGAAGAAACAGGTAATTCAGCTGACGGGCGGATGGGAAGCCGCACTTTTCAGCGGCGTCAACTTGCACCCTCGTCGTTTAGGAAAAAGCTAACCGTAGAAGTTCAACGCAAGCTGCAGAAGGTACTGGGGATCGCTCTAAAGTTGACGAGGGTAGAGAATCAGTTTGTCGAGATTTAGGTTTCCATCGAGGAGTGTTTTTCGCTAATTACATTACTGTGAAGGGAGTTGACAGAGGTAGTTGATGGCTTGTCTTTTGAGTTAAGGTGATATATTTCTTATTCATTGATGGCTGTAATTTTTGGTAGGCACTTGATTATCCTGCTCAGAGAGCAGATTTGCTGCGCCAACTCTTTACTGATGTTGCCTTAGAAGTCGACCCTCGTGCTCAAGGTAGGAATGGCCCTTTCTTCGCAGTTTAAAGCGGGTCTTTCTGCTAGGTCCAAAGCATGAACTATGATTTTGTCGAAATTGTCGTGCTGCTGTTGCATAAAGAGGATGCTTCATGAGGGGTCAGTGTACCACTTTTATTGTTGGCGTTCTTTCTTCTGATGTGTCTAACGTCAGTGTCTAGGCTGGTTATCGATCATCACTTACTGAGCGATGGTGGAAATGCCAATCCTTGCAGAAAGACTTTATGGTTCCGGACAAGAGGAGGACGGTGGTCCTGTCACTGCAAACGGCACTCAACCACGCCTATGCTTCTATGAAGTTTTTGCACAGCACTATGCCCAAGTTCCAGATGATGGGAAGGAAATCCTTCCTCTGTTTCTCCAATTGTGGAGCCAATCATTTGTTTCCCAAATATTTGCGCTTCTCTTCCACCGATGGGTAATTTAACTTCTCTTGTGAGACATTCAAATTTCTAGTTCTGCTCCTAGCACTGGTCCTAGTTGAATCATTGGGCTCTCTTCAAAAGCTGTATGTTGTTTCCACCCTGCCAGGAATCAGTTAGATATACATTTTCTATCCCGAAATGGTGGAGTAACTTCATCTAGGAAACCAGATGGTCTCTCTGTAATTAGAGATAACTAGTGCAATGTCATTATTGTACAATGCTATCTTCTTAACCATATTGGAACTACAGTAGGTTCAAGAACTGGTTTTAACAGAATCTCAGTGTGTCTAACAGCTATTTGAAATTCCAAGAGAAGAGTCAGAGGGGTTTCTGCGATTTTCGACAGCATTTGTAGAGGGTGCAAGCAACATATTTTGGTACGACCAATTCTGATGCACCGTTACGGTCCCACGTGACGCTCTTGTAGTATCCATGTCTTTCAAAAGTTTACATACTGTAGAGTCGGAATTTGTGTTTTTGTGCATTTGGTTTTCACGAACAGCGACATGCGACTCTACTGACTGTGTTTATGACTCCGTAAATTGCTGTGAAGGATTGATTTGCAAAGTAACGTACGACGATTCTTCTCTATGTTTGATGTAAGCTTATCCATTTTCCCTTCCAACTAGTCCAGACCTAATTAGGAATATTCCTATTGTCGTCAGCTTGTTATGTCTTCTTGTCAAGGTTCTTTTAGAATGTTGAGTATGGAGCTGGATCTATTCCCGTGAGTATTTTCTTTTTTCATGCATTAATTTACTTGGATGTTCTTCAGAAAATTTTCTTTGTTTGTGAATTTTATAAAAGACTAATTGGCCGTACAGTTAATGTATCCTTGTGTTGACCCGTTTTCGTTATACAGTACACATTTGAGGAGGTTGTGTTAGACCCCGTTCGTCTCTCAAGGGTTCCCATTCAGGTGCGGTTCTTTTAGACTTTCGTTTTGTTATGGCATTTCCAGGTCTTTGGTGACTTTATTGGTTTGTCTGGATTGTTTGAAGTCAGTGCATAGGTTTAGATCTATCAAATCCTTAGCATTTGGAAGAAGAGTATATGAGCCTCGCTGATTTAGTGCATTTTTTTGGGAATGGGCAGGCTCGACAAGATCTTCTTTTATTGGTTTCTAGATACCTGTTGTACTATGAACCAGGTACTGGTTACCTATTTCAAACTGAAATGTATCAGATTTACTGGGCCAATCTTAACCTCTTTTAGCCCTTTGAAGGGTCAAACTGTTTAAGAAGCGTTGTGTACTAGAACAGTCATTTGAAATCATTGTTTTAAGTAGCAGATGATGGAAGTTAATTTTTTGGTTTGTGCGCAGCTGATAAGCTTGGGTACTATTTGAAGAACTTTCCCAAGTCGGGAAATGTCATCCTTGAACCAGCAGACATGTTTGTGACGGAGCTGACAGATCAGGTGCATCTCTATTGTAAATTCTTTTGTACTGCTTGCAGAAAATAATATTCTGACATTGAGGAGATGAATAACCTACTTGGTCGTATTTTGTAGCTGCTTATGGTGTCAAGAGTACTTTTTATTGTGAGCTTAGACTAGTGCTGGTTTATCTCCTTGTATTTAACTGTTCTACTGGGGACAATGTTCTGATCCCTGAATTAAACTTTCATCTGTTTGAGGGAATTTGCAGCTACAAAAGGTGAAGGTGGAACCTGTGCTGCTTCATTATCTTACGAGCATGAAAGCTTTAAAAGGTATCCTCATAATTTCCCTTAAACCATTACCAACTTAAGCGACCCACCTTGGTTTGTACGGTACTTCTGCCTCTTCAAATCTCCTTCTCTACTAAGCTTTTTTCCACCAAAGATTTTTTGTAATTAGTCCATGAATTTATTGTCCTTTTGAACAATTGGATTTTGTATTGCTAGAGTACATTTTTCACTAAAATTACAAGCGCATGAGTATGTGAAACTTTGACCGTAGGGGTTAAAGTTATCTCTTGCCGCATGAGTGGGCTGATATTATGTCTGGAAATCGTTTTTAGACCTTGCAAGTCTACCGACTTATATTAAATTTATCATTGTTATGAAGGTGTGGAGTTGCGGGCAACGACAAGTACACGGTTAAAAACTGCATTGTATTCCTTCACAGCTCCTGGAGGGCCCATGTATCCAACTCGACCAGTTCGACATGCTGCTTGGGAAACTTTGGATGCCCTATTTCCAGTAAGAAAGTCTAAACCATATGGATTGTCCAGTCTACCAAATTGTAACGACATTATATTTCGGAATACTATTAGGTTTACTCAGTTCACTAACCTAGAAGTACTATTCAAATAGCACAGAAACGTTCCTGAAACATCTTGAATTCATACTGCATTTTCTGAAGCAGTCTGACTGCACCAGGTCAGAAGAGTCTAGTGTAGATATGCTGTGAATTCTTCACGAAACTCTTGAAGGAAGTTTCTAGCGAGCGTCTTTACAACTTATTAACCTTAATTTGTTTTGGCAGGTTGGACGGCACTCAAGACACCTTATTAGCCTCTTTTTCCGATTGCTCCATCCATACTACTGGCCAGTGTCGGTCTGGAACTTCACGATCACAACGATTAAGTCCATATACGTGAAGATCATAAACATGGTGTTCGATGTTTTTGCATTTATGTTGATGATCATAGAGCGAATTTTTGGTATTCGACGTCGTGTAGCGCGTGATTAGGAAGCCCTCAACTATGCTCATTTAGTTTTACTTCGGACATAAACTGCTAATAATTCATCCTCTGATTGGCTTTGATTTCTTCATTGAATGTTAAGAAAAGGTGGATTCACTTCTTGTAACGAGGGGGACTGGTTTCTCCTTCAATTCTGAATGTGCTAACACCTAATCAGTAACTTGCACTCATCTTTAATGGTGGGCAACGGTGGGATGGAGAAGAAGGCTATGTGGTTCGCCCTCTGTTAACACAGAAGTCACTAAATTTTTCGGTAAAACTCCTTCACCAAACAATTCGAATTATGAATCAGAAACTTGAAACAATTGAGTCTTGACTCACTTCACATCACATTTCTCATCTTGACCGAGTTGGCAATGGTAGGAAACTCCTTCACACACCATGCAGCGCGGCTCACAACGAGTCCATCAACAATTCGCCGTAGACCAAGACGCACCAAAAATGATCCTCACCGAGGATTCCATCACCTGCGAGGTTTGATGTTTCTGCACTCGGCGTGCCCGCTAACCACCCATGGCACTTCACAGCCACGTTGACAAGCTGGTCGGAGGCGAACTCTCCTGTGAAGGCGGTGCCCTCGCTTATGTCTCCTATCGGTACACTACGAAGAGAAACTACTCCATCTCATGCTGTCTTGCTCAACAACTTAGTGTAAGGATGGGTAGGAGTACAGATGCTGCAATCAATTGATTTGGCATTCATCGACTCTTCCTTCTATGATGAAGAAGAAGAAGCGAAGAGCTTCGGCAGAGTCCACCACTACCTTTTGTGATTCCAGAAATTTGGAAGTCTCTGCCTCTTGCCTCTCCAAGTGTTAACTTGGGCTCCCATCGAGATTCTCATACAAAATCTGTAATTAGAAATACCTCACACAAAACCTCAATTCCTCACACAAGTTGAATCAGATTTTTCTCACAACTGAGGAATCCATCAGCCAGTGACAACATGGCAATTTGAACAACTGGAATGAAACATGGATAATGGGAAGCCACTAAATTAGCATCAACGGGACATAAGTAAGAGGGGGAAGTTGTTTCAATGCCCCTACTCAGTTGCTATACAACAGAGCTTTGAGTAAAAATTGCAGCTGGACATCTCTACTGCTGGACCTCACTAGCTCTATTCAGGAGTGCACATGCCTAAGAAGGTAGTGCCAAAGCGTGGTTTCTATGCAAGAGAATTGCTCTCAAGTCTTCTTATTTTGTGAAGATCACTTGGAGTTGCAATACTCTAACTTATCTGCTCTAATCTCTGGTAGACTCCGGAACCTCACTTCGAATTGTCCACATGGAAACCCCCGAACCCTCATTTTACAAAAGCTCAACAGAATTAAATTCCAAATCAAACCTTTTACGTAGGGCACAACACAAGCTAAGTGCGATTTTTGTTGTTATTATATACATAGATAAGCATCAAAACGCAATCCATACAGAAGGTGCATTCTAACAATTGAAGGCGGTTGCCATATCCATATGCTGCTTTATCAAAGTAAACATCGAAGCACTACATGTCACAACAACATGATAGACGCGAAAAGGAGAAGCAAGACTCACGAAGTAGCTGTCCATTTAGAGTTTGAAGTCATCTCAACATGGCTGCAGTTGTAGCTCTGCAAGCTCTCAAAAACTTGACTGCCCTGATAACTGCACTGAAAAAACCATGACAGAACACAAACCTTCCGCATAATTCTCTTCCCAGATAGCTGCTACACCTTGCTTATCACCTACAATTTTTTTGCAAACTATACCCTAAACCCTGATATACTTCCACTCCAAGAAAATTAGGTGAATTGCAAATAACAGGAAAATTCTCATCACTCTACACCTGGAAGTGGCTCCAATTCTGTCAATTCATAGAGCTGAACTGGAGATGGTCAAAACGAAGAGAAGAAATTCACAACAAGCCAAGACGGAAACTGGCACCATCCAAAAAACTGAATGTGGCAATGACTAGAAGCTATCCACCACCGTCACCAAATGGGCTCTCAAGAGAAAACTATCCAACGAAGAAGACAACAACATCCCGAAGTTGTGCAAGCTCCGAAACCCTCTTTATTGAGCATACTCATACTGGAAATCGTTGAGACCAAGCATAGTGCTAACAGTCAAGTAGAGAAGATAAAACGTGCCAATGACGGTGATGAGAACCAGAAACTGCGTCGACGGGTCCTTCAACAGGTCCAGAAGCGGCTTCGCCAAGCTGTACAATCCGCCGGACACCACCGTGAAGAAGTAGAACCCATACCGCCGCACATTATCCCAAAACTCCTCCATCACCGGCCCCCCCGGCCCCAACGCCAGCGCCGGCTCGTCCGGCCGACACACGAGCGCAAACACCACCGCCCCGATGGCCAACTCCCTCGCATTCTCCCTCACAAAACTCTCCAGCGCCCCATTCCTCAAACCTACAACCCTCTCCAACCTCTCCTCCAACCTCTCCACCGAACGCTCCTCATCACTGCATCCCTGAATCTCCCTCTTGGCGCTCCTCAATGCCTGCGTCCTCGACAGCTTCACATGGATGGGTAGACTCCCGAGCGAAACGCTCCTTCCTGAGCCTACCCGTGAACTCAACTTCTGGGGTTGGTTGGATAGCAATCCGGACACCGAAGGCAACGCCCGCAGAGTCGCCATGCCTGGACTCTGGACTCCAAAACCTCCACAACGCACACTTGTTGCAGAGATGTTGTAAATTGTAATTCCTTCACAGGCATATCCGGGACGAAAGTGGGTGGCGACGAATGACCCATGTGACCATGTCACGGCGATGGCAGGATGGATGACCCACTTTTGCTGATTTTTTGCTGATTTTTTGCTGGATCAGGTTCCAGGATGAGTCCTTCACCGACTTAACTTATGATGCTGATGGTGGGAGGTGCGGTGGGACTCATGATGTCTGCGTCGCTCCAGAGCATCGCTGCGACATGTCATCGGAGCTTGTTGAAATCTGGGGCTGTGGAGGGCGCCTTCGTTAGTGAGAGTCGTTAGTCGGGGAGTTCAGTTGGTGTGGCGTAACTGCCTTCGGATTTTTTGTCTCTCTTCCGGCCCCCAATGCAAGAGCATGGCTGGACGTGCTTCCCTTCTTGACTCACTGATTTCTTCTCAACCATGTTGTGGCTCTGCGTGAATTGAGTGCCCTTTTTTCCCCCCGTTTGGGTGATTTCGTCTGAAGAGGACGTTGTTTTCTTTTGTCGTCTTTGTGAGAGTGTTTCGAGTGCACATCAGGAATCTGGTCTTGTGTTGTGTTGAGTGAGTGAGCTCTGTTTTTTTGTTCTTTCTTTTGTGCAGGTGTTTTGGAGTTTTCAGGGGATTTAAGTTTCTTCTTCTGATCGTTTGTAGTTCTGTTTTGTGTAGATTTTGCTTCTTTTTGTTTCTGTCGGTTTGTTTGTTGATTGTGTTTTGTAGATGTGGATTTGTATCTTTGATGTAGTCCAGTTGATGGACTTTTGCTGTTGTAATTTGATACCCCTGGAGATTTGACACCCCTTTTTGATGGGTCACTTCCCAACACGGTACATGTTGTAGCATTGCGCGCTCGTGTTAGACATTGTTTTTGGGATTAGATGCATTTGAAGCATGCACATTAGTTGTGGAGAAGCTTCATTCTATAACAGATTTTGCATGCGCATGTGAATTCAGGCTCTGGTGGCCGTTCATGTATTGTGTTCAGGCTAGATTACGGATTGGTGGTCGTAGAAGATTTCGCTTTGGCAAATCTCATGCCATTGCTTCTTTTATGACCTAAATAGTGACCAGCTGAATAAAGCTGAATAAAGGATCTTGCTTTTTATCAAAATCAAGAGTGAATGATTTGTGTACGAGTGTGTATTATTTCAGTTGCGGCATGAAAATGGGAGGATTCCTCAATTTTGTGAATCCTTGAGTGATTGGAGCTTATGATTACGAGAATGTGAATTACATAAGATTGTGCCTGGCCCTTGGAAGGGATCGAGGCACTATCTTCATTTATGTCGTCCCATCTCCGAGAGCAATGACCTAAAGAGTTGTCACACATCTGAATCCTTCTCCGTCTAGAAAACCTATTTCACAGGAGAGGGCTTGTGCCTTAAGTATGTAACCACTAATTATCTTGCTACATGCTAGAGATTTTCGGAAATTTAGGGTGAAGAGGTGGTGAAGGTGATCATATTACGTGATCACAGCGTTGAAGTTGAAGGAGCTCCTGAATCTGCAGTGTTGGATGCTGTGGGACATAAGGAAGTGTTTGGCAGGAGCAGATTTAATTTGTCAACTTGGTATCATATGCATCATCAGCAACCAGTTCGTGAGTGGGTCGCTTTGCTGTTTCTTTGTAAGCAAGCCGTGAGTCGTGCAACTTGCAGTGCCAAGTTGTCCTCCCCACAAAGAAGGTTTGAACAACATTCCAAGTTTCATGACATTGTCAAGAACAATACGTCATGTTCCTTTCCTTTTGCAGAATGGAGTGAATACTAGGGTTTCAGAGTTGTCATGAGGCACAGACACATTCTTGTAGCTGACGACAGGAAATTCGAGATTCTGAATCGCACGTTGTGACCTTGCCGATGCTATGTGATGGCAGCAATGACTTGGCCTCTTGACGTAAATGTACAGATGCATCTACGAAGGTGCTGCAAACTTTCAGCTGCCAAAATGACAGCACTTGTGCTCCTCATCAACTTAGGTTTAATCACCTCAATTGCTGCTGACTCAGGTACTTGTTATAAAACACCTCCCGCCCAACGCTAGTCTCTATTTAACCAGAATAGGTAGAAATCAAAATCTTTAGATCTCTTGCAGATGCTGACACTGGAAATTGATCTTCTTCTTGATTGTTTGCATCTAAGGTTGGCTGCCCACGTTCGAACCCATTTTGGGCACAAGCAAGGGGGGAACGCGCATCCGAGTGCATTCTACAGGCAGTCCAAGGCCATTGTCTGATTATTTCCTTCAGTTAGGTTTCAATGGTGAAACTCTGGCTGCTGATCACATTGGGGTCATCAATGATACAATGGTGGAGTCCCAGTTCATTATGCCTAATATTCCGTCGGGAATGGGCACAAAAGGTGTTGTGGAGCTTTCGTTCTCCGGTAGCGGCGCCCCATATGTTGGCATCGGCAGCTTCATTTTCTATGGTATAGTGTGATATGCTTTTCTGTTATCGTTGTGCGTTAAAGACGTTGAGACTCTTTACTTAAACCCTCTCACATACCGTAATCTTGAACCAACGCACTGTCGCAATTGATGGTGCAATGCAGATAGTGACGAACTGGAATCCGAAGGGTTGTCAGGTCCTGACAAGGATGGGCTGTTGGCTTTGAATCCAACAGTATTTCCAGATAATGTTGAGTCACTTAATTGGAAGCAAATTAAACCTTCATGTGGATTCAGAGATGGTACTGTCGCCCCTGCCATTCATGCTCATCCAAACGACAATGGCGGCTCTGGAGGTTCAGCTGAGCTTCACATCCAGTGCGACGAAGGTGCCTCTTCTGTTTCTTTGAACGAGCAAGAATACTTCTCCATCCTCCCATCAGGTAACTTGATCAGGTCACTCTATGATGGAAACATTTCGTAGATCAAAAGTTCGAAATGATTTCTTAGTGGAAACAGTGGTTGGCTAACTTGGACGCATGTACCCATAGTTTTGAAGTTTATAATATAAAGCCCTCTTGCCAAATTCGACGCAGTAATTCCATACAGGATTCAATCTGGTCTGGAGCCGGTCGTTGTAGTATATATCATAGTAGGGGAGTTTCAAGGTCACTTAGGGCAGGTTGCCATATGGAGAGAATCTATCTATCTTAGAATTAAGGATTTGATCATATTAGCTCTGCATCCTTTTGGTGTTAGGCTAGTCAGGTGGTCAGTTTCAAAGACCCGTACCAATGTACTCTTACGTGCCGGTGACTTTCGTTTTCCGAAACAGGAACAAAGCATGCTCAAGTGGTCATGGAGAGTATGGTTCCAGCAAAAGATTCAGTGTCCTACGAGGCAAATGAGGTCTGCCTTTTTTACATATTATATGTATCAGTTGTGCTCATCGTTTTCCGTTTTGACGATCTAGCAATTGGCTTTGGAATGATGCTTTTATGCATGCTTTGGTGCACTTGAACGTTCTTATAAAAATTGGAAACATAGAATAGTCTTATTTTCACCACAGGAGGTCGTCTACAGTGCTGAACATGGGAAGAACTGGATGTTGTTAGGAAGAGATACCAAGGAGGAGGTTGAGTTCAGGCCCTATTTGCACAAGCACCGATACGGGGATGGGTTTAACAATAATGGTGACGTATCCGTCACTCTCGATGGATCCTGTGAATGCAACGGTGAACAATGGGGTAACCTATATCGGCCTTGGAGGTCCAATTACGTATCTCATCCGTATCATTATCACTACGCCTGGAGTTTACTCAGTGACGTCTATGTACCCTAGTTGTGCTGGTATGTTGATCCAACTCCTCCTTTACTCAATTTAGGATTATGAATGGCCTGCGTTTGAGATTGATCTGTCTCATTAAATAACACCAGAAAAGCTCGCTAAATGTTCATTACGTTATTAATATAATTCCTTGCATTATAGGAGAAAGAGAAGGGTTCTTTTGGATCATTTGTTGTATGGCTTTCTCATTCCGAATGTAAGTGGCGCTGGTCAAAAGTGCAAGCTTGGTGTTGCGTGTAAGTTAGAAGACAAAGCTGTAGAGCCTGTGCTGAGTAGATAATGCTCTCGCTAGTTTTTAAGAGCATTTGTAGTTCTGCATTTAGAATCTCCCTACCACAGAAAATCCAGTGACTGCCCATGCCAGATTAGTTTCCAAATACTCCATTTTGGCAAAAGTTGGTACCGGTATTTAGAAGATAGTTTTCACATTTTTATCTCGGTAGGCAGTGATTAGCAGTGACCCAAGTAGAGTTACTACCGTAGGCTCTTCCCAGTTTCCTTGGTGATCCGTTACTATGTAGCGTGAGATACAGATGGGCAGTGTGTAAACAGAAAGAAAAATCTTGGAAAATTGGGAATTCATGAAGCCTACTAAAACCAAGTTACTTCTGGTGAAACAAGGGATTTGAACATGACATTTGCACCTTTGTCTAGAATCGGTACCAGAATCGTTTCCGAGCGTGTGCCAGAAACATAGTCAAGAATGTTTTGAAGGCGCTTCGAGAGCACTAATTCATTCTTTTTGCACAATGTGGCTGGTGGATATATAGGTGGAAGCCCAGCAGGGAGCTTCAATGTTTCGGCAGCACCATCGCCGACATACAGCTATGTTAGCACAACTTTTACACCTGGTGGCTATGCTCCAGGATTTCCAGTCCCCTTCAACATCCGAAGCGCAGACAGCGCTGGAATTGTGCCATCTGCACAGATTCAAGGGCCCTGCCCTTTCTCTGTGAACTTGAAGCAACTGGACCCATCCACTGGAATCTCATACCCTGTCCCCTTCACTATCAGCTCTCAATTGGGAGGCAATTGGAAGGTCGTTTCTGTGCCGACTCGCTTCTTGCCTGTCACTGGTAATATTTCCTCTCAACCTTTGCAATTTATACTATTTTGTCATATAATCCTGCCCTTGAAGCAAGGCCAATAGTTCAAATTAAATAACAGACGATGCTATTTTGAATGAAGATGCATCACTTCTATAGATTGCAACATCAATGGAGGTGATACAGCTTCATTTGGCATACAGGGTCGTGTACTTCAGCCCTTAGCATGCCCTTCCACTAAGGGCCGGTTCAGACTATGCCCGAACTTTGAGAGGCCGTCGATTTGGACTAATGAAAATGTTGAAATATCCAAAGTTTGGCCTCTCGGCTGAAGTTCAAAAGACGTCATCTTCAAAAGAGCCTATGTGGCAGTACTTTTAGGAAGTTATGGTGCCAAGGCGATTGCCTCTTGAGCTATAGTTTGGATTCAGCGAAATGCTCGACCCAAACTTCCGTTAAGAGGCCAAACTTTTTTTTCCATTAGGCTTGGCCTCTTGATATAGCTTAGTCCAATGAAGTGACGGTCGTCCTTTCAGCTTGGATATAGTCTGGACCAGCCTTAAATCAGAAATGTCATATTACTTTACCATATCTAATGGATCATAGTAATTATAAAGAGGCCATTACAACAATAATCATTTATTTGTGTTGTATTTGTTCTTATAAAGCTATTAGTTCCAAAATATATGGATCTATACTTAGGGGATTAAAGATCAGTAAAATATATAATTATTATCCTTTTCAATTAAAAAATTGTTCTAAATGGCATTCCTTTTTAAATTTAGAGTCATTGATATTAATCTGTCGTTATAGAATGAAATGTTAATCATCTAGTATTAACTTTTTACTTTTAACTCTTACAATTGAATTTTTTTAATTGTTATTGGTGTAATTATTATTTTTCCATTTTTTTACAATCTCCAAAATAATGTATCATAAATCATTATACAATTGATTTATAAAATTTCTACTCCTTGAATCCTTCCAATGTTACCTTTTGCAATCAATTTTATCCAACTGTGTAAATTTCCATGTTCTATTACACTTTTATACATGTTATCGTATTGAGTATTTTTTGTTTTAAAATTATCCCAACATGCTAATGTAAAAGTGTTGTGGTGCTATAGATATTACAATTCTTTTTAACTTGTAAAAAAAAAATGATTCTAAAGAAAAAATTCTCATAATTTTATTTTGAAAATCTTTTTATCATGATTTTTTATTTTAAAACAATTTGATACCGAAGGTGCAATTTGATTCAACCTTTGTCAGGAACAAACTTTATTGTGATAAAATGCTTTGTATAAAAAACCCAAACCTAAGGAATTATATAAAGACAAATTATTCTAGAAAATAAACAATTACTAAGAAGGAACCCTCAAAGCTCAACTTATAGTGAGGTCTAAAACAAACAACAACCTTTTAATTAAAACAACACTAGAAGATCTAGAAAAGTTACAAAAAGAAATTTATCAAACTATGTGAGAAAAATTATTAGATGGAATTTATCCATTTGAAGCAATATTTATAGATTTTCCAATGTAATATACTATGAATATATTTATAAGTGATAAATTTTTCCATTTTATTCACTTTTTCTTGAATATATTCCTTTGTTGAACAAAAGGTGTACAATATAAGAATAAATAAAATTTGTAAAAACAAACTTGGAAAAAAAAGTTTTGAAAAAGCCAAGTATATTAGATTTTATATAACCAAAAGGCTTCAAAGAAGAAATACAGAAGAAATACCATATTGAGTCATTTGATCACTTGTTTAGTTGATTAAAATCCATTAAAACTAGTAGCTAATTTTTTAAGAAGGTAATTGATATTTTAATTTTTCATTTTTTTTTAGTATAAAACTTTATTTGATTAACTAAATTTAGTAAATCTTTTTACAAAATAAAAAATCTTACATCAAATCTACATTGAGGAGTTTGATACCATTTGAATTTGTATTAAATATATTTTGAAAGGTTTTTGCCATTAAAAATTTAATCATGTTCGTGAGATAAAATATAATATACTTTTTAGTCATAGTATATTAATATTAGTATAAATAAGGTGAGGTTATATATCAAGAATATTTCAGGAATATATTATCATTATTGTCATAGATGTGGGATATTTCATTTAAGAACTATCATCTATGTAAGCTCTTTGAAATGAATAAACTTATATTTTATCATAGAAATCTTTCTTTCTATTAAATATTTATAAGCCTATTCAAATGTTTTATAATTATATTTTTATTTCTAACTTTTAATCAATATTTATAAGAAGTATTCATTTTATTCAATCAAATATGTGGTTTACAGGAATAATATTATTGGAAAATATTGTAATTACAAACGGAAATATTAGTTATACACTTAAACCTTTAACAACAGCTCAAGTGGCGTCAATTTTTGTTATTAAACCTGATTTAACTGCACCTATTTCAGTAGGCCCAATAGTTTTTAGTATTGATTCTCAAGATGCACTTCCCAAATATAATTTATTACATACAATCAATTCAAAGGTATCAATTATAACCAAATCTTATAATATCATGGTGAAAAATGAATTTTAAAATAAAATAAAATAAATATAATAGAAATTTTCTTTTTAAAAATCCATACAATTGTGTATTTATAATTTGATTATATTTGGAGATTTATTATAATTATTTATAGATAATACAGAATTTTAATTTTTCAACCATCATTAAGACGTAATGACTGTCAGCTTAGTAAATCAAATTTCAAATACATCATTTATAGATTATATCTATTATCAAAACAATTATATATTATTAATCCCATTCAAATAACATTTCTACTTAAAATATTATAAGAATCATTTTTTATATTTTATTTAAAATAATAATATACAATACAAATATTGACAACATTTTAGGTGATTGATCCTAGCGGTACAATTATTCTTCAAGTGACATGTACCTTAGAACGAGCAAGTCTTGGATGCTATTATCCTCTTGTACTTACACTAGCGGGTGCATATATTGTCCATGCTACTATTGATGGAGGAACATTAATTGCTGACAATGTTACTTTGACTGTAATACCTGGAATGGTTTCAGGACCAAAAAGTAGTTTTTCTTTAGTAGGAATGTCTTCAACAAACATCACACAAAAAATAGCCGGTGATACAATCATAGCCTCCATTACACTTCAAGATATGTACGGAAATCAAGGAAATACTAGTTTTACACTTGGTGGATGGAATGTAACAACTATTGTTGCGTTAAGAAATACAAAAGGAAGTTTTGTATATATGAATGTATCTGCGGGTCTTGGAACAACAACTGCAAGTGCTTTAATAACAAATGCAGGCTTATATACTGCAACTGCATATATTGGTTCAAGTGGAAACATTTTGATAGGATCCAATAAATACACTTTTAATGTTTCTCCATATACAACAAATAGTTCAGGTTTTTCCTGATTGTAAATTTCAAAATGTAAAATTTTCATGTGTAAAAAGAATAAATTTAAATTTGTTGAATTTAAAATTTATAAAAAAACTAAATGGTTTAAACATATTCATCTTTTTAAAAAATGATTTTGAATCAAAATTCTTTATTCCAAATGATCATTATAACTTTATTCAATTTTTTAACTTAGTAGTTAATTTATCTTCTTAATGATTCATATCTTTTTAATCTCTCAAAATCATCAATCCATTTATTTTAAAAAGTGATATCAGGTATTATTTTAGAGTGATAAGTATTTTTAAATATTACAAAATAATTTATTCATATCTTTAAGTTTTGTGTTTTTTAACCTTACAAGATTTTTAAAATTTGGATTTTTAGGTTTATTTTTTAGTATCAAAATATGATAAATCATAATGAAAATAATTTTTTTGACTAAAAATAAATTCAACTTTAAAACCACATATAATTTTTTAGAAATTTATTTAGTTTTAAAATGTTTTAGGCTTTACTGGAAATATGATGGTTGGTAAAATGATTGCGGGACAATTAACTCCAATATGGATAGCATTACTAGACTCTTATGGAAATACAATTGATGGATCAACACTTCCTAAATCTACACCTGTTGTTATTCATTGGAATAATCTATCATTTAATACAGTTAACAATGGTCGAATATTTGTCTATTCGCCCGGTATTAATCAAACACTTGTTTCATCAAACATAATCATAACAGCTACTTATGGTGCTACTCAAATTGCATCATATAATGCAACATGTTTTCCAGGTATAATATTCTAATCATTACAATTAATCATACATTACATCATATAAATTTAGATTAAATGATAACCAACTTTTAGAATGAAATGAAATGAAAGCATATATAATTGAATACAAAAAAATAGCTATATATAAAGAAAATATACATAATATCTTAAGATAAAAAAAATTACACATAATTTAATTTATTATTTTAATTTTAATTTTATATAATTTATTCTTTGATAATTTGATTCATAGGTCCACCTGATATTATTTACTTTAATATTACGGTTTCAAGTCAACAATTCAATGTTGGAGCAAATGGTACACTTTTACTTTATGTTATGGATAGTTGGGGGAACCTTGTTGATCCTTCCGTAAATAATTTTCCGTTTTCAGGAGCTCGCCTTCTTCGAGTTCAAGATGTATATGGAGCTTTGTATTCAGGTGGTTGCAATTTGAATTATATACACCCAAATGGTAGTACCAAAAATCCATATTTATTTGCATTCACTTTGCCTACTATAGCAGCTTCTTATTTTGCATCAATACCTCTTATTGGTAAAACTATTGAGAGTGCACCTATTATTAATGTTGTAGCAAGTAGTTTTATAGGAAAAATGTATACAATGAGCGGTGTTACGGGCATTCAACCAACTCCAAATTCTTTGTATTCTGTCTTTGTAACACCTCGAGATATATACGGAAACGTATGGTATGGTAATATTTCAACAGTACCTATCACAATAACTGGACCTACTGGAATATTAGTTCCCACATCAGACATAACTTTACTTCCGCATTCTATCATGTCATTGATTGTAACATTCAAAACACCAAACATAACTGGATTATGTAGTATATCAGCTGGAGGCATTTATCCTGATTTAACATCTACCACAATATCTTTTCGAGTAATCGCCGGAGATTTTGCTCAAGTTAAAGCTGAAGAAGTTCGTCAAGCTGTCATTGGAGAATTTTCTTCATTTTTTTTAGTTGCTCAAGACGCTCAAGGATATGCTCGAGATCAATCAAGCATTCCAAGTGATCGCTTTGTAGTGACATTATGCAATCACGTTTCCCTTATATGTGGACAAGCCACGGTTAATGATCGACATCTTTCAGGAGGTCGTTATCTAGTTACATGGAGTGCACCTCAAGTTGGTAGCTATTCGGTAAATGTATATACACCAAACGGATATCCTTCACCTGTAAGTACTCTTACCGTCATTGCAAGCCCTCAAAAAGACCAAATAGTATATTATCCAAGGTGTAATAATGCTCCACCCTCATTAGCCATATGCCCCCAATTCTTCAATGTTATTGCGGGTGAAAAGGCATCTTTTAAACTTCAAGCCTTCAATGAACCAGTGGGTGGACCTTATACAACTATAACATCCGGTGGAAATTTACCAGCAGTATTTATGACTGGTGGGAATATAATTAGTCTTATTGATGAAGGTGATGGAACATATTCTCTTTCATACATGGCTACAATTTCAACAACAGCACAAATTACTATCACAAATGGAGTTCCAAGTAATATATCTTTGAATGTTATCCCCGGAAGATCAAGTCCATTAAAATCATATTTTCAGCTTAGTTATAACCTTCTAGCAACATATGTTGCCGGAAGTCTCTTGTCAGGGGGTTTTTGGGCTATAGATAGTTTGGGTAATCAACAAGACTATAACCACTATGATAGCAAAAAAGACAAATTTCAAATTATTGCTTTAAATAACTATGGAGAAAAAGTAAGGGGATTGAATTCATTTTATATTGGTGCAAAAGGAATGTACGGAGCAGTTTTATTTTTAAATCATGTTGGAACTTATACTCTTATTGCAACATTAAATGACTATGTTATTCCTATTCTTGGTAGTGATGGACATACATTACTAACCATAAGTTTTGTAGTTGTTCCTGGTTGGCCCGATCAAAGTGCCGTGTCATATATGCCATATACAATGCAATTATATGCATTGTCAGGGACAAATGGAACTACATCTATGTATGCACTCAATGATCGGTTTGGAAACCGCATTCCTCGTACTTCATTGAATTGTTCATCATTTGTCCTGGATAAATGGAATACTCCATGGCAAACAACTGGATGTACATTATTTGATGATTACGTTACGTTCAATTGGTTTAACGTATATCATGCAGATGATATTAAATTTCAAGTTCTTTTAAAAAATGGAGATAATGGAGTTTCTATTATTAATCCTTTAAAAATAACAGCCCAAGAGCCTTGGCCCCCTGCATGTTCAATTATTACACCTTATCTATTAACATCAACCATGGGAACAAAGACAACAATAGACTTCCGTTGTAGAGATAAAATAAATAATGTGTGTTTTGGTGACCATTCAGGACAATTTAGCATTGTGATTGCTCGTTTAGGCGGATCACCATATGATTCACCTATGTATGCAAGTATGGGGCTTTCAACTAATTATACAAATGATGGACATTATGTAGGATATTTTGTTTTAAATTTAATAGGAAATTTTACAGCAGTACTTAGATATGGTGATATTCGTGGTGTTATGATAGGGCAACCAATAATAGTATCTTCTATGCCTGCTAATACATCCGTAGGATTGTCTTTTGCATCTTTTATTGATCCGGCTAGAAAATTGTTAACCACGAAAGTACCAGCTCAAGTCATTGCTGGTTCATTTAATCAACTGCAAGTTGTAGGTGTAGACGTAAATGGAAATCTACAAGATAGTTCAATGTGCAGTAATACTACAGTTCCAACTATAACAATTTCAACTGATGATATGGGAACTGATGGAGCTGGAGCCGGAGTTAGTCCCTTTGTGACAAATCCTATAGCAACAATGGACATCACAAGTCCAGGATGTGTTTATTTATTTAATTTTACGCTTACTGCAGTTGCAAAAATTACAAGTGCACCATTAATACCTGCAACTTATACAATTCGTATATTATGGACATCAACACCAAACTCTACAATATATAGTGATATCGGAGGGAGTCCATTCACATTTCAAGTTCGTCCTTCTCCGCTAGATATTCAAAGTTCTTTGCTTTATCTATCAAGTTGTAGTGCTGGCCCTACAGGTTTAACCTCAATATTCCTCCTTCAAACTAAAGATGTGTATGGAAATAGACCATCATATACACAATCTTTAGTAGTTTCTGCAATAGTAGCACCTGCGGGGACTTACACACCTCATCTAAGACGGCGTCTTTTGGAAAACAAAGAGTTTGAAAAGTTTGATGTTGCATACAATACTAACAACAATGGCTATATGTTGATGGATTTAAATGAACAAATTTCTCTTATGTCGCCAATTGTTATAAGTAACCTTGACACAACTTATAGTATATCTTTTACTGTAATAAAAGCAGGACCATATGATCTTTTTGTTTATTTGAATGAAGAACTTTTGTTACCTGTGGTTGGATCACTTGCAACGGTTGCCAACTATATTGTAGGCCCGGGTATACCGGATATAACTCGAATAAGACCTATTGGAACTGGTATCAATGATGGAGTTAGCATTGCAATTGGAAGTCCAATGCAACTTGTAATTTCTCTTTGTGATACTTTTGAAAACCCTGTTAGTATTGCTAACGCACCTAATTTACTAACTCAATACATGAACGGAATTTCTCTTGCATCAACAATTACAACATCTAGGAGTCATATTGGAAATAATACCCTTGCAATTACTCCTTCAAATGTACTTGGAACATCATTTTTTATTTCGGGAGGAAAAATTATATTTTCATGTATACCAATACTTTCGGGTTTAATGAATATTAATTTAGCTTACAATGATGGATCTAATGTTATAACTTCTGTACTTGGACCCTTCCATGTGTCCCTTATTGCTAATGGAACTGCTTCCCCATCAACATTTCGAGTTTTTGGTCCTGGAGTTGTTGCAGCTCCTCAATGTGAAGATGATTTATGTGCTGTAAACATCATGTATATTAAAATTACTGATGCATACAATAATACACTTTTTCCGGATATCACTTTATGTCAAAACTTTTCTCTTGTTGGATGGAATCCAAGCCTTATAATTGGATTTACCGGAAAACCCATTTATGACAATTTTTGTGTTTTGTCTTGGAAACTTCTTCCGGGAACTCCACCATCTTCAATTGTATTTAATGTAAGCTTTACAAATTTTGATGGCGCTGTTAATCCCATTCTTGCAAGTTCCCACGTTTCTACAGCTGATGCCAGTGGATACAAATTTACGATTCCTATTTTACCAGCAGTTGTTGATACTGATCCAACTAAATGCTTAGCATTTGGCGATCTCGGAGGTTTAATGATGGCTGGAACTTCAGGTCACATTGTTGTCCAGTTAGTCGACTCTGGAGGTATTGCTCTACAAAGTAGTCCTTCAACAACAAGTGATTTTGTAAAACTCAGTATTACTGCAACAAACCATGCGGATAATCCACCATTACCACCCACAGTCAATTCCATTGATAATGGTGATGGAACATTTTCACTTCAATATGATACAATCAAAACTGGAACTTTTACCATTTTGATTTTAGTTGGATATCTTAATAAACCACTTCAAGGAAAAGTTTCAGGTTATTCATTGAAAGTAAGTAGCTTTGGAATTTATTTTATTTTGAATAAAATGTTAATTTAAGGATTCAAACATAGAAATCAAAAATACTTATTTATGAAAAAATTCTTAAGATATTTACACAGTTTATTTGTTTTAAACTATGTATAGGTGGTTGCTGCTCCTTCGGTTATTGAAAGCACAATAGTAGCAATGGTTAGCAATAGTACGGCATACCGTGCAGGAAAGGATCATATTCAAATCCAAGTACAAGCATTAGATAATTTCCTTAACTTGCAAGATCACATATTGAGCCAAGTTGATGGATTTCAAGCTAGAATTCTTCAACCTGATAATACTATTGCAATTGTTCCATTAGACCGACATCAACAAGTTTCTTTAGAAACAGGAAACCCATATGTGTATTGGTTACTTGACTTCTTACCTTTACAAGCAAATCAAAGAAGTGCATATTCATTTAATATTGTTTGGCGGAACGATTCAACTGAAATTTTTATTCCAACAGCCGGACTTATGATTCCAACTATTCCTGGACCTCTATCTCCATCAAATACAAAGGTATAAGCTTTGATGTTTTAAAATGCAAATTTTATTTATCTTCAAGAAAATGTTTTATTATTAAAGATGATGTCTAAAAAATCATATCATTTAAATATCAATAATATAACTTATTTTTTAAAATTATGAAAAAACAAAAAGTATTTCTAATATTAATTGGAAAGATGTTTCATTATAAACATAAATGATAATATAAAGTATATGATAAGACTAAATTTTTTTAATAAAAATAAATGTTATATGAATACATTTTGAAGTTAGATATTAATTTTAATAAGAATAAATTTTATATCATTGAATGTCATCAGGTAGTAGGTTCTGGTGCAGCAATTTCTATTGTTGGGCAGTTATCAGCTTTTAGCATCTTCTTGTTTGATATTCTTAATAATCCCATTAGTGAAATTCAAGATCTAGTATATGCAGATGTATATGCAATATTATCTTTAGGAGCAAATTTAACTAAAATACAAGCAAATTGCACAATTTCAATAAACCCACCTTCAATCATTTGTCAATATGTAGCAAGTTTACCAGGTCATTATGGCCTTAATATTTATGCAGGTATGATTATATTCAAATAAAACTTGAATCAAGTCTTATATTATAATTACTTGATGTAGTATTGAGAATTATTATTGAATATTACTATTAATTTATTTCTAAATGAAATTCAAATGGATTCAAAGTCTATAAAACTTCCAAACTAACTTTAAAATTTATTCAACAGCTTCTACAAAACTTACTATGTTGAGCGTTATTGTGGAGCCGGGTTTCATTAGTGGACAAAATTGTATTGCTTTTGGTGATGGAATAGGAACAAGTGGAATATCTTTGTTTCCCGGACAACCAACTTCATTCAATATTCTTGCCTATGACCTTGTAAATAATACTATTTCAGAAAAAATGGCATATTTTGAAGTCAAAGGAGAAAATATCAATCAATCGGGGGTGCTTGTACCTCAAGATGGATTTCCCAAGTACATATCAGAAAATTCTTTTGAAATCCAATATACGCCACTTAGGTCCGGCCTTTACAATCTCTTTGTTAAGAGAACAAATGTAGATATCATAGGTTCTCCATTTCAAATTGCAATTCAAACGGGTCCGGTGGCTCCAAATTGTATTTTGGATGAAGAAAGTTTAAATCCATGTGTAGTAATGAGCGTTAAAAACATCACTCTTTGGTCTCGTGATGCATATGGAAATATTCGCGCAAATGAACAAGATGTATTTCACATCTTTACCGTTGTTGATGGATATCCGCATTTGGGTCTTGTGGATATTATGACTCCTCTAGGAGGAGGAGCATATATGTTTAGCTTTCCATGTATGAATGATACATTTATACAAGTAATAAATGATGGAGTATTGGTGTATTCAGGAAAAATACACACAATTGTTGGACCTGCAGATCCGGGACAAACAACATTATTCCTTGATGATGTTTTCATTCCAGCGGGAAAATATGGCCATGGACTTGTTATAACAAGAGATTTTGCCGGTCATCAACTAACAGTAGGACAACAATCTTTATTTATAAATTATGGTGGAAATAATGCTCATGAAAATGGTACAATGATGGTTACGGATCGAGGTGATGGTACATATGATTTAACTTATATAATATTGATTGCTGGCATATATCAATTGCAAGGAACACTAAATGAATATTGGCCATTTTATGATGGACTTTTATTTGTTGTTCCAAGTGCCCCCCACACAGCTATGGTGTATTTTGATCCAAATGGATATGTAGTTGGCAGTGCTGGAGTTTTTCAAATTCAGTATTTTGATGAACATTACAATAATATTACAGATAGTTCTGTTTTAGATACAAGTACATTGAGTTTGTTTTGTATGAGTTGGGACGTTCCTGCTCGAACTGCATTCTATACAACTGCAAATTTAGGAGTCCAATTTAATTCAACAACTGGTTATTTTACAATCACATTTCAACCAACAATGGCCGGAAACATTTTTGTGAATTTAAAAGTAGGTGGTTTAGATGTTCTTGAAGGAGGCTATCCATTTTCGACTAATATTGAATATTTACCACCGGTTGCTTCAAACTTTGATATATGGGGAGCTGGTTTTGAAAATGGAGCTGTAAAGGGAGAAAACACATATTTTTATGTTCGTGTGCGAGATGCATTAGGCACAATAATACCTAGTGAACCGGATGAAATCTTTGATGTGCATTTTACACCAGAATTAACAGCTCCGTGGGGAACATCATCAGCGTTTTTAAGCAATGGAGTGACATTGTTTACCTATAGTCCTATATATGATTCATATACAATGCTTGTAAATTATGGTGGTAAACCAATTCAAGCTCCAGTTACATTAATAGGAAAAGATATAGCTCTCCAAGCAAGTATAAAAGATTCTGTAGTACTTGGTCCAGATACTTCTGAAATAACTACTTCGGTGCCATTAATTTTTACGGTTGCACATTCAAATATTAGCCTTCCATTTTCAATTCAACCTCGTGATCAAGATGGAATAATAATTACAACACCTAATCCGAATTGGATTGCTCCAAATTTTACAGTTTCCATTGGAGATAGACCACCAATTGAAGTTATAAATCAACTTGATGGTTGGTCCTATCAATTCACTATTCCTTTTCAAACACAAAGTGGATATTTGTATGTTGAGGTTTCAGGAATTGATTCTAATGGTGTTCAAACATATTTAAAGAATAGTGGATTTACAATTCATTTCATTCCTGGTACATCAAATGCTACTAATACCCAAGTTGTCCGAAGTACATTAGATCCTAGTGGAATTACAAGAATAATAGCTGGTCAAATGATTGAAATTACAGTGCAACCTTATGACATGTTTAAAAATATGCAAATTTACAATCTTTACCTTCCAGATGTTTTTTCAGCTTCATTGCATTCAATTCCATATGGAAATGTTATATGGCCAACATCTATAGGACTCAATAACGGTGATTTTACTTACACCATGAGGCTTAAGACAACAAGTACAGGACAATATAATGTAACCGTAAACCTTGGAAAAGAGACTTGTTTTGTTTATCAAATAACAGTGATTAATTCTAATCTATGGCTTCCAAGTATGATATTGGTAAATTCAGTATATCCTATGTATGTTGATGTGGCTGTAGAAATACTTGTTTCAGCTAGTGATATGTATGAAAATCCAATTTTGGATCCAAGTGACATCTATTGTGTCTTTCAAGACAATGTTACTTATGCAAAGTATCACACAACAGTTGTAGCTTCAAATGATACATCAGGTCAATTTTGGATATATTATACACCTATTAAAGTTGGGCACTATCACATTGTTGTAGGCGATGCTTTGAGCCGAAATGGAGGATCTACGATATCATTAATGGATGTAGATGTATGGCCAGGGCCCATATCACTTGGAAATACAAAAACTTCTGTTCTCACAGAAGTTTTTGAAGCCGGTCAATTTGAATCATTTACAATTATTGCTTTAGATTCCAAAAGCAATCCAAATTATACAATTCCTAGTGTAAAAATATGGTCTGAAAATGAACAAATCAATGCCGTAGTGACATCACCATGTATAATTGGTCCTAATGTAGAAGTTTCTCCAGACAATTTATTGTGGTGTTTGCCTACAACTCCAACATATACATCATATGTTACATTTATCCCAACATCATTTGGAAAAGTCAACATTAGTATTCAATGGGATGCTAATACGTTTATTACGTATAATTACATCACAGTTAATCCAAGTACACGACCAATTCCTTTAACGGCAAAATTATCACAAAATTTAGGTAGCATAGTTGTAAAATTTGATATCCCAACAGATGCAGGGTATGTAAGTTTCGAAGGGCTTACAAGTGCATATGCATCAGGGTGGCAACGCTGTAATAATACTCTTGATTCTTCATTTATGGAAAAAATTGGAATTAGTCCAAATTGTTTTTTTCAAGACGCAACAACTATGACCATTCAACTTGGTTATAATGCAATTTTGAGATCTATGGATTCAGGTGTAGGTGACAATGTTTCAATTGCCAATGGTATTTATAATCAAGGAGATACATCTACTGCAATTACAGGATGGGTGCCGCTAGGCATTATAGATACATTTCCTACCCCTCTTGCAAGATTAAATGGTCCACAAGTAACAAGTGTGTGTGACGAGATAATTCTTGATGCATCTGGTTCAACTGGAGCTATTGGACGGCCTTTAAATTATCAATATAATGTTAAAGGTACCGCCAATCTTATGAAGATTGCTACCCTGGGAAGGTTATTAGAAAATTTGCCTTCACAGATGATGATTACGATAAATCCAGGACAATTAGATCCTGATCAAAGTTATACTTTTAGTGTAACAGTAACAAATTATCTTGGAATGTCAAATACAGCCAAACACATTGTCCAAACAGTTCGTACATCTGTTCCTCAGGTATCAACAACAATTGTTAAGATGTTTTTTAATTATTATTAAAACCAAAAAATGATTGAAATTTTTAATTTTCCAAAATTGATAGTTTCAAGCTTTAATATCATGATTCAAAAAAGTAATAGTATCACAAATAAGACTTAAAAAATAATTAAATTATATTTTAAATTTCAATAATACATTATTGAAAAACTTATATAATATTTTTAAATAGGTTTCAATTCGTGACCATGCAACATTATTGAATGTTATGAGATGGGACACTCTTGAATTGGAAGCACTTGCACATTTAGCCAATACAACTAGTTACCAATTGGATGGAACTTGTGGACAAAGCGGAAAAGTAAAACTCAAAAAAATTAAACCTCCTATACAAAGTGCTTTAATGTATGAATGGTCCCCAACCGGGTCATCAATTCTTAATGAAAATGCAATCGGATGGAATGCACGAAGCTTAAGTTTACCTGGTAATATGCTACGACCGAATACACCATATAGTTTTCAAGTGAAAGTATGGCCACAAGGATCACCTCAGCTTTCCGCGACAACATCTATTTCTATTCAATCGTTATCATCTCCATTGGCCGTTACTATAGTTGGTGGTAACAGGTTTGTAAATGTGAGCGAAGATTTATATGTTGAAGCTGCTGTGTATGATCCAGATGATTCTATTGAATTAGAATTTGATCAACCCTTTCCTTTTGAAATATCTTGGAGTTGCGACAAAATCAATTTAATTGATCACTTTGATTCAACATTATATCCTGATGTCACTGGTGCAAACAAACGAGTTCTTCTAATCAAATCTTCATGGCTAACCACCGGAACAAATTATACATTCACAGTAACAGTATGTTGTTCTCATCCATTTAAAGTTTTTTCACTTACATCTATATAATTAGGATTATGTCAAAAATAAATTCTATAATATTTTAGTGTAAATAATATGAAATTTTCAATTTTTAATCCAAAAAATACTATCAACAATAAATTATTTCTATATTTTTGTGTAGGTAGCTCGAGCTCCTTATACGGATATTTCTCGAAGTGCAGCAAAAGCATCCGCAATAATTACTCCCATGATGAATGTGATGACAGTAGTAGCTACTGTTAATAATGAAGCTGAAGTACGAACATATGGTATATCACCCGCGCGTCTTCTCAAAATAATGTGTAGTCCGGGACTTGGGTTATATACTTGGCAAATAATATCTGATGCTGATCCAAGAATAAGTAATGAAATGCAGGTACTTATAAATTTATGTGTAACTAGTGGGACTTGTGTTGTTGAGCACATTGACGGTAGCCCAGTTTGTCTCCTCGACGAAATACAACGCGGAATGGTCGAGTGAGACAAACTGAGCTGTATTGTATAATAGATTTTAACTTTTTATATATTATTACAAAGAACTAAGTTTTTTAAATTATATTCACATAGACGTGGTTATATCACAATATTATAATCCTAAAATATTTTTTATATGTTATAGTTGATGAAGCTTGATGAACATACTTTACGAGTCGATCCTTTAACTTTGGTTGGTGGCGCTATGTATAATTTCACGTGTATTGCAACTAGTCCAGTTGCAACTGGTAGTGGATCTATAATTTTATCAACTTTACCAGAACCTTCAGGTAAATCATCATATGTTTCATTATTGTAGTATAAAAAAATTCAATTCATTGTTAATATTAAAATTTTAAATATGAAGCTTCAGTAATGTATATATTTTTAATCATTTCTTTAAACTAGATTTGGATTGAAAATCGTAAGAACATTTTCAAAAACGCCTTATATAGTTTATGTTGGTAAAAAATATATTTTAATTATTCTATCTTACTTCTGAAATTTTCTAGACCTTCATCAAAATGAATTTTTGAACTTCCTTTTTATCATTTTCTAGTACATTTTAGTTTAGAAAGTGCATCCCTTGAATGATAAACTTGTACAATTTTTTAAAAGCTTTTAAACTTCATAGTATTATATATTTATATTATAAATTGATTTTATACTTTAAATCATGCTATTTCATTTGTTTAGGTGGAACTGTTGACATCAAAGTAGAACCACCAAGTACAAATATTGCGGGTAGTACATCTTATTCTCTTCGAGCTTATGGTTGGACTCCCGGAGGAAATTTAATAGGAACATTAAAATATGAATTTCGATATGTTGTTATAGATACAAAAGGTAGTGTTGTAAAGGAATTTATTATTCAACCTCCATCTACAGCAAATTATATAAATGACGTATATGTTTTACCCGGAATGATTGTCTTTCGAGTATATATCATCAATCCTGGTCCAATTCGATTTATGCCCAATGATGCACCGTATGGTGCAATTTTTGAATTTCCTCCAATTATGGTAGGGAAAAACAATCAAAGGAGGAGATTGTTAATGTTACCATCAATAATTTCAAACTATTACGATTTTGCTAAAAGAGGCATGTATTATCGTGCACTTATTAGTATTGATTCATATGCATTCACAACATTTCCAAATCCTGCAGGTAATTTATTTGTAATAGGCATTATATGATTTATAATATCACATGATGGTTTATACAATTCAATGGTTTATATATTATAAATACATGATTTTTCATTTACAAATGACATATAGAAACATACTTAAATTTTTATTCAAACTATGTCTTATAATGCAAAACTAATCTAGATTAAGTAATTAAAAATATTATATAATGGTAAATGTTTTTTTTCTTTTTAAATTAAAAAAAATTAAGCATATTGATAGTATTACAATAAATTTATAATTTATATTATAATGTACGTACAATTTATAATATTGAATAACTTAATGAAATATATTCTTTTAATTTGCAGGAGGTTGTGGAGGAGGAGGTAATAAATTCATTATTAAAGACATGATGAAAACTATAGAAATTAATGATCCTCAATATCCTACAGCTAGTGAAGGAAATGCTGTTCAATCAGGATCTGGACCTTACATTGCTATTTTAGTTGCAAGTATTTATTCAAGATTGGTTGAACGCCCCGGAAATTTAGATTTGGATGAATTCAGAATGGCACTACATATATTTTTACAAAAACTTCAAAAAGTAGCTGCTTATGGCATCAAAGTACCAACTGTATATGGAAATCCTTGTGATTATTTTTTGAATGCGGGTGATGCATTTGTGAAAGTTGTGAAGTTAAAGTGTTTCAAAACAAGTACACAAGCACAAGCTATGATGGACCGTGCTTCGATTATCCCAATTTGGCTAGCCGAGATGATATACCGAGATGTTGGATTTGTTTCACCAATTACTTTGGTTCGTCCAACGTTCACAGTAAGTGCATTAAGTCTAAAGTTGCCGGAACATCCATATAACCCTTTTGGAGGACCCATATATTTAACAGGACAAATGCAAAATTTATATATTACTATTGCAGTTAAAAAAGGTGGCGGTCAAGAATTTGGTATCACTTTAGCATCATTTAACAAGTTTAGTCCTTTATCAGCGGCGGGTATGGCATCACTAAATCGTGATAAAAAGTTTGTACAACTTATGGGTGTTTTTGATGTTTTGGTTGTTGGATTAACAACGGGTGATTTTTTATCACTTACTATTACAGGCACTTGGACAGATTTGCCTCCAATTGGTAAAGGAGTTGCATATAAAGCAATTCAAATTGACAGAACAGGCACTGCTAATACTACTTTATTACAAAATATTGTTTCTATGGTTACAGGAGTTTCATTTAATCTTATAGGGCCTTATTCTCGAATTGCAATAATAAAAGTTAAAGCAGATAAGAACTTTACACCAATCGGATGGTATGGCATACACGAAAAATACAAACCACCAAAAAGACCAAAAAAATTGAATACAACAATAACTTCTATTAGTCATAGAAAAGATTCGGTACACTCCATGTCAATACTTAGTAGAAGTGGTTCTTTGCAAAAGGAGAGGTCATTTTTGTCATCTTTCCAAAGGATATTTGTAACTATTGTTTTGAGTTTTTTATATTTATGGACATAATATTGGTGTTGATTTTAGATTTTTTTTTAAAAACAAAATGATTTAAGGTTTTGATTTGAATAAGGTAAGAAGACTTAATTAGAGAATTTAATTCCACAAATTTTAGAATATGTCTTGGTTTTAAAGGTTTTAAATAGCCTTTTATACCAAAAGAAAACTATGTATATATTTTGTAGAATAGTGAGTGTACATTAGACTAGAAGATGAAAAATTAATAGATGAGTTGTAGATTAATTTTGACACACTAAGGTAAATTTGGATGATGAAAGATTCTTATAAATGAATGTAAAAACACCTTCAATAATCTAGCATTCTAAAATTTGATGTATATAATTTGACATTAAATACTCTTTTAAAGTAGCTATCATAATGAATATTTTTATGAATCAATTATTTAAAATGATATTAGAAATCAGAGAATTTTTTAAAAGACAAGATTATTTAAAATTATTTAATTTAAATGTTAAGATTTTCATTATTATATAGTATAGGAAATGAAATTCTTAAATAATACTCCCTCTGTCCCAAAATGATCTTCCTGGTGGATAGATGAAATTTATTGGATGATTTCTAGAATTTTGGATGAAAATCAGAATATTTTGGATGAACATTTGGATAACATGGATGAATGTTCCAAGAAGAACCAAGGGAGCTAAGGAAATGAGTGGCTACCGGTGCTCCTCAAAAATGGCCAAAAAATCCCACTTTTCAATGCTCAAAACCTACACTTTTAAAAGGATTTTTTAACTCAAATTTTCAGGAATAAAAGAGTGCACTAAACTCTACTTCTAGTTCAAAATTTATTTCAAAATTGTCATATTCAACCTTAATCCAGATCATTTTATCAAACAGGAAGATCATTTTGGGACGGAGGGAGTAATATATATTCTTTGGAATGATTGTTTTTATTACAAAAAAAATTATGTTATAATTTAATTGTAAACAAATAGCAAGTTTTTAAATGAAGTTGTACTTGCAATGTCACCAAACTTCAATTTTGTTGAATTGGTATAAATAATATATATTAGGTATGTTTTTAAAGAATACTAACACCACAACATACTATAGTAGTTTCACGATTTTTAAAATACTATGTGCAACCAATATGTAACCACAATGCTTCAAATCACTAGCCAACTTCTCCACAATGTTTGTTCATTACTTAACTTCCTTTGTCTTGAATTTTGCCACTTCTACATCAAACGGTTCATGGCTAGACCACGATAAACATTAAAGTTGGACACAAATCATCTCACTCAATTTGTTTAATATCAAATTTCAAGGCTTATATCTCTGATAGTTGTTAGGGGAGAGAATAAGAACTTATATACCTCACCATCTTCTCATCAATGGTTATCTATTGTTCATTAGAGCCGCCTCTAATTTCCATATAAAGCATTGCACCTTTCTCATCTTGTCTTGATATAGAAAAGACCAATTACTACTGTAGACAGTAGCATTCAAATTTTGCCAAATGTAGAGACTTTGATACAGCATAGTAAAGTTTGAATTAGAATATTTGTTAAACAACATGACAATAGAAAAATGGCTCCAATTTTTATCAGTATGACCTCATTTTTTGAAATCCTTTTCATTTCCATATGTATGTTGTATGCTATAAAGGCTTTCATCTCTTATTCAATAATAGAATACTAAGAAGTATCTCTTCAAGAAAAATATATTGGTCTATCATTCTCTTCCACTTTGATCTCCACAACAAAAAAAATTGTGGCATATTTATTAGTTTGTTAAACATTCTTTAAATAGTTTCTTTGACTAAAATGCATTGAAGAATTTGAGCATTGATGGAATCATATTTCAAGTGTTTGTTTTTTATTACAAAGAGATCTATTAAATGAACTTGGATGGGATGAAAATTATTATACTTTTCATTTCAAGCGCCTTTTCTATATTGAATTTTGATGTAATTAAATGATGGACGTAAATTTAGACAAACTCCCTTTCTCTCTCATTTCTTTGTTTTGGCCCATGAAAGCCTAATCTCTTCGATTTGGCCCTTCTTCTATGCTTCTTCCCTTATCAACATTTATTGGCGGGATGTTGTCCAACTTCACCAATTATTTTTGTACACTAGCCTCGTGGTAGTTCTTTTGTACTTAAATTGAATCTGATTGCATATCCTTTCTGTCAATTGCGAGTGGCTCTTCCATCGTGGACTTCCATCATTATCTTTCTCTTTATGTGATTCTAGAAGCATATCTTTGGTTTCAATACAGTAGGATGATGGATAAAGAACAAAACCTAATATTTGATCGTTGAAGCGCTAACGGATGTTAAATTTCCCTTGGTTGCGTCAAAGTTTCTAATTTTTGCATTCTTAGATGTTGCCAAATAGGTTGTTGGAAGGCTTTTCATTATCTTTTCCTTGAATGTAAGACTTATTTAATAAATTAAAAATTTATTACCAACTTAATTACATTAAATCATTTGAGATTACCATAATAAGATTATAATTTTTTTAATTTTTAATTTTAAAAAAAAATCTAAAGGAAAAAAATATAATTTAATGAAATATAAAATTATATAGAATCAATTTATAGTATAAAGAACTATTATTCAAAAATAATAATATTACTTTCCATCAAATTTTAATAAGGTATTTAAAACCACTTCTATTATTTAAGTTTGTTCTTAACAATAATAGATAAGAAAAAAAATTCAATCTTTTATTGCTCCAAATTATGTGTGATAATATCATTTTACAAAAACATCATTTTCTAATATAATCAGAAAGATAGAATAAATGGTAAAACCATTTGGTAAATTTAATCATAAAAATAATCAATCGCGGACCGCGGTCAAAACTATTTCATTCTCTAAAATTTACTACCATTAAAGGACAATGAGGGATGAATGGTAGGTTTATCTATATACATAGATGAAGATATAGATGTCAATGAGAATGTAGGTCCAAAACATAGGATTCAAATGGTGATTGGATGATGAAATAATGATATATGATTACAAAGACTTTAACCTATATTAGATTAGTAAATATCATTCAACCAAATTAGTGATTTTACTTATATGATGTATACTATTTATACTACATATTTCATTATATTTTATTTTTCACTCTTGGATTAACAATCAAAATCTACTCATTCACCAAGTCTTGATAAATTATTTACAGTATAATATCTTATCTTTGAAAGTTGTATATTCTAATTTAGACATGCAGCTTGCACAAAGAGCAAAGAAGTTGAAGTAAATTGACATTTATTGATTTGGGAAATTTTTGGAATTTCTAGATACATCTAGGAACTTGATTTTGAATCTATAATGCATATCCTAGAAGTCAATGCAAAAGTAATTACAAAATTTTCTGAAGACATCAAGAAACTAAAAATTAGAATCACAAGCAGAATATAATCATAGTAGATGCGTGGTATAAAAATGAATAACAAATTTAGAAGGAAGAAGAGGTTTGGCCTATGACGTTCTCTATCACCATATCTATAATACAATCCATTTGGATGAAATTCTGTTCTCGATGAACCAATGAGAGAGCTCAAAGTCCATGTTTAAGAACCAAAAAGCCAAAATATTTTGAAATGCATTGGAATTAACGTATTTAGATGGTAAAAAGATAAGTTTACTCTACATAAAGAAGTGAAGGATAAAAAAATCTATGAGTGAGATGTAAGTTTGGAATAGAAAGCAAAAGGACTAGAAGTAGACACCTTTTTATTTATTGTACCCGAAGAATGCGGGTCTTACATACTAGTGTAGTAAATTAGTTCACATGGAGGGCCACGAGAACAGAAAGCAATATGCAAATGACTGATGTATTGAACTAAATTGTGCACACATGATGAGAAGTATGCGCTTGCAATCAGAGGTATTTGATATCACACTGGCAACCTCATTCACGCTATGTACTTGATCAACTTCTAGTCCACTCTGAGTTACGAGCACTTAATCCCTAAACGTCCCATGGAAATAGTAAACACCTAGCTTTATAATTCACATCTCCTTCCAGCAAGAAGCTCTAAATTGGGATCTCAATAGCTCACTCATTAAACCGCATTGCATTGATGTAAATTTCAGCTTCTATGTTGAACTCAAACCTAAAAAAGGTCTAAGTCCATTCCAAATACTAGAAAAATACACCGTATTCTACTGGCCGCAAAGGCAATTTCAGACGTTTAGGAGTTAAACATGACATGACATTGCATTGCATTGAAGTTATTACAAGCTCAGGGAGGAGGGGATGGAGCGGCGGTGAAGATGTGGGAGTCGAGGAAGGCGTTGCGGAACTTGCCATGGGGATCGAACTTGGCAGCCAGGCGCCGGAACTCGTCGAGCCTCGCATACTTGGACTGCACCTGCTGCGGCGTCATGGCGAACAGCTTGCCCCAGTGAGGCCGCGGATCGAACGGGGCCAGTGCTAGCTCGATCAGGGGGAGCACGCGACGCACCGCGGCCCAGTCGTGCTTCCACGTGAAGTGGATCGCTACGGAGTCACGCCCGTAGCAGGTGCTCATCCACAGATCATCCGCCGCGATGGTGCGGATCTCGGAGATGAAGAGGTGCGGGGTGACGTCGTCGCGGAGCGACTCGACTGCCATGATGGCGTCCACTGCGTGGCGGCGCGGGACGAAGTACTCGCTCTGGAGTTCGTTGCCGACGGGGGCGAGGAAGCCCACGCGGAAGTGGGGCAGGCGCTCGTGAGTTGGTCCTGGGATCCCCATCTGCTGGGTGCAGTGTTCGACGTGGGTGCCGAAGGTCATGTTTAGATTCGTTGTTTGACGCGTTGCTCCGAAGAAAGATTCGGGCGCGGCGAAGGTTGGCTCGTCGTCGTCGTTGTCGCGGATCTTAATCCACACCTGGGTCATTCGCTCGCCTTGCCAGTCGGTGAAGAGGCTGACGGAGTACGCGGTCGACATGATGGTGTCGAAGTGTGCCTTCACTGCAGCGAGTGGGAGATTCTCGTAAACGTATTGCCGCATCGTGAATGCGGGCTGGAGGTCGAGAGTGATGTTTGTGACGATGCCGAGCGCGCTTAACCCCACCACCGCTCCTGGGAAGATCTCCGCGTCAGCTTCGCGAGAGAGCTTCACGACGTCCCCGTTGCTGGTGACCATTTCTAAGGCCGAGATCGCGGTGGCGAGGTTGCCACACTTGTCGCCCGAGCCGTGTGCGGCAGTACTGCACGCTCCCACGACTGAGAGTTCCATGAAGGAGGCCAAGTTGGGGAGGGCGAAGCCGTGGCGGTGGAGGACCGGGCAGAGCTGGTCATACCTGATGCCAGCGCTTACTGTCACTGTGCGAGCCGCCGCATTGAGGTGGAGAACTTCGGGCATGAGCTTCAGCGAGAGCCGGATTCCGGCAGTGTCTGCGATGGCATTGAATGTGTGGGCTGTACCGGCCACTTTCACCTTCTCGTGCGATCGCAGTAGGGCTTGGATCTGGTCAATTGAGGTCACTTCATGAAGGATGTTGGTGGTGTATGTGATGTTGGCCGACCAATTGGTCTGCTGCTTCGGCTTGGTTTCCATCTCAGCTGGCAGCGGATTCACGACCATGATGCCGGACGAAATTGAATTTCTTGTCGCAGCCTAACAGGCATCATTTCAGCGGAAATGGTGATTAAAACTGTTTGATTAGCGTGGACATTCCAAATTGAAGTATTGTTTATCACATTGTAACAGTATTCATTTAAGACACCGCATTGGTGCAAAATGCTAGGGATTTGGCCATGGGAGCACAGCTGGAGTGAAGAATTTACCGACAGTGGATGGCTCGATCAGTGATGAGCAGGTTTAGACCCGGTTCAACACGACGGCGCAATTCTTTGAGTGCTCATCAGAGAGTGACGCCTGCACAAAACAGCATGGTAACAAGATTTCGTGAGGCTCATTTGCGCAAAATCTAGCAATTGTGGTTGCGCTGTAAGCCTGTAACCTGTTAGCTTTTGGACTAAACCGACAGCTTTTGATTCAGTTAAGAAAAAGATGCGTCCGAATTACATTTCCCAGCTGAAACAGAAACAGTATCAGATTCTAAAGTTACCCAACTCTCTCTCCCCGCGTCCTCAATTAAAACAGACGTCCTAAAACCTGACGACGCAGAACTGGATTGCACCACTTTAACTCACATCACAGAAGTCGAACAGCAGACTTACTGCAACATCCATGCAACGCTTCACTCTTTTCACCCCTCCAGAAACAAACACCACCAACAACGTCTACACATTCTCTCAAGGATCAAACTGCACCAAGCACGAAGTGGGAATTGCGAAAACTTCACATACCTGCTTCAGCAATGCCTGTGGTCGAAATTCTCCAATTTCTCAGCTGGTCCACCATGCATCAGGTGCATGCAAGCTTCCAGCCGGTCTATCAAAGCACACAACATTAACAAGTCAGGCAGATCGCAGAATACTATCTCAAGTGTTCGTTCAACCGACGATCACATAACTTATCCAAGTTCCGGCACTCGTCGTGAGCTTCCATAATTGAGCAACATGGTGCATCGAACGAGACAGGTCGTCCAGACAATCGTGACAGAGGGACCAGTCAATGAGTGACTGAGAATACTCTACTTCTGCGACTCTACTACTTGTGAAGCTCCAACTTGCAAGCGCTATTGCGTCAAGGATCATCAGCTTCTTTGACTGTTCTGCCCATAAAGCAAGCCTGGCTTCATTTTTGACACCATGTGACATCACCTCACCTGACATCAAATTGACATGATGCAGAGGTGCAGAGCAGGGACTGTGTGTGGTGCATTAAGGTAGACAACCTGTTTCCAACCACCTTAAGCAATTCGGCATACTTCTGGTGGAGTAACGAATAGCCAAAAAAAATTGCAGTGTAGGGAAAAAGATTTGAAGAAAACCACATATTTTTGAACAAATTTTGGGGCAATTTTATATTTACTATGAATTTTCAAAGTGAAGATTCTCTTCAACTTGTTCTTAACTTCATGCAATATAGGCTGGCCTCTTTCCAAGAACTAAAAAACTAGATTCGGATATTGGTCGGAGAGAAGCACAATAAAGTGGACCAAAAAAGTCCTTAACTATTTGACAATTTCAGCCCATTGTGTAAACACGCGAGAAAGTGGCATCTAAAACTTCTTGATGGGAAATTAAGTTTGGAATACGGAAAGTAGACTTGATGTACTACAATTTCCGAAATTTGCGCTGGTAGTTGTTGAGTTGAGACACGTCTACGGACACCACAGAGTTGAACAAAGTAAATGCAATCATTTGAAAAAGTGACCGTATCACATTGTAGTTTTGACAGAAATCACTTTTGACTTTGAGGGGCCCTTCGTTTGTACATTACGCTTGTAGAAATAATCCGGGTGGCCGTGTTTGCAATCCTAGATCGGCGAGAAGTACCGCAGGGACGTTTTTAAAACACTGTTTTCCGCAAAACTTTTAGTGAGTTTTTTTTCACCAAACATTGTTTTTTAAATTGAAAAAAACATCCTCTAAAGACAATAAAGGGCCCCAAATGAAGAAATTAAGACTTTGGAAAAGTTCATTTTCATGATTTAGAACTAGTGGTCAAATTAAGTTTCAATTGAAGATGTTTTTTTATGAAGATGTATATAAGATACCTTGTGACACCCTACAAAGTGACTAAAATGCTCAAAAAATACACCGAAATGCTCAAAATTAGCTTTAAGCTTTAAAAAACAGCACACTTCATATTCACTTCCTAGTGATTACATGTTGCACTTTGTGGTCCACTTTATTGTGCTCTCCCTTGGTACCCTAAAATGATTTTTCAATCTCTAGTTGTTTGTTCATGTGTCAAACAAATCCATTTTTTAATCATAATAAAGTAAGGTGTGTCTATAAAGTGAAACCTCAAGCAAAACATTGCTCCTAAGTAGATAACATGTGATTGAAAGGCATTCAATACTTTGAGTAGCCCTTGAGTAAGCTTTATTTGAATATATCTTCATTATAAGTACCTATCAATAAAAGAAATAGGTATTTCAAAAAATCTTCTTTCCTTTGTACTAGAAACAGAAAAGAAATTGTTGTTCTTTTTAGGAATTTTACAAAGTTGAATGTTTGTTCTTCTAATCATTTATATTTATTTTACACAAGACACTGACTAAGATTACCTACTTTGTAATACATAATGTTATGTTTTTGAACTCAATAGATGCAACAATGTTATACAATTTTGACTTGTCATTCAATACAAATGTTCAAATACATATAGAAATTGGAGTGTCGACCATGATACATATAGAAATTAGGGCTCTTATCATCTATCACGGCAACCTTAATCATGATTGTGTAAGAATATCCATTATTAGAATATCATTTCTCTTCAAAATAGTCTTACAAATCTGGCACCTAGAAAGTGAACTCAACAACTTTCTATTCCATACCACACCTCTAAGAACCATGGTAGTATTATAGATAGCTACATTTCTAGACATCTTTGAAAAACTTTCAATTAAAATGCTATATATTTTTTTTCTAAACCATACTACTTACATAATATCACACCTTGATACCAAACAATCAATATCTAATGATAGAACAAGACTTCATAACATACTAAGACATCCACACAATTCATCAAGAGAGGATCACAACTAACAATCCAAATATTTTGCCACTAGTAATGTGATCCACAACGTCCAAACTCATGTTTACAACACCACTTCCTCATACTATGCTACATCAAATTATATCCATAGACCATGATATAATGTCATGTCAACAACAACTAGAAATTCATCTATAACCTTCGTTAATGTCCACTTACTTCAAACCACCATGAATCATAATACAAAATCCTCAACAATTTTTTATAAAGTCAATCCTTAAAACCCAGGAATATATGTAAGACGTGCCTATTGTAAGGCTTGTTGTAAACACATTTCATTGTAAAGGTGGACATATCAAATGCCCTTCCATTTGTGTTGAAAAGCCATGGCCATTATGTGCATGAAGGTACAAGCTTGAGTATATTAGACTAAAATCAAGAATCTCTTGGAAAGCCATGTATTCAAATTTGTTGGTTAAGATGATTGTATTTCATATAATACTTCTAGATTAAAAACTCATTAAATTTGTTTTGAGCAATTTGTGAGATATATTATGGATTCCCATTGCTAGGAAAAATTTTGTTGATAGGAAAAATTTCATTCAGAGGAAATGTTGTACCAAACAGCGAAGCTATCTTGTGAGCAGCGAGCAGGAGCAGAGAGCAGTGGAGGCGTTTTTGACGATTTTTTTTTTTTTTTTTTTTGAAAAACGCTTCGTTTTTTGACAAGTTTTCGGAAATTTTGGGAATTTTTTACGAAATAGGAGAGAAATTACTAAAATTAGTAAAGGACCTATCACCGTGGATTTTCGTGGTTTTCAGGATATTTTTGTCAAAAATTCTAAATATAGAAGTTAAAAAAAACTGATCATATATACACTGATTTTATTGAAATGAAGATTGGTTAAAAATGATTTTTTACCCTATTTTAACGAAATTTACTAAAATTTTTAATATTAATTTTTTTAAATAGAAAAAATTTGATGCGTTGGAGGTGTATCTCAGATCCGAGAGTCCCCTTGGCTGTGCCTTAAGGGGACCCTCGGATCCGAGATACACCTCCAGCGCATCGAATTTGTTCCTAAAGACATAGTTGGATTTGCAATGCTGGAGGTGTATCTCGGATCCAAGAGTCCATTTGGCTGTGCCTGAAGGAGACCCTCGGATCTGAAATACACCTCCAGAGGACAGACATTCAAGTAAACTCAATGATATGTTGTTGAGTTTTCTCACCGGAAAATTGGTATTATTTGTCATAGGGAAGAAGGACAGAGAGAGATTTCTATTTTATTGTGGAAAAAAACTCACCTAATTTGATTGTATATAATGGCATATAAAAATATCATCTTTATTTTTCGCAATTCAAATCAAGACAAATCCAATCCAGAACAAAACACTGCTGATATAATAACCTATTGTCCACTAGGAGGCTACTAACTGAATAATTCTTCAAAAGGCACCCATTCGTTTATAACTGAATAATTCTTCAAAAGGCACCCATTCGTTTGAGGATTTCCATAACCTCGTTGAAACTCTAACTCGGAGCGTGCATGAAGGAGTCTTCTTTAGGATCCATTTTGCACATGTACCGAATAACATAATAAATATATTTGCAGTATTTCCATTGCTTGTTTTTCCCTAGAGTCTCCGAAAGCATCTTGATGAAATCTAGGCAAGTGTATTCCGGAAAGCAGCCAATGGTGATGCGGTATAGCTTGCCCCTTCCCGTGTTAAGGGTAACAACACAACCATATCCAGGATACAGAATAGTTGTTATCCATGTAATACCGCAATGGTCCATGACAGCGGTGCTTTCCCACTTGTTACAATGCTCCACAGTTGGGGCATCAGAGTTCCTGCGAATGGAATATTCACCTCGGAGCGTAGGTGTGCATTAGGATCTCCTGGTGCCTTGAAATGGTATCTCAGAAGAGGCCAGTTCGAATTTGCTTGGAATTGGCGGCATGGTGATAGAGCGCCACACTGTTGCCATTGGAAACCCGCTTCTTCCAGGGAGAGTACCTCCTATCGAGTGACATTGGTTCCTATTTTGACTGGCCATACCATAGGAATTTCCGGCCAATCCACAACAAATGACTTAGGACCCTCCTTCACGCATTGGTTGATATCATCAGAGCAGAACCAAAACTCTGCTACAGTCAAGCGTCTGGTGTGATAATCCTTCTTGTGTCCGGAATATATAGGCGTCGCTATACCCTGAGCTTCCTTCGAGATCTTAGCGTTACACTTCGTACGAGTCTGCGCCTGAAGCGCTTGACGTTTTCGTTCGGATCAATTTGAAAGGCGAGCAATGTGCCACTCGAATGGATCGCACTCCGACTCCTGAACAGACGTGGTGTGCTCTACACAACACGTTGGATCCGAAAGAGCCTCCTGGATCCGCCGCCCGCGCCCTTGTTGATCGAGTCCCCATCGTAGGGATGGAATAATTGACCTTATGAGAGCAGCAAAAGTCATGGGTTAAACTAGGAGGAAGATCAAGCTTCCTCTTCATAGAGCCAAAAATCTCTACTCCTTCAAGTCCCTTCTCCTTCGTTAACACGTCTCCAGCTCCGAGATACGCCTTCATTGCCTCAGCTATCATTTCCGGGTCTAAGCTCTGCTGTACTTGACGGAGGCGGAGCTCTGCCTTGTCTAGTCCTTTGCCTCCCCTTCCTCCCTTTAGATACCTTCTATATTGAGTGATCTCCATAAACGCTCGCATTATGTTGTCCACAATTGCAGCGTATAGACATTCGCCCGTGTTTCGGGACTGTTGAAGCCACTTGTTATGTATAGTCTCTCTTAGGTTGCACGACGACATGTCCACTCTCTTGTCTAGCAATAGGTTTTGTATAGGCAATCAAGAGAATGCGTGTGATATAATATCATGTAGAAAATCTTTGTGTCTATTACCAACATCAAGAACATATAACAACATACTTTAAATATCATCACACTTAAGATACCTTCACACTTCTAAAGATCTAAAATCATTTATGGCATTATTCCATTGAAATCCAAAGGCCACCTTCATCTCCACTATTTTTCAAAAATATTTACAAGACTTGACCCCTTCTTAGATTCCAAGAACATTTCCATTCAATTCAAAATTCAGTACATATAACCTGCCTAAAACCTTTGTTGGATCGCCAGGTCATTTTATTCATTCATATAATTTTTTTGGATAAAAATGTGCATCTTTTTGTTAAAAATGTGCATCCTCAAAAGGGCTCTCGGATCCGAAAGTCCCTTGAGGTGGGACTCAATTTTGCTCATAGTTTAGAATCTCGATGAAAAAAATGACATAATTTTTTTTTTCTTCAAGATATGGCTTGTTATATGTTTTTGGAAAGCTCTCATTTAAGGCTTTCCAATGGTATATTACAATATATATTTGGACAAAATCTCCATATGTAGTGCCTATTTTTAAAATACAGGTGTTGGCATATGCCTCTACCTCCCCTCCTTTATTTTAAAAATAGGCACTACACATGGAGATTTTTTCCAAATATATATTGTAATATATCATTGGAAAGCCTTAAATGAGAGCTTTCCAAAAACATATAACAAGCCATATCTTGAAGAAAAAAAAAATCAGGCCATTTTTGTCATCCATATTCTAGACTATGAGCAAAATTGAGTCCCACCTCAAGGGACTTTCGGATCCGAGAGCCCTTTTGAGGATGCACATTTTTAAAAAAAAGATGCACATTTTTAACCAAAAAAATTATATGAATGAATAAAATGACCTGGCAATCCACCAAAGGTTTTAGGCAGGTTATATGTACTAAATTTTGAATTGAATAGAAATGGTAAAATGACATTTTTATGTTAGGTTTGTTGATACATCATGAATCTTAATACATCCCCATGGATATCAAGAGAGCTCTAGAAGATGAAGAACCTACAAAAGACCCTGGAGTTCACGTGACGGTATAGAAACTACGGAAGAATCCTGTTGGCAACTCACACATCATTCTAAACCAATCAATGGAGGCTCCTATTGGAAAGTTGGATATTACATTGTGTAGGACGGTGACAATGACAAATATACGAATGCTTGCCATCGCCAACACTACAAATGGCGAGGGATTCATCAATGAGATATGACTTTGCTAATTATTTAGAAAATTGTTTATATCGTACAGTGTACTTTCGGATCCGAAAGTACTTCTGTAGTACCTGCTTTTTTCCTCTATCTTTCACTTTGCAGCATAAAATGAAAATATTTAAAGAATATCTTGGTAAATTTAACTTGTTGCTATGCTTTTCCGGCGCATGAAATGGCTACAAATCCTGAATTCTTTTTGTTTTTGGACAAATTATACATCATTACAAAGTTATTGCAATTTGCAAGTAAGGCCTGCACACCAATATGGATCGATTGCTTGCCATCGCTGACCCCGCAAATGGCGAGGGATTCATCAATGAGGTACGTTAACTCTTCTATGTGTAGCAAACTATCTATACCGTACGATGTACTCTCGGATCCGAGAGTACTTCTGTAATACTAGAAATTCATCTATTCAGTGTGGCAAAGCTCTCTACTTTAGAAGAATGTATAGACAGCCCAATGTACTTTCGGATCCGAGAGTACTTTTGTAGTACTAGAAATTCATCTATTCAGTGTGGCAAAGCTCTCTACTTTAGAAGAATGTATAGACAGCCCAATGTACTTTCGGATCCGAGAGTACTTTTGTAGTACTAGAAATTCATCTATTCAGTGTGGCAAAGCTCTCTACTTTAGAAGAATGTATAGACAGCCCAATGTACTTTCGGATCCGAGAGTACTTTTGTAGTACTAGAAATTCATCTATTCAGTGTGGCAAAGCTCTCTACTTTAGAAGAATGTATAGACAGCCCAATGTACTTTCGGATCCGAGAGTACTTTTGTAGGATGGCATTTTTCTCTTTAGTTCTTAAAAAGCTGCACTAAATCCTGGTTTCTACAAGATATTTACGTATATTTAAGGAAGTTTCTAATTAAACTAATATTTTAGGAAAAAATTGCTTCTAATATTGATTTTTTATTGTTTTGGGACAGATTATTGCCGATTACAACTGCAACATGTCAAATCCGGAGATGCTTCCTGAAAAAATTCAGTACATAGCGACGGCTAAAGTTCCAGCCCAATACAAGCAACGGTGGTTAAAATGGTGGAATATGAGCAAGGATCAACAATAGGCCAACAACTTCCCAGAGACCCCTTGCTCAACTACCGCCCTTCCACTATGAGTGGAAATTGCCTCCTTCTACGCAGGCGTGAGTTTCACTTGCATTATTCCATTTCTTATCAAAATAAATCCATCTCCACAGGTACTTTCGGATCCGAGAGTCCATATTGGGGAGGCTGATTTTTCTTCAAGCATTTTGAGATTCGTCATTTTTTGTCATGATTAGTGGTCTCTAGAGAATAATTCATGGTGTGTCCAGGGTACTTTCGGATCCGAGAGTCCATATGGGGGAGGCTGATTTTCCTCAAGCATTTTGAGATTTGTCATTTCCGGTCATGATTAGTGGTCTGTAGAGAATAATTCATGTTGTATCCAGGGTACTTTCGGATCCGAGAGTCTATATGGGGGAGGCTGATTTTCCTCAAGCACTTTGAGATTTGTCATTTCCGGTCATGATTAGTGGTCTGTAGAGAATAATTCATGTTGTGTCCAGGGTACTTTCGGATCCGAGAGTCCATATGGGGGAGGCTGATTTTCCTCAAGCATTTTGAGATTTGTCATTTCCGGTCATGATTAGTGGTCTGTAGAGAATAATTCATGTTGTATCCAGGGTACTTTCGGATCCGAGAGTCCATATGGGGGAGGCTGATTTTCCTCAAGCATTTTGAGATTTGTCATTTCCGGTCATGATTAGTGGTCTGTAGAGAATAATTCATGTTGTGTCCAGGGTACTTTCGGATCCGAGAGTGCATAAAGGGGGGATTGATTTTTCCTCAAGTATTTTGAGTTTTCTGGTTCTCGCTAATAATTTGAGGCCTCTAAAGAAAAATTCATGGTGTGTCGAGGGTACTTTCGGATCCGAGAGTACAAATTGGGGGGACTGATTTCTGCAAATCTTGTTGGTTTTGTTGCAACTAGAGGAAGAAGCAGGAAAGCTGTACTCCAATATCATCGAAGAAGACGGTCTTCAGATTCCTCAACCGGGCTTCCAGGGCGTCATAATTAACATTCAGAAATTTGTTCTTGTCGGAAGCCAGAGAATCTGCAATTACGGCTACCCGGAAATACTTGGGAAGGGAGGAAAATTCAACAAGCAGAAGGAGTTTCTAGAGTAGGAGAAGACCATAGAAGCTGTGTGCAGGGTTGTGGTGAGATACTTTTACCAGGAATTGTTGAAGAAAGGGGCAATTATAGAAGACCAATTTCCAGCTCGTTTCAGATAATGGTTGGACACGGGAAGCGAGGACTGTATTCTAACTCCAAACCAACGACGCGATTTCACAAGGCTGCACTTTTGTCGGTGCCCTTGGTACATTGAGCTCTCACCTGCAGATCCTTGCCTAGATCATGAACTGGAGATATTCGTCGTCTGCAAGAGGGAGACTGAAGACATGAAGTCCAAAGGCCTGGACCTTGAGAATGCGACTCTATCGGTGCATATGTCTGAACAACAACGCAAAAAGATAACAAAGAAGCTTGAACGTGACAAGCAACTAGCAAAAGCGCGTGCTGAAAAGGCGGAAAGGGAGAACGAGGAATGAAAGAGACGGAAGGAAGAGAAGCAAATTCGCATCAGCCAAGCCAAGAAGGTGGAGAAAATGGGCTTGAAGAAAGCCGCCGAGGTTGAAGGTATCTCACCCTCTGATAGTAGCATGCCTTCTAATAGTATTCACGAGACATTTAGCTTGCCTTCGCAATCTGTCTACACTATAAAGACTCAGGATCCGGAACATGAGTGTGCGGATGTTCTTATACTGAATGAGAGCACCACGAGTATCTTGGACGAGTTCAATGATATCAAGATGCATGATGACGACACGAAGCCGCCACTGTATTCGAAGATTCTGAAGTTTGTCCAAGAACACCAAGGACGTAAGTCTCGTGCATACAAGGGGCAAACGTCATCAGGTTGCGTGGACTTCATTATTAGTGTTAGTTTCGGGTTGTGTTGTGTTAGTTTCGGGTTGTGTTGTGTTGGTCTCGGGTTTTGGTTTTGGGTTTTGATCTCATGTTTTGGTCTCATGTTTTGATCTGGAGCCGAAGAGATTTTGTGGTATCGGATTTTGTTCCCTTGTTACTATTTCATTGTTTGATTTTATTTCTCAAGCATTATTTTGATGTGAATGTTGTCTTTGTGCAGTGCCTATTATTTTCCGCGACCCTTGCAAGTACTATGTTTTCTAAATTCTTGACAGATATTTTTTTTATAATGCCTTCATTCCTTGCGCGGGTTTCAGTACTGACACTCTGTCAATAATTCTTACTTGAAAATATACATGTCTTTGCTCTAATCTGATTAATTGTTTTCACTTGTAGACTCCAAGAGTTTTCTTTTCCACACACCACCATGGTACTCACGCAGGCTCAGCGACGGAAGCTTTCTGAGGTTGGAGTTTCTCCAGACTTGGACCTTCTTGCTCGAGTTGCAACAAAGAATACTCCCCCAAAGACTCCTTCAACTACACCACAGAAGGAAGTACATGCCTCAGAGGTGGCTCCAGTCCCTCAGCCTTTCGACTATCTTTGTGATGCAGGAGTAGACGTTGGAGGCTGTGAAGATGTTCTCACCATCGAAGTAATTGAAGTGGGGAACACCAACTATTATGTTGAAGTTCTCCACTCAGACCATGGAAACGCAAAACCCAAAGATCCCTGGGGGTTGGATGTCCATGGCACCCTAGGTGATGACTACTCTTTAGATAATGACTACGACTCCGATGGTTTGGATGAGTTTTTTGGCGGCCAGATCGACTACACGAACTACCCTCCTCCATTATCGGCCCACACCCCCTCAGCATACGATGAAGCCTCCTCAATCGATGAAGGAGCCTCGAACTCCACCAATGGTTAGGGTGATAGTGAGGATATCTTTATTTATATAAGAGATAGTGATATCTTTGATAGTGAGGGTTTTCATATGCATTGAGATCATTTCTAGGCCTGTATTTCAGATTTTGTGTGTTCTTTAGATTTTTTACTTAGATATACCTTGATATCGTAGCGCATACTACATGAGCATGTATGTTGGACTGCATTTTATATAGTATTAATCTTAGACCGTATCTATATATGAATAGAGTAGATGGTCATTTATTCACATCATCTATTGTGACCCATTTTTGTAAATTACTGGTGTAATTAAATTCAGTAGCCGTTGCTACAATTTTTTGAATTCAAATTTGTTTTTTCTTTGAATTTGGTTACATTTGATTTGAGGTCTTTCTGTCGAAAGAATATTCCAAGAATTTTCATAGATTTTATCCTAAATATTCTCTCAAGATTCTCTAAAGATTCCGCGGTAATACACACTGTATTATTTTGCGAAGAAAAAAAAATCGGAAAAAAATATCAAAAAAATCAAAAAAATCAAAAAAAAAATTCAGTGCTCCCTGCTTGCTGCTCCTGCTCGCTGCTCACAAGATAGCATTCCTGTTGTACCAAACAACAAAGCCCACCCAAACTATCTAAGATAGAGCTAGAAGATGCACCAATAAGACGAGATGGTGGCTATTGCAACCAACTCACTAAAAGGCGCTAGTTATTACTACCTATTTTTTAAGAATATATATGTATATCAAATACACTTAACATCATGGCTTTGATCTATATTGTCATATGAAGGTGTAGGATTAAAAAATACATAGCTAAGACATTTATGATTTCAAGCTCGTATGTTTAAAGTAATATAAGGAAATTAAATAAGTCATTTGATAGTACATAAAGAACATTACATAGAGATTTTCTTGCAATCTTTGAAAGCTATAAGTAGGTAAAGCAATTTCCTCAATAGTGAATTGAGTTAATAAACCTACTACATCACGCTTTGATTAACCTAAGAATATGTTGGCAGCCTTGGAATAGGAATTTCTTGCTAAATCATTTGGATACAAAATAATCAAAATGCATTGGATTCTAGGTTGCTGAAAATTGAGATACTTGTCATTATGAGGACTCAAAATATAATCATGCAAAACATAAGTTCCAAACAAAAAATCATACCGTTCCTACTATGATTCCAACTAGTATCAAACTAAGATTCCAATAAGTTTCTAATAGGGTGTAAGCACGGTAAAGTGGACCAATAAGTGCAATGTGTGATCACTAGAAAGTGAATATGAAGTGTGCTGTTTTTCAAAGCTCAAATCTGATTATGAGCATTTTGGTGTAGATTTTGATCATTTTAGTCACTTTCTAAGGTGTCATAAGGTATCTTACACGCATCTTTGTAAAAAAAACATCTTCAATTGAAACTTGATTTGACCACTAGTTCTAAATCATGAAAATAAACTTTTCCAAAGTTTTGATTTCTTCATTTGGGGCCCTCTATTGTCTTTAGAGGATGTTTTTTCCAATTTGAAAAACAATGTTCGGTGAAGAAAAACTCACTAAAAGTACCGCGGAAGTGACCCTCCTGAAAAGCATCCTTGCGACACTTTTGGAACCCTAAACCAATTAATGAGTATACGAATTGACCATTTTAGAATACCTCTTAAACATACAGAGGGCCCCCCTTCATCAAAAGTGATTTTGAGATAGTTTTTGATTCTTTTCTAGCCACTTTTTCAAATAGTCACATTCACTTTGCTCGGATTTAAAGCCTTCATACAATAACTTAAAAGTGTCTAATTTGCATGAAACTTTTCCAAGTTGTACAAAAACAAGTTGAGAATCTATATTAGCAAAAAAAAATGAATTCAATAACATTTTTCCATCACTTTTGCACAATTTTAGCAAAAGGGCTGAAACTGACAAATAGTTAAGCACTTTTTTGGTACACTTTACGATGCTTACACCCAATACACCTTCAATCTTATATTGTATGCATTCAAAACAAACTAGATTACTTCTCATATCTGTCAATTCATTTAAATTATTAGACATATTCTTGTTCCAAAGAATTTAAATACAATAATGACACCGTCAAAACAATCTTGCCCAAACTTCCTATTGCTTAGATCCAACACACAATAACATGTTCTTTTAACCCCTAAGCGTCCTCACCCATGTCCATTTTAGGCAGTTTTATAAAGATGCATTATAAAATGCAATCAATATGAATATTTAGAACTTGATGTATAAATAAAAGTTATACATCTTGAATTTTAGATTCCATCTCTACGGTTAGATCTATGACTACTTTTATTAATCTTTTTATATAGATTTTGAAACATAAAATAAAAAATTATTTTGAAATTCAATTACAAATAAGGCATTGACAATAAGTGGATGAAATTTGTTGTGATGGGTTATAATGTAGTACTTTAGGTGTACTGATTTTTGGAGATTTTTTGGATGCTCAATTTTATGAGTTTATTTTTTCAAGAACACTTTTAGACTAAAATCTTCAAAATTTTGGGTGGAACATTGCAAGACAAAATGAAGCATAATTTCTTCAGAAATCGTTTCCTTTTTGATCGGATGACACATACGAGAAGCTAACTTCCCATAGAAAATTCAATAAAAAAATCACACCACAAAAAGTGCATGACGGATGAGAAAATGCGGATGGAATCTGTGCATCAGGCCAAAATGGCCTGCTTAGGCAGTTAGGGGTTAAGAATGAAGCCCCTCAAATTGTATCCTACAAATTTCATCTTATTCCTACACTTGTACAGTAGGGTCCAACATGGAAGGTCGTTTTTGCAATTCCAGGGATGGTGTCCGACACTGCTGCCAACTTTGACACCCTCCACAGGACTAAAAAATTGCTATTTTACCTTGAAAATTTGGGGAAAACATCATCTCTATGGTGAGAATATGCATACCAAATTTCAAGTCCAGGGGAATTATGAAACAAAAGTTATCAAAGATTAACCACCATGGGGTAGCTGTGAGAAAAGTTTCACAACTGCCAAATTTGACACCCTCCCAAGGATTGAGGAAATTTTTTTTTACCTATGGAAATTTTGGAGTGGAAACAACTTCATGTTGATTACATGTGTGAAAATTTTCAAAGTCCAAAAGACCCACACAAAAAATGATATTCCAAATTTACCAATAGGCGTAGTTGTGAAAAACAAAGAGGAAAATCGTACCACAACTTTGACAGCCTCCCTAGAGTGGAGTATTTGTCATTTCAAGGGGTGGTCGTACTATAAAGCTCAGTCTTATATTTATAAAAACCAGTGATATTGATGAGTTAGTGAGATTTAGCTCTGGATTGAGCAGTAAAATATCACACTAAAGTACCTGGTTGATTCAAAGGATTTCTGGTCCTTTTTGTTAACAATACACATCTTTTCTTTCAACTTGGTACCAGTGAGGTTCTCCATCATTCGTTAAAGAATAATGCAAAAGATTTTTGACACGTTTGTGTACATCTAATATACTGGTATACACTTCAGAACGCCTTCGGTCAGAATCTCTAAAATCCATGAATTGTACTGATAGTGTTTGCTTTCATGACAGCCGCAATTTTGGATGCGGATTTCCATGATGTGAACGAGTTCCCAACTTGGATGGACTTGTTGCTATTCCATTCAAATTTGATTCAGCCCGTCCAAGTTCACTACTTCAGCAAGAAACCACATTCCTTGAAATCTATTGACCACGTACGCTTCAATTCAAGCACTTATGTATTTCCGGCATGATTACTGCTCAAATCTATAGACAAACTTGTGTGCAGAGAGCTTATAAGAACACACATTTCCAAGAGGTCTAAGAAGGCTTGAAGTAGTAAATGCAGGGTTAAACGACCCATCCAAAACAACAAGTGAGAGCTGAGACCCTTGGTCGCAGTGATAGAAACATATGGCCAAAACTTGTACAGTTCAAAACTTGGCACCATACAGGCTGCATCTTATGAACAAAATTGGCTTCATCTTCACTTCGGATAACACACTGTAGCACTCTTAATCCTTCGAAGACTTGGCAGACTGTTTTCAAAACTAGTCGTGATCAAGCCTCACCAAAAATATCACTGAAAGTTTAAGAAGAAGAGGCATCAAATAAGAATTTATCAAGTTCTCAACTTCTCATTTTTCGTAAAAGAGAGCTACTGGCAAACTGTTCCAACCTAGACTTCCTTAGTCGAAAAAACAGATACCGATCTTGATCTCCTACATCAAAAAAACAATTTAAAAGGGATAGGGACGGGCTTCAAAATTTCAGTTACACATATAGGGCATTTCTTCGTCCTCTTCCACTCTTGTGTGGTGCACTCCATACACGCACTTGCATGCCCACATGGTTCAAGGCACGCACGCTTCCGTTTCTGGGAGAACTTGTCAAAACATACAACACAACTGGAGTTGGGCACCCTCTCCAAGCTTTCCCTGTGTTTGCCGACCATCTGTTGCAACATCAAGGCCTTCAGTGGGTAAGATTTTATGAAAAGCACGTAACGAACATCTGAAGCGCCGCTCGTGAAGAAGCGCTCAATTAAGGTTTCAATAGCAAGTTCACAAGATACTCTGCATCGTTGTATCCAGTAGTATTGGCAAGTGCACGCTAGAAGTGTACTACAAGTTCAATGCATAACAGAAATACCAACTAATTCACAATGACCACAGTGTGATCAAAACTAGCAACGCATCATCAATCGGAAATCAAAATCACAAACAAGCTGGTGCATCACCTCCCTCAGAGCATCCTGGGATTTCTGAAACAGCCTCTTCAGTATGTCCTCGGCCGATAAGTCCTCATCTGTTCCAAGACTGGCTCTCTTCATGCTTGCTAACACTTTCGCCTTCTGATACAACGCTTCCCAAATCACATCCTCCTTCTCTTTGCGACATACTTCCAGGTACTGTTGGACACAAAAGTGCATCATTAGCGGCAGCACATTCCAATCTATTTCATCACTTCTTATTCTAATTTACGATCAAACATCTATAAACCAGCCGATGTTGACGAGTCACTATTCGCAAATAAAAACGCATTCTTCTCACATAATGTTATCAGAGCTTCCGAAAATATTGATCAGTAAAGAAGCGAGTCTTACTTTCTCGAGTCTTGTGTGTTGCTCTTGCCTGAGCGCATCATAACCCTCTGCATGCTTCTGGCCGAGCTCTTCTACCTGTCGAATAACATTGCAATGAACGAAGCTCTCCTCCTTCAAGGCTTCCAGTACTTGCAATTCAGCTGCCATGGCATCCACCATTACATTAGGCGCCATAGACGTCTCACTGCACACCCCGGAGAACATGATGTGTATTATATAAGTTAGCGAACAAGTCAAGACAATATGCAACTGGCTAAGGCGTGGCAACATCATCATCAATTCTAAATATTAGCAAAACTAACAACCTCACTGTTGGAACAAAGGAATCAGATGTTATTCACAGATGGAATGAATGAAATCACAAAAACTCCTGATTCCAGACCATGTCGAACAGACAACCCATTTCGAACAGCAATACAATAGTTAGAAGTCAAATTTGTATATATTTAATAAAATCATTTGGAGTACGCCCAAAATCTGAGAAATTTGAGCAACAATGCTTACCAAACAGAGGAAATTATATGTTTAGCAATTCTACAACTAATAAAAATCGAAACCCCAAATGAGAAAATGTTCTGGAACCCCATAAATGTTTATGAGATGTTATGAATTGCAAAAATACCAAAATTAAACTATCTGAACACTCAGCTTTTGAAACTGCCTTCGCCATATGGTACAACCGTCAACTAATCCAGCTACGATAATCAAATAAATGCAGACTCGTTATTCCAGAGTCAATACTTGACTGAAGTTTAAATTTCTGAATAAACGTAAACCTCATTAGTGTATCTGTTGCGCTCACAAATAGATGGTGTTCAGCATTCTTACGAGACATCAACATTGATGCTCAAACTTTTAGCCAAGACTAAGCGATCAAGGCACTTCTTCGCAGTCTCATGTCTGGTCATGGGAAAATCTATTGCCAGAGTCTTTGCGAGCTCTGACGAAGTAGTTGCATGAAGATCCAGCTCCTGAGACTTCCATGTTTCAGCTTTCTTTTCCTGCATGTGCATGATACAAGCTGGAAATAAAACCTTGCAACCTGGGCTTTGTAAATACTGCTACTATGGATAGAATAAAGCCACAATGAACACGTAACAAGAATCCAAAGAAGTAGACAGAAACTTACACACTTTGTTCCTGATATGTACTCTCAATATAATTGCCTCAAAGGAACCTGGTTTACATTCTACTTACAAAGTATTCTTTTGAATTCTTAAGAACATCACCCATGTCTGTGGAAATACATGATGTCATATCTGCACTGGAGCAAGCCTGCAGAAGTTTTGCTTGCTGGTCACTCGGCTGCAAATGAGTGTCTTTCACAGGTTCAATTCCCTGTATTCAGTACGTGATCACAATTCAAACAAATACCAGCAGACGGCCAGTCCCAATAAAGAACAGAAGGTACCTTCCATACACAATTCCCAGTAGACTTCCATACACAATTCCCAGTAGACCTCGCAGTGTGCCAACATGAACAGCAATTCAAGTGCTTGTTTTGCGTAGTTTTTTAATCCATGAAAAGAGTTTTATTGCCAGAGGCATAGCAGACAAACTTCAACACAGTAACTTTCAATGTATGCGATGGTAATGCACTGCAGCACAACCTCTGACCGATCTCAATTTAAGAACCAGATGCTTACATGATGGGACGTGTAATGATCAGAAACATCACACATGCAGTCCACCAAGTCCTTCTCCGGAACGCCAGCCGAATGCTTCTTCATCAGAGTCAAAAACCTTTAAGACAAACGAACTCTCAGATTACTGTTGAGTATAGGAACTAGGACATAATCCAATTTCTGGCTACTTTTGTAGATATGTTCATGCACCTTTTTTCCCAAGTTCTCTCCTTGTCGTTGGTGAGGAGCTTTCTTAGAATAAAGAAGATTCTTGAACCATAAATAACTGAATCAGCCTGCCAACGTGAAAAACACCAGCTTAGTTGGACTTCATTTTGCCTTTGTGTTGACCGTGATCAAGAGATTATGAAATGATATAATCACTTGAACAAGCAACAAAGTTCAAACACAATCTTTGGCATGCAACTTCAGCTGTGAAATCTGGACTACCATTCAAGAGTTGAACATTAGAAAACTTCAGTTCATGCAGAATTTCATGCAACATGATCACCTGACGACTCTCCAACCATTCGAGAACTCGTTCCAAAAAGCCAGCCGAGTATGAACTAGCATCAAGTTCATCCAGCACAACAGCTGCCGTCTGAGTTTTGAAAAATAGGAAGAAGACATGGAAGTAAGGTACAAAGGCCAAGTAACGAATTCATCCAACACAACTCTCTTACCTGGTTATATTTCAAACATTAGAATGTGAGTCGAGTTCAAGCTAGCCTAATCCCAAACAGCAGAAACAGAGAAACCAGCGCTCTAATAAAATGCAAGGACCTTGATAATTCCAAAGACTTCCATGTAAACTCGCAGAACCATCATTAAATTCTTGATTACCAGGTCAGGCGAAGCGTAGAACTCATAGTCCTCCTCGTCGTCAGAATGGTCATCACTATAAGTAATTAGAGCTAAAAAGTCCTTCTCTTCTAGCACCACTCCCTTCTTGGCTACAAGTGCCAGAAAATCTTTCACCTGGGTGTTCAGACAAGATAATTGTGCAGATGAGCTTCAATACGAGAAGTTGAAAGTCCCAGTCAAGGAAAAAGGCCATAGGTAACAAACTTGCCTCTGAGAAATCGTCGACTTCGAAGTTGAAATGAATGCACCTATAAACTATGTCCTTCTCCTCAAGCCACTTTAGGTGAAACAGAGATTCCTTTCTGCAGTAAAAGAAAACAACAAAATGGTATTAATATTGACGATGTTCTGGTTCGTACCCAGCAGGTAAAAGTCAACAATAAGTTCTGAGCAGTTCATACCCACAAGTCGGTGTAAGGGTAGCTGCTATTGCAGCTCCGATGTCTTTGCAAGCCAACAAATTCCAGCCCAAATCAAGGAATCGTTCCCATGTCCTTTCTTGCAACTTGCTGAGTGAGTCCCTTATTTGTATGAGCTCTAGAGTACCACCATAATGATTCACTCCCCAGCATGTGATTGTGTGGAGGTGCTTGATGATATCTGAGAAGGCCTCGTGATTTTCCTGGACAACTTCCAAGCTAGAACAAGGATTCACAAGCTCTTCAGCTGGGATCATGTCGTCCAGAGTCTGAAACAATTTAGAACATGCCTCACTGCAAAGATCCTTGAACTCAATTTTGGAATTAGTCTCTATCTGTGGGATGACTTTTCTCCAGCTATTGCTACCAGTGTCAGTATTCAGCAACTGACATAACGGACGTAGAAGAACTGCTGTTGTTGGAAGGCTAAATGTTTCGGAAAAGTTGAAATGGTAACAGAGCATCCTCAACATCAACTTGTATCCAGATGCCACCTTTGAAAAGATTGATGTGAGGCTGAACAATACTGGATTTGCCCATGCTGGGAGCACACAACATAAGCAACCGCCTTCACGACCATGATCCACTCCTTTCTGAGAGCAGAAATAGTGGACCTGACCATGGATACGCCCGCCACATACCTTCACGAATACTCCTGGAACTTGCAAGAGTGATTCTAATCTCCATGGACATACGAGAACCCCTCTCTTCCTGCCCAATCTAACGTAAAATTTACTCTTTGAGTTCAAGACATCGCATAGAGCTACCAAGAGCTGTGAAATGTTTGGTCCCATTTTGATAGCTTGAGTTGCGAGGTCACCAGTTCCGGGGGAAAACATCGCTACCACCAGTTCTACAAACACAAACAAGACCTCAAAGAGATACGCTCGTAACTCCTCTTCGTGGCTCAATACTCCAGTCATGGTTCTTTTGATGGCAGCGGGAAGAAAGCAGCACAGTGCGTTCAAACTGCTGGCCTCTCCTCTCCTTGCCACCTTCGTGGCATCTCGGAGAACATCGCTGAAAGTCCTCAGCACCGTCACAGAGGGCGTGGTTGCAGAATTGCATTCTGCAGCATAGTCCTCAACGAATCTCAAAGCCATAGTAGAAATGTGGCCCGGAAAATCACCAACACCGCTCCCCTGGTTAACCTTTGGTTGCGGATTCACTTTGGTTGTCGATTTGGCAATGGCCATATTGACCTCCAGTCCAACATCCACCCCACCCACCTTCACTTGGCGCCACTTGCTTCAAAACCCACTATCTCCAAATCTCCACCCATCTCTAGGCACCTCCCTTACCCCTACCCAGCTGACTCTGATCTTCTACACCTCGCAAATTGGCAGCCTCCTCAGCCCAAGCGAATGGCGATCCAAGCAAGACGCCCACCATGAAAAAGGTCGCTCTTCTAGAATGAAGTCATAGACAAAGTATGCATTGAGAAGCTGTAAGGCCGAAAGCACAAACTTTCAAGCTGCAATTGATCGAGAGTACATGAGGCATCGAAGCACAACAACTTCCATGAAATGCAGGTACATACCAGGGTGTGCCATGCACAAGTATATTGATCGAACTACACTGCAGTTGTTGTGGAGTAGAACTGGGAAACTTCAAACCCGCCATCACTCTGGCATTGCACTGATGCAGGCCTACAGCTTCGAAACTCCCACCTTCAAACTCAGGGCGCGAGTAAGCGTCGGTTTACTGAAGTACCAAGTTGATAGACAAGAAAAAATGGCTACTACAACAATCGAGATGAAATGAATGAAGAGGCGCCATGAGACACCAAACCAGGCTTACAAAACTCAGAGCTCTCCAGTTTCCAAGTACAAGTCGCCGTTTGGTAAACTTAATGTAAGTTCTTTTATAGTATTGATCGAACAACATCTACTTGTCATACTGTTTATGAATTCGGCTACTTGTCATAATGTTTGATACTGGGACATCGCCTCGCAAATGATCACGACTTGCACTCCACGACCCTCAAATTAATACTCTCACCCCACTCACCTGTCTTCTCATTCACTACGAATCATCTCAGAGCCTATGGTGTCTCCTTTGATGTCACTCCTAGTGTGGAGACATGGGCATGCAGGTAAGTGTAGGAAAAACAGGATGGTTACACCGCAATGTTCAAGACAATCACACAGTGGACGACCAAGTGGAGAGATGTGAGAGAGTGTGCTCGACTCGGGCAGGGACCTGTCTCTCCTCATGCTCCAGTATAATTCCCCAATTTAGTTAGTTCCTTAAAAGACAATAGTAAGTTTGCTCACTAGATAGTTTCCCAATTTAGAACGTCCGTTCTGATGCCCCTCCTTCCTTTCTGCCCCGGTCCCACTGGGGTACGGGTATATAAAGTAGGGACACTCTCTTCACCATTTGTTACCCTAATCTGTGATGGCACTCTACCTCTTCGAACCTCTACGAATCACAAGAGTAGTCAAGTCCTTTGACCTCCAAATACGGAAACACTGAGGTAACCTCGGCATTGAGTGCAAGTAGGCGCCTAACTTACTGGTTTAATCAATTTCGCACTCATTTCAATTGCAAGTTTTGCCTCAAACTTTAAAGGTAGAGAGGTATTTAAGACGTCGTCCTCAATCATTAGTTTTAGGGTAGGCTTTCAGCTAATTAGTGGAATCAATTCCACTTGGCAGCTCACCACACAGACATTGGTCACATGCACACTCATTGGACTTCTCGCGGTGAGATAGGGGCCGGTGACCTTGACCTCCCCTCCGTTTGTTTTGTAGGTTTGGTTCTTTTTTTGTGCATTTTAAACATGAAGTTTGTGCGCCTATCTGCACTCAACACCAAGGATACCTCAGTGTTTTTGTTTCCGGAGTCAAAAGAAATTGACTACTTCCCTAATTCGCAGAGAGCTCCAAGGGAGGTGGAGCGCCCTCACAAATTAGGGTTACAAATGGTGAAGAATGTATCCCTGCTTTATATACCTGGACTCCCGATTTACGAAGTTAGGAACTCTTATCTGTCGGGGTTTAAAGTTTTTTTGATTCGAGAAGAAACTTGACCTACTGCAACACAACTTGGAACAAACTGCCTTCCAGCGAATCATGAGTCGTTGGACAACAAGATTTTTGGACTATCTCCCCAAATCTCACTCCCCATTTGTGATGCATTAATTAATTAATGAGGGGGTTGGGAGTGGGGCGGGGGGGGGGGGGGGATATGTGGCGCAACCAGGACGTTCATGGGGGTCTTTGGGGGGGGGTTATTCCATATGGTTTGTACGTCCTCACCTCCCCTCAAAGTACAAAGGGGTGGGTAGGGAGGGGAAGGAAATTTAAAAGTTCCTCAACTTGCCATGTGGCACCCTCTCAAGGAGGTCCACGTGGCAAATGTCACTGAGCGTGAATTCTGCATTAATTAATTAATGCAGAATTCACACTAAGTGACACTATAAGGGATAATCTCACTAAGTATACTATGTGGGGATGTGTTGTTGACTGAAATGTGGAGTCATGGTTCCTTTATTCTTATTGAATGTTTCAATGTTTCCACACAAAATATTAGTGGGTTTTGGAGTTGGATATAGTCACATCAAAACTTCAAAAGAGATATTTTTAGAGCTTGGTAATTTATATTAATACAAAACTTGAGGTCAAGATATTGTATATACAACACAGCAAAGAGTACGACACATTTCTTGACTATATTCCACGGATGACACTTGAAAACTATCATTTCTAGTGTTTCTAAAAAACTATAAAAATAGATTGAATTTTTATATCTTCAACCAAAGGATCATAAAATAGACTTTATAAAAAATGACTAACATTTCTTTTCAAATTTTTGACCCTATAGACTGGAAGGTTTCAATATTTAAAGTAAAAATGAATGTTTTTTTGAAACCACGCAATATAGGATAAGCAAGGCTTTAATTTGTTATCTAGAATGACTTTCTTGCACATTCAAGTTTGAGTAAATGTAACCTAATGTTATCCTTGGACTATAAACCTCGCCCTCATCTTCATGACAAGGCTGGCCCTCCCCCTTTTCCTATTCCTTTTCTTTCTCCTCCCCTCTCTCATTTTATTTTGAAGGGGCTTGAGGCCCTTTTTTTAGTAATATTTATATTTATTAATAGAATCAAGGACCCCAAATTTTCATCAACAAGCAAATTAATGGGAGCCCTAGATGGGGGGCCTTTGTCATTAAGACGAGGGCGAGGTTTATTGCCATAACTGTTATCATATCTAACTTACAAAGTTTTATTTAATTTTTTTTTATACTTATAATTAGATAATAAAAAAATTATTAAAAAAATATCATGAGTAGAGAGAGATATGAGACAACCTAATATTTTAATTGACTTGCTTAAATTGATAATTATCTAGAACTATGTTCATTCTTGTACATTAGGCAAAGTCAATTGGGCTTGGAATATGCCTAAGATGCTCTATATACACAAAAGTTAAGGCTAAAAGCCAAAACATTAAAAGCCTTATCTAGATTCATTACTTTGAAACTAAAGTCTAACCTTTAATAGCAACTAAATTTGAAATCAATGTAAAATTAAATAAAAGTATGATATAGACCAAACTTTCAACTTATCTACTAAAAATCACATCAGAGTCTTTTTAGATACAAAATTAGAACTCATTTAAAAAAAATAGAATAAACTATGCTAATTTCAAATGATTCAATTGGAGATGTATTTTAGAGGATAAAAAAAGACATAATATTTTAATATAATATATATTTTGGATTTTGATGCCTATTATTGTTAAAAAAAACTTCTATTTGAAAATCTACCAATGGACTTGAATTCATAAAAATTGAATTAGTTCCTACCTTTTTTTATAGGAAGGTAGAAGATTCAAGTCTTTTAGTTTTAATTATTCTAGATATTTTTAGCTCAACTTCTATATAATTTTCATAAAGACTACTTCCTTGAAGTATAAATTCTACAAGACACTAGACTAAAAACTTTTTGGCTAAAAAAAATACCCATATTTCTTCTTTCTACCATTTGTTTTTTGAATTTAAAGTTAATTTTTAGAGACTTTTTTATTTCAACCTTAAAAATAGAATTGAAGTTGCACAATTTGGCCTATCAATTTTGAATGTAAAGAGGCCATAAGCAAAACAATCCTTCCCCATATGGTTGACTTTTGAACAACCAAATCCACTCTAAGTCTCCCAAATATAAAACCACACACATAACTCTAAAAAACAGGCTACATTGACTCACTATTAGTTTTAGATTCTTCTATGAATCAGAAGAAAATGTCATGCTCGTTCATGATGGTCCAAGGCCAATGTGTGGAAAGAACGCATTAGGGAAAAAATCAGGTCACAAAGGGGCCTTACAAACTAACACGTGAGGAAAAATAAGTGGGTGCCCATGCACTTTTGACGGTGGCACCAATGGTACCACCGTAGTGCCAGCGCTCCCGGCGAGAGGGGTCAAACCAATCACCTCGAGCTCTCGCGTGTGTAGAGCGTTGCTACAGTGGCAGCGCTGACAACATGCGGAGCTGGTGGGCACAGATCCCAAGCCTCGCAGCTTGTGTCAAAAAGGATATTCGGCATTGTATTAATGAAAAGAGTTACACTTTAGCATAGTCTAAATATTCAACCATTCAACCTCAGTCGGGTCAAAGCCATCAAGCACTCCTCTTAACTGTACGGGCAACATTTTTGGCATCTGCTGCCAACAGCAGAGGGACCTTTGGGCAGCCGGTTTACCTAATCCGGGCTGCCTTAGGGGCCCCTTTGAGAGGTCAAATTACACGTAATGGGGCAAGCACTTGACAAGAAATTCTCAGAAGTGGTCCTCCTTAGTAAGAGAGAAACAACTTGGGTAGCTTGCCAAGGCATGGGCCTAGCGATTGTCCCACAAAACCCCTTGTAACGTACAAATACCCCCCACTCCGGCAGCTCCATCGAGGGCGATGGAACTGCTGGAACTGCAGTTGCAACCGAGCTGCTGACGTGGACACCTGGCCCAACATTGGCCTCCGTTCCACGTCACTCCAGCCTCTGGTCCACGTTGACCACTCCTGGGGAAAGGCGTGAACCAGGTGCCACCTCGGCATCCACGTCTCCGCTTCTCCCTCTGAACCCCTTTCCACACTGCCAGTCCTGGGTTGACCGCGCCCCACCCAACATTCTTTCCCACTTCCCCTACTAATCATAAACTACTAAGCCCAAGCTGACGTGGCATAGTTACTAGTGTTCCATAATTCAGAATAAGTGCTCCTGATTATTGTTCAGGCATCCATCCGGCATCAGATCACCAATCATCACCCACTAATAATATTTCTTTGATCTGAACTATGGATGGTACGGTAGGGTCACTGTCCCGAGTAAACTAACCCGGAGCAGGAAAGGGATCACATAACAATTGTGTGAAGCCACCGGTGCAAAACAGTTTGTGCATGGGATGATGGGACCGACCGAACGAAGAGAAAAAATAAACAACAACTTCCAACTTGACCCAGCATGAGCACCGTTCAAAGTGAGGACGAGGAAAGCGTTCAACGAGCGATGGATTGCAGTCGCGCCTCATGGGAGAGCCCAAATTTGAAGGAGATTACAAAATTGGACGGCGCCCGAGGCACCGATCAGCGCCAAACTCGACCCAACCCTCGCTAAACTGGCGGCTCATGGCGGGAGTCCCCATGCCCCGTCCGCACCTAAAACCCTCACAAACCAAGCGCATCTACCCATTACGAACATTACCTAGCTTCAAATCTACTCTTCTGCCGGAAATTGGCGCAGTGACGGGTTGTGGTGTGGCATCCGTGGAGAAAAGTATATATAAGTCAAGTCGCAGTGAGAGTGGGGAAAGCGAATTCCGAACGGGAAAAGTAAAAAGCAAAACGTAAAAGTATATATAAGGGAGGGGAAAAGGCTCGAATCCATATATGCAAGAAAGAAATCCGAGAGGGAGAGCGCGAGAGCGAGAGAGCGAGAGAGCGAGAGCGAGAGGGAGAAGGAGAGAGTGAGTTGAGCGAGAGGGAGAGCGAGAGAGTGAGTTGAGAGGGAGCTATGGAGGCGCAGCACAATGGAACAGTGCAGCCGCAGGAGCGGAGGAGGTGGATTCTGGTGACGGGAGGCGCCGGCTACATCGGGTCGCACACCGTCTTGCAATTGCTGCTGGAGCGCTACGGCGTTGTTGTCATCGACAACCTCGATAACTCGTGCGAGGAGGCGGTGCGTCGCGTGCGGAAGCTGGCGGGCGAATTCGGCGAGAATTTGGAGTTCTTTAAGGTTTGTTGATTGGCGCGCTCCGTTTCTTTTTTTTTTGTTCGGTGGAATATGAAAATTTCGTGCGGGAGTTGGCGTGAGAGGAGTTGGCTGTCGCGGACTTTTTCTTTTCTCCGTTTGCATGAGCACAGCGGGCGTACGCGAGGAATTGACGGCCGCGAGGAGATTTATAGGGCGAGCATTCTTGGTCACCTTGTCCGCGATTTCTCGGCTTGCAAGAAGTTGTTTCTCTGTTCTGTGCGTGAAATAGTCAGAGCGTGGTTGTTTGTTTAATTTCCCTTTTGTTTCTATTCTGTGCCTTTTGTCTTTGCTTAGGGCAATTATTAAGTATTGTTGCCCCGTGACACGTATTCCGTCTCTGCTTGAAAGTTTAGTAAAATAAATAACTATTTGCTTTGTTATAATTGCAACGTTTCCTGCTAAAGCAATTTTTACTTTTATTTTTATTAGCTTTATTTTTACATTCGTTGTGGCACGAAGAACTTGTATCAAAGCTTCAATTTCTTGATTCCGTTGTTGTCGTGAAGCGTTTAGTGATAACTCTACCCGAAGGCTGTATAGCTCAACTTTCACCTGTATCGAAGATTATCTGCTGAGGATTATTACGCTGTGAAGCATCTGTACGTCTTTTTTGATACGAAGTAAGATTTAGAAGAGGTTTAGGTTGTGTATTCTTGGAGATCTGTATTGACGTCGTTAATTGCATTTGAATGTGCAGGGGGACCTTTGTATAAGAGAAGACTTGCAAAAGGTGTTTAAGCTTCACAGGTAGGCCATGCGAAGAATTTATAGCTATTTTTTTAGTGCGTTCCCCTTAGTTGTTAACTTGGTCAGACGTTAATGTAACTCAAGATGAGGACTATGATACTCGTAGTGTTGTGCTGGCAATTCTTTCTTCTTTAGAATCGTGTTCGATGTTCGGCATGGCTGTAAAATTCTCCGATCTCACAGCTCAGCTTGGCAGGTTCGAGGCTGTCATTCACTTTGCAGGCTTGAAGGCTGTAGGAGAAAGTGTGGCCAAGCCTTTGCTTTACTACAACAACAATCTGCTGAGTACAATAAATCTCTTGGATGTAATGTCCCAGAATAACTGCAAGAATGTGAGTTCCTTTCCTTATTTTGTGGGCAGCTCGAATATTAATGAGTTTATGCCAGATATCATGTGAGGATGAGTGCTTTTCGTATTATGATCATTGAGTCTTGCATGTTCCTGTAGCATTTTTTATCGCTTCCAGGGTGGTCGTTTGACCTTCTGAGTTAAGGAATATGCCGAATATACGAACCACAACTACCAGATAGACACTCGAGATATTGTCACTACGCAGTTGAAGGTGATATTTAAGACTGAAATTTTAACAAAAGTGAACTATTTGTTGCAGCTTGTATTCTCATCGTCAGCAACAGTTTACGGCCAACCAGCGAGTGTACCTTGTACAGAAGACTATCCACTTCATGTAACGAATCCTTACGGCCGCACAAAGGTATGTAATAGAACTGAATTTTAATGCACGTTTAAAATTTGGCATTTGAAACAATGTCATGTTCGATGAATCCAGTGGATATTTTGTGAAATAGTAAAGTTATAATTTCGGGAATGGGACAGGAAGAGGTGATTGGGAACTTAACATTATACCTCCTATTATGTGCAGCTAATCAATGAAGACATCATGCGTGATGTTCATCATTCGGATCCAGAATGGAAGATTGTACTCTTGAGGTACTTTAATCCAATAGGATCCCACCCGAGCGGTGAAATTGGTGAAGATCCTGTGGGATACCCGAACAATTTGATGCCATTTGTGCAACAGGTTGCAGTAGGCCGCAGAGAAGTGCTCACCGTGTTTGGAACTGACTACAAAACCCGTGATGGAACTGGGGTGAGTGTTCTGAACTTTAAATCATATTATTTGTTGCATTGCTGATGGACGACCTTCCTTTCTACGAGTCCTCATCATATTATTTCAGATTGAAAACTTATTCTGTGATTTGGCGTTGCAGGTTCGAGATTACATTCATGTCATGGATTTGGCAAGTGGGCATACTAAAGCCTTGGACAAGCTCTTTGCAACCCCAGATATAGGTAAGTACCGGTTGTTTTTCTTTCAAGCCTGCAAGCATCAGGTCCGTGAGGGGGACTTGAGAATGTTTTTTAGCAACCCCGATTTGCATATAAATTTGAAAGAATGGAGGTTGATGGGTCTGTCATTGGCATACACTACAACGGGCATCATCGTCGTTCACATGTCGGGCTCTTAAGCACGCCTTCTTTCCCCACGTCTTGACAGTGGCTCTTGTTCTGTTACGCAGGATGTGCAATTTATAATTTGGGCACAGGTAGAGGCATCACTGTGCTTGAGATGGTGGCAGCATTCGAAAAAGCATCTGGAAAGGTAGCCGACAATCACTGCCTTTTGTATGAGTAATGAGAACGTGATGCGAGAATGTGATGCTGATGTGATGTTGAAATGTTTGAGCTGGGAATTGACATAATTCTGATTGTGCTCATTTTGCTACAGAAAATTCCATTGCAATTTGCTGGTCGTCGACCTGGTGACGCCAGTGAGGTTTATGCTGCAACGGAAAAAGCAGAAAAGGAGCTCGGCTGGAGGTGATTCCTCTTCTTCGCTTTGAGAATCATGTGTGTCGTGAAATGCTATTTCCTGCTCAGCCTTTGATTACACTATGTGGGCCTGTTTTGTGACTGGTTGTGGTAGCTAAACTGTGATACCGTGGTGACTTTTCAGAGCCGAGTTCGGTATAGAGGAGATGTGTCGTGACCAATGGAACTGGGCAAGAAAGAATCCTTATGGATATCAAGGCCAAGAGCTGAATATCCCTTCACAGAAGCCTACAAAGTCAGCAGTCTTGAGGAATCTTACCTGTAAGGAGTCACATGATGACCTCTTACACGGAGGGAGCCTAAAGGTATGAGGGCATCTTTTTTATTTATTTATTTGCCTTCTAAAGATCTTCCCAGATTTCCTTAGATTCACAATATATCATTATAGGTATTCGATCTCCAGTGCAAAAATACCTCCCTTCATTTTTAGTACGGTACACTCAGGGTTTTACCATAGTTCCGGGTAGAGTATGAGGATATTGAACCTGGTGAAGTACTTGGCACTGTTAGTGCTTTGGAGGAGTTTTACTTGACAGACTGACTTCTTAGGATATAGTCATTAGAACAATACATTCTAGATGCATCATCAAGCATTCCATTCTTTGTACAGAAGAAATTGCCTGGACCAATGGTACCGATAAGTGCTGTTGTGGATTCCAGACTCAATAAAAGTACTTTAGTTGCAGGTTATGAAGTGCTTGTCCGAGTACTGGTTTAGTCATTTTTCGCTTTGCTTTTCACGCTTGATGATTACATGCCATCCTCAACAGAATTGTTGTTCTATCGAAATTTGAACAGTTCTTTTAACGATGAGCTCAAGGTTCACCTCTCATATATGGAGAGTTTATTGAGGCCTGTTACTCGTCACCTCACCATGACAGCACTCCTGCACTCCATGACTTACCACGAAGGCTCGGGGAATTGTTTCATTGTAGGATATGAAAGTGAACAAATATATCTTCCAAAATTTGGGGTTCTCATTCTTGAAATAGCCAGAAATGATTTGGTCATGAGCTGAGAAGAGGAACTCCCAACCTATTGTACCATGCGACAGACCCGCTTGCACGCTGACCTACGCAATATGCAGCATGGGACACTCAAGTTGCTTTCATATTTCGATTGTTTCATTAGTGGGACCCGTGCCGTTGAGCACATTGACCACAGTTTGGTTTGTCTCCTCGACGAATTCCAGTGCGGAACGGTCGACCAACCAAGCTGTATTGTATAATAGAATTGCTGAATCAGATTTGTAACTTCCCTCGTCCTCCAGTATCAGGAGCCAGGCTTTTACTCATTGTAAAAATTCCAAGGTTTCTGTGATCCTATGACTGCAGAAGGGTGATGCTGCTCCGGTCAAGTCGAAAGCTCAATCTGCGAGTGGAGATGTACCACTGGAAAAACAGAGTGCAATTGATTCCTGAACCGACTGACTGCATACTAGTAGACAGTCGATGGTATTCATAATCTGGGGTCAACATGGGTATTGCTCCACTTAGAAGTAAATTTATCCTGAACGCTTCACAAATATGACAAGATACAACTGGGCACTACATGCTGCAATCATGTGAGAAAAGCTGCATCAAAAAATGGGCCCGAGGATCACGGAGTCAGTTCGGTTTTTCCACTTTGGAATTCAAAGATATTTGATAAAGCAGTTTGAATGCATGCTTTGGGTATTGTTATGATGACTATAAGCTCTGCTCATTGTCGTTTTGAAACGAGAGGATGCAATTGAAGAATGATCTGTTGGACACTAGTGACGAATTCAACCAAGTTCGGTGAAAGATGATCCAGCTCCATCCGCTGTTCATGAGTGATTCTGAAAGAAGGCTGAATTTCACATTGTTCATGATAAACCTGGGTCCATTTGACTAGAGAAAGAGGTTGAAGTTTTTTCTTACATGGCCAGAAACATGCACGACAGATACATGCACACTATTTATTGATGTGTGTTGTTGAGATGAGTCTTTTCGGTGTTGAATTTTGAACAGTACATGAAGATGAAAGAGTGGTGGTCCTGCAAAAACGGAACATCTGCAAGCAGAAGACGTTTAATGAAATGTGATGTTCGTAGGAATTCATTAATTGCGTGTCCATTTTACGGTGGAGAACTCATAACTGTTTGCTGTGATGATATATCAATTAGTTCATAAGAATTGAGGTAACGGCATTCCGTAACGCTTTCCCTAAACAGGAGTTGAAGATGCAGAAGGATAACAGCAGTAGAGAATAAACTTAATCTTAGTCACTCATATACAAAGCTGCTCACAGAATTCAAAAGAAATAAGTGCTACAGGAAATAAGTATTAAGATCCAAGATTGTTAAAATCCTCAAGAATCATGCATCGGTTCCAAATTTTCAGCTTCCAAGTTTGAAGAAAAAATCTTCCTGAGGCAATGGCCGTGGCGATGATGGCTGCGATATGCTCTCTCAACAGTCTCCGAATACCCGCCGAGAAACGTCTGACTCTGTGGACTCGATTTCAAGGAAGGGCACGGTTTAGCACGAAGAAGGCGAGGAGAAGATTGCATCTGTGCCAAATATCTGGAACATTGCCCCAGCATGCCAGAGATCTGGAGAACCCATGTCCATTAAATTACAGAGGATATTTCAACCCTAATGTTGCCGATAAAGAGAAGGAGGACGCGATGAAGTACAGAAGAACAGTCTACGATCATGAGGACTGGAGACGGCACCGCAGCAGCAGACGTCACGCCAGACATCTGCTGTCGATACCCACCTCGCGGGTGGCTTATGCGATTTGGCCTCCGGTCCTTTCACTGACCACCATAGCGGCGATCACCACAGGCTACAACGAGGCCGTCATGGTGCACGCGTTGCCACAGTGGATGCCGTTGCTGCACCTGTCCACTCTCCCGCTGTCTTTCACCGCATCCTGTCTCTCCCTCTTGCTCGTGTTCCGCACCAACTCATCTTACACAAGGTTTGACGAAGCTCGCAAAGCGTGGGCGACCACCCTGTGCAGAACACGAGACATGGTCAGGCAGGCATTGACGTGGATGCAGCACCCGGCGGATGCGAAGAAACTTCAGAGCTTCCTAAACTACGCTGCGTCGTTTCCTTACACCTTGAAGAGCATTCTCGTGGAGGACGCGGACATCAAGTCGGAGTTATCACTCTTGCTGGACGCCGAGGAGACGGAAGCTGTGCTCAAAGCCACCCATCCTTGCAACTATGTGCTACAAATCATCTCCGAAATTGTACACAACTCCCAATTGCGTGAGATGGAGAAATCCATGATGGACATGAACATCACTCAGCTCCATGAAAGCTTGGGGAACTGCGAAAGGATATTCGGGACGCCGCTTCCGTTGTCCTACACAAGGCTCACGTCCAGGTTTCTCATCATCTGGCATATCATCCTCCCGATCGCGCTCTGGGACCCATGCAACTGGATTGCCGTCCCCGCCACTTTCATCAGCGCGTCCGCGCTGTTTTGCATTGACGAGGTCGGAGTTCTCATCGAGGAGCCGTTCCCCTTGCTCGCCCTGCCAGAGATCTGTGACGACATTCGCAAGAACATCGCAGGCTTGGCGGCTGCTCACGACCTTTACCATGTCCAGACATCTGCCCCTTCAGAAAAACCGTAGCTGATCAGCAACCATCTATAATTTGCCATACGCATATGATGCCGCTCCTTCTGTTCCGGTCACTTCGACAGCTTAAATGCACAATGAAACGCACTAACATCATCAACTTCATCAGCGAAAGCAATCGAAGCTCCAATTTGATCGGTGCATTCCGCCCATTTTGCTTGGATCCAACATGAGACTGAAGATGCTTCCCATGCTGAACTATATCACTCTAAACTGGCACCTCCAATTGACAGAAATATTTTCAATCTGCACAGGTTCGTTGACACTACGCTCACTTCGCAGCTGGTTTCTCCGCCACCACCATGACGGAAATATTATCCAAAATTGGGAACAGACCAACTGATTTCGTAATGAGCCTCCTCGTCGGAAAGACGTCCGAGACAAACTGGAAGAGTACTTCTTCATGTTAGATTTGCACAAGGGGCTCGACGTTGTTGAGAAAGGATTTTGTGATCTTCAGCCTCGTGGCAAAAATGCATACTTACAGACATAGTTACCATTATTTGAGACGAGTGTATTTCTCAATGCCGGTGATCTGAGATTATGAATTAGACAATGTATGTGGAAGGGAAGCACACAACCAGGCTCCAATATGTCCGCAAAATTCCTGAGTCTCCAGCAAAGTATCTGTGTGCAGACACCAACCCGTCGATGGCGGACAAGATGCCTTTCGCCATCGATGCGAGTGCCACGATCGAACGGCAGACTCGGTCAAATTTTGGAAGATGTGCAACGTCTTTAGACCAATTAGAATAATTAATATTGGATTGATATTTTGGATTAATATTATTTCTGGTGCTACCACCTACCATAACAAACAGAGAATGATTCGGTCAGATACACTTTGACGTGTATCGGTTCTATACACGATTTCAACTGTATCTCAAAAGGTCGTTACCAGGTCGCTTCCTCCACTTGTACTCATGCCGACAGAAAACCTTGAACACGTTAATTTCTTCGGACACAGAGAATTATATGAAGAGCCTCCCCTCCCCGACTCCTCATCTGATGCTATCCTCCGATCGGTGCTTCACTTCGGGTTTTGTAGCAGCAATGGTCGAGTGAGTGCTGTACGCTAGAGTGGGTCAACTCTGAACGGAGTACACTTATGTCTGTCTGTGACTGAGTTTGAGATGGTGTAATGAGGATCGTTGTTTAGAGATAGGAGTGGAATTTCTCAGTGGAGCTGTGATGTTTCTGCCGCGTTTGGGCCAACTTTGTGGAGTGGTCAGAGGCTTGCTGCTTGGTGTGTGATGCTGTCGAGGGTTTAGTGCTTTGACAGTCATGGGAGTTTTCGTTAGCTTTGGTGTTTTTCTGGTCTATCTGTGAGAGGGAGCTTTGTTGTGATTTTTTTGGTAAACATTTTTTGTCGGTAGGTGGGAGGGTCATGTCTGTGAATTTCGTTTTGGAGTGTTTTAGTGTTGATGGGAATTGGTATGGTGCAGAGTTCGTCAAGTGGAAAGCATAGTCGGGTTTGGATATGTGTTTGAGATTTGATTTTTGTTTTCTGATTTTATTTTGTGTAGATACTGTGAAGATTACTTTGCTGCCAAGGAGATCGCTCGTTTAGAGATCATAGCTTGCAGGTGATCTATTGAACGGTCTTGGTGAGTGAACGCATTCTGGTCGGCCGACAGGCTCGTTGAAGTGGAGACAGGTTTACGATGGAGCCCATCGGTGTGCTGCCTCGTTGGCTCGTTGGCTTGAGACTCATTGATGTTACGATTATGGTTTTAAGGATCCTTCTTATCAATTACTGGGGTCTGACAGAAGACGGGTTTGGAATATTTAACATGATCCGATTCGGCATCCTTTACCCATTGTGTGGGATAGCTCCCCTTGTATTCACACTTGCGTTCAGAGCAGAACAGAATTTTCTTACAAATATGAGTGGATCATATAGGATTTCATCCATGCTCATCTTTAGCATTTTAGTTGAAATGTTTGACCGGGATCTCCCAAATTATCATTCAAAGGATGGTTGTGATGAAGGCTGCTACTCTGTTATACAAGCCTGCTTTTGGGTGATGGTGCTCCTCAATTGTCTTCAGATCATCATTTCTAGCCTGATACCAGTTGACAATCCCTCGAGGAGTGGAGACTTAGAACTGATGGTGGGCAATAGTCGCTTGCGCGTTCATTCGGGGCTCTTTGGTGGTCTATCTAGTGTGCTGATTAGGTGTGGCCGTGTCATGGGGGGAGTTGACGGGCTGGTGGCGTGGCGCCTTGGCTTGGGATCTATGGGTGCTATGATATTAACTTTTGTTCTTGGCGGTTTTGGGAGTGTGATGACAGCCAATGTATTACGGACATGTTGGTGGCTCGGCTTCCTGGAAACTATATTGGTCTGCGCAAGTCGAGAGAAGATGCTCAACATATGCATGGGTGTTCGTTATATAATTTTCTCCGGGTTGAAGATTGGCCTTGTCAGTTTTTCTATCATGAACAACCATTTCCACTCTCTAACTGAGAGCAGCGGTTGTAAAGTGGGGACTACCTGCTACTCCCGTCTTCAAGAGTGCTTCTGGGTGATGCTTGTTATTTACTTTCTCGAGGTGCTCCTTGCAGTTCTGTTGTTACTTGTCCATCACCCAAGACAAGGGATGTCTTGGATTAATATTCTGGCAAACTCTTATGGAGTATTTCTAAGTATGTCATCAGCTTTGTCAATAACCCAAGTAGCGATTGTAAGCCTTCTCTTGGGCGGAAGCTATGGCCCCCTCATGACAGCGAGAGGCTTCTGGCTTTGTGCTTTCACTGGAATTGTAGAGATGGCCGCCCTTATGGGCATCACGGATTGGGTGGGTAAGGTATTAAAAACTCGAATAGACACTGGGATGTCATTCTCGAACACTATTTCATCATTTTTTATAGTCCCAGTACTGAGGATGTGTGGACTATTTATCATTATGGCCCTCTTAGACATAGCAAAACTAAATGGTGAGAACTTTTTCATCGCGGACATGAGCAATTGCGATGAGACTTGTGAGGCCCGAGGCAAAGACCTCTTTGCCATTTGTGGACTGGCTGTAAAGGCACAGGTCTATCTCAGTTTATTATTCGTCGGTTTCATCGTTAATCACCTAGAAGGAATAATGCACAGGGAGAACCGGCAGCGAGTGGGAGCAACAATGCTTGGGGCGAACAGGCAGCCAGTGGGAACAAGGACGAGACTTGTATGCGAGCGGTGAGCGGCGAGCGGAGAGCGGAGAGCAGAGAGCGGAGAGCAGAGATTTGGAGTGCAGAGAGCAGAGAATGGTATTCTAAATCTAAAAATAGACTTATTTTTACTAAAATTAGAAACTAAAATTAGAAGATGCGAATATTTCAAGAATATTCTTGGAATATTTCTTTTTTTAGTAAATAATATTAGCCCTATAACCGTGGACTTATTTGATAGTATAGTTGAAAAAAGCTATATTTTCAATCCTATTTCCGTGCATAAATTATGCTATAAAATAAATTGACGAAATATAAAATAAAACTATGCCTCATTTCCATCCTTATGTGTAAGATGAAAGTCGTTTATGAATATAATGTCCGGGTTTCAAGGGCGCCAAGCACCTTCATCATGGATATTTAAGCTTTAACAATAGGCAGTCTCTTCCTATTTATTCATTGTTTTTTTGAAACAAGTCTCAGTAGGAGCCGGCTACGGTTATGGAAGATGTCAGGGTTATTGCTGTCTAACTTGGTGACGTTGTTGGCCGATTTCAACCATATGTGGAGATTGAGGGGGAAGAAGAGGGCTGAGGCAAATGGGTGCAGCCAAGGCATAAGGGCTTAGTGTAATGTATGACGTGGATGTAGGATTAGACATGAGAGGAGAGCCTTGAGCTGTAAAAGAGTCAAGTGGGATCGTAGTGCTTATTTCCAAGTTTTGTTTTTTGGACATTAAAAAACATTTTAAGACATGATTTCACCACTTGGATTTTCAATCCAACATTTATGTACATGCCGTTTTTACTATCATATAATAATTTTTTTTTTAACTCCATAGCCTTTGTGTATGAATTTCAGCATACCTCCGTGTGAAAAATCAAGCATTTCTTTAGGTATTAGAGGTCGTATGAGGATAAATGCATAGAAATTTCCTAATCCACATAGGAACAATAATTTGAAGAATCTCAAGTCAAATTTACTTTTGAAATTGATCTTTTTGGCTCAAGAAACTCTACAATCCCATTTTGCAAGGGAAAATTTAATTTTTTCAACTTTGAACATTATAATCTTGCAAATGATAAGGATTTTGAATCTAAGATTTGGAATAAATGTACATGTAAAGTAAGATACTAGATCCTACAATTATTTTCCCCCAAAATACATCAAAACTTGAAAACTTATATCTTGTATTAAAAGGGGCCAGTTCAGAGGGTTTTTGGCAGTTTTGAGGCCTCTTGACTTTAGGGGTCAATACAATAGCCATAGTAGAATAACAATTTACTAAAGCAGCTCCAAGAGCTACAGTTGTAAGGATTGATCGCTCACCCAACTCCTAAAATCATAAAATACAATTATTACCTATTGCAACGAAAAAGAGTAAATAGAATGAAAGCGTAATGAAAATACAAACTAGAATCATTAATTGTTTGTTTAGGTCTAGAGATAAGTGTAATCAACAAATCTAAAGCTACTACAAACCCAGATACCACAAAATCCGCCAATCTCAATTAGACTCATGAAATATAAACTCCTAACTACAAAGATTAGACTAAATGCTTCTGACACCATGTCAAGCTGTGTTGCTACGTTCTTAGTATGTATACACATAAATTAAAGAACGTATCATATTACAGTTGTTCAAAACAAGTAAAATTGAGACATCAAGTAAATAAGCTGGACTAATAACTGTATATAATATCATACCTTTCATATCATATATTAACGTAAAAGATTATGCCTTTTTCTCCAACTATGTACCGACTGAGGCAAAGAAATCTTTAAGTACTCTATGATTTCAGCATTTAATTTGTATCATGCGGAAACCAACCAAGAAATCATTTGAACATCACAACAATCTAAGTTGAAATGGATCAGTTCACCAAAAACACATAACATACAGACAAAACCTCCTGCCCAGTAACCACACCGCCCAAAGGGAATGTGAAGCTCATCTAACCTAATATTTTATTTTATTTTTAAACCCCACCAATACGTAGTACACACACACTCACACTCACATAGCACTACTCTTCACCCTCAGTTCCCACACCCTGTTGCTAACTTCTCACCAGGCTTCCAACTTCCCCTCTACGTGCAACAATCCTAAGCCAATGCTCAAAAACACCACTATCAAATCACACCAGCTACAAACGAAGTGCAGCATCCTTGCCATAAACTCAACCAACCTCCGAAATAAACCCCGTTTGTCTAGTAACCTAAAACTTATCAATAAAAAAACCACAAACCTCTCCCCTCACTGACCTGAAAGCTGACATTAAACTCAAACATAGAGGACAAAAACCCTACTCAAAGATCAAGCAACCAAAACCCATCACCCAATCCAACTCTGAAACACAAAAACTTCATCAATTACCCAGACGATCCATGGATGATGCCACAATTACAGTGCACGTGTACCACGTTTGGCTTTCAGAATTGCTTGAAAATAATTTCCATGTTTAGGATATTGAACACCAATCTGCAACAGGAGCTTTTGCCCAAATGCGGCAGCCTGCATCTGCCACACTGCCTCCATGTCCTGTATACCGGTATACTAAGGCCTCATTCACAATATCAGCACCTCCTCTCACCAATGTCTGATGAGCAAATATATCCTGCACGTCCTCCAGGAGAATTGTTGCAATACAAAACAAACAGTGCAAGATCAACAGTATGGTCCCTAGTTCATACACACTAGGTTAAAGACTCTCCATGAAAGGACTGTCATGCAAAGGCTTCGCTACGAGGTCTAATCCAAGTGCAAAAAGAAATGTCAAGTGCTCGTTCTGCCGAAGGAGTGTTCGTCACCTGCTTGTCAAACCACACTGACTACATCAGAAGCGCAGGTTTCACCATCCATCATATACCAACCTAGAGCCTGGACAAGCAAAAGCAAATAACCGAGCTCTATTAGAATCCTTATGATACTGCCAACACTTCATAAAACAAAAAAGTTCAAAAGGTTTGCTGAATAAAAATACAGTACACAGGACTAAGAAGAGAATAAGAAAGAGCATGATTAAGCTAGCAACTAAGAAAGCACATAATTAGAACTCTTTCTAAGTCACCCTGAGGACTGTAAAACAGGTTTTAGCCGAATATAATATTTTATTCCCAACTAAATCAAAAACAATGCAGTTGAGCCAAGTGAGGTAAATATCAACTGATGTTCACTGGAAAAATGTTGGGTGACATGAAATTAAACAAAACTCCCATCTAACTTTGAGACAAGTCAATTGCTATGTACAGTGGTCACCAAGTCCACCGTCCCGTTAATCTTCGGTTTATAGTTCAGGTGTATAGTTAGAAAAGAGAGGCACAGAAGCTGAAATAGAATGCACTAGAAATCTCTACATCGTACGCCAAGTACATTTATGAAATTCATTACATTCAGAAGATTATCTAGTATGATGGCAGGTGTGTCACTGTGGCTAGCCTCACGCAAGTCCTTTTGAGTGAAGATCCCTGTGCAGACGCCAATTGCCAAGGCTCCACCAAATTCTGCTGCCCGGATGTCGTTTGGCTGTATTTCCATCACATGTTTACATATTCATCAAAACAAGTTTCAAATATCTGCTTTTTAAAACAAGAGGTGACAGCATCCGGCAGTGCAAACACATCACTACACCGTATTAAGCAATATATTCCTTTTCCAAATGATCTGATGAGGCGTATTCAGGCCTGACTTTAGAATGTGCTCAACGAAGAATACAGATCCTTGAAAACTGAACACACAATATTTTTTGCTCCACGCTACATCTCCTTTCTAGACATGCTACAATTGAAGCCACCTACTATCTCTGCCTATATTCATCGTCAAACCAGAGGAAAAGCACCAGCAATCAAAAAAAGCCAAGACAAATGCAAGAACTTGCAGCACACAAGATTTAACTTACCGTATCTCCAACATGAGCACGCAAGCGAAAGCCTCCCGGAAACATTTGATCAGCACGAGCTGCAGCAATTCTCACCAATTCTCCTCTGTCACTGTGATCACTTCCAAATCTGCAAAATTGAACATGGCTCAACAGAAGAGAAAAATAACTTGATCCCAGACTCTATAAAAGTGAACATACTTCACAAACATGAATCTGCAACCTGTGCACCTTCAGATGAGAACATGCCCCGTTCCCTTCGAGCAGACCCATTTAGAGTATGATTTTTGGTATCATTGTTTGTGGCAAAAGTCTATGAGAACGTTACGAATGGTAAAAGCGTACAGCCAAGAGTCAGGTGATTACCCTCCAAAATTGGGAATTGAAAAGAACTGACGAATACCAAGACCTTCCATTTTGAGCCAGGCAATATCCTCCAGGTTGCCTGTCACCTGAAATCCAAACGCCCAAGCATATTGAATACTTTTAAATCTACACAAACCATCACCATGAGTAACTTGCTCCCCAAAGAATGGAAACTCTAGTCGATGCACCAAAATATATGGCACCAAAAGATGCCTTTCGTGAAGTCACACAAAGCCCCATATAGTTTTGACCTCAACACCAGAGTTCTGCATGTAATTTATATCCTTAAATTACCGCATCCTGCATACATGGGTACATAATCCCAGCTATGCTGCAAGAACAGCACATCAATAAAATTGAACGAAGTAAAGTAAAGATTCAATAATCACCTCCTCCTGTCTAGAAAGAACCTCGAGCAGCTCTCGCACTCCAGGAAGGACCTCTAGGCCCTCACCGACCTCACTTGCATGCTGCATCGCATACTCAACCATCTTGGCCTTCAGCTCTCCCAGCTTTGGGGCGGCTGTCTGCCATGGTCACAAAAGCACTGAGATCATTCACCACACTGAGCTAGTCAGACAAAATACAAAAAAAGAGCTGTCAGTTCGACATTGTCCCTGGTGTGCACTAAATTGCTTTACATCACAACTAAACACTTCCAGCCAGGGAACCACACTCAAACTCGGTAAGTTCAAACAGAACAGCCACAATGCCCACTCCACCGCCATTCCACCACACTCTCGTAACAATCCTCCAAACCAAAACCAATAAGCATGAAAACACCAAAACAACCAAATTACAAAACCTAATTCACACAAGACATCCAAAACACGATTCAACTCCATACCCGTAAGTGCCAGCACGCGTGGCTTCGTACTATGCCGCGTCCGGCGCCCCGCCACGCACCACAACGCCTGACTCTTCACTAATCATCACCAAAAACCTCCAATCGCAGAAATCAACCTCTGATCTCACCTCCTGCACCCAAACCCTAGCTCCCTGGTGACTCACCAATCACCACAACCGCAAATCACCACAACCGCAATGCGAACTCCGAAATCGCAACCTCTCACCTAACCCCACCACAACAACCTCCCGCTCCTCCAACCCTAGCTCCAAACAATTCCCCCGATCACCTCCGCAACAGCATTGCAACCTCCACTCTCTCCCTCCACCACCCTCACCACCAACCGCCACATCAACATCACCACCACCTCCAACAACCTCCAGATCTCACCCCCGCTCCTCCAAACTCCAAACCCTAGCTCCAACCTCCTCTCCACTCTACTCCACTCCACATCGCCAGCTCCAATCACCCTTACCAGCAATGGCCGCAACAACAGTAACAAAAACAACAAAAACAACATCACCAACAACAATGCAACGTCCAATTGCAACGATGAATCTCACCTCGAAACTCTAGCTTTGAAGCGCCATGGCGATCGCGTCCACGGCCATCGCATTATAGCCATTCAATTAAATCCAGAAATCATAATCTTCAATTTTGCTCGTATCCCATACTCGTTGGCATTGTCAGCAAACAGCTGCGGATATCCACCGTAATCAGCACTCGAGATTTATCACCTTGGTATACGCTGCAAATTTCAGCACCACAGAAACATCTAGAACATAATGATCCAGTGCAATCCTATAAATGATGATAAAAGATTATAGAAGCTGGAAGGAGGGAATCTAGCTGTTGCAGCGATGGAGCGTGCTTCAGCGAGCTTCAGAGGCCGTCAAGTGATGCAATGCAGCAAACCATAACGGCATTGATGTCATGTGCCCAGGCAGGACTGCAACTCACCAGGAAGGGCTGCTTGCTGCGGCACACTCGCTTTATGCATTTCAACCAGCTGTTGACATATCGTAGAATACACTGAAATCTGCCGTCGCAATGTCTCCAGCTGCTCATCCGTCATCACCTGACCAACACTCCCCACAAATGCCCTCACAATCAGCAAAAACCCGAAATAAACATAATCTTTCCAACATCCCCGTCACCGCCAGATCACAAAATCTATCCCTCCGCTGCCTCGCAACTGGTCAAAAAAGTCATTGCAAGTAAATGAGCCATGAACGAAAGCAATGCACAGCAATTCTCCCATAAATGCCACCGCACATCTCCGATCAATCCCAGTTTCCACTGCCATGACATGAATTCAAAACCTCAAGGAAGGTAGGGTTCACCGCATGCTGATCTGCCCAGAGCCCCGCGTCTACAGCGGCTGCGGCAACGACCTCTCCAGCGAAGGCCCCAGCACGAGGCCAGACCCAGGCTGCGCTTGAATCCCAGACCCCATGGACACCGGGATCGAATGCATCCAATACCGCACATCGAGCACTGCCGTTGACGGCAGTGGTCCGAGGCCCCATTCAAGTCCCTTCACCGGGGTACTAGTTGGTGCCCAAAGCACTGCCATTAACGGCAGTGCTGCCCAAAGCACCGGCAGTGGTCAGGCCCCATTCAAGCCACTTCACCGTGGGTATTGGCCACTTCACCGTGGATACTCTATTCGAGACACTTCATTGTGAGCACAAAAAGAAACTCTATTCCAAAAAAAACCATTGCCGGTGTAACGGTGTTGGTAAGGATTTGAAACAGGCAACCCCATTCACACTACTCTCGTTGCCGGTAGTGGTTTAAAAAAGACATGTGCATTTTGAATTTACTTTTATGTGAATCTAAATCCTTTTTGTACTTCTCTTTTTTCTGAATTGATCTACTTAAAAGTTTGTTTGTGTAATTTATTTGAATCTTGTATTTGTTAATGTTTTAGATGGTCCTTAAGACAAAATCAATCCTATCTTGAATAATTTAAATTGGAGTCAAGTCCAATGCGGTTAACGGCATGGGTCCAAGAGATACACTTAAGTTTTGGATTAGCACACTGTAAATTGATGTTTCATAAATATGTACTTTCTCTATATTGATTAATCTGAAATTTATTCAAGTAACTATTTTTCTATTTGTTCTCTTTTTAGTTCCGATAAGAGATGTTTGAAAGAAATGAGGATTAATCTTATATTGTTAAATTGCATTTAAGACCTTCGCTGGGACTTGTATTAGTCAAAAAATGAACATCTGGATTTTGCATGTTACTTTTTCAAGCTAGTGCTCACAACGAAAATTGTCAAAAGGGGCATTTTCTGTTTTTTGATTTGACCTTTTCAAACCACTGTCGGCAATGGCAGTGGTCCAAAGGGACAATTTTTATTTTTGAATTTGACCTTTTCAGAACACTGCCAGCAATGGTAGTGGTCCAAAGGGCCATTTTGGTTTTTGAATTAGACCCCTTCAAACCACTGCAAGCAACGGCGGCGGTCTAAAGGGGAACATTTGGTTTTTAAATGTGACCACTTCAAACCACTGCCCGTAGCGGCAGTACTCGAAAAGGACATTTTTGGTTTTTGAATTTGACCTTTTCAGACCATTGCTGTTGACGGCAGTGTTTCGAAAGGGAACATTTGGTTTTTGAAATTGACTCGTTGAAACCAATGCCGACAACGGCAGTGGTCGAAAAAGACATTTTGGTTTTTGAATTTGACCCCTTGAAACCACCGCCGTCAACGGTAGTGGTCCAAAGGGGCATTTTGGTTTTTGAATTTGACCCCTTGACACCACTACCGTCAACGGCAGTGGTTAAAGGGCCACTTTGGTTTTTGAATTCAACCCTTTCAAACCACTGCCGTCAACAGCAATGGTTTCAAAGGAACATTTGATTTTTTGAAATGATTTCAAATAGTTGTACTATTCCTTTTACTTCCTCTAAAATGATACAGAAATGTGTTAGCAAACTTGTTTTTGTATATTTTTTAACCCCTAAAGTTCTGAGGGTATTTTTCATCAAAACTGCCTCAAAACAGCCCCTCTTCAAAGCAAGGTGGATTTTGCAAACTTGGGGTCTTTTTTAGAACATCTAACCGTAAGATCTTGTAGCTAACTTCTATGTCTACATGTCCACCAAATCTCACACGGTCATTCTTCACCAATTGCAAGATTGTAACGTTCAAAGTAGAAAAACAAGTTTTTTTTCCCTGCAAAAAAAGGGGATAACAGAGTTTTGAAGGCCCAAAAAACCATTTTTTTGCATTATGGATTTTGGGGGTTTTGATGCACATCAAAGAAGACTGAGTTAGCTAATAGTATTAAAAAGATTATATTCAGAAACGTTGTGGAAAACTGCCCAAAAAATCATTTTCCGCTAGGGGGTATACTGAAATTCACAAACAAAGGCCGTTTTTGGACAATAAATATAACATATAAAAAATTCTTGGATTAAAATTCCGAACGGTGGAAACATACTCTACTGCCTTCTCTATACATAAAAATTTTTATTTTTGAAAAATATCAAAATCTCAATTTTTGGTGGAATTTCAAAGTTTCGTCTTTGGGCAGATTTTGGCAATTTTGGGCAGTTTTGGGCAGAATTTCCTGCATTCACAGTGGCTTAGAAAAATTCAGCAGCTGCCTAACGAGCAGCGTTTGGCACTTAAACCTTCATAACTTTTGATCCCGATGTCGGAATTGAAAAATAAAAATACGCACACGAACATCTCCGAACGGCCCACCTTCAATAAAAATTTCAGAAAATCCTGATATAAATTGCATTCATAAATACATGCCCAAATTCCAAAAAAGCCCAAATGTGGCAGATTGTTCTTTAGGGGTTAAAAGTTACAAGTGGGCTCTTTGTGCCAAAAGAAGTTGCTTTGGGAACTTTTTTACTTGCTCCAAGACCCATGCAAGCCTTAGCACATGTCTAAAAGAGATTTTTAAATTTTAGAATGAAACTCTAGAGACTACTGCCGGCACCGGGAGGGGTTTGAAATGGAACATTTAAATTATGAAATTGACCTATTCAGACCATTGTTGGCACTAGCAATGATCTAAAAGGAGAATTTTAAATGATTAAATTGACGCTCGACACCACTGCCGGCAACAGCAATGGTCCTAAGGAGACCATTTGGTTTTCGAATTTGACCCCTTTAAATCAATGCCAACACCGGTAGTGGAACACTTGATTTTCAATTTTAATCACTTGAAACCACTGCCGGCAATTGCAATGGTCCAAAAGTGGCATTTTCTACTTTTGAATTTGAGCCTTCAAACCATTGCAAGCAATGGCGGCGGTCTAAAGGGGAACATTTGGTTTTTGAATGTGACCACTTCAAACCACTGCCAGTAACAACAGTGGTTTATGAGGGAACATTAAAAAATTTAAATTGATGTATTTAGACCATTGCTGGCACTAATAGTGGTATAAAAAAAATTTTGATCTTTGAACTTTATTCTTATATAGATGTTGATACAACTTAATTTTTTTAGAATGGAGCTTCGTTTGTCTCAAGCAGCCTTCAGAGTAATAAACAAAGACCATATTGGAAAGTTTTAAATACAATTAAGTTTTGAAGTACTTCATTTGAAGGGAACTAAAGGTTATGTAAATGACAATTTCTACTCATACAAAATGAAACAGAAGTCAAATGTACCCATTGATACCCGTGCAATTGACAGAAGTGGTTTGGATTGCAACTTAACATGTTTAAAATGAAGCATTTTTGTTCATGTCTAAAGCATCGTATTTGTAAAATAG